>CAMRHE010000188.1:1265000-1865000 GCA_947044405.1 Leptodactylus fallax
CTTTACTCATCTCCAAGCTCACATTCTTGCGAAAGAGGCCAGTTTTCACCAGAATATGTTGTGACACTTAGCTTCATACAGCGTTAATCTTTAAGCTGGCGTTTATGGACATGTAAACACCAAGTCAAACAGAGTTAGACTTTGAGCTGACTTCTATGTCTTATGTAGACACTAGTTCAAACAGAGTTTGAACTCTCAAGCTGTCCATGTAAACATCATATAGAACAGAGTTGAACTCTGATCTTGCTTTCTGTTTAACTAGACAATATCTCATACCGAGTTGAAACTAAGGTTACATGACTTGGATTCTATAAACATCTTGTCAGCCATTTTATCAAAGGCAGTCATTTTGGTTTTTAGCATTACATTCCACCCTAGACAAGTCAAGTAACCTTATATGCACCATAGGCTACTTTTATTGTTTGGTGCCTAGTGGGTGTTAACATAGTGTATAAGGATGGAATACATTGTAGACAGCAACAACTCATAATTAAAAGAGCTATTACACAAAGGATGACTCCGACAATTTGTCGAAGATATCCGAAATCTGGTAGGAAGGCTAATAGCCAATCCCACCACCCTTGATTTAATAAGTAATCTATAGCAGCTCTATTCTGTAATATTGCTTTCTTATATGAGTGTAAATCTAACAAAACATCCTCTATAATGGCACTAGTAATATTTATATTCCTTACCATAAAGCAAGCCAGGTGTGATATAGTTTTATGACTATATACCGCTAAGCCTGGTATTCCTATCAGTGATACAACCATACTTATATATACACATGTTCTGATGTTTGCACAATCATAATAAGGACTTATCCAATCCACATGGAAATGTAGATCGGCTTCCTGTAAGTCAGTATCATTTAACTGAATTTGTAACAGTTTAGTCCATACTGCAACAGAAGTTGGTACAGCGACCAAACAAGTTTCCAGGACATTGCTGGAATATGCATTTTTCAGGCAAAAGTCTGTCATATTCAGTACTCGAGCTAGGTACAGCCACATATTCTCTTTTGTTCTCCTCACTCCCCGATTTGGATTGTCCTCTGACCCGCGGTGGTCTTGATAATGCGAGTGCAAGTCCATAAGAACACTACCAGAAGGCATCCACTGAGGGCTAACAAAATTCAAACCTGAGAGGGAACACAAATTACTCACGTAAATACACATTATTGGCTGCAGTGTACTGATATTGAGTTGTACCAGGAGTCATAGTAACTAGCACATTGTCAGTACCCTTTGCAATCACTTCAGCTGGTGTGGGAGGACCTTGTGGCTGGGTTACCCACACCTTAGCTCCATCTGAGTGTCCAATACCATCAGGGCCTTGTACAGTCAGCTGGGTAGGAGCCTCTCCTTTGGCTAATGTGATTAGTGGATATGACAAGACTAACAATTGTGCTAGTTTCTCTCCCTCCTGTATTCCCAATGCTGCTCCAGCATTGTGTAAAATCACTTTAATCTCACCTTGGTAATCAGGATTAATTACCTCATCAGTTAGCTTTTGCAACTGTTGTTTTAACATCCCATTCATCCGCTCAATTAAGCCTGCAGCCCGGGGGCAATAGGGGACATGAAATATCCACTCCACATTGTGCTCCTGGGAAAATTGCTACACTCTATTGTTTTTAAAATGGCTACCATTATCTGATTGCATTTGCAAAGGTATGCCATAATACAGCACTATATATTCTAGCAGGCGGTGGAATTAGCATTGGCAAACTTACAGGGGTGTACCATCAGTACACCTGAGTATGTATCCACTGCTATGCAGGCAGATTTACATCCTTTGGACTCAGTTAATGATCCAGTGAAGTCTATCTGCCAAATCTGGCCAGGCAATGTGCCTAGCAAGATATATCCCTTTACCACCCTTGGCACTACCCTGTGTGTGAATGTTGACACACAGGACACTGTTATATTATTGTTTTTATATCCTCTAACCTGAGGGGAACACCTCTGGTCTGTTCCCACTGGAAGGTGGCTTTTTGGCAATCTTTGATTGTTCATCAGCTATGCTGTTGTAAAGTCTGTCAAGAGAATTGATATTAGTATGAGCATCCACATGAAAAACGGTTACATTCATTTTATGACATATTCCCTATATTTCTTTGGTCCCTATTTTCCAATCATGAGAATGCCAGGTGGGCATCCAGTTTACCAACCCATTTGCTACAGACTATGAATTGTTTTTGTGGCTCTGGGAATCTTAACAGGTTTCATTTTCAATTTCCCTATCAAAACAGGATTAATTTGCACAGATTTTACTCCAAAAGAATACTTACCATCAGGCAAGTGTAACTGCATTCCCTTCAAAATGTCTTCAGGCACTGGAACTACAATTACACTGTACTGCCTAACAGGAAGGTCTCCTATTGTTAGCCAAATTTGCTTATTTGGGTTCCCATAAATGAGTGTAGCCTCCGCCCCCGTATCTACTAATGCAATTACATTTTGTACATTTTTGTATTTCCAATCAATCCTCAAATTTACATGGGGTCGGGCATCTACACAATGGGCTTGGCTAATCTGTCAATCATATTGTTCCCGGGAAGAATCTCCCTGGAACATTCCTTCTCTCTCCTGTGCTTTGTGTTCTAATAACAATGCCTTCACCTCTTTGAATAAACCTGTGTATTCTGCAGAGGGAGGGGCTGTCTGCTCAGGGGAATCTTCATTGGTGGAGGAGAACACCGAGACATCAATCTGTGAATTATTAATTTTCCCTCTTCTCTTCCTATATTTATATTGAGCAATCCTAACTGCTGCTCGTTCAATGTAACTCTTGTACTGATCAACTTTATCAGCTAAAATCTGCTTTTGACATCTATTCATAGTTTCCTGAGGCTGGAGGGTTGACAATTGCTGTGACAACATCTGTTCCTCATTCTGCTGTCTGTAAGCTGATAGTAAAATCCCGCCCCTCCTCCTACACACAGCAACATATTCATGGCCATTGTTTACCAACCCCCTTTGTAAACATTTCACTGCATTTCCTGGCTTCCCGCTCCCAATTGATCATTCCAATCCTCCCCCAGCCCCGTGAATTTAGCACATTCCTGAGCTAGAATCAAGTCAAGAGCTTGCTCCCTAGCTTGTGTTTTACTCTTAAACATTTTATTCTATTAAAATGGAATCCTGCCGACTACGCCAAAAATGTTTTGCCAAATGAAAACAGATTCTTTGGATTCCGTGTAATAGAATAAAGTTATAGAATAAAACACTGGACTATTAACAATAGCTTAACATTTTAATTAGGAAGAGTATAAGAAGATATCAAAAAGGTCTTACAATAAAGCGAGGTATATTCAACACTAGCAATAAAGCGAGGTATAGTCAACACTAGCAATAAAGCTAGGTATATTCAACACTAGCAATAAAGCAAGGTATATTCAAATATCAAAAGTCAATCAAACTATGATATATGCAACGCTTACAATACAACCGGTAAAGCAAGGTGATCAAATCAAATACTTAATCAAAACTTACAACACTGTCAAGCTTAATTGATGAATTCTGATAAGGGTAGCTTCAGGAAAATATCATCAAGCCATTGTGACAGGCATGCAGCATCAGGCGTCCCCAATCTGCTGTGTAGATTGCAACATATGGCTGGGGGATATCATCCGTCTTTATATACCCTTTGTGTGTGTCATAGAATGGGCGTTTACAGAAGTTTATACACCTCTATAAGGCTTTACTCATCTCCAAGCTCACATTCTTGCGAAAGAGGCCAGTTTTCACCAGAATATGTCTTGTGACACTTAGCTTCATACAGAGTTAATCTTTAAGCTGGCGTTTATGGACATGTAAACACCAAGTCAAACAGAGTTAGACTTTGAGCTGACTTCTATGTCTTATGTAGACACTAGTTCAAACAGAGTTTGAACTCTCAAGCTGTCCATGTAAACATCATATAGAACAGAGTTGAACTCTGATCTTGCTTTCTGTTTAACTAGACAATATCTCATACCGAGTTGAAACTAAGGTTACATGACTTTGGATTCTATAAACATCTTGTCAGCCATTTTATCAAAGGCAGTCATTTTGGTTTTTAGCATTACAGCCAACATACCAGCAACAGTGTGTACCAACCTTGTGAAGACTTACAGAAAACGTTTGACCTCTGTCATTGCCAACAAAGGATATATAACAAAGTATTGAGATGAACTTTTGTTATGGACCAAATACTTATTTTCCACCATAATGTGCAAAGAAATTCTTTAAAAATCAGACAATGTGATTTTCTAGATATGTTTTCTCATTTTGTCTCTCATAGTTGAGGTCTACCTATGATGTCAATTACAGGCCTCTCTCATCTTTTTAAGTGGGAGAACTTGCACAATTGGTGGCTGACTAAATATTTTTTTTTCCCCACTGCATGTAAATGGTAAAGAACAGCCTGCTTGGCTGTTTCCATGACTCATAGCCACTGAGTTACATCCATGAGTTACCAGTGACTAGGATGGGGTTTTCCCTTTTTTTGAGATGCAGGTCCCATCTTTAGGATCCTATTTATCAGACATTTATGGCTTATCCTGTGGATATTCCATGAAACTCTAAAGGAGCCTTTGCTGGGTATTTTCATCAGACGTGAATAATTGTATGAAAAATTATATAACTGAGCAAAAATGGCAAGTTGTCAATTGGTGTAAAACCATACAACAATCGACCGAAAAGTGACTATTGCTTGATTTGTCCTTGATCGCTTCTTTTATGCTTTCATAAGAATCATTGTTCATCTGCTTGAATTTCACATGTGTAAGTAGGAATAGTCTACGAAACAGATGAGAATAGGTAAATGCATAGCATTGCTAGATAAACCAGTTATTAAGCATTTGAAGTGAGCGAGAACATGCGATATCTATGAATACAATGGTTCATCATTCTGACTTTGACTCACTCACGCACATTCACTCGCTGCATGGTTACATCAGTTATCCACACATCTAAAGCTAGCCTAAAGGCTACCATTCCATCTGTAACCATACCTTTATTGCTATGGCTTATCTTAATGATGCATTCCACCATGTAAAATGTCTTGTTATAACCTCTTAAATCCTGCAGTTTTCCCTCTGGTGACTGAGCATCTTAGAACAAGTTCAGACAGCATATCCCATGCCAACTGCAGGTCTAAAGTAGGCCATACACGTGAGAGATTTATTTGCAGATCATTGGCCATTCCAGATTATATTAGTAGCATGTGTTGTTAAACTTTTCTATATGACCACCGCGACTGAATCTGCAAAAGGCCTGCAAATTAAATGTGTATAGCCAGCTTGATGACCCAATCTAGCAGTCTCATAAGAATCAGTGGTGGTGCAAGTTAAGATCATAAGACCCTCAATTTGGATAGTATTTGAAGACACACAGTAATATAGACAGTATATCAGGGCCACATTACAGCCATTTCAATTCATCCCTAACATTGATGGGACGGAGATCAGTGTGATATTCATTTTCTAGGCTGTTTCGCAGCTGTAATAAATTGCTCTGTAATGGATCTTGAGTAATATTCATTTCATTTATCTGCTTGGTTGAAATTGAGAAGCAGAAAAGGTCAAATGTGCACAATAGGTGCAGAACTTGAGGACATGTCATTAAAAGTTAGCTTGCTATTACAGTTCTCAAGCCTTTGGCAGTAATATTCTCTTTGGCACCTGTAGATGGGTGCACTAGCCTAATGTATTTTTTTTTTTTTTTTTTTTTTAAAGCTGAGTGTCTTCAAACTTTGTCATTTGGAAATGGATTTGTTCTGGACGTCTGCTTATCAGTATTACCTGGCAGTGGAGGTGAGTAGAGTTCACCAGCTTTTTATCATTGCTAATAAAATCAAACAGTAAGAGGTCTCTAAAGTGACATTTTAGAGCTTTTAACTTGACAGCTAAAATAATGAAATTTACTTTCTTCTGCCATTTTACTTTTTTAGTATCTCAGAAGTCTGAATTTTTATTTACCCAAAATCTAGATGATTGTGTGGATAACTTAAATCGACCTTTCATTACACGAAAAAAAAAAAAACACAATTAATACATGATACCTTTTCTTCTCAATCCTTCTAGTACAATTCCTATTCTCAACTGGGGGAAGTGTCCTAGACTACTTTAGGCATGCTGAGCATACTCTCAGAAGATGATGGCCATTTTATAGAAATGAAGAGGACAAACCTGTACCAGAAAAAATAAAATGGAGGGCACCGGGTATTTTAAGCATGCATTATGCATTAGTCATTGCTCTAATTCATCCACATAATCACCTAGATTTTAAATAGATTATGTGGATGTCTTAAAGTGACCTTACATTTCATGATAAAAATCGCAATTAATGAAATATGCATGTTTAAAATACCTAGTGCTCTCAATTTTATGTTTTCTTGTACAGTTTGTCCAACTAAAAGTACCCTCTTCATTTCTAAAAATGGCCAACAGCTTCTCAGAGTATGCTTAGCATGACTAAAGTAGTATAGGACACTTCCCCCGGCTGGGAATAGGAGGAACTGTACTAGTATCAAAAAGAAAGGCACCAGGTATTTTAACCCCTTAACGACATTGGACGTACTATTACATCCTGCGTGCTTGGCACTTCTCCGCAACAAGACGTAATGCTACGCCCTAGGGCGGCCACCCGCTCACTATCTGTAACTGACAGCTAACACCCTGCTCCATAACCTCCGGTCGAAATTGTCTGAGCAGACAATTGTTCAGAGAAGATAGTAGAGGTCTGACCTGTCAGCTGTCTGTGCTAATGTTCAACACCTAGAAACGAGAATTGCCACCATGGAGAGCACCTCTAAGACTGCTCCAGTCGGGCAACATAGGCCTCCATATCCACTTTAGTTGGCACTGCGCTAAGATGGGCACTAAGCCGACGCAATTCCTCCAGGGTGTCAGAGAGGGGAGCATGCAAGAGCCAGAGAGCAGTGGCAACCCCACAGCACAGTCATGGCCACTAGACAGGCCGTGTGTTTGTGCCAGAATGAGTTAACTGAGTTAACTGTGACAGTTTGGAGCTGGGGTGGGTCATGGCTGGGGACCACGCAGGTATGTGTAGTTGCTGGGCAGGTCTAGGAGGCTGCTGATCAGAGGTAGAGGAGGGCAGAGACCGGACTATTTGGGTACTCTTCCCATGCGGGTGTCACATTCCCTGGACAGGCACCACCAGAGATGACAGAGACTCTGTTTCCAAGGCTTCCCCAGATGCCAGCGAGGACGGTGCAGAAGCGGGTTCTCTGGGCCTGCACTCCTTCAGACAGCTGAAAAACTGGGTCGGAGGCTGCAAGTCCCTGTGGAAATGGCAAACGAACTGCTGACAAATCAGACAGGGGCTCACCGAATTTTGGAGAGCGGGATCAAAGGAGCTGAGTAGGACTGGGGGAAGGCACAGGAGGAGAACCGGGCGCCATTTGGAATCCCCCTCGTGACTGCCCGAGGACACAGAGCTGCTGAACATTTCGAGGATGGCCTGGCTGTGAGAGAGCAGTGGAGGAGGACTGTGCAGGTCCCTTCTTTTGTTTCCCCATATCGGGGGATGGATGTGGATCGGTAAGCTGCAGTGTTTTAGTCTGATAGGCGAGCCAGGCAGGGAGCTCTCACCAAACATAACCTCATGCCGCCATAGTCTCCCCCCTTTAGCTGCACTTTAAATTTGACACCAAAACTATCTGCGCTAGTTGTTCCGGAACCATAGGGGATATAGAGAAAATTCCAATTGTGCTGATATCAGTGAAGCAGCACCTATTAACATATGTTAAAACCTTGGATCTTGTGGAGGTGGTGAAAGGTCCTCTTCAAGGCTAAGGCCCCATGTTGTGGAAAAATATTGTTTTTTTGTTGCACCCCTGCGAATAGGACCACCCATCCATGGGCTGGAAAAAGGGAATCAAAAAATTTCTTGTGTGGTATTCCATGTGAGGACACAAAACTCTTTTGTCAAGTAGGTCATCTAGACAAGAGCCAAAGTCTCAGACCGCAACAAGGGTAAATTTCAGGAAAAGAACCACCCCCAGAATAAATGAAATAGGGGATTCATTTTTTTCCCCAACAGGAAAAGCGCAAAAAAGAACCACAGCAATAACGCCAGGTCCCCGGTGGGAGGGAGATTTGTCCCAGTTACTTCAGGTCCAGGGTTTCGGACTAGAATTTTCCTCCCTACCAAAGGACAGGTTTTTCCATACTTGTTGCCCAAAGAATCCCATCAGGAGACGGCCCTTCAGGAAGAAGTGAGGTCTCTTATTCAGAAGGGAGTGGTTGTCCCTTCTGAATCTTGACCTCCACAATACCAGCGGTAAAATTAGCTAGATTCCATTGTTGCACCCTTCAGCAGGTGATCCTGTGTCTTTGGGATTGCTCAACCGTGGACTCAAAGATCCTCCTCTTCTCCAGGGTCAGAATTTTGCTGCTGTGGCGCACAAAACTCTGGAACACCTAAGGTCAGGAGTCCCCTGGTCCGACCAGTCTTCCCTAAGCCTATTCACAGACACCAGCCTTTGGGGTTGGTTTGCACTTTTGGGAGACTAATTTTGGCAGGCAAGATGGCCATTAGGGCTAAGGAGTTCAAACTACAAGGAACTCCTGACTATTCAGAAGGGCCTCCTGTCAGCTCAGAACAATTTACAAGGAAAGGACGTTAGAATCCTTTCAGACAACTCTACAGCAATCTCTTATGTAAACCACCAAGGGGGAACTCTGTCAGCATCCCTTCCGATTCAGTTTTCAGCTGGGCAGAGAACTGTCTTTTAAGTCTATATGCAGTACATATAAGAAGGAAAGAGTGCGTAAAGGAGGACTTTCTCAGCAGAACTCAGATTTGCTGGGGATGATGGTGTCTACACAGAGAGATTTTTCTTCAGATAGTGGACTTATGGGGTCTCCCAATAGTAAAACTCTTTGCCAACAGACAGGTGGAAAGTTTTTTTTTTTGTTTTTTTTTCCCCCATTAAATCACTCAGACAAGCCAACAGCAGTAGATGCCTTCAGTCAGAATTGGAGTCAGGGTCTGGGCAATGCTTTTACCCCCTCTCTGTTTGATTCCGAGAACCCTGAAGAAAATTTGGGAGGACCGAGCAGAGGTCATCTTTATGGCTCCAAACTGGCTAATAACCCTTTTGGTGTCTCCCCCTTGGCCTCTATGGGGGAGGGAGGACCTTCTCCAACAGAGGCCTCTGTTCCACCCCAGAGTCAACAACCTTAAACTAATGGCATGGAATTTGAGAGGCTAATTTTATCTAGGAGGGGTTTATCTCAAAGGTAATAAATACCTTGTTGACCAATAAAAAAAACCTATTACCCCTAATATTCCCCTCATCCTAGACTTCTTCCAAGCAGGAGCAAAAAAATAAAATCTAAGACCAAGTACTCTAAAGGTTAGGTCTAGAGGTTTCTTGTGGCAGCGAAGCGCCTTAACCCGGGTTCTAGGTGCTTGACCCTCTTTGGGATCTTAATCTGGTGCTCTCGGCTCTCAGACTCCTTTTGAGCCTTTAGAAAGTCTCTCTATTAAGTTGCTTGCCTCAAAATGTCCTTTCTTCTAGCTATAATATCAGCTAGAAGAATTTCTGAGATGCAGACTCCAGGCCTCTTTACACGGTCATAACTGATAAGGTCTCCATTCGACCTTTACCCGCAATCCTATCAAAAGTCATCTTCCTTCCTTCCTTCCTTTTGTGCAAATCCTAAGAATTTGGTAGAAGAGCATCTGCATTGTCTAGATTTTAGGAGTATCTGCAGGCCTCTGAGGATTGGAGGAAAGAGGAGAATTTCCTATTACAATTTCAGGGTAAGAAGGGTCTAAAAGCCTCTACTTCTTCCATAGCTAGATGGATCAGGCAGTGTAGTTTTTTAGCTTATACTTCCCAGTCTTTGTCCCCTCTGGAGGGTTTCGACCATGGCTGTAGCTACCACTTGGGCAGAGGGCGCGGATGCCTCTCTGGCCCAGATCTGTCAGACAACAACTTGGAACTCTCCCTCACACCTTTTTTTCCTTTTAACATTAAAGTTTCAATTGGCCTTTGGCAAAAAAGTGCTTCAGGCCATAGTCCCTCCCTAGGATCTTTAGTTTTTAGTCTCGCAGGGGTGCTGTCATGGGCGATGATAAAATCAGAATTACACTTAACAGTAATTGCTTTTCTGACCATGACTGCACCCCCAAACATTTATTCCCAGCCCTCTTCAGTTTACATTGAGCTTATTGTTGTTTCTTATTGTTTACATTGAGCTTATTGATATAGGGTAGGTAAGGACATCACTTTCCGTATTGGCTCCTTTGTCCTATCTTTGTCATTTTTATTTTGGTTTATAAACTTTTTTTCTTACTTTTTCACTACTTCGGGTTTTCTTCTTGCCAATCACTGAGGTGTTGTGGGAGTGTGAACTTTTTTATATCTTCAGGTTTCCTGTCAGGGATGGGCGCTTTTACTCACAGGGGTGTTGTCATGGGCTTCCAGAAAAACAATCACCGGTAAGTGTAATTCTGGTTTTTGATCCAAAGTCAGGGGTGGCTTGAAAAGGAATATAAAGGAAGCACTTGGCCGTTTCCCTTCTATAAATACACTCCTGACTTTGGGTCAAAAAACTGTAGCAAAATTTGCAACAAGAAACGCTGTGTTTCTGCAACATGGGTGCTTTAGCCTAACACTGCTATTGTTTCAAGATCTTCCACTGCATAGAATGAGGCAATAAACACCTACTCTCTTCCCTCACTTCTCTATAGCTTTGTGTATGAATACAGAGACTGGTTATATAATATAAAACAGTTTAAATGAAGATAAGGAGGAGGGGAGAAGCCAAATAAGTGGAGAAGGAAGCATATATATTAAGCTATATTACAACCCTTCTTATATTGACACATACCATTAATAACTTATGAAATGATGCTCTATAATTGGAGGTACCTTTTAACCTTTTCAGGACACAGCCTAAAAGTGCCTTCGTGACCAGGCCTCATTTTTGAAATCTGACATGTCACTTTATATGGCAATAACTTTGAGACGATTTAGCTTACATAAGTGATTTTGAGAATGTTTTTTCGTGACACATTGTAGTTCATGTTAGTGGTAAATATTGATCAATATTTTTATTTTTACTTATAAAAAAATAGGAAATTTGGGGAAAGAAAATCGCAATTTTAAAAATGTGAAATGCTCTGCTTTTCAGTCATATCACACAAATACATTAATAAATATTATCTCCTATATCTCTGCTTTATATTGGCATAATCTTTTAATTGTCATTTAATGTATTTTGGACATTATAAAGCTTACAAGTGTAACCGATTTTTCCAGATTTACAAGAAAATTTCCCAAACTAATTTTTTGGGACCACTTCAGCCCTGAACGGGATTATAAAGGCATAAACCCCCCATGAATCACCCCATTTTCAAAACTGCACCCCTCAAATAATTCAAAACAGCATTTGGGAAGTTTAAGTATTTCACAGACATTAAAACAATATGGAGGTGAAATTTAGAAATTTAATTTTTTTTCAATACATTAATTTAGCCCTAAAATTAACACATTCACAAAGGGTTAAAGGACAAAATGCATCTGTTTGTTATGCAATTTTTCCTGAGCACAGAAATACCCCACATGTGGGTGTAAACTGATGTTTGGGCACATGGCAGCGCATTTAAGGGAAGGAGCGACACTGGCTGTTTTTGGGGTTTTTGTCTTCACATTGTACAAGCTATATTTTTTATTTTTCTGGTGATGTAGCCGTATGAGGGCTTTTTGTTTGCAGTATGAGATGTATTTTGTAATAACATTTTTGGGTGCCTATATGTTCTGTCCTCCTTATGTGTGAGGCATAAGTCGACATGCAGCTAAACTCCCTCCTAGTAATTCATTGACTCTGAAGTGATGTCCAAACTTTAACTTTTATTACAAGGATAGGGTGAAACTGGGAAACAGAAAGATAATGCATTTACTAATGCGTACAAGCATGTAGCCACACATTATAATACAGACCAATGTATACAAAGACATATACATGAAATACAAGAAGTGTACATTATGGTACTACAGACATGAGGAACATCTATATACATAAACTGTACATGTGCTCCGGAGTGGTGCTACAACAAGCATGATCTCCAGCTATGGACTGGGAAATTACACCAGGAGACATGCAAACATAATAATGTGCATAAACACAAACTATAGTGCTGGGTAGCAAATGGAACATACCAGCGATGCTACTGTAGGTCCAGATGGGAAGGATGGAATAAGATGCTGCTAGCTGCGCAGCAAGTTCCAAGTGAAATGGCCACTGATGAGCTGACTTGATGATGTTATTAGGTCATAGGTGGGAACTACAGTAGCTCTCTAGTGGGACATACAGGGAACAGTACGATCATTTGCCATTTGCACAAACAGCCACCAGATGGAGCTATCAGAAATCAACACATTACATATTGCTGAAGGCATGACACTATAACTTATTTACTAACTTTTTATTAACTCTTTCTTGGTGGATTAAAAGAAATCCCTGTCAATTCTGGTATTGTGTTTTTTACCTTTAATTTTTTTTTTTATCCACACAGTGTACAACATAAGTAATATGTTACTTTTATTCTGTGGGTTGGTACGATTACGGTGATACCTCATTTATATTGTTTTTTTTTATGTGTTACTAGTTTTGCAGAACAAAAATCCATTTGGGGACATAAATCAATTATTTTTGCATTGCCATCTTCTGAAAGGCGTAACATTTTTAGTTTTTGGTTGATGGCTTATTTTTTGTGGGACAGCCTGTGCTTTTTATTGGTACTTTTTTGGGGTACATGTGACTTTTTGATCACTTTTTTATAGCATATCTTGTAAGGTGAGATGGCGAAAAATCATTACTTCCGGTGGATTTTTTTCTGTGGGTTGTGTGGTGTTTTTTTTTTTTGTTTTTTTGTTTCACCCAACCCCCTTCCCCGACGTTCACCGTGTAAGTTAAGTAATGTTTCAGTTGTATTGTACTGGTTTTTATGGACACGGCGATACCAAATATGTATTGTGTTTTTTTATTTTTTATGTTTTTGTTTTATATAACTCATTTGATATAGGAAAAGGGAATTTTGGGGCTTTATTCATTTATTTATTTCACACACTTTATTAAAATTCTTTTTGCACTTTTTTTTTTACATTTTTTATTTGTCCCATAAGGACACCTGAACCAGGGATCGCTGGTTCAGTATTATAAACTGCAATACATGTGTATTGCAGTCTATAGAGAAAGTCAGCCTATGCAGACGCATAGGCTGACTTCCTTCATCTTGGCAGGATCAACCAGGCTGCAGAAGATACATATGGGCACCCCCCGATCTCGTGGTCCTGAAAAGGTTAATGTTGCATGTATTTGTGAGTTCCCTAACTGAATCTCCAACTGGCACAGATTCTCATGTGTGGATAGGAAGTCAGTTTCTCTCATCAAGGCTCTCATAGCGATTAATGGCGAAACAGACTTTCTCTCCATACATGCAAAGCTGTGTCAGTTGGAGAGTCTGCTGACTGTGATGTGACTGACCATTGCGGATCAGAAAAGAGTAAAGAACTCTCGAATACAACCAACATTAACCCCTTCCCAACATCCACTCTACTACTATGGCATATGTCTGGCCAGAAACAGAGCGAATGCCGTAATCCTCCTGGTCTTGGCTCTGCTCTGTAGATCTTCTCCCCTAACTATTGCCCAGTTACACTCACTCTCCTTTGAAAACATCAACAGTTAGGGGAGGTAATCTACAGTGTAGAACAAAGCCCAGGGAAGACTTGAAACTCTCCAAAAGTCTTTTTCACCTAATTTACATATGAATAACGCTTTTCTTAATAATGGAGCTGCAGTGCTGAATAACAGAATCATATTTGGATAGTGTAAGGAGCACTATAAGGTACTATTACTCTGATTATAATTTTCCTGCTGACAGACTACCCTTAACAAATGATGTAGAGACAGTATGAATCATTATTTTCTTTGAAAAAGCACCAATGTGGTGCACAGAGATTGATCCGTCTGGGCCAGTGATGATATGCCACAGTTCATGCAAATTTTAGCATGTATCGTGACATTTTGAAAACCAGAAGAAACCACACTAGGTTTAGATGTAAAGGGACAAGGCCAGGGCTACACACCTTTTTTTTTGGTCTAAGGGCTCTATAATCAGATTGTAGTACTTTAAGGAGCCTCAATAAAATTTCAAAATACTATGGCAGGGGAAATACGAGAGGCATTGCTGCTCATGGCACGAAGTATGGAGACTGCCAGACCCCATTGACTATATTGGGGTCCGTCAGGTGTCCATTGTCTTAAAACTGAAACTGGCGGACAAAAAAGCAGTGCGTGCAGGACTTCTTCATCTGCCGATTTCAGGCAGGCATTGCTCCATTGGTGAACACAGCCTTGTCTGTCTCAGTGTTCTACAGTAGCAGTATTGTGGATAGGATTTTAATAAATCTCCTACACTTACTGTGACTAAAACCTGTAGCACAAAGTGACCTGCAGCATGTCAATTATTTTTCCGAATGGTTGTAAGAATTGTAATGCAAAGGTTATCTGCCCATGACTCTTTTTAAGAATTGTAGCAGATAATCGTCAGCAAAAAAAAACCCAATAAATTTGGGTGTGTTTTTGTTGACACAAGTGGCATGCAGAGCTCACAACTAATTTCCCTGTACGGAAATTCAGCAACATGTTTGCATAGTGTCCCAAGGTTGACAGATTACAGATCTGTAGGGAGACCATATTTTTAGTGTGGGCATTCTGGATGGCACTATTAATAACAGTACTGTTAGCAATGGAGGAAATGCTGACAGCAAAGGTGCTACCTGAGGACAAATTAGCTGAGTTTTCTATATTCAGTGTAATCAAGACTTTATTACATATGTAGAGGCTGGAGGATTACAAAGTTTTTCAATGATAAAACGTAACCTTTAATAAAAAAAAATGAAGTAAAAATATATAAATTTAAGTACACCCCAAAGATGAACTAAAAATATTGACTGTGTAACCTATAAGCGGGTATATATGATTTTAACAACTGCTTTTAACCTTTTTACTAAACGTTGTCCATCATCAGGTTTTCCCCAGTTTGCTCTGTGGACTTTCTGTTTCCATTAAAGCTATAGGGAAACCACCAGCGTTTCTGTAGGTATATTTGACATGCTGCGATTTCCAAAATTGCAACTGTTTTGGAAATTGCAGTGTGTCTGCTGCGTAAATTTTTCCACATAGTGGATGGGATTCAATAGACTCCTATCCACTATGCAGGGACTGTAAAATGCTGCGGTCTTTAGGCCCCGGCCTAAAGGGGTTTTCTTATCTCCCTCTTACCAGCTTGGCCTGCTATCTGTTCTTCTCACTTACTGTATTCTCCAACAAGCTGACTGGTGGACTTGGCTATTTGATGGATGGGACACTGAAGTACCTCAATTGATAGACATTTACCATGAAAGATTATTTATTATGATTACTAGAAATCTAATATAAATGCAGATCTCATATGCACAGTAAATGTATATTACATTGCACAGACAACTTTGTATAGAACCCTTACACAGACTTGAAGTTAACTCAGTGCCTATCTCTCTATGTAAAGACAAGGATAACACTGTCTGAGCCTCTTATCACCAAACTGCAATTAGATGACCTGATTGCCACCTGACAACAAGATATAACAGCTCATGATCCTTAGAACTCAGCACGCCCTCCCCTCTAGGGAGCAATGAGTCGCATTACCTATCCCTATAATGCTATAAAGCTAGATAAGGAGATAGAACAGGCCAGGGATTAATGAAACGATGTGTAGACAATGGGAGGAATAATTTCACATCACGGGCAAATGAAGCGGCATTGCTAAAACAATGTATTTAGAAAAACTCTTGAATTTGCATAAGCTAGCAGTATGGATAAGATCCTTGAGATGGGGATACCCCTTAAACTCTGATTAGAGCCATGTCGAGTCATGCCCTCTGCTTGACACTGCCTTTCTGACAGAGCCTAAATGGTTTTGGTGCCTGTTACGCTAACAGTAGTATAATGTTGTACCGTGTTAGCCATTGAAAGTAGTGGAAGAGTGAAGAAATCAGGCGATACCTTTTAGAGGCTGAGTATATTTATAAGTAAGCTTTCAGAAGAGCTAGCTTCCTTCATCAGACATGGTGTTATACAAGAACTGAAAATTCACAGATTTTTATACTCTATACACCTGATCTTCAAATGATTTATTACTTGTTTGGGAATGAAGGAGGGGGGCTAGAGAAAATAATTCCAGCTGTTCCAGAATCAGTTGAACAGCAGCTATTAATTGATGTAAAGAGCTGGACTTGTAAGAATCAGATTAGTTTATGTAGGACAGAAAAGTCCCATAAAAGTAGGTACAGAAAACTGATCCATTTTTATTAACATCAACTCTGTGGAAACGGATATTCATCTGTTTGCCTATTTTCAGCATAATTTTTTTAAAATTTTTTAAATTTATAAAACTGATGAGAATGATTTGATGATCAAAACGTGATGTGAATGACTCCTTTTAGAACCACCACCTGTACAGTCTCTACCCTCACCTTCTGTCTCTATCCCTCTTCCCTCATAGATTGTAAGCCCTTACGGGCAGGGTCCTCTATCCCACTGTGCCAGTTGGTCACTGTTAGTATTATACTTGTTTTGTATATTTTGTGTACCATATGTAAATCCTCAAATGTAAAGCACCATGGAATTAATGGTGCTATATAAATAAACAATAATAATAATAATAATAATAATTTAGAATGTGTTTTGCATCCATTTAGCAGAGTTGTTTAAGAGATGTTAAAAATAACAGATGGGCACCTGTTTCCGTAGAGTCAATGTAAAAAAGAAAATGGGTCAGATACTGTCTGACCATGGACTGTTATTTATTCACTGGAAGTAATCAAAGAATGACAGCAAGCAGAGATCTAGAAAACCGTAAGGAAGTGATACAGAAAGTATATTAAAAAAATTGTTTGGCCTTTCATTATACAAACAACATTTCTCGCTGAAACTCTTTAAGCATTTTCCTCTGTATTAAAGGAAACTTCTCATTGGTTACGTGGCAACACATGTCATAAATTTCAAATTATGGTTTTATGACAGGAGGTTGCGTAGCAAATGTGTGCTTTCCTTTGCTAGGAAGGAGATCACTTATTTTAGCCCTGCAGGGGCTGGAATTCCCTTTTGGCAGACACCGCTGATCTGCCACACAAGATTGGGGGCTACAAGCAGAGGCAGTGCGGGCTGTGGGTTTGCACAGCTTGACCAAACAATTTAAAACTTAGATTGCATATCACAAATCAAATGTGGATTTTTCAATGACTTCACGATCCAGTGCTAAAATTTGTTTGTACTGGAAACTGATACCAGCAATGTAACATGCTATGGGAATGTAAACCGAAAAATAACTTTGCTGCTTGTGTCAGCGGCTCCGATCCAGGATATGCGAGCAGGCAGTATGACATATAGACCTACATTTACTAACAGTCAGTGTAAACTTAGGCAGTCTGAAAATATGCCAGATTTATCACAGTGCCTCATGCTAGATGATAAACATGGTTCATCTTTAGACTTGTCTAGTCTAAATTTATGCCAACTAATAGTAGATTTATTTACACTTTGGCTCATGTTAACCCCCACCCATTTACACGATGATCTCTACCATTTGTCAGACAAGGTGCAAAATGTGAACAGTTAAGAAATTTGGTGTAAGGCATGTACAGTGCATGTGCAGGTTTTATGGCACAGTTTCTATAGTAAATTTACCCAAGTGACTTCAGGTAAGAATTTACATTGAAAATAAATGATACACAGTGGAGTATTTTTCTTATATTGCGTGTAGAAGGAAGAAGAAACATCTTTGCATCTTGTTATTAAAAACCTAACTAGTATCTTGAGAATCTTGTTTGGTATAACACCACAATGTAATTTATAGGGGTCATTAATACACAAAACACTACATCACAGCAAATACTGCAGTATTGTCCTATATCTTAACTATCATCTTGTTATGCATTAATGTTCATGTTTCACTTTTTCTCTCTATCCTCAGTCCCTATTTTAGCTTGCGGAGGAGATGATAGCCGGGTTCATTTGTATGTAAAGCAGAACAAGCAGGTAACCATTAATTCCACTGTTGGTTGGATATTGGTGTATTTGTAGAAATTTGCTTGATTTTTCACCTTATTTGATGTGTGGCCCAGCTATAGCTGTAACTACATTAGTTCTCCCCAGACGATCACCATAAAAAACCCTCCTTATTTAATTCTCCAAATCCAAGCCTTCGCTACTTAGGAAATTTGACTCTGTGACTTTTCCAGCTTGGGTACAGAAAAGCTCATTGTTTCTCTGCCCTTTTGGCTAAGATCAAGTATAGTTTCTGTTCTTATCAGTGGTTAGTAATTACCTCTGCCAGTGGGTATGGCGACCCACTGTAGGGAGGTAATAGAACGCCATTGATATAGAACAAAGTACTACACGGTGCTAAGGCCTGGCCACTGGATCAAAGCCATTAGCCATGCCCAAACTGGGAAAGGGATCCCACTGAGTTAGTCACATCACAGTACACCACTTGTTTCTCAGCTAGTGAGCACATCATCCCTATCTGCTTGGCCTTTTTCTTTGCAGTGGGTAATTTTTATAAATCTGGTGAGAAGACCGGGCTGTACTACAACGGCACTTCTTTCTCACTGTGTTTTTCACAGTTTTGTTTGTCACGCTTGTCCATAGGATTGAGGGATACAGTTGCCCTTTTGGGACCCTCCTGAGGTCTAGGTGGAGGAGTTGATTGGCTATTAGGTTTTCTCTTCCCCTGCTCCCCAGCCCACTTCTGCTTCTGTGGACCAAATTTGATTAACTAGACTGACAAGCAACTTTATTTTCATGAAATTATTACACAACTCCAGTTTGCCAAAGTAGTTCTAATGCAGAGGATCACTTAACAAGATATTAGGAAAAGCAATAGCTTTTCTAAATAAAGTTATTTTTAAGACTTTATAAAAAATGTCCAATTCTTAAAAAAAAAAAAAAAAAAAATGGCTTGTGAATTTTATGCAACTCTCCACAAGAGTCAGGTCCAAACGTATGGGTTTGGAGAATTCCATCATGTCCCTGGCAGCACACAGATTCAGAGTTTCAAGATCTTGTGTCCCTGACTAAAAACAGCACTGATAGCTAACCCCAGGGACATACAGTATCAATGCCTTGATCTTACGGCTGTGACAAGGTGTGCTTCCACTATGATATTTATCAGCAATGTTCTTAGAGCCATAACATCTGACAGCTCAACTGTGCAGTTTCATAAAACGCATAGCTATTAGCACAATTTTATTTTTTTTTTTTTAAATCACCTATTTAGAAATGTTATAGATTCTTTAATGTCCATTTGAATACATCAGGGATGAATTGACCCATTTATATAGATTGTATTATAAATTGTAAGCCCTTTTTGGCAGGATCCTTTTTCCTACTTGTATCTGGTTAGTCACTTTTTTTATTTATTGTACTTGTTTATATACTTCTATATGTGTAAACCCCTTCACTTATTTACAGCACCATATAAATAATAATTTCTCGCTTATTTCACTGGGGGACACAGCACCATGGGTATAGACCTGGTCACTAGGAGACAGACACTAGGGAAATGAAAGCTGTTGGCTCCACCTCCAGGCTATACCCTGCCAAAGGCACTGTGCATGAATCAATTTTAAACCTAGTGTCATAGGAGACAGACACGACCTGACTCAGGTCTTCTGTCTTACATCGTTTTTATTTTTACTTTTCTTTCAGGTGCAGGGGGTCTTCAGCATGTATGCCACACTAGTCGTACCCTCCTGCGGGCGCAGCGCTCTGCAAAAGAGCGCCTCGCCGGTTACCTAGTTCCCACTCGCCGCACTGGCGGCCGGAGTACCGGTGGCCCCACTCTCACGTGGGAGGTCCTACCGAGGGGGTGACCCTGCGGTGCCTGAAGACGCCAGACAGGTGAGTATGAAAGTTACCTCAGCCCCTCTCCTCCTCCACCACAGGCCCCACTCAGCCCTCTCAGTGCATCTCCCAGGGGGAAAATAGCATGGGTCCTGTTTAGGGGGTATCACAGGGACCCCCAGAGCTGGGCCTTAAATTTTAGCAAATAAGCCCCCTTTTTTTCTGGGGCGTTTTTGGGCCTTTTGGTCGCTCCTACCGAGCGGCCGTCGGAGGGGGGGGGGTTACCCCTTTCCCCCGCCTTCGTGTGGGGACCCCCTTTTCTGGCCCCCCGGTAACTTTCCCAGGCCTCCGTCAGGACTTCTGGAGTTTGCGGCCGTGCCTCGCCGCCGATGGTGCCTCGTGGCCAGCCGCGTTTCTACGCGAGTCCGAGGTCTGGCCGGGAACTAGTCTGCAACTGGCTCGTCCCTTACCCAGGCTTTTGTGCCATCCAGACTCCGCCTGGGGCTTTCCATTGGCCAGGGGGCTGAGTATATGGGATATTTGGTTGCCCAAGCATCCACTGTACCGACCCGCGCTCTTAGGATATAACCCCCGGTCACAATTGATGATTGGAGAAATTCACATTTATTGAGGTAGTGGGCACAACGTGTTTCGGAGCAGAAGCTCTTTTTTTCAAGTGCATAAAAACTGTTAAAATAATAAAATAAAATATACAATGTATGGTCCCTTTCAATTAAATCAAATTAATAATTGCTTCAAAACAAACATCAAAGAGCTCTCCAGACCATAAATTAAAATAAAAATATAATAAAATATAATAGTATAATATAGAATAATAAAAAATTCCTCATCTAACATTATTTACACAATTTGGGATGGTCCTCTTAACCATCCCAAATAAACAATAAGTCTTCAATATATCGTTTAAAGAATACCAAGTTATGGGTCCAAGGGTGTGTAGTATATATGTAGTCATTTTCAAATTGACCCATGAACAGGTTAGCATAACTAGGTGCAAATCTAGTGCCCATTGCTGTTCCTTTGACCTGTATATAGATTTGTGACTCAAACTGAAATACATTGTGTTGTAAAATGAATGAAATACTGTCAAGTAAAAATTTCTTTTGGAGATAAGGGAGTTTTGAATCTTTTTCTAGTGTAGCCTGAACCGCTGCTAGACCTTTTTCATGTAATATATTGCTATAAAGCGAACTGACGTCTAGGAGTTCCCCATCTGTATGTATCTTTCCATGGGATCTGTAGAATTGATTTGATTGTGTGCTGAGTCTTTGATATATGAGGGTAGCTGAACAACATTTCTCTGTAATATGGTGTCCACGTATTGGGAAAGGTTCCTAGTGAGCGAATGAATACCTGATATTATTGGTCTACCCGGTGGATTGAATTGATCCTTATGGATTTTCAGTAGATTGTAAAAAAAGAGCCAGAGAGGGATTATTTACCATCAAGAATCCTTTTTCTTTCTTATCTAAAACCCCGTTATTGAATGCTTCCTGTATAAGTTCATATTCTGATTGGTGTGTTGAAAATGGATTTGTGGAGAGAGTTTGGTAATAGGAAGTACCAGATAATATTCTTAGGGCTTCGGGGCGGAGCCTAACCGTCGATGCTGATGGACGTCTGAGCCTGCAGCTCCGTCAGACACTAAGCCACTACCTGCCTTAAAACGCTCAATTGAGGACAAGAATGGGCAAGACACTGAGAGAAAGAAGCGGGGAACTACCAGGTACCCCCACGGGCAAGAATAACGCAGCGGAGGTGCATAAATTCTTTCGCAAGAAAGTCCAGCGTTCTCCTGCAGTGGCGCGCAAGATGGCGCTGGAAGAGGCCCACTCGGGAGATGCGGCAGAGGACTCAGATCTGGACAGCGCGTCGGGTACTGACCGGACAGACGCTATCTCCGGGATGATTACCAAGTCCTTCCTTCACAAGGCTCTGGCACAAGCAATCGCCCCAGTGCTCGCGGAGCTCTCTGACATACGGGCCGACATACAATCCGTGGGCAAAAGAGTAGACTCCCTTGAGTCGGCGTGCTCAGCGATTACCCTCCACTCTTCTTTGCTGGCACAGCGTATCGCCGATCATCACACCCACTTGAACAGAACATACGATGCTCTGGAGGATCTGGAGAATCGGAAGCGCAGGAGGAACCTGCGCCTTAAGGGCCTTCCGGAACCACCTGCTTCTGAGGATCTGAGAGAGGTGATGTCGGCCATCTTTGTATCCCTCGTGGGTGCGGAAAAGGCAGCCTCGGTCCACATCGAAAGGGTCCACCGAGCGGTCAGACCTAAACCCTCCCCTGCTGACCCACCGAGGGATGTAATCTGCGGGCTGCTGTCCTCCGCGGACACATCAGCTATACTAGCTGCTGCAAGGGAAAAAAGACCACTTATGTATGCCCAAACAGAGATCCACCTATACCAAGACCTGGCGCCATCTACCCTGGCAAAGCGTCGGATGTTACGTCCACTGCTGGAGGCACTACGGGTTGTCTGTTCTTAAACAAGGCCGTAGGATAGTCATACGTTCACCAGAAGATCTCTCCAAAGCCTGGGCCTTGCTCGACATACCCCATATGGAGATTCCCTCGTGGTCGTCTCTCCCGGAGGACTTACACTCCTGGCCGTCACTGCCCAGCTTCGAACAGGAAGGCCTGCAACAGCGTCTCAGGTCGCCAAGACCTAGGAAACCCTCTTTGAAGAGACACATACAAGAATCCACTTGATGTCGGTAGTCTTACCACTGAGCTGTTCCTCTACGTGGAGCTGACTTGTGTGTGAAAGGCACCTCTTGCAAATTCACTGTGGAACCATTCCCTCCCACTGGACTGGCCCAGAAGTGAAGTACCTATGTCTTGCTCTCATATCCGGGACTGCTGGCGGTTGAAGGTACCTTCTACCCTGGACCTATCCTCCCACACCCCCCTCATACTTTCCACAACCTCCACTCCCTCATGACCTATCCCAGGAGCTTGCTTTGTGCCCGTTGGGCCCTGCAGCACCCACGGTGGGAGTGACTGGCACCCTATGTCGGGAAAAGGGTGGTTGGAGCTCGGTCACTCTCTACCATGTTCCCTCCCTCCCCCAGTTCCCTGAGAAGTCCAACTGTTTGAGATGTTTGATATACATGTCTGTGGGTGGGTTTTCTGACTAACAATTGTATTTGTGGGGCCTTCCGCCCCCCGTCCGGGATTTCGGGGCCGGTGATGCGTTTATGGTGCCTTGGAGGAGGAGCAGGCACGTGGGGCCCCGTGGTCTCGGATGGCGGGGGAGCCCAGGTTGGGGAAGAGGTTCATTACTTTAGTAGGGAGTATATTCATTCAGTGAACCAAAATTTTCACGTTGCACTGTGTACACTAGGCACGTCAGGGAACTTGCTAAGTAAGCCTACTTGCTACTAACTACTAACTGCCAATTACTAATCATTACTCACTGTCACTAATCAGTACCTATCGCTAACTCTCAGGGGTTACCACAAAAACCATTACTAACAGCTAACTATTACTAACTACTAACTACTACCAGCGGAATATCGGGGGGGCGGGTTGTTGGGTGGGGGGGCGGGGCTCACACAGGGGTTTGGGGGTTCTTTGGATAGCAGGGTGTTGTGCCGGGATTCCCGTTGCCCCGGGAAGTTATGCCGCCCTAATACATAGGGATGTGTGCACTAACCACCCTAACTATATTGCTGAGATAGACCCCCATAAGGGATTTCGGTATAACTACATTGGAGATGTTTATGGAATCCCGGATTGTATTGATTCTGTTGTTAATGTTGTATAATATGACATGGGCTCATTTCGGTGCAATTATGGCAACTATCCCTGAGCCTATTTGCACTCTCATACTGTCCGCCTCCCGCCCTTCCAGACGTGTCCGTAGGATATCTCTAACTCTCACATCTCTTGTGTACCTTTACATCTTTTACACACTGTTGCCTGTATGTAGTCCCCATTGTTACACGCCTCTGTGCGCAACCACTCCTGTAAGGTATGGTAGTTGGCTGTCACGATTGGGACTATCTCCGTTTCCCCTATCCCTTTTATATTCTGTCTATTGACAGAGTAAGTGTTTCAAGCTTAGCGGCTGTCAGGCGTTGCCGCTAAATATTTGATCTATTGACGGGCGCATTATTTTGGGCCCAACCTAGCTCTTGTACTCTTTCTCTTCTCTATCTCTATCTAAGCTTTCCTCACCTCTCTCTCTTCTCCCTTTCTACCCCTCCCCTTCCTTGTCTGCTTGTCTCACTACCCAAACCTTCCCACCTAACCTCTGTTTGTTCAAATACCCCTCCTTTCCCTCTCTCCCTCACCCTTCTTACCCATTGGACTCACATTGTCTCAGAGCCATCATGTCCGAATTAGTTTTTACTTCCTTTAACACCCACGGCCTAAATTCCCCGAATAAGAGATCTCAAATTTTTACCATACTCTGTAAGCTACACACATATGTGGCGTTCCTTCAAGAAACTCATTTCAAGACAGGGAAAATCCCTCGCCTCCCCACAAAAATGTTCACTACTGGTTTCCACTCCACGAATCCCACTGCTTCCTCTAGGGGTGTTTCAATTCTATTTCATTCCTCAGTGCCTTTCCAGTGTTCTCAAACTTATGAGGACTCCGAGGGCAGAATTCTGCTGCTAAAAGGCACTATCGCTACTTATAAATACACCTTTGCCAATTTCTACGCTCCCAATCAAGGCCAAGTGGCTTGGCTTGTTGAGGCTCTGCGCACACTGGAACTCTTTGCAGAAGGTTCTATAATCCTATCTGGCGATTTTAACCTCACTCTCAACCCTGCTCTTGATGCCTCTAGAGGGACATCATCTATTCCCCAGAAAGCACTGGGTAGACTCCTGCAAGACCTAAATGACTTGCATTTGGTCGATCTTTGGCGTCTGCACAACCCATCCGTGAAGGACTATTCCTTTTTTTCCAATCCTCGGCAATCCTATCAGAGACTGGATTATATTTTTGTCACTAGAGATCTAGCCCCGTATTCTCTGCAATCCCGCATCGACTCTATATCGGTGTCCGATCATGCACCAGTATGGGCTAGGTTAACACTGCGCCAACTGCCTCAAAGGGATTGGTGCTGGAGATTAAATGAAGCTTTGATGGATCGCCCAGATCTAGTTGGGACCGTCAGGCAGCAGATGGAGTCGTACTTTGCTATAAATGCTAATGCAGATACTTGTCCCACCATTACTTGGGAGGCACATAAGGCGGTAATTAGGGGAATTTTCATATCCCTGGCTTCCAGAGTCAAGAGGGAAACTCAGGCGGAACTAGACAAAATTCTATCAGACATAGCGTTAATTGAACGCACACGCAAGGGAAGTAGACAGTTGAATAGAAGCACTGAACTCCAAACTCTGCGAGAAAAGCTAAAAGATGCCATTAACGTCCGAACGGCTAAACATTTTCTTCACTACCAACACAGGCTCTATGCACATGGGGACAAGGGGGGTAAGCTTATGACTTCGCTGACTAAGAAACGAAAGGCCAAGTGCTTTATTTCGGTTATAAAAGACCAAGCAGGCAACACACACAAATCCACCAAAGACATAACCTCGGCTTTCCTCTCATTTTACACTGGGCTATACAACCTAAACACCAATGACCCTGAGACCGCTACAACAAGCAAAGTAAATAGGATAGAGGAATTCCTTAACTCCCTCTCTCTGCCATCCCTGTCGGCGGAAGACGCTGCGACACTCACGTCCTCAATTTCTTTGGAAGAAATTAAATGTGTCCTAAATAGCTTCCCTAAAGGGAAAAGCCCAGGTCCAGATGGCTTCCCCTTACAATACTATAAAGTATTCCAATCAGAATTACTACCGCATCTTTCTAGATCCTGTAATGCCCTGCTTTCTGGGAAAAAACTCCCCTGCCAAGCACAAGAAGCACATATTACGTTGCTTCCTAAAGAAGGGAAAGACCCCCTCTCCTGTGGTAGCTATAGGCCTATCTCTCTCCTTAATCTCGATCTTAAATTGTGGGCGAAAATATTGGCCACTAGAATGAAACATCTTCTACCTTCCTTACTACACCCTGATCAAGCTGGTTTTGTTCTGGGCAGAGAGGGAAAGGATAACTCCCATCGCTTACTCCACGTTATCACCCATGCTAGGAAAACACGCTCGAGCCTGGTTTTGCTGGGAGTAGACGCTGAAAAAGCGTTTGATAGAGTGGACTGGTTATTTATGAAAGCCACGCTAAAAAAAAATTTAACTTCCCCCTTCAATATATAGAAGCGATCTTCACTCTCTATGGTTCCCCTTACGCTCGCTTGAAGATTAATGACACACTTTCCCCCAGCTTCAATATTACGAATGGGACCAGACAGGGTTGCCCTCTTTCCCCCTCCCTGTTCATTTTAGTATTGGAATCCCTATTACAGGCGGTTCGTGCTCACCCAGACATATCAGGATTTAAAATAGGAACACAAACTATGCATTCCGCCGCCTTTGCAGATGACGTTCTGTTTATGGTGTCCAACCCCGAGAAAGGGCTCCCTGCCATTGTAGAACTCCTCTCTCGCTATGGCTCAGTCTCCGGATATAAAGCCAATCTAGATAAATCGGAGGTATTAAATGTCTCTCTCTCCCCCTAAAAAATCACTACAAGTATCCGCCTCCACGCCCTTTAAGTGGACCTCAAAATCCATTAAATATTTAGGTGTCCAACTAACAGCAGATCCGTCTCACATCTACACAGAGAATTTTCAGTCACTACTAACGGAAATTCGCACCTTGTTAGCTTCTTATCAAGGAATACCGTTTTCTTGGTTTGGTAGACGAAATCTATTGCAGACTTATGTGCTTCCCAAGATCCTATACCGACTCCATATGTTGCCCATACGCCTCCCCCTGTATTTTTTCAAGTCATTAAGAAGTCTTTTCTCCACTTTCCTCTGGCGTGGCAAACGTCCACGGCTCTCTATAAGTTTCTTGATGAAGAAGAAGGTGGTGGGTGGCATGGGCATGCCAGATGTCTTGGGTTATTACAAAGCAATACAATTGAAGCGTTGGATTGAGCTCACTTCCTCGGATCCACCCTCACTATTCCATAAACTTTCTGTCTGCACATTTGGGCCGACCTGCCAAGTAGACCTGTGGCTGTATGGCTCCCCAAGTCGCAGCTCCCAATCAATTGATCAAATCCTGTTAGGCGCCTGTGAAACATGGCGGGAATTGAAAGAAACACTGGCACCTTCCCCTTCGCTTCTAAGCCCTATAGGCATTGTACCGGATTGGCTGGGAAGGTCGAAGGTATCCTGTTCAGACATGTGGCATCGCCTGACTTCACACCGACTGCTGGAGGCTGTTGGTGAGAAAGCAGAGGTGAACTTTACAAAACTGGAATCGCTGGTCTCTGACAAACCGCTGTCCTTTCTACATAAACACCACCTGCATAAATATATGCGGGACTGGCTGACAGCTAACACAATACGAGTCGATCTCACTCCCTTCGAACGAAGCCTCATAGCTCGAAATAAATTTTTGTCCAAGACATCATATGTCCTGTCCACTTTTGTCAGTCCTGTTCGGATACACAAACCGGCTTTCCTAACCTCTTGGGAAATGGAATTGGGTGTGGTTCTCTCAGAGGAGCAAGTCAAACAGGTATTACAAAATTCTCATGGCTTTTCCACCTGTGTGCGCCTACAGGAGACTCACTATAAGTTGCTAACCAGATGGTATCATACTCCACAATGGCTCCACAAAATGAATCTATCAGATTCTGACACCTGCTGGAGATGTAAGTCTCAGAGTGGATCCTTGTTGCACATATGGTGGCAGTGCCCAGTAATTAGTCCGTTTTGGAATGATAATCAATCAGTGATTAGACGACTTTCTTCTCCGACCTTTAAGCTCAGCCCAACTATGGTCCTGATCTCACTACAATCGGCATACTATACCCCATCGAGAAATAACCTTATCTCACTCCTCTTATCGGCTGCCAATTCACTTATTCCTCGCAAATGGCTAAGTACTGATCCCCCATCAAAAATGGAATGGGTGGAAAAAGTTAATCAGATCTGACGCTTCGAAGAACTGTCAAGCTGGAAATCCAGGACACATGCCCGTTTCCTTAAGACCTGGGCAAAGTGGAAGGAGCTGAGACTGTGAGTCCCCCCTCCTTCCCCCCCCCTCGATGTTACTGCCCCTATGGTGGGTGGTATAGAAATTGGACTTGGGCTTGAGGCCTGTACGAACAGGTTTCATGGACTCATCTAAGTTTAGGGGTGAGCCTGAATTTGGTGATGAAATAGTACATGATAAAGTCTCACTCATAGTAGGAGACATATCAGGATTGTTAGTAGCGATTTGATTAGGCAAAATACGTTTGTCTGATAGAGAAAAATGCCTTTTGAGGGTGAGTTTCCTCACAAATGCATTAAGGTCAACAAAAAGGTCGACTTCATTAGGTTTCTGACTGGGGCAAAAAGACAGTCCCTTGGATAGGAGACTGGATTCTGCCCTGTTCAGGGTGTAGCTGGACAAGCTGAAGATATTTGCGTATTGCTCCTGTTCTTTCTCTCTGGACTCAAGGTATTTGTGGTCGGGGCAAATTTTATTACCTTTTCTTTTTCCCCTAGAACCCCTTCTTCGTTTATATTTTGTGAATTGGGTTGCTTCTTGTTTTCTAATTTCCTTTTCTGTGGAAGGGGTGTGTAATAGTCCGATATTTTTGAAAACAGAGGAGTTTCTCTGGTATGATACGTTGTAAGTGGAGTGATAGTTTGAGGTAGACCTAAAAAAGAGAGCTGTATTCTGATGGGATGTTTCAGCTGGTAAAGTGATATCAGTAGTGGGAGCTTTTTCAATTTGAGTCATGGATAAAGGAGTGTTTGTATACCGTTATAAGAGAGTCCTCAAGGTCATGTGATAGAAGATTCACTGGTGTGGTGACAAAGGCGATCGGAGGTTGGTGGTAAACAATCAACTTGGTTATTGTGAATCGTGTTTGAATAAGAAAAGTGATTATTAGAAATTGTACAAAAATTGGTAGCTGATAAAGAGAGAGGTGTTGACTCCTTGGCATTCGGAAATGATTAAGTATTTGTTTGGGGATTGTGGTATCCATTATAACAGAGTGACTACCAAACTCTCTCCACAAATCCATTTTCAACACACCAATCAGAATATGAACTTATACAGGAAGCATTCAATAACGGGGTTTTAGATAAGAAAGAAAAAGGATTCTTGATGGTAAATAATCCCTCTATGGCTCTTTTTTTTATAATCTACTGAAAATCCATAAGGATCAATTCAATCCACTGGGTAGACCAATAATATCAGATATTCACTCGCTCACTAGGAACCTTTCCCAATACGTGGACACCATATTACAGAGAAATGTTGTTCAGCTACCCTCATATATCAAAGATTCAGCACACAATCAAATCAATTCTACAGATCCCATGGAAAGATACATACAGATGGGGAACTCCTAGATGTCAGTTCGCTTTATAGCAATATATTACATGAAAAAGGTCTAGCAGTGGTTCAGGCTACACTAGAAAAAGTTTAAAAACTCCCTTATCTCCAAAAGAAATTTTTACAGTATTTCATTCATTTTACAACACAATGTATTTCAGTTTGAGTCACAAATCTATATACAGGTCAAAGGAACAGCAATGGGCACTAGATTTGCACCTAGTTATGCTAACCTGTTCATGGGTCAATTTGAAAATGACTACATATATAATACACACCCTTGGATCCATAACTTGGTATTCTTTAAACAATATATTGATGACGTATTGTTTATTTGGGATGGTTCAGAGGACTCTTTTTTTTTTTTTTTTCCTCTCTTTCAAATTCTCTGAATACAAATACCCTAGGAATTAAACTAACAGGCAAGTCCAATACCAAATTTATTGAATACCTAGATCTTCTCCTAACATCAGACAACAACAAGATTTACACCAAGACCTATTTGAAAACAGTAGACTGTAATAGTCTACTGGATTTTAAGAGTCTACACTATTCAAAATGGAAAGCGAACATACCATATGGACCGTTCCGCAGGATTCGACAGAACCGTACACAAGATACCAATGATAACCTGCAGAGTCAAACCCTAATACAAAGGTTCAAGGAAAAACGTTACCCCAAGAAGATCATAATTGACGTGACGACTAAAGCCGGGGCATCCTCTCAGGAAGAATGTCTGAAACCAGGCTTACCAAAACACAACAAAACATATGAATATAACTTCATAACCTCCTCCAGTTCATCACACAACTTCATCAGAAAAACACTCAATAACTACTAGCCGATTTTACTTAACGACCTTCACTTGAAAAAAACCTTACCAAACAAACCAAGTCTAACGTTTAGAAGAGCAAAAACTCTATTAAAAAAAAACAAACAAAAAAAAAACACCTTCTTGCGCCTAGTAGACTAAGGCCCACTACCAATCATCATATACCCTTAAGTAGAGATAAAATGAAAGGAAGTTTTAAGTGCAGTCATCCTAAATGCAAATGTTGTCTGTGCATTGGGCATAAGATCAGTGAATTCACCAGTCACTCCACAGGAGAAAGTTTTGAAATAAGGTAATTTCTCAATTGCTCATCCACACATGTGATTTATCTGTTAGATTGCCCCTGTGGTATATAATATATACAGTAGGCAGGACAACGATGGCTTTACGTGAACGACTCAACAAGCATCGTTCCAATGTAGTTAATGGGTACACGAAACATAGTGTATCCAGACATGCTTTTCAATACCATGACAGCAAATTTGATGGATTTAGAGTCCTCACCATTGATCATATCCCGGCCAATATACGAAATCGATTGAGTGCTCTCAACAAATGTGAGACGTACTGGATATACAAAATGGATACGCTTTTTCCAAACAGGTCTCAACGAAGTTTTGGAGGACACCAATAAACATTGACCTGTTGTATCAACCAATACTTGCTAAATGTATACATTTTTCCTTTTTTTTTTTTTTTTTTTTATTCTCTCAGTATTTCAATAATCAATATTTTCCTCCAATAGTATAAGCATTTTTATTTTAGACCCAAATTCATTCCATAAAGAGAATCAATATTTATTATCCACAGTTTTCTGCTTCTAGATCAATACTCAGTTGTTTGTTTTTTGTTTTGTTTTTTTGTTAATTTTATTAACTTTCGGTTTTTGACTCCACTTTCTCCAATGAGCTTAGTATCTCTAACAGAATATAGTTTATACTTAATACTTCAATAGTCATTTATCTCTTATCTTATTTTACTCCATTTAACATTATAAGTCATTCATTAATCTTCATTCTATGAGCTTAGCCCTCCCCTCAACATAGCAATTGAGTCCATTTAGCACAGGGAATCCCCACTATCCGGGAACCTACAACACGTGCAGCGTCATGGAAATTCTATTGCGCATGCGCGAGTGTCCGCAGCACAGGGAATCCCTTTTCTCCACTATGCTCGGCAACCGCTGAGATATAAGAGTGAACGCCAGCCAGCGCTACTCTTATAGAACCTCACTAGGAACATTGTATCAGAATGGTAAGTTCTATACTACTGAAACTCACCAGATTGGTAAGCTTAAGTCACTCTTCTTGATGAGATATTAATTAGTCCAGCCTATTTATATTTAAAGTAAAAAGGTTTTCTCTCTTATTCAATTATAAAAGCTGCAAAAGTTGTAGACAAAGGATGACAGTTAGACATACAGTAATACCTCGTACACTCGCGTTTCCGACTTTGCGAATTCACAGATTCGCGATATTTTTTTGGCAACTAACATATATAGATTTTGCTCTTTTTCTCAGATCTGTGAAATTTAATAAAAAAAAAAAACACCTTCGCTATTGTCCTATAGCGTCCTGTTCATTACGTACCCGGTAATTAGTTTCATTTTACTGTGAGTGTATAAGAAAAATGAATGAATGTATTAATATACAGTACTGTAGGGTAAAGTTTATTGATATTTAGGGGTTAAACATTAGAAATCGGCATTGTAAGCGCTTCTAAGCGCTTGTACCAAACATTCGCGATTCCTCGCGATCCGCGACCCGCTCTGTAACCTCACCTATTGCTCATCCACGTCTATTCCTATATACTCCACGATTGAACTTCTTCTCATTAGATAGTATACAATCTGTTTCTTCCCTTTCTGAGTATCAAAAGGACACGTTAATCATCTGTGTTTTTTGGTTATAGACACATTTAATACATAAGACCTGTTAGTCCTTGAATTAATCACGTCCAATTGGTTTTATCAAATTTTATAACTGTATTGTGTAAATAATGTTAGATTAGGAATTTTTTATTATTCTATATTATATTATTATATTTTATTATTTTTATTTTAATTTATGGTCTGGAGAGCTCTTTGATGTTTGTTTTGAAGCAATTATTATTATTTGATTTAATTGAAATGGACCATACATTGTATAAATTTTATTTTATTTTATTATTTTAATAGTTTTTATGCACTTGAAAAAGGAGCTTCTGCTCCGAAACACGTTGTGCCCACTACCTCAATAAATGTGAATTTCTCCTATCATCAATTGTGACCGGGGGTTATATACTAAGAGCGCGGGTTGGTACAGTGGATCCTTGGGCAACCAAAGATCCCATATACTCACCTTCCAACGTTATTTACGTCAAACCATACCCGCTGCCACCCCTACCTTGGACCACTCCACAAATTAATACGTGACCAGGCAAGGGTTCAACCGGTCTTGATCCTTTCAATTGTGAGGACATCATAGAACAATTGTGAGGACATCATAGAACAAGTGGCTCGGCGTCAATCTCCTTTGCTTTTGAGCATCACATTAGCCAGGGAGCTGTCCTGGCAAGCCATCCGCCCTGCCCAGTAGCTACTGAGCCTGTATTTACCAGGGGAAGGGCTTTGCTCTCCTCAGAATCACTTTTTATTTGCTTTGTCACTCACCCTCCGGCCCCCTCTGGGTCTGTCGCGTTTTTTTACGTGCGCCCGCTGTATCAAAAACAGTTGCCGTGCGGACAGCCTGAGCCCATGTAGTCTCTCTGCCTTCCGCCTCAGCCAGTCGGGAACCTACTGGCCCCTCTCCGGTTCTTCCATTCCCGGATTGGGCAGCCTCCCTCACCTTGGCCATAGTGTCCTTACCAGACTTAACTAGTCAGTTCTGGAAACTTGGAATGGCTGCTTTCCCAGATTGCCGCTCAGTCGGCAGCTTCTAGGGATTTTCCCTCATAGTTCCTGTCGCAGCTCCAGGAGCCATCCCCTCAAAATGACCAGGAAGTCTTCCTACAGTTCACGGTCCGCCACCCCTTCCTATGGGCACTCCCCAGATAGGGACTCAGCTCACGGCTCCACTCCGACAGATGGATACCTGCCTCCCCCTGCTTGGTCTACTTACCTGGGGACGCCTCTGACTCCGACTCGGAGCTTCAGCTAGGCTCATCTATATCTGCTGCTAAGCGGGAGTCATCCATGCAGTAGAGAGACCCTACAGATCTCTGAGGACCCGGACCCATCCTCTCAAGTGGACATCTCCTTTTGCCACTGGGTGTTTGATCACATCTTGAGGGCACAGTGACTTCTCCCTGGACCATCCTCTGTCTTCTACTAGGAAGTCAGATATCCCTTCCCTTGACCTGTGTGTCTCCAAGTGGAAGGTGAGCTTGGGCAGTTCTGCCAGGCTATGCTGTGACACATGTCTCTAGCTCTCCCTGGCTGGCAATGATGAACATCCGAGGTAAAGGAAGCAGGTTGCTCCAGTGATGCAATCGCTTAGCGTGCGGTACTTGTATATCAGTAACTAGTGAGCGCAAGCCGGCCTGTCTTGACATCTTGTCAGCGAGCCGCCCCATGTGTCCCTTTCTATCATCATTAAGAGCCTCCCGCAGTGGATCCTGTGATAGCTAGGCTCTCCAAGGCTTCTATTCTGCCTTCAGAGGGCTTTGCCTACCTCAGTGATCCCTCGGAGTGAGATCGGATGGCTTCTGTTGTATTGTTTGCAATGCAGAACTGATACATTGCATTGTCCTAAATGCTGGCTATTGTATTGCTGTAAGAAGGTGGCTTCCCTCGCCAGGGTGGCCTTCGTAGTGGTTGGTTTCTCCCTGCGGCTCTCCTTCGCTGTCTCTCTTGGGTCATCAAGGCCTGCTTTTCCTGGGCCAAACAGCTTCACTCAAACCTCCCTGATGCAGCTTCCCTCCAGGACCTCCAGCTGCTTGTCTCTGAGATCCTGAATGCTTCCAAATAACTGTAGATGCCTCCCAAATCTGCCATGGCGGCCGCCAACGCAGTGGCTATCCGCCATACCATTTGGATTCGTTGTGGAATGCTGAGTCAGTCTCCAAGAAGACGAACGGGAATAGATTCTTCCTCCCTCAGATGTGTCCTATGTGTCAACTGTTCTTCTGTTCCAGAAAACTTCTTTCAAGTCCAGGGCCTCCCTGGCGGTTCTGCACCAAGTCGTCCAGGCCTTCCTCTTCCTAGCCCTCCTCGGCATGAAGTTTTTTTCCAGTCACTGGGCATCTCAAGTGGCGGGACGTCTGGGTCCTGGGCCTGAGAGGTGGTGTTGTCCGGCTACTCCAGCTTTCGCTAGAGTCTCTTTGCCTTCCCTACATCGGACAATCCAGGCTGTCTCCAATCTCCAGCGGCAGGGAGTCTGCGTCCCTGTTCCTGCTTCAGTGCTTATCCTGGGTTACTATTCCTACCTGTTCTCAATTTCCAAGAAGGACGGCTTCCTTTGTCCCATCATGGACCTGAAAGGGCTCAACAGGTTCGTCCATGTCTGCAAGTTCAGCTGTAGTCTATGCAGTCTGTGGTGCATTCCCTGGAGATGGGCGAATTCTTCGTCCATCTACATCATCGCGCTGTGCCGTCAGCTGTTTCTTCGTTTTGCGGTGGATCCTTGACCTTTCCAGTTGTGACTCTCCCCTTCAGGCTGGCCTCTGCTTTCTGGGTTTTTTTTTCTTCAGTGATGGCATCTCTCATGGCCATCCTCCGCGCCAGAGGTGTTGCCATGTTTCCAGACTTGGACGACCTCCTGGTGAAGCCCCTCCAGGTCAGACAATCTGACCAGCTTGTGGCTCACCTTGGTCTTTCTTCGCCGGTTCTACTGGCTCATCAATGAGGATGTCTCGTGCCCTCAAAGCACATGGAATCCGTGACACGATCCTCTACTCGCTCCAGGGTGTCATTCTCCTACTGGAGGCCAAGATCCTGAGGTCCGATGTGTCCCACCTTCGGAGGTACTCTCCTTGCTCTCTTCGTTTCGGCATGTGGGTCTTGCGCACGATCGCCTAGACCTTCTAGGCTGTACTTTTCATTCACTTACACTGTCGTCCTCTCCACTTGACGATTCCGGCATGCTGGGACAAATCTCCGGACAGCCTCATCTGCCTGGTTCTCTTTCCACCCTGGCTCGCCGACAGATTCTTTAGTGTATCTCCTCCCCAGGAATTTCTCAAGAGAAGTCCTTCTTTTCCTCTGTTGGTAGGTGATTCCCACTGACACCAGTCTCCCCGGCTGGGGAGTGGTCCTTGATGCTTTGATTATTCAGGGCCTGTGGTCCAGGGCATATTCTTCCCTCCGGGTCAAACTGCTGGAACCCAGGGCTATCTTATTTGCCCTTTCTCCTTGGACCTCTCTTCTCCACGGACATCTGGTCACAATCCAGACTGACCTCTCCTCCATGGTCGCCTACTTGAACCCTCAGCGGGGCACCAGGAGCCGTGCGGCCTTAGTAAAAGCCTCACAATCTCTTCCTTGGGTGGAACCTGGGGTCAACCTTTTTTCTGGCGTGGACCACTGGGTGGTGGAGTACTTGAGTCGAGAAAATTTTGCTCCGGGCGAGGGTCGCTTTATCAGCAGATCTTCCTTCAACTGTGCTCCTGCTGTGGCATGACAAACGTCTACCTTTTTCGCCTCCGCCGGAACCACAAGGTCCCCAGCTAAATTGCCAGGTCTCTGGATCCTTGAACCATCACAGCTGGCGCTCTTGTGAGTTCAGTTTTTCGCTTCCTCTTTTCCCTCGGGTCCACCAGAATCTCGAGACCAAGGGGGTTCAAGCTATCCTGGTGGCACCAGATTGGCCCTGCCAGGCCTGGTACGTGGATCTCATGTTCCTGTTGGCGGATGCTCCTTGGCCTCTTCCTCTGTTGGTCGACCTTCTTTCTCAAGGACCACTGTTCCACTCCACCATGACTCAGCTGCGTTCACGGAGTGGCTGTTGAATCCGAGGTTAGAGGCGTCGTGGTTTTTTCGGAGTTTATCCTAACATATTCAAGGCCCGAAAATTCCAAATAGCTTAGCTCTGCCATCCTACGTGGAAGGCTTACGTCCACCGTTGGGAGAGTAACTATTCTCGTCTGGTCTGGATCAAGGTCTTAGTCTTTTTCCCTTTTAAATACTTTCCTACTGGAGTGCCACTCTGTGCTCCTTTGGAACCCTTGGATCCGTGGGATCTTAATCTCGTCTTTAAGGTGCTTCAGGTTCCCCCCCCCCCCCTTCGAGCCTTTGATATCCCTTTTTTTGCCTTCTGTCATGGTAGATTGAGTTTCTGGTGGCCATTACCTCCATCTGCAGGGGTCCCGAATCGGCTGCCCTTTTTTCGGCAGCCTCCCTTTCTTTGTCCTCCACAAAGATAAGGTTTTCCTCCGTCTGCCACAGTCTTTTTTTCTTAGGGTGGTTTTCCTCCTTCCACATCGAGGACTTGGTCTTGCCCTCTTTCTGCTCGGTCCCCAGGCATCCATGTGAGTGCTTGCTCTTCCCTGCCCGGTTGTTGTCCAGGCGATTTGTGTGTATATTATCCCTCACGGATCCTTTCTGTTGTTCGGACGGTTTGCTCGTTCTCCCTGAGTGCCCTTGCAAGGGCCTGCCTGCTTCCAGAGCTCCCATCTTCCGATGGCTTTGGTCTGAGATTAGGGAGACCTATCGGTTTAAGGGTAGGGCTCTGCCTTTCCATGTGATGGCTCTCTCCTCTAGAGCTGTTGGAGTTCCCTGGGCCTCCGGCATTCAGGCTTCTGCTTCCCAGGTCTGTAAGAATCCAACTGGGCCTCCATCCTCTTTCTCTAAGTTTCACCAGATCCATTCTGTGGCCTCTGCCAGTGCTAGTTTGGGTTGTAAGTTTCTGAAAGTGGCTGAGTGTTAAGGGACATCGCATGGTGCTGTGTTCCCCAGTGAAATAAGCGAGAAAATGGGATTTTTGTACTCACCGTAAAATCCTTTTCTCGTTGTATTCACTGGGGGACACAAATCCCACCCTTGTTTTTCAGTGTTCCTGCCCGAACTGTGTTGGTTCCTTTTCCGGTTCAGGCATTGTTGGTGGTTGTTGGTTCCATGTTCCATTTGTGTCTCTCTCCTACTGCTACGGTACAAACTGATTCATGCACAGTGGCTGTGGCAGGGTATATTTTTAGAAAATTTTTACACATTCTTATTGTGAAAAGTTTAGACAATGGTATTATTATATTTATTTATTTGCTTGCTATAGTGCCAGCATATTCCAAAGCACTTTACAGATATTGTCATAATTTTCCCAACTAGGACTCCTAATCTAATTTCCCTATCCATATGTCTTTAGAGTGTAGGCGCAAACGAGAAGTACCCAGAGGAAACCTACACAAACAAAGATGATGTCCTTGGCTGTATTTGAACCCAGCACTTCAAAGCAACAGTGCTAACCACTGAGCCACCAGAATGTAATGGCATAACCATACACTGCAGAGATTGGCTGAGAGTGTTGCTGTGCAGGCAAACGCTTGAAAGCCAAAGCCACGGCTTTTTTTTTTTTTTTTTTTTTTTTTTTTCTGCAGGTTTTGCTGCATTTTTTTTTTTTTTTTTTGAGCCAAATCCATGAGTGGATTTAGTTGAAGTGAAAAGTATAACTGATTCCTTCATATTTCTCATTAATTTTGTAGCCAATTATAAATCCTATTACATGCATTTCTTTACAGTCTTGAAATACAGTATGTACAGCAAAGACATGCTAAATCTTAAAGTGCTTATCTACTTTAATTTTAGTTTCAGAAAACGCAAGTCCTCCATGGACATGAGGATTGGGTGAGAGGTGTGAAATTCGCCACTAATGGTATGTACTTTTTTTGCTTGTGGAAACAATATTTTGTGGTTGTTCCTAATGCAGAATATGGTGCTGAAACAGTTATTCTAATTTGTATAAGGTATCAGGAATCACGTTTGACTTAAAGGGTTGTTAAGGATAAACTGTTTTTTGGCAAGGAGGCCAGAGTAAGGTCAAAAGGAAAAAAAGACATACTCGTCTGCTTCTTCTGGTGCCAAGGACTTCCACTCGACCGGACTGCGGTGGGAGACAAGTGAACAGCACCCAACTTTTCCGGCCTCCTTGCCAAAAACTGTTTATCCTGGGCAACCCCTTTTAAGGTTTAGTCTGCTGTAATATGGGTGCTTGTTTTGTACTGTATTAAGGATACACAAGCCAATCTCCTTCAGTTTATCAGAACCGGAGTTAGAACACCATTAAGATCTGTCCTCAAATGTAAGATATGCACATCCCATAGGTTTCCGCAACCCTGTACACATGCTGCAGAAAATTTCAGTGTGGACAAATAATTGATGTGAATAATTAGGATGATTAGCCCAGTGAAGATTTGTTCTGTTGACTTTTATGGATCTTGTGTTGCAGTGTGCAAGTTCGACATGTACGTGAACATGCCATTAAAAACTTTTAGTGCGGTAACTCCAATTTTGATGACCTGCAGAAGGTTGGCGTCTTGATCTGTAATATTATGACAAAAGCCACCTATATGGCTAAGGTCCCACATTGTGGAAACGCTGCTTTTTTTTTTTTTCTTTCAGATTTTTTTTTTTTTTTTTTTTGGACTAAACCTAGTATGGCTATAAAAGAAATGGGAAATATCTAGGAAGCTCTGATACCTATCCCTTCTGTTTAAACCACTCCTTGTTGTGGCTCAAAACACCTCCGCAAAATCTGCAATAAAAAGGCAGCTTACCACCACGTTGGGGGCTTAATCTGATATGGCTTTCTGTAGGTAGCTAAGAAGCAGAAAAACTGGGTGTGGTTTTTATTGATGATTGCACAGGAGAATCCTTGGTGGTCTTCTGCCTCCTCACCTCTATGTTGGCTAAGTGTCCGGGTGGGGGATGGGCCAGATTTGGAATGCTTTTAAATCTGCTTGTAACTATTACATTGCTTAGGTCAAATTTTTCTCTATTGAAATAAAGTTACACATTGTTTATGGTAAACTCAGTGTGTTTGCCGTGTTCTTTTGAGGTCATGGTGATACTCTGCTGGGATTTATTTGTAAATGGGGGTAAAATAATGTGAAATTTTTGCTTACATTTTGGTGACTTGCTAATCTTTTATGATTATCACATTCCGGAGTGATAAATGCTAGCTAGTTTATTTATTTTAAGCATCTCTTATTCAGGCTATGCTTTGCTCTCTATAGCCCTGACTATATAAACTGATGACAGTGTATGTTCTGTAGCCTTTCAAGGCTTTCATCCTGACCTTATACTAATGCATAAAATTGTTTGTAGACTCATCACTTTGTATGCTTGTGTATCTTCCCTTGGTTGTCTGTCCTGCTTTTCTAATAGTTTACTGCTCTATTTGGAGGTCCTTTTAGCTCTGCACCAGCAAATTTCTGCAGTTTCTTTCACTGAGCAGCAAAAACTTATTTAGAAAAAAATAAAGCTAATGCAACGAGTTAATACAACATCATCCCTCATAGGGAGTGCCAAGTCTGCATGTGACAGTTGCTAATATTGACTTACTGAAATGTACTTTCCTGAGGCGCTATTCTGGGACAGTTTTGCTATTCAGGACTGGTGTAACTTGTCTATACATCATTTGGCTACTTGTTTTGTTGATGGTTCAATTAAACTGATGGAAAAGGTTCAGCACAAAGTGCAAGAGCATGCAGTAAATTAGATTTACTTGTACTGTTTCTAATAATGTTCTGGTGTACTACACCAACCAAGGTTTCCAATTTCTTTTCTTGAATTTTAGGGGGGTATGCTTTTTCTTTAAACTGTTTCTTCTTGGGTATAAAATAAGTGTATATTATTTTGAAAATTACTCCGATCTTTGCATTGTTCACGCTCATGTGTAAATGTCTGTCTGTCCCGCATGTTGTGATGCTGACGCAAGGTTCACACCTGCGTTCAGGTTTCTGTTCGGGTGGTCCGCTTGGGGACCTCCCGAATGGAAACCTAATGCGCTTAAAAAAGCGGTTACCTGTGGAAACCCCATAGACTATAATGCAGCGCTTTTCTCTCCACATTTTTTAAACTGGTTCGGGGGATGGAAACCCCGAATGTGTACCAAGCACAGGTGTGTACCAGGTACAGTCTGCACATGTAACAAAGGTGGTAAGTTAACTGCAATTCCCTTTTCAAAATTTTTTTTTTTTTTCCAGATCAACATTATCTACAGAATAGGTAATAAATTTGATTACTTGGGGTTCGAACACTGGGGCCCCTCAGCAATCACAAAATGGTGATGGATGATGTTTGCTGCCCATTCTAAGTGTATGGGACTGACCGAGATAAACAAATGCTTTACCTGTTTGTCTTTAAAAGTCTCATAGACTTGGAATGGAGTGGCAGTGCATATGCTTGACCATTGCTCCATTGAAATGTTCTTGTGATTGGCGCAATCTCTAGTGATACATTGGGTGTGATAAGTGTCAATCTAGGGACAACCCTTTTAAGCTGGAATCACAGCCAAATTAAAAAAAGAGAGAGGACAGTAGTAAGACTTTCCTTTTTATACCTTTTATGTTTTGGACCCACATCTAGCCTTGGTTTCTAAAACTCTGTGGACAAACTGCATTTGCATTAAAACTGTTGGTATGATAGTGTAAGGAGAATGCATGTAGTTTAATGTGAAAACCTGGGCAGTTGTGAATATGAATGTGAATAGCATGCAGCCGATAAGTGTGTGCGTGATGATTTCTGTTTTCTGGACAGACCGCGATATGTATTTGGCAAGCTGTGCCCAAGATTCTCTTATCCGCATATGGAAAATATTTCCCAAATATGCAACTGAAAATCTGAAAACTGATAACGAAGATAAAGAAAACTACATTAAGTTGAAGGAGAACATGCTTACAGTTAAAGAAGAGGGTAAGTAACTTTTACAATGAGACACAGCTTTAATTTCCTACACCCTGCCTCCACATCCTCATTACGGAGCCTCACAGGTTGCTGTGTATTTTACACACAGCAGCCAGGACAAGTGCAGTTGAGTTATTGATTAGGTTAGTTTTTTTGTGGTCAGCAGCTTACTCCTAGAAAAAATATGTGACTATGGCGGAAACTTGTGTTTGAATTTCACATTGCCATTGTACATTATAACAAATACATATTAAATTCCCTTGTAGACAGCCTCTCTTCTCAGCACAATCACCTTCATTGTCAAGGGAAGATTGTAATCCGGGTGAAGAATAGTTTGGTCTTTTGAAGTAGTCATTGTTATTCGGCAGAGCTCAGAAGTGATATGTTACATTCCAGCTCTTGGGGGAAATATTTCACATGTAGTTTTATTGATTAGAAGTCATTTGGCTCTGCTGTTCTCCCGCATATGCTTCCAGCCAATGCTAATCATTTCAGAGCGGAACAAAAAGCTTTGTCTTTATTGTTTGCATTGGTTATTAATACAGGGCATGGTCTGGAAACAGAAATGGTGTTTACAGTGTGTGCAACCAGGGATGCAATGTTTGCTGGTACAAAAATGACCTCAAAACATTTTTTAAGACCGTGTGTCAGCGGACTGAACTCCTAAATTTTCTTCTCTCAAGTGAAGCTTCTTCCTGCACTAAGCAATCTCACTCCTCCAGCCAGGGAATAAAAGATCATATGCCCTTTCAAGGCAACCTGAGCTCGTTTGTCCAATCGGATAAAATAGATTGAAGGTGTAAAGGAGTGCAAACGTTAAGAGGGTCTACTAGGAGGCAGGTAAGAATCAGAGCTTTATTTCAAGCTGCCTTATTGCTGAAACCCAGGAACAGTATTTTTAAATAGCTTATGCATTGCCCAACACACCACTGCTAAAAGCTGCATATGGAAAAATCTGGTGGTCAAATGAACTGCCGAACAGTGCCTGCCGCTGCCCAGCTATGACTCTCATCTTTGTCTATTTCCAAGAAGTGATGAAAATTCTCATTCACATACACCATGAGTTCCCCATGTGTCACTGCAGATAAAATACGGAATCTTTATGCAGGGCCATAGCTAGGTGGGGCAACCGATGCATATGCTGTTTGTCAGGGGAGGCTCCAACAGGGTCCTAGAGCCTCCTTTTAAATTGTACAGTTTTCTCCAATAAACTTCTTCTTCTGCAGAAAATGAAACTGCAGAGGAGCTGGTTACTCTGTGCTGCTGGGGAGGCTAGGGGCCATGTTTTGAATCACACTTGTAACCCCAATAGAACCAAAGTTAGTACTGGTTGAAGTGACAGCTGAATATACTGACAACTCACTTCAGCCTTTGTCCGTTATCCTTCACCTCACCGTATAGTGCTCCATAAATGTCCTGTATAATGCCCCATTGGTGCCCGACACACCTTATGAGGATATGCTCAAATGGCAAAATTTTTCATAGCTGAAAAATTCAGCTAGAGGAAAAAAATCATTGTCTAGCATTGTCAGAATCCACCTCAAATTCAGCTCCAAACTCAGTAGTGTCAACATGCCCTTATTCCCAATTATGAGGCCACTAATGAGTCTTTTTCTGTGTGTATCCCTTGTGAGCAGTAGGACTGGATTGTTGGCTAATAACCTCCTTTGTCTTCCCTAGGATATACCAATTAGTGACATTGACTCCTCCACTCCATTTGACCACCAGGGAAGGTTAAATTAAAAGGAAATATTTTTTCCTAATTTTTCTTTTCTAAATCTGGGGTGAATCTTTTAGTCAGATGCATCTTAAGGTCCAAAAAATATCATTTCCACCCAACAGTTCATGTACACACACACAGCATCCTGAAAAGTCAAATTGGGTCTGTAGATGGTGACCAAAATGGTTGCCAATGCAACTAAGAGTTTGCAAATGGTCCCGACATTTTTTTATTCCTTGAATGGAGGAACATTGAGTAATGAACGTGATTACTGGAGTAGGATATGATGAAGAACAAATTTTGTGACCACTTTTGAGGGGTGTGAGATATTGAGTCTAAATCTAAGCAATAAGGGTGTGTGCTCACGAAGCATTAGCTGCATGCAACTGTGAACCGAGAGCAAGGCAGGTGGTTTGGACTCCGCAACCAGAAATGAACGCACACGCGGTAGTTCAAGAAAAAAATATATATTTACTATAAGTTAATAAAGGCTAGTTAAAGGTAAAATGACAGGGCTAAAGACAAGCAAAATATACAATATAGCATGAACAATTTCAAGGCAAATTCTGCAATGGTTTCTACTTTTACTCTGTCCACTTCTGCAGTATGGACACTGAATGAACAATATACTCAAAACTATCCCTAACTGACCCTGACTTCACATTTGGGTGCACCCCCTTTTCCCCAGTGGTCCAGGTGGACCGCTTACAGTCCGTAGAAGCGCGCGGTGGGGCCCAAAGTCGGTCCTTTCTTTTATAGTGAAGCGTCCTCTCCTCACGGTTATCAGGATCTTGGGAGAAATGAAGTCCTCTTTAACAGACAGGGAAACCAGCTGAATGCAATGTAATCCAACAGCAGATTCCACTCAGCACACTGACAGTCCTACCGAATCCATACACTGAGCTGGGATGTGAGCCGGGGTTTAGCAGGTGCTGTCCAGTACGTCAACAGCACTGCGAGTCTCTATATGTGGTATCCATATACACAGTCACAATGTCAGTCTCACTGATCAGCCACTGAGCACAGTTCCTTTCACGTGGACTCACTAGTCCTGTTGTCTCTTTACACTCTGTTTGTCTCTGGACCAAGATACAGCTTAGCTGTACAGAAAAATCTCCACACCAGTTCAATACAACACTTGCCAAGATGGCTGCTGCTCTCTGTCTCGTCACTTCCTGCTTCTCTGCTCACACTCTGTCTGCAGAACAGGCAGGCTGACATAAAAGGGGGGGGGTCTCACTCCAGCATCATGTCACAATTACAATGGCTGCTGTCTTAAAGGAACAGAATCACAGAAATACATTCAACATTAACAGTTTATACAGACAAATGAAGCTTAAGACAACATTGGCTGTCTCTTACATATTCCCCCCCACTTTAAGAGTGGCAGTCCCTGCCTATGACTGTATATCCAGAGGGTTGTACTTTTATGCACAGGGTGGTAGTATACCGATGTATGGCAGGCCAAACAAACTCATCCTGCGCATACCGAACAGGGGGAATACCAGCATTTGGCCTAGTGGTCCGTCTGAGGACCGGTGGTATATTATGGGGTGCTGCAGCTATGGGCTGAGAAGGACCAGCGGATTCCGCACCAGAGGGGGCACAGGCCGGAGATACAGTAGTCACAGGTGGAACATCCCCAGGAGCAGGGATCGGCCAACAATCATCCTCCTCGTCGGAGGCCCATTCCGCACCTCCATTCTCTGACTGTGGGAGCTCATTCACATTGGCAGGCCCATCGTGATTTGTCCCTTCAGAATGACACAGGCGCAACATATTTCGGTGAAGTACTCGAACACAATCAGTTCCTTCTTTCTGGACCTGGTACACTGGCCCATTCGCATACTTGCGGCCAACAACACGATACGGCAAAGCCTCCCATCTGCTTTCCAATTTCCCTTGGGGTTTCTTGACACGAACTAGCACCAGGTCGCCTGGTTGCAATGGTGCTTCTTGCACTGGGGTCTTATCAGGATGGGGATGTTCTTGCAGGCGCTGCCGCACCAATCGATGGATCGTCTCAAGTCTCTGCCGATGCGCCCGCACCCAAGAGGTTGGATCCCTCGGAGGGAACCCATCCACATCATTCAACTGTAATTCTCCTATACTTCGCCCAGACCGCCCAAAGAGAAGTGTATAAGGAGAGTACCCCGTTGTAGAATGGACCTGATTGTTATAGGCCCACACCATTTCAGACAAGAACTGAGGCCACTGTAACTTCTTGTCTTCCTCCAGAGTCCGCAGCATCTGTAGCAGAGTTCTGTTGAATCTTTCACAGGCCCCATTTCCCTGAGGGTGGTATGGAGTCGTGTGCGACTTCTTTATCCCGTAGATACGTTGAACTTCTTTCATTACGTGTCCCTCAAAGCAGGCGCCCTGGTCGGAGTGGATGCGTTGGGGGCACCCATATACTCGAATGAAATCTTGGCACAGAGCACGAGCTGCTGACTCAGCTGTCTGGTCCTTGGTGGCGGTTACCACCGCAAATTTGGTGAAGTGATCCACCATTACGAGGCAATACTGGTGTCCGCTATTGGATGGGCCCACCATTAGATAGTCTATCATGACGATTTCTAAAGGTTCCTGGGTCACGATGGTTTGCAGGGGAGCTCTCTGTTCTATTGCCTTATGGATCTCACAAGTTCGACAGCTGCGGCATACTTCTTCGACCATTTGACGAAGACCAGGGCAGTAAATCAGTCGCTGTAACCAACGAAAGGTCTTCTCATGACCAAAATGTCCATTCTTATTATGAGCCTCAACTGCCAAGGAGCGAGCCAGTTCACTAGGCACCACAATTTGGTATCGAATGTCGATCTCAGAAGGTAAATAGACCTTTCGGCATAGCACTCCATTTTTCATCTCCAACTTTTCCCACTGACTCAAAACAGATAATATCTCACGTGTCAGTCGTTCTCTTTCCTCTCTACAGGGCTTCTGGCCTTTCTCAACACACTTGATCATCTGCGCCAGCCCCTCATGGGTCTGTTGTATCTGTGCCCATTCCTGTCGTGAGGGACCAAAGAAAGGAGCCATTTCAGTCCCCTCCATCTCAAACTGATTAGTGGCGGTCAAGGCCTGTGAAAATCTGCTGAAATCGGGCACCTCCACATGCTCCAACTCATGATCCACGTCTTCTGTGGGGGTCTGGGCAGTTACCCTAGAAAGTCCGTCAGCATTCTGGTTCTCTGTCTTGGACCGATACTTAATGCGGTAATTGAATGTAGACATTCGGGCTATCCACCTCTGCTCTAACGCCCCGAGCTTGGCATTTTCCAGGTGAGCTAGTGGGTTGTTGTCAGTCAGTACTAAAACTTCAGCACCGGTCAAATATTCAGAGAATTTCTCGGTCATGGCCCATACCAGTGCCAACAGCTCCAATTTAAATGAACTATAATTCTCGGGGTTTCTTTCAGAATCTCTCAAAGACCGGCTGCCGTACGCTATGACCCTCTCCTGGCCATCCTGAAGCTGGGAAAGCACTGCTCCAAGACCATACAGGCTTGCATCTGTATATAGCTGGAACGGCAAGTGGTAATCAGCATATGCCAAGATTGGGGCTGTTGTCAGTGCATCCTTCAATGCCTGGAAGGCTTGTTCCTGTTCAGGTCCCCACTTCACGGACCGGTTCTTTGGACCACCGGATGTGCCTCGTAGGAGAGCATTAAGTGGTGCTGCTACCTTGGCGAAATCCTTAATAAACCGTCGATAGTAACCGGCTACTCCAAGGAACGCCCTCACTTCTCGCAGGGTAGTCGGTATCGGCCAATCTTGAACAGCCGCTATCTTGTCTCTTGATGGTCTCACCCCTTCTCCTGATACGCGGTGACCCAAGTAATCAATTTCAGATTGGAACAACCGACATTTACTGGGTTTCAATTTGAGCCCATGTTCCCGCAATCTTCGAAATACTTTCCCCAACTGGTGGAGATGGTCTTCAAAGGTCGCAGAATACACTATAATGTCATCCAAGTAGATGAGAGTGAACTCAAAGTTGAAGTCACCGAGACATTTCTCCATCAACCGCTGAAAAGTTCCGGGTGCATTTGTCAACCCGAAGGGCATCCGGTTAAATTCGTATAGTCCCATGGGCAAGATGAATGCCGTCTTCTCCTTGTCTTTTGTGGCCATCGGCACCTGCCAATACCCACTAGCCAGATCTAGTGAGGAGAAGTACCGGGCTCTCCCTAGCGCTGAGAGGGACTCCTCAATCCGTGGCAAGGGGTAGGAATCTCGTACGGTGCAAGCGTTTAACTTCCGATAGTCTACGCAAAATCGGATGGACCCATCTTTTTTTCTTACTAACACCACAGGAGCCGCCCAGGGACTCTGGCTTTCTTGGATGATCCCACCCTGTAGCGTCTTAGCTAACAGTTCTTTCACTTCCTGATACAACTGTGGAGGAATTTGTCGGTAGCGCTCTCTAATTGGAGGGGTGTCTCCTGTGGGAATCTCATGGTAGATCCCTGTGGTACATCCAAAATCTTCAGCATACCGTGCAAAGGTGGCTTGGTTCTCCCACAACAGCTCATCTACCTTCTGCACCCATTCCAGAGAACATGAACTTGCATACATCTTCATCTGTTCTCGAATTGCACAGCCATTCCATTCAGAGGTGGGTTCCTCATCTTCTCCCATGGACACAGTTACGGTCCACTCATCCCTTTCAGTCGGCTTCAGCTGCATTGGAGTTACTTTCCTTACTTCCTCCGGAGTCACATAGATGTTAGCCAGCAGCCTCCCTGGGGTCAGGTCCACACTCTGGTCCTGAGTGTTTACACATCGAAGTGGTACTCTTCCATTGCGAACTATTGCCAAGGAACGGGCCACTAGCGGATCAACACCTCCTTCGGCTGCCTGCAGTGGTTCTACCAACACAGCTATGCCCTCTAGTTTCCGACAGGTGCCTACGGGCATGGACACTATTGTCTCCCGACTGGGTGGCAGTGTAACTTTTGTATGCAAAGGAACTGAAATTCGAGCCAGAGGACGCTGTGCATCTGAACTTTTCTGTAAGCCACATGTCCGGATCAGCCGCTGGAAAGCTGTTTGAGTAGGCCGATGGGTGGTGGTTTCTTTCCAATAACCGTGACCTTTCTTTTCAAAGAGGATCTGATCTAATTCTTTTAACACATTCATCCCCAAAATGACAGGGACCTTTACTTCATGTGACTCCTGTACCACCACAATGCCTTTCCTACCTAGATCTTGGCCACATACCCGGACATTCATCCAGGCCACTCCCACGACCGGAACTGGTAACTGGTTAGCTGCGACCACTCGTACGAATGTATGGGGATCATATTTCACATGTTGCCGGAAGTACCGTTCATAACAGTCTCTACTCAAGGGCGTTACTTGGGAACCCGTGTCAATCATCCCGGTAACCGGAATACCCTCCATTTCCACCTGTATGACAGGACTTGCAGCGATCAGGTCATCATCAGGGCATTCTCCCCACATAGTCTCCTTGTCAGTCTCCCCTACTACACGCCCTTCAGCAGCAGGGGACTTCAGTTTAACGGCGGTCTCTCATAAGTTTGTCGCTGCTCTGGACATCTAGCAGCAACGTGGCCCATCCGTCCACACTCCCAGCAGCGTATCCCCCGTCGTTCTGGCCATCTGTTTGGGCCCCTTCGGTAAGCCCCTTCGATTTCTCCTGAGCACTGCACTAAATGATTTGGACCCCTTCGGTAGGTCCTATCCTCACCCCTCCAGCGGGGTGGTGGGTGATTCTGACTTGCTGGGTGTGGATGGCTCACCCTTTCATCTCCAGTCTTCTGGAAGTCTGCAATTTTCATAGACTGCTCATCACAACGAGTGTGCAAGTGTTCCATTTGTTCTTGCAGTTTCTGCATTACTGTGAGAATTTCTTTAACCGTCCCTTTTTCTACTGTCTCTGAGCCAGAACTAGCCCCCTGTGACAAAGTAACTCCAACTGCGGTCTGCGGCCTCGGGACCATACTATTGGCACGGGAGATGGCCTCTACCTGTACATCATGGAATTTAGCATCAGTCTCTCGTCGTATAAAATCCTGCATAGTCACAGTTAAACTGCCGTCACGTATCCCCAGGACAAACTGGTCACGGAGAGTCCGATCAGGGTTACAGAAGGCTGGCGAGCCCCCTCTTTCCTTCCTTTGAATATCTCGGAGCAGTTCTTGTAGGGCATTTGCATATTGGGGAAGGCTTTCATTCTCCTGTTGTACCCTCTGGAAGAACCGAGCCTGCAGAGACCCCAGCAATGCAGTTTCTCCATAGATGGTTTCTAGAATCTGGACTACTTGCTCAAATGTCTGCCTTTGTTCAAATGGCCTCAGTATCACCGTGGTCTTAGCATCCCCTTGTAATGTCAATATTGCTAGCTCTACTAGTACTTCTGGTGCGGTCTGGTACATTCGCTGTATCATTCGTATCTGTTCCACCCACATACTCACTGACATATTATTGCCATCAAATTTAGCTAACTGACTCATTATAGCCCCTGCTGGCATTCTTCCTCCAGCACCATTCTCCCGAACGGGTGCGTCACCGTCCATTCTGGTAAGCGGATCCTGCCGACTACGCCAATTTGTGAACCGAGAGCAAGGCAGGTGGTTTGGACTCCGCAACCAGAAATGAACGCACACGCGGTAGTTCAAGAAAAAAAATATATATTTACTATAAGTTAATAAAGGCTAGTTAAAGGTAAAATGACAGGGCTAAAGACAAGCAAAATATACAATATAGCATGAACAATTTCAAGGCAAATTCTGCAATGGTTTCTACTTTTACTCTGTCCACTTCTGCAGTATGGACACTGAATGAACAATATACTCAAAACTATCCCTAACTGACCCTGACTTCACATTTGGGTGCACCCCCTTTTCCCCAGTGGTCCAGGTGGACCGCTTACAGTCCGTAGAAGCGCGCGGTGGGGCCCAAAGTCGGTCCTTTCTTTTATAGTGAAGCGTCCTCTCCTCACGGTTATCAGGATCTTGGGAGAAATGAAGTCCTCTTTAACAGACAGGGAAACCAGCTGAATGCAATGTAATCCAACAGCAGATTCCACTCAGCACACTGACAGTCCTACCGAATCCATACACTGAGCTGGGATGTGAGCCGGGGTTTAGCAGGTGCTGTCCAGTACGTCAACAGCACTGCGAGTCTCTATATGTGGTATCCATATACACAGTCACAATGTCAGTCTCACTGATCAGCCACTGAGCACAGTTCCTTTCACGTGGACTCACTAGTCCTGTTGTCTCTTTACACTCTGTTTGTCTCTGGACCAAGATACAGCTTAGCTGTACAGAAAAATCTCCACACCAGTTCAATACAACACTTGCCAAGATGGCTGCTGCTCTCTGTCTCGTCACTTCCTGCTTCTCTGCTCACACTCTGTCTGCAGAACAGGCAGGCTGACATAAAAGGGGGGGGTCTCACTCCAGCATCATGTCACAATTACAATGGCTGCTGTCTTAAAGGAACAGAATCACAGAAATACATTCAACATTAACAGTTTATACAGACAAATGAAGCTTAAGACAACATTGGCTGTCTTTTACACAACCAAAACCCGCGTGAACATATCTTGCTCTGGGTAAACTGTAATGTACTTTGCTCAAACTCCAAGCAGGATACGTTCGAAGCTGTGGGTGTTAAATCATTTAAGGTCAACTGCAATCAATTTTTAGCCTACATGCGCACACAGTTTATGCTGTGGTTTTTCTGTAGCAAATCACCGAAAAAAATTTTTTTTTTACTAAATCTGCACGTACATTGAAATAGGTGAAATCTGCAGTGAAATTCTACACAAATAAATTGTCATGCTGCAGATTATAAAGCCCATATTGTATGTCAATTGTCACACTGATAAGGGAGGGTAAAGGGAGTCTGTCACCAGAACTCAGCAACTGGGTTTTCCCTTGTGAATCCGTGGCTCTGATGCTGAAATATCACCTTTTTTTTGTCAATATGCAAATGACCTCTTTGGAGCAACTCAGTGATGTACTGTAATGTATTATTGCTTCAAAGAATCCATTTGCATATTGATAAAATCTGCGATATCTCAGCAGTGGAGGAACTGATTCACAAGGGGAAAACACTTAGTTTTTGGTCACCTGCATCAATCTGTGGGGCTGGGTTCTGGTGACCTTTTCTTTTTAAAATCTTAGACATTAATGCTACTCTATTACACTGCATATTTTCCACATTTAAATTACATGCTTAAGGTTATGTTCCCATTCTGAGATGCTGTAGCAAAGTTAAGGGGGGGTGGGGGGGTTCCCATCAAAGAAAATTATCCTCTGTCCATAGGCTGTGGGGGTCTGACCGCTCAGTCCCCCACTGATCAGGAGAAAGGGGAACTTTTGTTCCCTGCTCTACATGGAATGGATGTCTGGCAGTATGTGCACAGCTCCATTGATTTCAGTTGGAGCACCATATATAGCTGTTGAAATGATGGAGAAAATATCAGCTTCCCAGTGGACCCCATTTTAGTAAATGAGCTCCCACAGGATCCATTGTTTTCTGTCATTAGATGGATCTGACTTCAATGTTTAGTCTGCTTTTCTATTTCTACAATGGAACAGAAGAACTGGCTAAACAATGCATTTTACCACAAACGTACTTGCAACATGTCCATTTAACATAAAAATGCATACTGAAAGGTATTCTTGCATTTGAGATCTCATGTTCTGTTTTATAGGTTTATGCCTTAGCTTTCCCATTATTTCTGACTTCATTGTAGTCAAATCCCTTGCTATAAGATGAAGGAACTTGGTGCTTGAAAGACTTGTCAGAGGATAGAAAATCCTACCGTTTATGTTAAAATCTGGGACCTACAGAACATGGAAACACATCCAAAGCTGACTTTTTTAGGTAGAATACTACTTTAAAATAATTCCCACATTAAAGGGGTTGTCAGGATAAATTGAAAATTATTCCCTAAACTAAACCACCTCCCCCCACCTAACTTCTAATTGACTTAAAAATCTATATTTACCTACACACCTGGGGTGGTCATGTGACGGCCCAGGCACATTTTCTGATGATCCGGTGACGTTCCGTTTCTGCATTTCCAGAAACAAAGAATCACTCAAAACACTTCTAAAGGTATTTTGGTGCAATTATTAACCCATTCATAGCACTAAAATACTTTTTTTTCTTTTAAGTTTTTTTTTGCCCGGAAAACCCCTTTAAGTCTGGAATAGATGAATTTTCAGTGACAGACAGTTCACAGGAAATTCAAGACTGACTAGAGTATGCAATTTAATAGCAGTCAGTAGTTTGTGAATCGGCCTCAGACTACAGTTTGTTGCAAATAATATTATAGTTTAAAGGGCCTTGAATTACTTCTGAAATTCTAAGATGAGTGTAGATCAGCCTTGTACAGATATTGCACATTGTGACATTAAAGTATCAGAGATGTGTTCTATGATTAACAGTTCTACTAACTGGAATTGTTGTTCTTCTTCTTTATAGGGGAAGAGTTTACTTATGCACTTACCTTAGAATCTGTCCTAGCTGGTCATGAGAACTCGGTGTATGCTGTCCACTGGCAGCCATCTTTCATGAAAGGTAAACCTGTAACACACTTTACTCTATTCAGACAATAGACTACAGTGAAATGCCGCTTGCAGTCAAAGCTAGTAGCTAGTATTCAGTGCTCCAGACCACCCAACAGTCAGTATAATGCTCACCCCTGTGGCGCCACCACACAATGTTTTCCCAGAGTGACCCCCACACAGTAGGTTTTCTCTTAGCTTCCCCCTCTATGGTATAATGCTCTCTAGTGCCCCCACACAATATAATACCCTCCCCAGTGAGCCTATCGCATGGTATAATGCTATACTTTTAGCATAATACTCCCCCAGTTCCCTCACGCATGGTATAATGCTATACTTTTAGCATAATACTCCCCCAGTTCCCTCACGCATGGTATAATGCTATACTCTTAGCATAATACTCCCCCAGTTCCCTCACGCATGGTATAATGCTATACTCTTAGCATAATACTCCCCCAGTTCCCTCACGCATGGTATAATGCTCTTTTCTTGTGGTCCACACACACAGTATAATGCTTTACCCTTGTGGCCCCCACACACCGTGTAATGTTCTCCGACAGTGTCACCACCCCACAGTATAATACTCTCTGCCAGTGACCCTCAGGCACAGTTTATTGGGGGTGGGGGGCACTAGGGAGAGCATTATAATGTTCATCTCAGTGGCTTCCTCACACAATGTAATGCTCTACACAGTACCCCCCTCCACACACATAGTATAATGTTATCCCTCCCCAGATTGGGTGGGCTCCCTTATCTGAGCCATAGGTGATGTTGCCAGACTTAACCAGTCTGTAGTGGAAACTTTGGAACGGATGCCTTCCCAGATTGTCGCTCAGTTGGTGGCTTCTGGGTCCCTCCCTGGGTATCCTCATCATTCCAGCTCCAGGAGCCGTCCTCTCATAAGGACCAGGAAATCTTCCTACAGGTCACAGTCTTTCTCTCCTGTTCCTCTGGGCACTCCCCAGATAGGGCCTCAGTTAACGGTTCCACTCTGATGGATGGTGGATCCCTGTCTCCCCCTGCTCGGTCTGTTTCTCTTGGGGACGCCTCTGGCTCGGAGCACCAGCCAGACACTTCTATTTCCCCTGCTACGCGAGAGCTCATCTGTGCGGTCAGTGATACCGACAGATCTCAGAGGAACCTGAATCCTGCTTCTCAAGAGGACATCTCCTTCTGCCACAGTCGCCGCCCACCTCTGGTCTTCCCCCAATCATGGGGCGTTTGACCATATTTTGTAGGAACAGTGGCTTCATCCAGACTGTTCCCTGTCTTCCACGGTCTTCCCATCCCGGACCAGTGTGTCTCCAAATGGATGGTGCCTCCCGCGGTGGACCCTGCGATTGCTAGGCTCTCCAAGGATACTATTCTGCCTTTAGTGGACTCATCCCTTCTCAGCAATCCCTCGGACAAGAGGGTTGACTCTCTCGCCAAGGCGACCTTCGTTGCAGCTCTCCTCCCTGCAGCCTTCGTTTGCTGCTTCTTGGGTCAGCAAGGTCTGTATATCCTGGGCCAAACAGCTCTAGACGGGTCTCTCCAATGAAGCTCTCCTGCAGGACAACCAGCTCCTTGTCTCTCAAATCCTGAACGCTTCCAAGTACCTGTGCAATGCTTCCCTGGAAGCAGCTCGCTGTTCTGCCAAGGCAGCCACCAATGCAGTGTCAAGCCACACGGTTAGAATCCATTTGTGGAACGCTTAATCCACCTCCAAGAAGGTGGTTGTGGCCCTTTCCTTCTCTCAGGGCGAACATGCATGGCTTTTTGGCATGGGCCTAGAGAAGCTTATCTCTGAAGCCACCTGGGGATAAAGCTCTCTTCTCCCCCAGAGGCGTCTTAAGCGACAACCTATCTCCTCCAGCCGTTCTGTTTTTTGCTCCTTTTGTGGCTTCACCTCTCGTTCCGGAGGACAGCTTTCCTGGGACTCCCGCTCCAAGAATCCCTCTTTTAAGGGTCTGTTATGACCTGCCTGGCAGTCCCACACCAAGTCCTCCAGGCCTTCTTCTTCCAAGCCATCCTCTGCATGAAGGTCTTCCCCCTCAGGTGGGATCTCTGCTGCTCTCCCTCTGGTAGATCTGCCTTGCCAGTGTCGACGATGCCTGGGTCTTCGAGGGGTTACGCCATCGAATTCTACTCTCTTCTAAACAGAAGATTTTTTTCTGTCCACTTTGCCTTCTTCCTCCGTTCGAGCGGCCACTTTTCTTCAGACTGTCTTCACTCTCCAGCGGCAGGTAGTCATCGTCCCTGTTCCCGCTTCAGAGTGTTTCCGGGGTTTTTAATACAACCTGTTTACCATTCCCAAGAAGGACGGCTCTCTTCACCCCATTCCTGGACCTGAAAGGGCTCAACAGGTTCATCTTTGTCTGTCGGTTCGGCATGGAGTTCTTGCAGTAGGTGGTGGCATCTGTAGAGCCCGGCGAATTCCTGTCATCCATCGACATTCGCGACGCCTACCTCCACGTTCCCATCGCGCTGTGTTATCAGCGTTTTCTTCGTTTCATGGTGTGGTGCGTCATTTATAGTTTCACTCTCCTCTTTGGGCTGGCTTCAGCTGGTTCATCAACGAGGAAAAGTCCCATCTTGTGCTTTCTCAGCGCAATGAATGAATGAAGGCCATCTTCTTTGCCCTGTCTCATTGGACCTCTTTCCTCCAAGGGCATCCGGTCAGAGTCCAGACTGACAACTCCACCTTCGTCACATACTTGAATTCTCAGGAGGGCACCAGGAGCCATGCAGCCATGCCAGTAGCCTCCCGCTCTTTCCTTTGGGCAGAGCGTCATGTTCCAGCCCTGTCGGCAGTTCACATTCCAGGATGTGGACAATTGGGTGGCAGGTTACCTAAGCCGAGAAAAGCTCAATCCGGGCGAATGGTTGCTTCACCAGCAGATCTTTCTCCAATTCTCCAAATTTCTCCCACTCCTGGTGGGGCATACCCGGACGTCGATCTCTTCGCCTCCTGCCTGAGCCACAGCTCTCTCGCTACGTGGCCAAGTCTCAGGACCCACAGGCTGTTACTGCCAACGCTCTCGTAATTCCCTGGTTGGACGTCCAATTTCTGTACCTGTTCCTTCCTTTTCTCCCTCAGGTTCTCAAGAAACTCAAGACCGAGGGGGTTACAGCCATCCTGGTGGCTCAAGGACAGCTGTTCCACCCCACCTTACCTCAACTGTGTTTAACGGCGTGGCTGTTGAAGTTAAGGTCCTGCGGTGTTGTGGGTTTTTTGGAGCCTGTTATCCAAACCATTCTCAAGGCCCGAAAACACTCTTCTGCAAGATCTATCGTAATACATGGAGGGCCGCTGTGTGGTGGTGTTTGAGTAATGACTTACATCCACTCCCCTTTTCTCTTCCCAGGCTTTTCTCAAGTCCAGTCTGGACCAAGGTTTTGGTCTTTCTTCTCTTAAGGGGCAGATTTCGGCCCTGTCCATTCTTTTTCAGAAAACCCTGGCCTTGCAGTCTCAGGTAAAGACCTTCCTGCAGGGAGTGGCACACTGTTCTCCTCCTGTGGAATAATGGGACCTTTAATCTTGTCCTTCATGCACTTCAGGCTTCCCCCTTTTGAGCTTTTGCACGAGGCCTTTCTTCGCTGGGTGATCCGGGTCTATTTGTCCCTTACTGACTCCTTCAGTCATTCTCCTTGAGGGCCCTCGCAAGGGCCTGGCTGCTTCCAAGGCTTTCCTCTCTAGGTGGATTCGGTCTATCAGGCAGGCCTATTGGCTCAAGGATCGCCGCCTCCTCTCCGTGTGACTTCTCATTCCACGAGAGCTGTTGGAGCTTTCTAGGCTCTTCGGCATCAGGTTTCCGCTACCCAGGTCTGCAAAGCCACCACCTGGGTCTGTCTACACTTTCATCAAGTTCTACCAGATCCATTCTGCAAGCGGCTGTGCGCTAGGTTGCTCACATGGCCATGTAATTCCCACCCCCGGGACTGATTTAGGACATCCAATAATACTGTGTCCCCAATGAAATAAGCAAGAAAAATGGATTTTTGTACTCACTGTGAAATCCTTTTCTCATTCATTGAGGTACACAGATTGTTCGTGTTTTTTTTTTTTTTAATTTGTTTGTGTCTCTCTCCTGTTGCTGTTGTACGAACTGGCTAGCATAGTGTCTTTGGATAGGGTATAGCCCAGGGGCGGAGTCGAACATCTTTTGTTATTCCTAGTGTCAGCCTCCAGTGGCCAAGCCATGGTGCTGTGTCCCCCAATGAATACAAGAAAATAATTTTACTTGTTTGATTATGCTAGTTAATTGCCTAGGATTGTACATATTTTAACATAAGTTGGCATTAGATGAGCTACAGAAATTATTCTTTATCAGATTTGTAGCTATTTCACTGCACAGTAAATGAATCATTTTGCTGGGATCAAAAAATAAAACTTTATCCTCGACCCTCCCTAATAAAATAATACAATACCAACAACTGAAATCTAAAGGATATGATTTGTGAATGTTGTTTAAAATTTACACAGTCTCTAGATTTATAACAAAAAAGCAGAGTAAAAGCAGAGATCAGGCTCACCAAACCTGTAAGGTAAACTTGTGTAATCGGTGAAGTCACTTCTTGACATCATCCACTCCAGATGTCTTCATACAGTGCATTGTGAAAGTTTTCGGCCCCCTTGAACTTTTCAACCTTTTGCCACATTTCAGGCTTCAAACATAAAGATATAAAATTTTAATTTTTTGGTGAAGAATCAACAACAAGTGGGACACAATTGTGAAGTGGAACGGAATTTATTGGTTATTTTTAAACTTTTGTAAAAAATAAAAAACTGAAAAGTGGGGCGTGCAATATTATTGGGCCCCTTTACTTTCAGTGCAGCAAACTCACTCCAGAAGTTCAGTGAGGATCTCTGAATGATCCAATGTTGTCCTAAATGACTGATGATGATAAATATAATCCACCTGTGTGTAATCAAGTCTCTGTATAAATGCTCCTGCTCTGTGATAGTCTCAGGGTTCTGTTTAAAGCACAGAGAGCATCATGAAGACCAAGGAACACACCAGGCAGGTCCTTGATACTGTTGTGGAGAAGTTTAAAGCCGGATTTGGATACAAAAAGATTTTCCAAACTTTAAACATCCCAAGGAGCACTGTGCAAGCGATTATATTGAAATGGAAGGAGTATCAGACCACTGCAAATCTACCAAGACCCGGCCATCCCTCTAAACTTTCATCTCAAACAAGGAGAAGACTGATCAGAGATGCAGCCAAGAGGCCCATGATCACACTGGATGAACTGCAGAGGTCTATAGCTGAGGTGGGAGAGTCTGTCGATAGGACGACAATCAGTCGTACACTGCACAAATCTGGCCTTTATGGAAGAGTGGCAAGAAGAAAGCCATTTCTCAAAGATATCCATAAAAAGTCTTGTTTAAAGATTGCCACAAGCCACCTGGGAGACACACCAAACATGTGGAAGAAGGTGCTCTGGTCAGATGAAACCAAAATCGAACTTTTTGGCTACAATGCAAAACGATATGTTTGGCGTAAAAGCAACACAGCTCATCACCCTGAACACACCATCCCCACTGTCAAACATGGTGGTGGCAGCATCATGGTTTGGGCCTGCTTTTCTTCAGCAGGGACAGGGAAGATAGTTAAAATTGATGGGAAGATGGATGGAGCCAAACACAAGACTATTCTGGAAGAAAACCTGTTGCAGTCTGCAAAAGACCTGAGACTGGGACGGAGATTTATCTTCCAACAAGACAATGATCCCAAACATAAAGCAAAATCTACAATGGAATGGTTCACAAATAAACGTATCCAGGTGTTAAAATGGCCAAGTCAAAGTCCAGACCTGAATCCAATCGAGAATCTGTGGAAAGAGCTGAAAACTGCTGTTCACAAACGCTCTCCATCCAACCTCACTGAGCTCGAGCTGTTTTCCAAGGAAGAATGGGCAAAACTGCAAAACTGATAGAGACATATCCCAAGCGACTTGCAGCTGTAATCACAGCAAAAGATGGCGCTACAAAGTATTAACTTAAGGGGGCCGAATAATTTGGCATGCCCCACTTTTTTCAGTTTTTTATTTTTTACAAAAGTTTAAAATATCCAATAAATTTCGTTCCACTTCAGGATTGTATCCTACTTGTTGTTTCTTCACCAAAAAATTAAAATTTTATATCCTTATGTTTGAAGCCTGAAATGTGGGAAAAGGTTGAAAAGTTCAAGGGGGCCGAATACTTTCGCAAGGCACTGTATATGCTGCAGTGGACTTCACTGATTACACAAGATTTCTAAGTTTTTCCAATGATCTTTCTCAGTATGCTCCTTTAGTTATAACCAAAATTATATATATTTTTTTTGTTTTTGTTTTTTGTCACTGTATGCTACGACGGTTTTCAGCTGCTCAAAAATATTGCAATTTGTCCCGCAGATGGCAGCATTGTACAGCCTATGAGCCTCTTATCTGCATCAATGGATAAAACCATGATTCTATGGGAACCGGATGAGGAGACTGGAGTATGGCTAGAACAGGTCTGTATAGTATATGTTTTATATTTACGATTGTAACTTTGTAACAACGTTTCCTTTGCATCAAACTGTTCTTGATTTGTTTTCACTCCAGAGTCCCCCATAAACACTCTATTGTCTGAGCTGAGCATATGTTATTTCATTAGGGACAGGGAAATAAGGTGAATGCTAAAGATGCCATGAAAACCTGTTTTCCTTTTAATTTTAAGGACTCTGGATTAAATGTTGTACTTTCGATGAGTTTTCCACTTTTGTGGAATCTAGTATGATGCACTAGTGTCTTGTTGTATAGCCTGCACTCATGTAGGAAGCAGTGTTGATATTTCCAAGACCTAACATTAATTTGTAGAAATCACTGCACTTTGTTGCACTTTCTAATATGGCACAGGTTTATACTAAATTTTATTTTCTGATATCTGGTCTATGATAGTTTGAGCACATTTTATTGAGTTTGAAAATTGGACTTCAAATTGTCTGTCCTGATTTTTAAATGCAGGTCTTTGTGCATCTCAATGGGCCTTGTATACAAAAATGAGTCCTGCCAAAATGTAAAGCAGTTTTCCCTTTTATATTTTTCTGTTCCTAATGGCCAGTGTGTAAAGCAGAAGATTTTAATTGTGTTGGTGTAAACCCAGTCCTTGTTGGTGAATGAATATAATGCATTTTGTTAGCCACTTAGTAGGCTCCTACAGTCAAGAAGAAATGATTTGACTGCTAACAAAATAATGCAAAATAATAAACTATGAAAGGTATGCAAAAGGTAATTGAAGTGGTAGGTGCATGTATGTCCTAAGCTGTGGCATATCACGAGCTGCTTATTGGAACTATGATAAAAGTAAAACTCATCTGGCCTCCATGTGATGTGAACAGAGCCTAAGGGAATGCTTAACAAATTGCAAATGCAGATTCACCAAGGTAAATAAATATATCACATCTCTGAGCTGGCTCTAACCCTTGCGGGTGTCTATAAACATGGACCACCTATCCTGATATTGTTAACAACCAGTTTTAGGATTATTATTTGAAACCTTCTGAGAATAAAGAGAAATAAACATTTGAAAAGTTGGAGAACATGGGTTGACATCTACATGAAAGACACCATTTTTTAATAATTGCCTTTGCTTCACTATTATGCATAATGTAATGCAAATTTCAGGAACAAATTATGTAAAAACAGATTTCTCGCTTATTTGATTGGGTGACACAGCACCATGGGTGTAGACCTGGCCACTAGGAGGCTGACACTAGGAAAAGCAAAGGATGTTGGCTCCACCTCTAGGCTATTCCGGCTCCACCTCTAGGCTATACCCTCTCCACAGACTCTGTGCTAACCAATTTTAACCTAGGGTCCGTAGGAGGCAGACACGACTTGACTCAAGTCTTTCTGTCTTGCATTGTTTTTCTTTCTTTTTTTTCTGTTCTTTCAGGTGCAGGGGAGTCTTTAGCGTGTACGCCACACTAGTCATACCCCACTGCAGGTGCAGCACTCTGCAAAGGAGCAGCTCACCGGCCACCCAGTCCCCACTTGCCGCATCGGCGGCTGGAATGCAAGTGAGCCTACTACAATGTGCAGGGCCCACCGAAGGGATGACCCTATGGTATCTGAAGACGGCGGATGAGGTGAGTACGCAAGAACTCATGCCCCCACCCCAAGGGCTCCCCCGAGCTTCTGGGTTACCTTTCCTGGGGTCTGTCTTTCTGGGGCCCTTCCTGGAGCCATTTTAGATAACCCCCGTTTCTTTTGGTGCTCCTGGGCCTTCTTTGCCACTCCTACCAAGCCCCCCCCCCATCGTGTGGGGACCCCTTTCCTTGCCCCCAGTACCAGCACATCGGTTGTGGCTTCTATTTTAGGTTTATGCCTGACTGGGGGGACTAGGTCGCAATTAGGCCCGCCCCCTCTTTGTCAGAATCCAGATCGACAACTCAGCGGTCGCCTACCTGACCCTTCTGGGAGGCAACAAGAGCCATGCAGCCATGCTGGATGCCTCCCGCTCTCTTCTTTGAGCAGACTGTTTGGTTCCAGCTCTATTGGCAGTCCAATGGCAGTCTGGTGGCTCCAGATTGGCCATTCTCAAGGCCGAAATCCCCAGTCTGTAAAGATCTATCATTGCTCATGGGAAGCCTGCGTACGATTGTGTGAGAGTCATCCCTTCCATTCGCTCTCCTCTTCTCTTCTCAGGATCATGGCTTTCTCCAGTCCGGTCTGACCATGGACTTGGTTTATCTTCCCTTAAGGGGCATGTTTCTGCCCTGGCTTTCCGGCCTCAGGTGAAGACCTTCCTGCAAGGAGTGGCACACTGTGCTCCCCCTACCATCCTCCCTTGGAACTGTGGGATCTTAATCTCGTCCTTGAGGTGCTTCAGACTCCCCCTTTTGAGCCTTTAGTAAGATTTCTCATTTCCTTCCTGGAGGCCACTACTTCCATCCGCAGGGTCTCCACACTTGCTGCCTCCTCCTGGAAGCCTCCTTTTCTTCTCCACAGGACAAGGTTGTCCTTCGTCCACCACCTTTTTTGCCTATGATTTTTCTTCCTTCGACATCAATGTGGACGTTGTGTTACCGTCTTTCTGCCCGGACCCCAAGCACCCGTGTGAGTGCGCTCTCTTTTCTGCCTGGACTTGGTGCGAGTGATCTGGGTATATTTTTCTCTGCCCCTTCCATTGTTCTGACGCTTTTTTTTGTTGTTCCTGACTGCCTTCGCAAGGGCCTCACTGCTTCCATCTCAAGGTGAATTCGGTCTGTTATCGGTGGGCCTGTCGCCTCATGGATAGGCCTCTGCCTCTCCATCTACGGCTCCCTCCTCGGGAGCTGTCCAGGGCCTCTTGGACTGTTCAACATGAGGTTTCTGCCTCCCAGGTCTGCTAAGCTGGGCCACCTGGGCCTCTGTTCACACTTTCTCCAACTTTTGCCAGGTTCTACCTTTCTTTGGCCTCTGCCGATCCCAGATTGGGTTGTAAGGTTCTGCGTGCAGCTGTGCACTAGGTTGCTCACATGGCTGTTTAATTTACACCCTCTGGGACTGCTTTAGGACATCCCATGATGCTGTGTCCTACAATGAAATAAGCGAGAAAAATGAATTTTTTCTCGTATTCATTGGGGGACACAGATCCCACCCTTGTTTCTTGTTGTTCCTGCCCTGCCTCGGGCCTTTTCAGTCCGTTTTTGGGTTCAGGTCATGATGGTGGTGGTTGTTGGTTCTGTGTTCTTTTTGTTTGTGTTTCTCGCCTACTGCTATGGTACAAACTGGTTAGCACAGTGTCTGTGGAGAGGGCATAGCTCAGAGGCGGAGCAGACATCTTTTGCTTTTCCTAGTGTCAGGCTCCTAGTGGCCAGGGCTATACCCATGTTGCTGTGTCCCCCTATGAATACAACACACAAAGGATTTTACGGTGAGTACAAAAATCTTTTTTTTTTTTTTTTTGGTTCCTCATGACATAAAGATCTTGTTACCAGCTATGCTGTACAGATGAGTCCACCCTCACGTTTGAAAGTGGTTAAGGACTCCATTCAAAAAAGCCTTGATAGGTTTTAGGTTACGTTAAAACCAATGGATGGATCATGGCCACACATAGACCCAAAAAGAATATCCATTTCGTGACAGTGTCACAATATCATGTTATTTCAAAGTTGGTCATTTGTCATTTAGCACCACACATCTTCAAATATGTTAATCCAAGAGATAAGATAAGACTGGATACATCTGTATCCAGGTTACAGCTGCTATAACTGCCTCTGTAATCACATAGCAAAAAGTATTTCGGATTTACTTTGAGTTGGTCACTAGCATTGTGTAACCAGTATAAAACATATTATCATGGATTTTGTCACAGATTCCAGGAAGTATAGAATTGTACAGTGCTTAAAGGGATTTCCGTGCCCCAAAAGGATTTTTAATTCTGATGACCTATCCACACTATGTGATCTCTGTAGGGCCAAAATCTAGACCACACACATCAGCTGTTCTGGCAACCTTTGGTCTTCAGGTGTCAGAAGCTGCGCATGATGACTACTTCTATTCCAATAATAGGAGCAGTGGAGAAGCCCTGTCCACTGCATAGCGATGGCGCTGGGGAAGTTCAGCTCTATTGCTTGAGTAGAAGCAGCCTGTTCATGCTGGGTGTGTACTGTAGACCTGTATAGCAGTTTGTATGATTCTCTACACTGTGTGCATGAGACCTTAGATTAAATACCCTATAGTAGATACTAAATCATACTCCTATTGTTGTTTCCTGGATTTAACACCATATAAAATGTTTCTAACTATGTTTGTTATTGATCCTGGAATTCGCCCTTTGAAAGCAATTTAATGGATATCATTGAATCATGAATTTAGATTTTTGCTTTGTATTTTGTTAAATCTCTTTGGATAAATACATGCTCTAGCACATTAAACCCTGAGTGGAATATAGAAGGATGCAACACTTAATTCTTCCATTTGGAAGGTTTCAGTCTGCTGCCTGGTTGAATATATTGTGCAGTCATATTTGAGCAGACATGCAAGGAAAGTTGTTTCCTTTCTGTTGGTCTCAATTTAAGCTTGCTTGCAGGATATCTGCTGTGAAAACTGGAATCTGTTGCATACGAGGCAGATTTAGTTTGGCATATAGTGCTTTTTTATGAGTAAGCTGAAAGCCATGTCCTCTGGTAACCTATAGACCAGGGGTAGGCAACCTTTTTTGTTCGGCGTGCCGATTTCGATTAAAAAATCAAAGTTGAGGTACTCGGAGTGCCGGTCAATAATTGTAAGTCTGACGACCCCTGCACACGGTATTATGTCCCATAGCGGCCCCTGCACATGGTATTATGTCCCACAGCGGCTCCTGCACATGGTATTATGCTCCATAGTGGTCCCTGCACACGGTATTATCTTCCCTAGTGGCCCCTGCACACAGTATAATATTCTAAGTTTTATAATATTCCTATTGTCACCACTCACTAGCTATTATTATACTCTGGAGTCTCTTCATACCCCAGAGTATAATAAGTGGAGGGCCAAGAGAGATGACAAACATAAAAAATGTTACTCACCTTTTCCTGCGCTCCGCAGCCTCTCTGTTCTCTTCGGGCGCTTCTGCCTGTAGGCAGCGACCGCTGATTGGGTCACGTCGCGTCATTCTGTGTAATGACGTCAGATGTGACCCCTGAGGTCCTGTCAGCGGTCTCTTACGTAAGACAGAAGCGCCCGGAGAGCACAGAGCCACCGCAGATCCAGGTAAGGTGAGTTAACATTATTTTTTATGTTTGATCATCTCCCTGGGGGCTCCGCTTATTATATAATAGCAGTTTTGTTTCGGCCGTATTTGGTTCGATCGAAACTGCTGGGTGAGGACTCCGCTGCCGTGCCAGGTCAATATGCCAAGAGTGGCATGCGTTCCGGGATTTGCCAACCCCTGCTATAGATTGTGCTCTTTTGACATGCCAAGGGGTATAACAATACCCATTCAGTACTGAAAATACCTGTCCATTTCTGTTAAATTTAATTTCTGCTCGTAGATATTCTAATCTTGTGGCATAAAAAAAATTGATTTTATAGGAAAATTTTAGCTAATTAATAATAATGGGGAATTTGTTATAATGTAACTACATGCTAGACACAATAGGTAAATTCATCTGGAGTCTCAATTAGGACTTATATTACTGAGTAACTGCATGGACAAGTGTAAATGAAAAATCAATGGCCACCATACAGATTATAATATTATAATGCTTACGGTATATAGCAAACTCTGCATCCCAATATATCAGTCCACAGCATTCTCAAAATGCAGATGCTTTAAATGATTTTATTCCAACCGGTTACTTATATTGATCCAGGCCTAGGTAAACAGCGGAACTCAGTTGTATTGTATGGCTGTAGATACATTAATCGGACATTTAGTCCCTCAGAACTTTCTTCAGCTGTATTACATTGTGTGTTCACCTTGCACGTTGTATACAGAGGAATAGCTGGCTATATGATAAGAACATGACTGTAATTAGCAAAACTCTGCATCTTATGCTGCCTGTGATTAAAAAAATAATGATGATAAAAAAACAAAAAAAAAAACAAAGGTGCTTAGTGACTGCCAACATCAAAATCTAGTAGGAATAAGTGAATATTGCACCCTACAGGACCTATGCTACTGCAAAACCATCCTACATTAACAGATTGGGGTCAAATTACAACATTGTTGGTGCCTCTGAGCCCCTGGCAGAGTACTTTGACCACGCAGGGGTAATGTAAGGTCATATAACACAGCTTTTTTTGTATAGGCTGAGGTAGCCCAAAACCTGAAATGGTGCTAGTCTCTTTATATCATAATACATTTTAAATATCGATATAAATCTTACATAATATAAATTCTGGTGCAAGTTGTATTAAATCTGCCAGTCCGCAAATTAATGACTTCTATCAAATTGTGGTTTTAGTTTTTATGTATTGGATATGGATGTGTAAGATTTCTTTTTCACACACTGCACATCAGTCAGGTAATCCAAAGATGCATGCAGAATATGTACATCAAATGGTTAATGTTAAGTTAAAGAAACACTGACAAACAATATTCTCTAGCCCATTATAAAGGTACATGATGTAAATTCTAGTGAAGGTAGTCTTCTTACCAGTGGATGTATTTGTGAGTTATCCATTCCCTTCTGGTCCTCAGCTGTGTCATGTGACCAGCAATGTGCAACTGATTATCTTGTGTGGACAAAAATTCATTCATTCATTCATTCATTCATTCCTGTGAGACTCACATTAAAGAGAGATTCCCACAACAACACTCATATTTCATATAAAATTATATTGTAAAATATCATTGTCATTCATTGAAAGTAATTAGGCAATTATACATGTCACTAGAAAAAGACCAAAGAGAACCCCATTCCTCTATGATGGTTTGATTACGGTTGCCACTGGATACGACCTGTAGTCTTAATGCAGGATGAATGTACTTTAGTTTCTCTTTTTTCTCCCCTATGACAGTGTATTAGATAAGTACTACATTACTACGGCTTAAGATGGCTTATCTGCATAGTTGCTCAATGTATTTATTTATTACAGTTGTTGGGAAAAACCCTTTAAGGCTGGCATAAGAAAGAACAACAAACTGACTTCCTGTCGTAGATAATCCCAGCCTAAACATGCATGCACAGAGTGCATGTCTATATTAGTGGGTAATGTGGAGAGTTTGCTTTTCACCGCCATCTTGCTATTAAGGCCTCTCTGAAAGCCTCCATGCACAATATCGATGGTTAATCCTGGCAAAATTATCCTTTTTGAATGAATAATTTTTGTCACAAATGTATTGTATGCCCAGATATTGAAAGATTGAATTTAATGGACAGCCACTTAAAGAGGACCTTTCACGTCCTCATGTATATGCGGTTTTACATACTGCTAGAAAGCCGACGGCGCGCTGAATTCAGCACACTGTCGGCTTTCCCGTTATATGCCCCAGGGCTGGAGATATCGGGGGTCTAAATTTCACGGTTCACTGTCAGAAGGGCGTTCCTGACTGTCTAGCTGCGCTGTGAGGAATGCCCTCCCTGACAGTATGCGTCCATAACCCTGTACTGAGGGGGCGTTCCTCACAGCTCAGCGTCATCACTGGGCAGTAAAGAACGCCCCCTCAGTACAGGGTTATGGACGCATACTGTCAGGGAGGGCATTCCTCACAGCCAAGCTAGACTGTCAGTAACGCCTTTCTGACAGTGAACGGTGAAATTTAGACCCCCGATATCTCCAGCCGATATCTTCAGGCATATAACGGGAAATCCGACCGCGCTGAATTCAGCACGCTGTCGGCTTTCTAGCGGTATGTAAAACCACATATACATGAGAACATGAAAGGTCCTCCTTTAAAATGGTTTACTATTTTATTTATTATCAGAGAGAGACTTTTCATTTATCACTTTTTAACAAAATCCATATTGTTTTCTCTTTTTTTCTTAACTGAAGGTACGTGTTGGAGAAGTTGGAGGAAATACGCTAGGATTTTATGGATGTCAGTTTAGCCCAGATAAATCCATGATTCTCTCCCATGCATATCATGGAGCCCTGCATTTGTGGAGTCGGAATCCAGGGAAACATGTAAGATGTTTTGTGTTTTTATCTTTTGAAGAAACAAATGTGAACACGTGTAATGCACTTCATATGATAGATCTGGTACTGTAAGTAACTATTGAAGGCTTCTTCCATGGCTGAGATTTAAATAGCCCTGTCTCTGCCTCTCTGAGATGGCTGGGAGTTATAGAGACAGATGAACACTGCTGTTCTATGCTGTTTCTGTAACTTCCACAGAGTTAAATAGGAGTTATAGCAAGTTAAGCTGTATCTGTAAATACTGAAGCTATGGAAACAGGGTAGCTTGCTGTGTTATGCAGTTTTTGTAACTCTTGTTTACTTCTGTGGGAGATGTAGAAACAGCATAGGACAGTGTTTCTCAACGTTTGCAAGTGAAGTGCCCCCTAGTAAGAAATCGTCCCAACAGAGTACCGCCAAAGTAGCAATCATTTATAAATGTTAACAAAATAAGGCTTTGTTTGGAATCCCGTCAACAGTTATGTAATGGTCCCCTCCATTGAGTGGCTCCATGCTTGCCACACTGAAGTAGGAAGTAGAGTGGCGAGTACTGATGCAGCCTACCACTCGGTCCCTAGGGAGCCGGTAACTGCAATTAGTGCCTCCATCAGTATTGGTGGAAACGCCCATTGAGCTTGCAAAGTAAGGATGGTGTCCTCGTCAGTGTGCAGGCGTGCGGAGCTGGTAGTGCTTCTCAATGCAGCATGTGTTCCTGTGGGTACGTGTATTGAGTTGAGAACCACTGGCATAGAATAGTAAATCCTATTAATACAGACAATCTGAGGGAGGTGGAGATAGGACTATTCTCATCACAGCCATGAAAGGAAACGAAATATGTTTAGATTAACTTATTTTATTATTTACAACATTGGCTTTCAGAAACCAGTGAAATTACCTTATTTTATATATTGCCTAAAACATGCATTTGACAATTTTCCCATAACATTCTGTATTCATTGAAATACTGTAGCTGAAGACTACAATGTTGGCCAGTCTGCAGACTGCTACATGTGTGTTGTTTTGTTTTTTTTGGGTTTTTTTTTCTACTTCAAGGACTATATGGATGCTGTATGAGTCATAAAATTAGGAGCATGGCAAAATCGCTACCAAAGAGCTTGTAATTAGTCATTAAAACTGTAAGACAAAAGGAGACGTCAGCCTTCTCCCCAGAAGATGATCTTCCTTTTGTGGGGATGCAGCACTAATCAGTGCAGGGCAGATGGCAATCAGAATTGCAGCACATTAGAGCTGATTGCAGCAGAAGTCCAACTGGCACTGCTTTCTTCTATTTAGAAAACTTATGAGCTGCCTGCTGTCAAAGCGACATGGTGCCGATATACAGCACTGCTTCAGTTCATTTCAGCTCGTATGCCCTGCTCCTTTCAGCATGCTGTTTCCTATGATAAAGTTAAAGGCTGAAAATTGCAGACCTTAAGGGAACATTTTTGCTGTCTATTAAATTGCAGATCACTTTAAGCTGATTACTTCATAATTTGCTGTAAAGTAGGCTAAGATATTAATAACATCCCTCCATTGTCAGTATTAGGGCTGGCATTTCTTCATCAATTCCTCTGGATGCTCCAGAATTATTAAGAGGCTCTGGTGCCTTATAAGGTTTGACTGGCCCCAAATTGATTTTTCATGATTATCTGTGCTGGGCTCTGGTGTGGAAACTGTACCTGTTTCCTCCTATTCCTCTTCTCCCTTGGGTTCTGCTGGATTGGCCCTGCTGGGCCTGGTACACAGATCTCATGTTTCTGCTGGTGGACGCTCCTTCCTCTGTAGGTCGACCTTCTGTCTCAAGGACCGCTGTTCTACCCCACCTTACTTCAGTTGCATTTAACAGCGTAGCTGTTGAAGCCGGGGCGTTCTGAGGCGTCATGGATTTTCGGAGCCTGTTGTAAAGGCCCAGAAACCCCAGTCAGCTAAGATCTACCATCATACGTGGAAGGCTTAGGTCCGCTGGTGTGAGAGTAACGATTTTCATTCACGCTCCTTTTCTCTTCCCAGTGTCCTGGCTTTTCTTCAGGTTTTGGTCTTTCTTCTTTTAAAAGACAGGTTTCTTCCCTTTCCATTCCTTTTCAGAAGACCCGGCCTTTCAGCCCCAGTTGAAGACCTTCCTACTGGGAATGGCGCACTGTACTCTCCCCTACCGTCCTTCTGTGGAACTATGGTACCTTAATCTCATCCTTGAGGTGCTTCAGGCTCCTCCCTTCGAGCCTTTGCGGTATATCTCTCTTTGCCTTCTGTCCTGGAAGTTCACCTTCCTGGTGGCCATTACCTCCATCCGCAGGATCTCAGAGCTGGCTTCACTGTCCTGGCAGCCTCCCTTTCTTGTTCTCCACAAGGACAAGGTTGTCTTTCGTCTGCCAACATCTTTTCTGCCTAAGGTTGTTTCCTCCTTCCACACCAACGAGCACATCGTCTTACCATCTTTCTGCCTGGACTCCCAAGCATCCACATGAGCGTTCTCTTCATTGCCTGGATGTTGCCCAGGCGATCCGGATCTATTTGTCTCTCATTTACCCTTTCCGTTGTTTGAATGCCTTGTTAGTTCTTCCTGAGAGTCCTCTCAAGGGCCTGGCTGCTTTCAAGGCTTCCATCTCCCGATGAATCTGGTCTGCGAACAAGGAGGCCTATCGGTTTAAAGGTAGGGCACTGCCCCTCTGTGTGACGGCTCACTCCACAAGAGCGGTCGAAGCCTCCTGGGATGTTAAGTATCTGGTTTCAGTCGCCCAGGTATGCAAGGTTGCCACCTGGGCCTCCATCCACACTTTCACTAAGTTTTACTAGATTCATTTTGTGGCTTCTGCCGATGCCAGTTTGGGTTGTAAGGTTCTGCGAGCAGCTGTGCACGAGGTTGCTCGCATGGCTGTGTAATTCCCACCCTCTGGAACTACTTTAGGACATCCCATGGTGCTGTGTCTCCCAGTGAAATAAAAAAAGTGGATTTTTTGTACTCGCCGTAAAATCCTTTTCTCGTTGTATTCACTGGGGGTCACAGGTCCCACACTTTTTTTTACTGTTGTTCCTGCCCGAGCTGTTTTGGTTCTTTTTCGGATTCAGGTGTTGGTGTTGGTTCTATGTTCTTCTATTTTTTTTTTTTTTTCTTTTTGTATCCATCTCCTACTACTGCAGTACAAACTGACTAGCACACTGTCTGTGAGAGGGTATAGCCCAGAGGTGAGGGCCAAACATCTTTGGTTATTCCTAGTGTCAGCCTCCTAGTGGCCAAGTCTATACCCATGGTGCTGTGTCCCCCAGTGAATACAACGAGAAATGTATTTTACAGTGAGTATAAAAAAATCCACTTTTTGCACCAGGAAACTGGTGTGATCTCTTTGATAACTTCCTCCCAATGTGTTTCCTTTGTTTGTAATTGTAAGGATCAAGGATGCCTTTTGTGTAGGTTTCACAAAATGAAAGTCTTAAGCTGGTGTTTCCGGGTCCTGCAGGCCAAGTCCTAGGGTGTATTGGGACTTTTTTTTTTTTTTTTCAGGATTTTGCAGAAAAGGACAAACTGCCAACGTTTTCAAAAAAATTGTCAATGCCTTTCTGGGGCTCCTTACAGACTAGATTAGGACACATTGGTCTAGGTCAGTGTTTTTCAACCTATTCAAGCGAAGTACCCCTCAATGAGCAATCCTCCCAACTGAGTACCCCCAAAGTAGTGATCATTTATAAATGTTAACAAAATAAGGCTTTGTTTGGAGGCTCTGTCAATAGTTATGTAATGACCCTCACAAGTACTATTATTGGCCCTACAGTGCCCCCACATGTAGTATAATGGTATAATGACCCCTACATGTAATATAATATAAATATATATTTATTTATATATATATATAATATATATAATACTGCAGCCCTCCACCAGTCGGGGCTTTATGGCAGTGTGGCCCGAAGGAAGCCTCTCCTCAGTGCAAGACATATGAAAGCCCTCATACAGTTTGCCAAAAAACACATGAAGGACTCCCAGAACTTTTTGGCGTTAATTCTAAGAGGTATGTGTGGAGAAAACCAGGCGCTGCTCATCACCGGCCCAATACAATCCCAACAGTGAAACATGGTGGTGGCAGCATCATGCTATGGGGGTGTTTTTGAGCATCTCTGGAGAGACCTTAAAATGGCTGTCCAACGTTCACCATCCAACCTGACGGAACTGGAGAGGATCTGCAAGGAAGAATGGCAGAGGATCCCCAAATCCAGATGTGAAAAACTTGTTGCATAATTCCCAAGATGACTCATGGCTGTACTAGCTCAAAAGGGTGCTTTTACTCAATAAGAGAATGTAAGTTTGCAAGTTTGCAAAATTGCAAGTTTTATGTTAAACATTTTATTTTATTTTTTTTAAGAAATTCTGCAGTTCAGACTAGCCACTAAGCCAAATATGCTAAGACTTCTTGTTTTTTGTAGGAGAATTCTTTGCATAAGCTGCCTAACTTATCATCATACTGATGATCACAGCTATCATGTACAGTACAGACCAAAAGTTTGGACACACCTTCTCATTCCAAGAGTTTTCTGTATTTTCATGACTATAAAAATTGTAGATTCACACTGAAGGCATCAAAACTATGAATTAACACATGTGGAATTAAATACTTAACAAAAAAGTGTGAAACAACTGAAAATATGTCTTATATTCTAGGTTCTTCAAAGTAGCCACCTTTTGCTTTGATTACTGCTTTGCACACTCTTGGCATTCTCTTGATGAGCTTCAAGAGGTAGTCACCTGAAATGGTCTTCCAACAGTCTTGAAGGAGGTCCCAGAGATGCTTAGCACTTGTTGGCCCTTTTGCCTTCACTCTGCGGTCCAGCTCACCCCAAACCATCTCGATTGGGTTCAGGTCTGGTGACTGTGGAGGCCAGGTCATCTGGCGTAGCACCCCATCACTCTCCTTCTTGGTCAAATAACCCTTACACAGTCTGGAGGTGTGTTTGGGGTCATTGTCCTGTTGAAAAATAAATGATGGTCCAACTAAACGCAAACCAGATGGAATAGCATGCCGCTGCAAGATGCTGTGGTAACCATGCTGGTTCAGCATTCCTTCAATTTTGAATGAATCCCCAACAGTGTCACCAGCAAAGCACCCCCACACCATCACACCTCCTCCTCCATGCTTCACGGTGGGAACCAGGCATGTAGAGTCCATTCGTTCACCTTTTATGCGTCTCACAAAGACACGGTGGTTGGAACCAAAGATCTCAAATTTGGACTCATCAGACCAAAGCACAGATTTCCACAGGTCTAATGTCCATTCCTTGTGTTCTTTAGCCCAAACATGTCTCTTCTGCTTGTTGCCTGTCCTTAGCAGTGGTTTCCTAGCAGCTATTTTACCATGAAGGCCTGCTGCACACAGTCTCCTCTTAACAGTTGTTGTAGAGATGTGTCTGCTGCTAGATCTCTGTGTGGCATTGACCTGGTCTCTAATCTGAGCTGCTGTTAACCTGCGATTTCTGAGGCTGGTGACTCGGATGAACTTATCCTCCGCAGCAGAGGTGACTCTTGGTCTTCCTTTCCTGGGGCGGTCCTCATGTGAGCCAGTTTCTTTGTAGCGCTTGATGGTTTTGACCACTGTACTTGGGGACACTTTCAAAGTTTTCTCAATTTTTCGGCCTGACTGACCTTCATTTCTTAAAGTAATGATGGCCACTCGTTTTTCTTTACTTAGCTGCTTTTTTCTTGCCATAATACAAATTCTAACACTCCATTCAGTAGGACTATCAGCTGTGTATCCACCTGACTTCTGAACAACACAACTGATGGTCCCAACCCCATTTATAAGGCAAGAAATCCCACTTATTAAACCTGACAGGGCACACCTGTGAAGTGAAAACCATTTCAGGTGACTACCTCTTGAAGCTCATCAAGAGAATGCCAAGAGTGCGCAAAGCAGTAATCAAAGCAAAAGGTGGCTACTTTGAAGAACCTAGAATATAAGACATATTTTCAGTTGTTTCACACTTTTTTGTTAAGTATATAATTCCACATGTGTTAATTCATAGTTTTGATGCCTTCAGTGTGAATCTACAATTTTTATAGTCATGAAAATACAGAAAACTCTTGGAATGAGAAGGTGTGTCCAAACTTTTGGTCTGTACTGTATATGTAGATAACAATAAGACTCTGGCACTCATGTATAAATGCTGAAATGCTCCAATTTTATTTTATCCATATAGTCATGAGAAGTTTGTCAATAACCTTGACCTTCATCAGTCATCGGATAAGGGAAGATGGAGCAGCACAAATGGAGAATAAGAGGAATATTCCAGTAGCAGTGAAAGACGATACAGTCCCTGACAGAAGTTCTGTCGCTTATCCATGTTGTGGAATCAAAAAACTTATAACCTGACTTTAAATTCATCCATTGGTTTTAGAAATGACTCATATGAAAGCTGAAACCCTCCCAAATGATTTTTTTGGTTTAGAAAATAAATTGGCTTCACTGCTGAAATATTCATCATTTAATGAACACAGGTCAGATTTTGGCAAGACAAAAGTTTTGTCGCCTTGTCATATAATGCACCCAATCCTAGTTTAAAGCTTCGCCTGTGCTCACTAATTGATCGGTTAATTAGTGGGTGTGTATAAAAAGAACTCCAGCACCCCAGACCTTCACTTGAACTGCATCTTCACCTCTCACAACATGCCAGAAATCAACCCTGCGACCAAAGCCTTGATTATCAAGAGGCTGAAGACCAGATCCACTGCAGAGGTGGCTGGCACCTTTAATGTGTCTCTGCGTCAAGTACAAAGAATTAAAAAAAAAGATTTGAACAGACTGGAGATGTTTTTGACAAGCCCAGGTCCAGCAGACCCTGCAAGAAAACTGCTCAGGAGGAACGTTTGTTGGTTAGAAAATCAAAAGCCAGCCCGTCTTCCACTGCTGCAGAACTCCAACAGGCCTGGTCACCTCAAGTCCCTGTGTCAACTAGAACAGTTTGTAGGATTCTGTCTCGAAATGGCCTCCATGGTCGAATCAGTGCCCAGAAGCCAGCACTAAACAAAAGGCAATTAAAAAAAATGTGTGGCATTTGCCAAGGCCCACAGCCTGCTAAACGGATGGATGCTGGAGAAGTGGCAGAAGGTGGATTTCTCAGATGAATCTTCAATTGAATTACACCACAGCCACCGCAAATACTGCAGGAGACCTACTGGAGCCCGTATGGATCCAAGATACACCCAGAAAACAGTTAAGTTTGGTGGTGGAAAGATCATGGTCTGGGGTTACATTCAGTATGGGGGTGTGCGAAACATTTGCAAGGTGGAAGGCAATATCAATAGCCTAAAATATCAAGAAGTATTAGCTTCCTCTTACATTCACAATCATAAAAGGGGTCAAATTTTGCAGAAGGATGGTGCTCCAGCTCATACATCCATCTCTACATTAAAGTTCCTCAAGGCAAAGAAGATCAAGGTGCGCCAGGACTGGCCAGCCCAGTCACCAGACAAGAACATCATTGAGCATGTTTGGGGTAGGATGAAAGAGGAAGCTTGGCAGACAAAACCAAAGAATCTTGATGAACTCTGGGAGGCATGTAAGACTGCATTCTTTGCTATTCCTGATGACTTCATCAATAAATTGGATGAATCACTGTTGAAACGCATGGATGCAGTCCTTCAAGCTCATGGAAGTCACACAAAATATTAAATATGGCTCTAATAGCACCACAACTTCATTCACCAATGTTATGAAACATATCTTTGTTTTTGAACAGAATTATTGGTTTGATTTTCACATTACTTTGTGTGCGACAAAACTTTTGTCTTGCCAAAATCTGACCTTTCTGTGTTCATTAAATGATGAATATTTGAGCAGTGAAGCCAATTTATTTTCTTAACCAAAAAATCATTTGGGAGGGTTTCAGCTTTCATATGAGTCATTTCTAAAACCAATGGATGAATTTAAAGTCAGGTTATAAGCTTTTGATTCCACAACATGGATAAGCGACAGAACTTCTGTCAGGGACTGTATATGTAGATAAGACACAGAATCCACCAGTCCCAATAGGTGAATTCACAGCTTATCTACTCCACTCTCTACATTGTGACCTCTGCAGAGGTCACCAAGCATGCCTAGAAACTCTCCCATGGACGTCAATAGGGTCTACTCCAGAACATTATGTCTATGGTCCATGTCCAGGAGACAGGAAGGCATAATCTATTTTATGCTTAGTGGCAAGATTTGGAATTGCAAGATTTTTGGTAACTTCTTTATCCCCTTCCCGACTTAATTAGTGCCGTAATAGTATGGCACTGCTGGTAAGGACTTCCGGTTGGAGCTGAGCTCCGAGCGCGGGTGGGGTGTTAACCCCTGAGATGCCGTAGTCAAACATGACCACGGCATCTCATGAGTTTTATTATATATTGGGGTCCCGATCACCAGCGCAACGTTTTCGGGGGGTGCCGCTGTTCCTATTCGGCAGCCCGGGGGTCTGATCAGTGGCCCCGGCTCTGCCCCATGTCTGCCCCTCCAAGTACCTGGTTGATCCTGCCTTGAATGGAGGCTGTCAGCCTATGCGTCTGCATAGGCTGACAACCTCCTATACACTGAAATACACATGTATTGCAGCGTATACCTATTGAACCAGTGATCAAAAGATTGCTGCTTCAATTTCCTATTGGAACAAAAAAAAAAAAAAATAAAAAAAATAAAAAAATTTAAATGAATAAAGCCCCAAAAATCCCATTTTCCTATATAAAATGTTTTATTAAGTAAATTAAAGAAAAAAAAAAAAAATTACATATTTGGTATCACTGCGTCCGTAAAAACCCGAACAATAAAACTAAAACACTATTTAATCCGCACGCTGAACGACATTAAAAAAACGTAGAAAACCGCACAAAACAATAATTTTTTTGCCATCCTGCCTCACAAAATATTCAATAAAAAGCGATCAAAAGGTCAGATGAAAATCAAAATGGTACCAATAAAAAGCACAGGTCGTCCCGCAAAAAATAAGCCATCAACCAGTTCTGTCAACAGAAAAATAAAAATGTTATTCCTTTCAGAAGATGGCGATGCAAAAATAGATTTTTTTCCCTAAATGGAATTTTATTCTGCACTATTAGCAACGCATAAAAAAACCCAACATAAATTGGGTATCTATGTAATCGTACGGACCCGCACAATAAAGGTAACATGTTATTTATGCTGTACACTGAACGCCAAAAAAAATTAAATGTTAAAAAGCAATGCCAGAATTGATGATTTCTTATACATCCCACCCTGAAAGGGTTAATAAAATTTAGTCAATAAGTTATAGGCACCCCAAAATGGTGGCATTGAAAAGTACATAACATACTGCAAAAAACAAGCCCTCATTATAGCCACATCGCCAGAAAAAAAAAAAAAAAAAAATAGCTTGTACAATGTGAAGACTAAAACCCCAAAAATCGGCAAATTAGGACAAAACTGGCTGCGGCAAGCAGGAAATGTATAAGCTGTGAGAGCATATATCAGGGGACACCCTAGATTTTCAGCTTATGAGGGAGAATACACCAGAGCTGATTCCAGAGCATTTTTTTTATTTTTGCCTCAGACCCTCTGCAATGGCTCGCTAATGCAGTGTAAATAACCAAATTAGGCCTCAAATAAGTATGGTTATTAATTTTTGAGCCTTACCATATTTTTTAATTGTAGGCAAAAGAGTAGGGCCACATATAGGGCGTTTCCAAAATCAGGAGACAGAGCATAATAACTGGAGAGCTGACATTTCACAGTGCCATGATATAGGCAGGACCTATTGGCCACTGAAATGGCCTATCTGGGAAAATGTCAATTTTCTTTTTGGAAAGCATTTTTGGGGTCAAAATTATACTATACCCTTTGAGGGGTGCAGATTCCAAAATTAAGTCTCTTCTTGGTACTCTCCACTGCATTAGCACCTTAGGGGCAAATGTGTCATGGCACCTAAAAATGATTCTGCCCTCCAAAAGCCTAATGGCACTCCCTACCTTCTGTGCCCTGACGTGTGCCAGTGCATCAGTTTTCCTCGACATGTGAGGTATTTCCGTAGTCAGGAGAAATTGTGTAACAAGTTGTATACATTTTCTCCTTTAACCCCTTGTAAAAATGAAAAATTTATAGCTAAAGCAACATTTTATTGCAAAAAATATGTTTCATTTTCATTGCCCAATGTTAATAAATCTATGAAACAACAGCTCCTGGATCAAAATGCTCAGTATAGCCCTTGGTAAATTCCTTGAGGGGTGTGGTTTACAAAAAGAGGTCATGTTTTGGGGTTTCCATTGTACTGGTACTTTAGTGGCTCTGCAAATGAGACATGGCATCCAAAAACCATTCCAACACAATTTGCCCTTTAAAAGCCAAATATCGCTCTTTCCGTTCCAAGCTCTGCCATGTACCCATACAGCTGTTTATGATCACATATGGGGTATTGCCATGTTCAGAAGAAATTGTGTAACAAACTGTGGGGTGCTTTTTCTCCTCTAACCTTTTGTGAAAATTAGAAATTTGGGTCTAATACGACATTTTATTGGAAAAAAAAAATAATTTTTAGTTTTCACATCCCAATGATAGTAAATTTGGTGAAACAGCTGTGGGTCCAAAATGCTGACTATACCCCTTGATAAATTCCTTGAGGAGTCTAGTTTACAAAATGAGGTAATTTATTGGGGCTTTCCACTGTGCTGGTACCTCAGGGGCTCTGCCAATGTGACATTGCGACTGAAACCAATTCCAGCAGAATCTGCCCTCTGAAAAGCTCAGTGGTGCTCCTTCCCTGCTGTTTGCCTATACAGAAATTTATATCCACATGTGGGTCATTTCTATAGTCGGGAGAAATTGCTTAACACATTGTGGGGTGCATTTCTCCTTTAACCCCTTGTAAAAAATGAAACATTTTGGATTAAAGCTACATTTTATAGATAAGAATGTAATTTTCCATTTTTATGGCCCAATTCTGTGAAAGACCTGTAAGGTCAAACTACGCTCTATACCCCTTAATAAATTCCTTGAGGGGTCTAGTTTCCAAAATTGGGGTCACTTTTGAGGGGTTTCCACTGTTTTGCCACCTCAAGCGCTCTGTAAATGCAACATGGTGCCTGAAACTGCTCACAGCTAAATCTGCCCTCCAAAAGCTCATTGGCGCTCCTTCCCTTCTTTGTTTTGCAGTGTGCCCATATATCAGTTTACACCCACATGTGGTGTATTTTGGTAGTCAGGAGAACTTGCATAACAAATTGTTGGATGCATTTTCTCCTTTAACCCCTTGTGAATGTGTAAATACTAGGGCTAAATGAATATATTAGTAAAAGAAAATTAAATGTGTAAATTTTACCTACATTTTGTCTTAATTTCTGTTAAAGGCTTATAGGGTTGAAATACTTTGTATGTGCTGTTTTGGTTTATTTAAGAGGTGCAGTTTTGAAAATTGGGGTGATTTAAGGGGGTTTCTAATACAGGGAGCTTTCAAAACAACTTCATAAGTGGATTAGTCCTTTGAAAAATGGGTTTTAGAAATGTTCTTGAAAATTTTTAAATGTTGTTTTAAATTGTAAGCCTTATAATGTCCGTAAAAAATTAAAAGGTGATTAAAGTTTGATGCCAACATAAAGGAGACATATGGTACATTAGATTTATGATCTAATTTGGGTGGTATAACTATCTGTATGCAATGCATATCATTTCAAACTTTTTAAAATGCATAGTTTTCCTATTTTTTCATAATTAAACACAAAACATATTGACCAAAATTTACCACTCAGACTAAGTACAATGTGTCATGAAAAAACATTATCAAAATCACTTTGGTTAAAGTGTTCCAAAAGTTATTACTGCATAAAGTAACACATGTCAGATTTGAAAAATCAAGCTTTTTTAGGAAGTCAAAAACTGGCTTTGACGGGAGGGGGTTAAATATAGATACCATGGAAAATTGAAAACCACATCACCAAACATTATTAAAAAATGTTTTAATATAAAAACATGATTTAAATAGGTCATTTTCTAGTGACATTTTCCCTTTTAACTGCACTGCATGTGTTTTCCAAGTACAGTACAGCATCACTGGTACCAGCATAACCCCCAACCTTCCTCTCTCCTGATGACAAGTATAGATTTTTTTCCTTTACACTTCTAAGCAATTGGCAGCATCGTTTTCCCAAAATAAAAACCTTCCATCAACTTGAAGCAAGTCATTCCCCAATTCCATGCCTCCCACACTGCCAGGAATATCCCCACAACAGAGAGATAAGAGAAGAGCCTCCTACTGCCAGTATCAGTTTATGGTGCCTCTGCCTCCAGATAATAGCATTCAGCCTGCAGACTCCGGATGAACTGCTCCCATGCCATGGACCTCTGGACTCCAGATGATGATGTCATCACAGGTCCTTCAGCCTTTCAGGCATGGAGACTGGACTGATAAACTGCACTGATATAACGAAGTCTGGCATTACCAGTGCAGTTACTGCTTTAGAGTCCCTGCTTTGTACCACAGCTGGTACTGGCAGGGACCTCTGTCCTACCAGTGACTCTCGCCTCACAGATTGAGAACTGCTAGTCTAAGGGAATTTTATATTGATAATCTTTGCTTGGGAAAGGTTGTCAATATCAGATCTGTGAGAATCTGACACCACCACCAGTAAGCGGTTTCAAGCTTCTTCAGGGTGTAACTTTTATCAGTCATGTGATCGTTCTGCAGCTCAATCGTATTCAACTGAGTGAGACTGAGCTACTGTACCAGGCATAGCTTCAATGGTATTTTGTAGCATTGTGCTTGATATAGTGAATAAGCCTCAGTGCTTGTCTAAGTGCCACAGCTGCTTCAATCAGCTGGGTGGGAGGGTGCCAGGGTGTCTGGTACTGATGTTCAGGGCCGGCGTCAGCACCAGGCCTACCCGGGCAAGTGTCGGGGCCCCAAGCTCCTGAGGCCCAGCAGGTAACGTGCCCTATTTACTTACCGATCCCCACTACAGGAGCGGGGATCAGTAAGTAAGGCCCGGATCGCCAGGCGGTTTAATTCAGACCAAATAGGTCCGAACCGAAACTGCTATTACAGTGGCGTAGCTTGTGCGTGGGCAGCTGCCCCGTGGCTGCCATTAATACGTGCTTTACCATTTACTAGATCGATGTTTACAGACACTGATCTAGTTAAAATGCATACTGCAGCTTAACTGTCTTGTAAAGCGCAAGCCACTTTAGGCTTGCAGTTTACAAGACGCCGAGACCACAGACAGCGGACGTCTGATTCTCCGCACAGGCGGCACGATGACATCACAGCATCACGTGCTGAGGCAGACGTTCTGAGAGGCAGCGGCTCCATTCATCAAAGGATCGCAGGTAGGTGAGTAGCTTTCTTTTTTTGTTTTTAGCTTAGTTGTGGGTAATTTAATAGTATAAGGGGTTGTTAGGAGGGGGAATTATAACTATTAGGGAGGATTTATGTGAGGGCTATTAGGGGGCATTATGAATACAAGGGGGGAGGTTATTTATATAGGGTCATTAGGGTGCATCATTTATATAAGGGGGCATTATGAACATAAGGGGCATCATTTATATAAGGTGTCATTAGGGGAGCAGTATTTATGTCAGGGGGAATCAGGGGCATAATATAAGGGGGCAATTGATTTAATTAAGGTGGCACTTGGGCTTTATTAAGGCTAAGGCTACACATAGCGGGCTGCAGCAAAAAGCGCTGCAGAAAAAACCTTTGCAGTAATGCATTGCGGTTTTTCCTGAAGCGTTTTTCACAGGAGGTCTGCAGAGTTTTCCTCTGCGGACTTTCCACTTCCATTATACCTATAGGGAACCAACAGTGTTTCCGTAGGTATAATTGACATGCTGCACATATTTTTCCACAATGTGTGGATGGGATTTGCAAGAATCCCATCCACTTTGCAGGAACTGTAAAAAGCAGCGTTTTTTCCCGCGGTATTGCCACCACATGAGGCCCCGTTCTTAAGGAGTTTTCCAGCTTATTTTTATTGATGATCTATCCTCAGAATAGATCATCAATAAGAGATAAGTGATTCCCCACTGATCAGCTGTATGAAGGGGCTATGGCGCCTGTTTATATCACACACTGTCTGATTATAGTGACCGTGTGATGTCATTCCAGCCTTGTCACATAGACATGTATAGAACGAGGCAGTAGTTACTTTACATGGTCGCTATGAAAAGAATGACACACTGTAAACAGAGAAGGGGCCACGGCGCTTAAACAGGTACCACAGTTCATTCAAACAGCTGATCCTGGAGGTCCCGGATATTGTAACCCCACAAATTTTTCTAATTTTACCTTTTTTTACCTTTTAATTAGGAAACAGCTGGGGCATTATTAATAAGGGGCACTATTTGAAGGGGGTACACAGGGAAGTTATTAATTTAAAGATGCACTTGGGGGTATTATTCATTATGGGGGTTATATTATATATTTTATAATTGGGGTAGCAGCAGGATGGAGGTGCAGGTGAGGACAATGTGGGTCAGGTGCCTGGAAAAGTAAGGAGCCAAAGATGTCTGTGCTGCAAACTTTACAGTGATTGGAATAAATGGTCATGGCGGTCCAGATGAAAGAGACAGGAAATGGGAACCATTAGTCAGAGACATCACCGGTAAGTCACTAAATGTTACTGCAATTGTATTCACCTAATTGGTCCGCAGAGCCTTGTGTACAGTCATGGCCAAAAGTTTTGAGAATGACACAAATATTATATTTTCACATGATCTGCTGCCCTCTGGTTTTTATGTGTGTTTGTCAGATGTTTTTATCACATACAGAAATATAATAGCATTCATATTATGAGTAACAGAAGCTTATATTGACAGTTAGAATGAGTTAATGCAGCAAGTCAATATTTGCAGTGTTGACCCTTCTTCTTCAGGACCTCTGCAATTCTCCCTGGCATGCTCTCAATCAACTTCTGGACCAAATCCTGACTGATAGCAGTCCATTCTTGCAGAATCAATGCTTTAATTTTGTCTGAATTTGTTGGTTTTTGTTTGTCCACCCGTCTCTTGATGATTGACCACAAGTTCTCAATGGGATTAAGATCTGGGGAGTTTCCAGGCCATGGACCCAAAATCTCTATGTTTTGTTCCCTGAGCCATTTAGTTATCACCTTTGCTTTATGGCAAGGTGCTCCATCATGCTGGAAAAGGCATTGTTGAGCGCCAAACTGCTCTTGGACGGTTGGGAGAAGTTGCTCTTGGAGGACATTCTGGTACCATTCTTTATTCATGGCTGTGTTTTTAGGCAAGACTGTGAGAGAGCCGATTCCCTTGGATGAGAAGCAACCCCACACATGAATGGTTTCAGGATGCTTTACAGTTGGCATGAGACAAGACTGGTGGTAGCGCTCACCTCTTCTTCTCCGAATAAGCTGTTTTCCAGATGTTCCAAACAATCGAAAAGGGGATTCATCAGAGAAAATGACTTTACCCCAGTCCTCAGCAGTCCACTCCCTGTACCTTTTGCAGAATATCAGTCTGTCCCTGATGTTTTTTCTGGAGAGAAGTGGCTTCTTTGCTGCCCTCCTTGAGATGCACTCACACCTGCCTGCTGCCATTCCTCAGCAAGCTCTGCACTGCTGGTAGCCCGATCCCGCAGCTGAAACACTTTTAAGAGACGGTCCTGCCGCTTGCTGATCTTTCTTGGGCGCCCTGGAGCCTTTTTGGCACCAATGGAACCTCTCTCCTTGAAGTTCTTGATGATGTGATAGATTGTTGACTGAGGTGCAATCTTTCTAGCTGCAATACTCTTCCCAGTTAGGCCATTTTTGTGCAGTGCAATGATGACTGCACGTGTTTCTTTAGAGATAACCATGGTTAACAGAAGAGAAACAATGATGGCAAGCACCAGCCTCCTTTTAAAGTGTCCAGTGGTGTCATTCTTACTTAATCTTACTTAATCCAGCCCTGTCCTCATCAACACCCACACCTGTGTTAATGGAGCAATCACTGAAACGATGTTAGGTGGTCCTTTTAAGGCAGGGCTGCAATGATGTTGAAATGTGTTTTGGGGGATAAAGTTCATTTTCTAGGCAAATATTGACTTTGCAAGTAATTGCTGTTAAGCTGATCACTCTTTATAACATTCTGGAGTATTTTCAAATTGCCATTAGAAAAACTGAAGCAGTAGACTTTGTAAAAATTAATATTTGTATCATTCTCAAAACTTTTGGCCATGACTGTAGAGCCGATATATACCACTATAGGTCACCATATAGTGATAATATTGGTATATCTAAGTTGGGGGCCCACTTAGACATGTTCGTCCCCCTGTGCTGACCCTCTAGCTATACCTCTGTGCTATTAACTTACTCCAGGGTCTCTTCAGACTCTGAAGTATGATGATCGGAAGTCCAGGGGAGGTAAGCGAATATAATAAACAGTGTTACTTACCTCTTCTGTGCTCCAATGCGACTCCGTACTGTCTTCAGCCCTCTTCAATGACCTCACGTGGGTAAGGACAGCGTCGCGCTGCATAATGACGCCAGCATAACCCACGTCTCTGACGTCATCAAAGAGAGCTGAAGATTTAGCAGGGAGTGACGCCTGAGCTCGGGAGAGGTAAGTAACATGTTTTTTTATGTTTGTCACCTCCCCTAGGCCTCTGATCATTATACTCGGGGGGTTTGAAAAGACTCCCGAGTATAATAATAGTTTGTGGGTCGTGAACCCCAAAAATTTAGGGTTCTGACGAACCTTCAATTTTTCCAATATTTGCAAGGACCATCCTAGGGGCCACTATGGGACATTATACTGTGTGGAGGGGCCGCTATTGGACATTATGTCATGTGGAGGGGTCGCTATGGGACATTCTACCGTGTAGAGGCACCGCTATGGGACTTTATGCAGTGTGGAGCGGCCACGTTGGAACAGTGTACCTTGTGAAGGGGCCGCTATGGGACATTATACTGTGTGAAGGGGCCACTGTGGGACATTATAGTGTGTTTAAATGGGGCGTTATTTTGTGTGGAGGCCAGGAAAGGGGGTGCTATGCTATGGGGGGACCCAAGTCAAAAGTTCGCTATGGGGCGCAGTCTTTGCTAGTTATGTCTCTGTATAGATTTATTATACCCTGTCTGTGTATATATTTATATATGTATCTGTGGGGGCCAACTCAGTTTCAGCATTGAGCACTTCCATTAATACAGATGAAAGCGTTCATTGCACTGTTAACAGAATCAGCCCCTGTTCACACAGTGGAATCTAGCGCTGATTTTGCCCCCAAATCAGCGGCAGATTATTCCCTCATTCTGCCTCCCAATCAAAACAATTAGTGCAGAAAAAAATGTCCTGCTGGATCTTGCCGTGGATTCTGCAGCTGATTCGGAGGCTGTGACTTGAGACTCCCCATAGGTTAGGCCCATTTATTTGGGTCTAATCAGCGGTGGAAAGCCGCAAGGGCATGCTGATGTTCTGCATCCACCACTGTGAGCCGGGGGGAAAGAAAATAAAGAGGAATTCAGGGCAGATGTCTGTCTAACATTCCTCTTTACTTTCTGATGTCTGCACAGGTTCTATCTACTTGTATGGAATGGACTGTATTACAGTCCACTCTAGTAGGTTTGCCTCAGCAAAAAAACACCACCCAATTTCGGTTGCTTTTTTGCTGAGGTGCACATGGGTTGCTCCAAAAGGGGCCCACTGAGGTTCTGTCGCCCAAGGGCCCACAAAAACCTGGAGCCGGCCCTGCTGATGTTGGTAACCTATCCTATCCTAGCATAAGAGTAAGCCACGAGTATAAAATTTCTAGCATACGTAGTATACTTTTTTTAAAGGCAATCTTAAAATGTTTGATTTAGATTTCGTTGTTTTATTTTCTACTGTTTTAAGCAAAAAATCGACTTCGCCAGCATATTGAGAAAGGATGGAAGGAAAAAAAAGCACCATGTGTTGACCCTCAAAGGGGTCTTTTTCAAGTGCAGATTTGACCTAGAAAAACACCCGTTTAAGGGGCGATAGGGTAGTGTGTTTTTTTTTTTTTTTTTTTTTTTTTTTTTTACCTCCGTTAAAGAAATTCTATCCTTTCTCAAGATCCTGGCAGAGTTGATTCTTTGCTTTTTACCTGTACTCTGAAGTTGGCGACAGAGTAAAGATATTGGTAAAATACATCGACATTTATAAGATACATGGGTAAAGATATTCCCTTTGGTTGGTGCTGTCACAGTGCCTTTTGTGTTATCTATGGTTTTATCTATTTATACTTTTTTTTTTTTTTTTTTTTTTTTTTAATAAAATATAGGAGGAGTGGATTCCTCAGGTTGTGATCTCTGGACATTTCAACAGTGTTCAAGGACTGAAGTGGGATCCGGATGGAGAATTTATTATAACAGTAGGCACAGACCAAACTACCAGACTGTTCGCTCCATGGAAGAGAAGTGGCCAGACACAGGTATTTAAAACGTACTTTTGGTTTTAATTTTTTTCCCCCAATTTTTAAAATGGCCATGTGAAAATATGAAAGATTGTTTTTAGTCATTCCTCAGTTATTCCTTCCTTTTAGGTTTGCAGTTTCATCTGTCCTCCCCCTCTTTTTATATGTGCAGACACCTTGTGTTTATATATGGAGCCTGTATGCAGTGCTAGTGAAGTCTGCATACGGTATCCTAGTAATAACAGAGTCAAGGGCGGTGCTCTGAAGTTACATTGAGGGAGATGGATCACACTTGATGGCGTCATCACTCAGTGACTGGTAAGCCTGTCAGCTTACCTACTGTGCAATGAAAGAGGCAGCTGAGTGATTTGCAGGCAGTTGTCTTCCTTGTTTCTTATGTACCTCGGGGTAGCTGTCCTCTTTGGGATAAACACACTTGTCCAGCTTCCCTTCCTGTGCACTTCTGTTTGACTCCATACTGTCATATATTATAGAAAGTAGCTGATATTTGAGCTTAGCTATAGGTCAGCTCCTAGAGGGAATGAGCAAGTCAAAAAACTGCTAAGGACTATGCTGTGTACAGACCAACACTATACAAACACTTATAGCTGAGGTGTGTGTGTGTGTGAATGAGGAGCGGCAGAGCTGTGTGTAATGTATAGGCATCAGAGGTATGTATGCATGTAGTGTGCGTGTGTGCATGCATAAAACACTATTCTGTATGTGTGCTGAGTTGTGTGCAGTGCACTGGTATGCATGCATGTATTGTGTTTGCGTGTGTAGCAGTTCTGTATGTGTATATTGTGTAGTCCAGAGTTTTCTGAGTATGTACTGTATAACTGTCTATATGGACATGTACCTCTGCTGCCTACACATAATCCACTAATCACATTATGCATATTACATATGGGGATACAGGGGCAGTATGATCTAAAGAGGAGGGTACAGACAACTTGGAGCAATATTTTTATTTATTTATTTATTTATTTATTTATTTATTTATTTATTTTAAGACTGGTGTGTGTTTCTTTGGCCAGACTTGCAAGGCAAATTGGTGGCCACAATGTAATACTAAAAATGGGGTTGCAACGAAGGTAGGCTATAGAGTACATTTAGAAAAGGACAAAAAAGTTGCATACTGATAAAATAGATGCTCAATCAAACATTTTGAAAAATATATGTAACAAATCTTTATTAGCACGTAAAAATGGTTAAAAACAATTAAAACCCATAGTCTGGTAGTTGGGGGGAAAAAAGACAGACACCAGTGACAATATATGCTAAATATATTCTACACATTACGTCTGTGACGTGTATTCGCTATTACTACTAATAAATGATACCATAAAGTATTTAGGACAATAAAAATTATAAAGGATGTGATTCACACTTCAGTGGTTAGGCAAAAAGAAATGTGATATGTATATAGATGTGTACATAAAGCCAATGAAGTGCAAATAAGATGTGTGTCAGATAAATTATCCCTATTAATGTACTATATCAATATACATAATTATATCTGAAAAAGATCAAAAAAAAGGAATAAGTAACATACATAATTAATGGTAATTAAAAAGGCTATCTTATATACTAGCTTTAATAAACTGCAGTATCATTATAATATTACTTAAAACACACAAATGCAGTGTGTGTGTATATTAGTCACATACAGTCATATGAAAAAGTTTGGGCACCCCTATTAATCTTAATCATTTTTAGTTCTAAATATTTGGGTGTTTGCAACAGCCATTTCAATTTGATATATCTAATAACTGATGGACACAGTAATATTTCAGGATTGAAATGAGGTTTATTGTACTAACAGAAAATGTGCAATATGCATTAAACCAAAATTTGACCGGTGCAAAAATTTGGGTACCCTTATCATTTTATTGATTTGAATACTCCTAACTACTTTTTACTGACTTACTGAAGCACAAAATTGGTTTTGTAACCTCACTGAGCTTTGAACTTCATAGCCAGGTGTATCCAATCATGAGAAAAGGTATTTAAGGTGGCCAATTGCAAGTTGTTCTCCTATTTGAATCTCCTCTGAAGAGTGGCATCATGAGCTCCTCAAAACAACTCTCAAATGATCTGAAAACAAAGATTGTTCAACATAGTTGTTCAGGGGAAGGATACAAAAAGTTGTCTCAGAGATTTAACCTGTCAGTTTCCACTGTGAGGAACATAGTAAGGAAATGGAAGACCACAGGGACAGTTCTTGTTAACCCCAGAAATGGCAGGCCAAGAAAAATATCAGAAAGGCAGAGAAGAAGAATGGTGAGAACAGTCAAGGACAATCCACAGACCACCTCCAAAGAGCTGCAGTATCATCTTGCTGCAGATGGTGCCACTGTGCATCGGTCAACAATACAGCACACTTTGCACAAGGAGAAGCTGTATGGGAGAGTGATGCGAAAGAAGCCGTTTCTGAAAGCACGCCACAAACAGAGTCGCCTGAGGTATGCAAAAGCACATTTGGACAAGCCAGCTTCATCTTGGAAGAAGGTCCTGTGGACTGATGAAACAAAGATTGAGTTGTTTGGTCATACAAAAAGGCGTTATGCATGGCGTCAAAAAAACACAGCATTCCAAGAAAAACACTTGCTACCCACTGTAAAATTTGGTGGAGGTTCCATCATGCTTTGGGGCTGTGTGGCCAATGCCGACACCGGGAATCTTGTTAAAGTTGAGGGTCGCATGGATTCAACTCAGTATCAGCAGATTCTTGAGAATAATGTACAAGAATCAGTGACGAATTTGAAGTTACGCCGGGGATGGATATTTCAGCAAGACAATGATCCAAATCTACTCAGGCATTCATGCAGAGGAACAATTACAATGTTCTGGAATGGCCATCCCAGTCCCCAGACCTGAATATCATTGAACATCTGTGGGATAATTTGAAGCGGGCTGTCCATGCTCGGCGACCATCAAACTTAACTGAACTGGAATTGTTTTGTAAAGAGGAATGGTCAAAAATACCTTCATCCAGGATCCAGGAACTGATTAAAAGCTACAGGAAGCGACTAGAGGCTGTTATTTTTGCAAAAGGAGGATCTACTAAATATTAATGTCACTTTTCTGTTGAGGTGCCCATACTTTTGCACCGGTCAAATTTTGGTTTAATGCATATTGCACATTTTCTGTTAGTACAATAAACCTCATTTCAATCCTGAAATATTACTGTGTCCATCAGTTATTAGATATATCAAATTGAAATGGCTGTTGCAAACACCCAAATATTTAGAACTAAAAAGGATTAAGATTAATAGGGGTGCCCAAACTTTTTCATATGACTGTATAAAGATAATAAATAAAGCAAAATAGAAGTGGTATCTCACCCCAATCTGTTCAGCCATGCTAACCCACGCGTGTCACCTGCTCAACAAGCTTCATCAGGGTAATCATATTGCACTATGCCTGGTGTAGATTTCAGACCTCATTTACGCCAGTAAACTGGCATAAATGATCATAAATCTGATGAGGACAGTGGCCCTGCACATGCCACTCCAACTACGCCAACCTTTGAGGAAAGTAGCGAGAACGGTTTAAACGAAAAGGGAGTCAAACTTTTTTTTTCTTTAAAAAGCACAAAAACCCAGCTTGTGCAAAGAATTTTCACGCTTTTCATGCCTTATATGCAGGAAAACTGGCTTAATAAATTTTCCCTTTAGTGTCTGGTGAGTTGGAAAAGGCGGTCCCTGGGAATCAATCTGTTGAAATGGGATAATGTGAGGAGCTTTCTATGTGAGAGTTGCAAGGGAATTTGGGAAATAAGGAAAGTGGGAACAGTACACAATGCCAGTGGTATGCGTCAAAATCAGGAAGTGCCTGCCTACTTGCTAGATGGGGAAAGAGAATTTTGCATTGTAGGCTGGAGTAATTTAATACGCTGTTTCTCTGATAAAAGCAGCGATCAGGTATCCTTTTAATGGTCTTTAAATGGGCAATAATATGGCACTGTGTTTCATTTTTGTTCCCGGAAGCCAGAGGTATGTTTTCATTGGCTTTCTAGAATATGTCTATGAATAAGCAGTTATAGCAGTCATAGGCAAACTATTTTCCTACCTATGTTGAATTCAGTAACTTAAAGCATACGTCCTAAAATTACTTTTCATAATAGTACATGCTAATATAAGAAACTCTATAGCAAGGTTGTCCAAACTTTTTCCAAGGAGGGTTGGTGAGGTGAAAACTTGTGGAGGCTGACCATTCAACCCAATGTTCTTTTAACCATTAACCCTTAGGCGCACCACGATGGAACTTTACGCCCTGGGGAGAGCTTCATTAGCGCACAAGGACGTACAGTTACGTTTCCAGCTCCCGGGGCTTTTCTCTAGCAGGGAGTATGGCTAGGTATTGGAAGCTCAGCTGTTGCCGGCAGCTGAGACTCCCATGTGACCCATGAGGGACCACTAGAAGCCTCCCCTCTCCAGCGAACACTGTGATTGGTGGGTCTGTACAGACCCTCCATTCACCGTGCAGCTATGCTCAGTACTGTTCCTGGGGCTTACTGTCATAACTGACAGTGCCCCGGAACAGGGAGATCGGAGTATCAGCTGTATGAAACACCACCATTCACAGCGCAGCCAGATAGCAGGGGAGAAGAGAGGTGAGTATTAGGTTGTTTGTTTTTTTTTATTATTATCTCAGGATCCATTAGTGCTATTAAGATGGAGATTCTCATCTTTAAAATAGCACGAACATCCTGATAACCCTTACAGATCCGGAGCAATTTGCTGTTGAAAACGCTATTGAACATTGAGATTCTAATGCAGATCTCAATTCCCGACAGCGTTTTTAAGAGCGAACCGCTCTGTAAGGGTTATATAAGACTCTCATCTTTAAAATGAATCCAAGGCCATCTTCATAGCCCTAATGGATCCTGAGATATGGGGTTCTAAAATGCCCCCCCCTCCTGCCTCAGACAGCATCTTTACTGCTGAGGAAGGAGGTGGGGGGAATGGAGCTGCAGACTGCAGAGACTATGATAACTCATAATTATCTGTGCATAAGCTGTAGGTGACCCCAGGGAGGGTAGCATGGACTTATGTCCATGTTATCCCCTCTCCTATCTATTAGAGAGCATACTATACTTTTGCTCTCTGATTGTCACATAGAGGTATAATGTAATACCCCTCTGAGCCTAATCACAGGGGTATTCTTCTGTAATACCCCTCTGAACATAACAAAACCAGGAAGTTTATTGGTGCTGTGACCCAGACATTTACTATCGTCCAAGTCACAGCGCCAAAAGAGTTGCACCAAACACAGTACACATACACAAAGTCATCAGTAAAGTTTACATTTTTTCGCTGTCCCTGTCCTGTCCATACCTGCTCTTTATAGAGTAAAATACGCCGACCGCCTCTGTAGAGATATCCGTTATACACTAAAATAATAATGTTTATCACTAGAGATGAATGTATAAAACACCTGTGACAGGCAGAAAAGTTCCATCAGTCACATAACATATTTTCACCCATTTAATGTCACAATATAAAATCCCTGTTTTTGGCAGTTATCAGATAGGTATAATAGCGGGTGTGGGTTTTTTTTTTTTTGTTTGTTTTTTTTTTTTAAGAACCCACAGTACAAATGAAACACCTGGACTTCCAGTAGTTTGGGGTTAAAACAACATTTTAACGGAAAAAAATTTAATCTTCTATTTTCACAGCCCAATTCTGTGAAACATCTGTAGGATCAAAATACTCACTATACCCCTTGATAAATTTCTTGAGGGGTCTAGTTTCCAAAATAGGGTCACATTTAGGGGGTTTCCGCTGTTCTGGCATCTCAAGGGCTCTGCAAATGCGACATTGCCATCAAAATCTGCCCTCCAACAGCCAAATAGCGCTCTCTCTGTTCCAAGCTCTGCCATGTACCCATACAGAAGTTTACAACCACACATGGGGTACTGCTACATTCAGGAGAAATTGTGTAATGAACTGTGGGGTGCTTTTTCTCTCTTAACCCCTTGTGAAAATTAGAAATTTGGGGCTAAAGAGCCAATGGTAGTAAATACTGTGAAACCGCTGTAGGGTCAAAGTAATCACTATACCCCTTGATAAATTCCTTGAGGGGTGTATTTTCTTAAATTGAGTAATTTAATGGGGGTTTTATTGTTCTGGTACCTTATTTGCTGTGCAGATGTGACATGGCACCTGAAAACGATTCAAGTAAAATCTGCTCTCCAAAAGCTCAATGTCGCTCCTTCTCTTTTCTGCGTCCTGTCGTGTGCCCAAAGAGCAGGTTACATCAACACATGTGGTATTTCTGTGCTTGAGAGAAATTGTACAACAAACTATGGAATGCATTTTCTCGTTTAACCCCTTGTGAATGTCCAAATTTTAGGGTTATATGAATATAAAAATTTAAATGTTTATTTTTCACCTTTATTTTGTTTTAATTCCTGTGAAGTACTTAAAGGGTTAACAAATTTCTCAAATGCTATCTTGAATTGTTTTAGTGGTTACAGTTTTGAAAACAGGGTGATTTATGGGGGTTTCTAATACAAAGACCTTTCAAAACCCCTTTGGATCTGAATTAGTACCTTAAAAAATTTGTTTTGTAAATTATCTTTAAAATTCCTGTAAGACTGTAAGCCTTATAACATCCCAAAAAATTAAATGAACGTTTAAAATTTGATGTCAACATAAAGAAGAGATATGGTAAATTTGTTTTTTAACTAAGTTAAAGAGGACCTTTCACATCCTCATGTATATGCTGTTTTACATACCACTAGAAATCAGACAGTGCGCTGAATTCAGCATGCTGGCTGCTTTCCCGTTATGTGGCTCAGGGCTGGAGCTATCGGTGCCGGTAGTTCTGTGCCCCATCGTCAGAAGGGTGTTTTTGACAGTCTAGCTGCGCTGTGAGGAACGCCCCCTATGACTGTACAGGCTATGGAGGAATACTGTCAGGGAGGGCCATCCTTACCACCCAGTGATAACGCTGAACTGTGATAAAGCGCAGCTAGACTGTCAGAAACTCCCTTCTGACGATGGGGCACAGAACTACTGGCACCGATAGCTCCAGCCCTGGGGCACATACCAGGAAAGCAGACAGCGCGCTGAATTCAGCACGTTGTCTGCTTTCTAGCGGTATGTAAAACAGCATATACATGAGGACATGAAAGGTCCTCTTTAAGTGGTATGACTTTCTATATGAAAAGAGGATAATTTCAAACTTTTTGAATTTTCACCAAATTTCCTATTTTTTCATAAGTAAACACAAAAAACATATTGACCTAAATGTGCAACAAACAAGAAGTACAATGTGACACACAAAACATATTCAAAATCAACTGGAAAAGTTAAAGCGTTCCAAAGTTATTACCACAAGTGACACATTGTTGGCAGCGGATTAATCTTTGACTGTCCAGGCGTTCAACAGTAAACAGATATTTATTCAGGAACAAGGATAGTACACTTTACAATTAGTATTTCTTAGCTTATGATCTCAGATTCTTGTGTGTGAGCTGAAACACGATTCCATTTTTCTTTAAAATGCTTTGTGTCTCACTGTTTGTATATTTAGTTCCATTATCTGCACGCAGGATTTTTGGCATTCTCCCAAATTTGTTATATACTTCAGCTAGATATGTTTCAAGTTTCCCTGGGACTTCATCTTTGCTATGAAGTAGATTGACAACCGTATATCTTGAATAGTCATCGATAAATGTGAGAAATATCTCTTCTTTCCAGGAGTTAGAGTATTCATTGGACCACAAACATCAGTATGTATTAAATCCAGTGGCTGTTCTGATTTTGTAGTATTATTCTTAGGAAAAGATTTTTGGGACATTTTTCCTTTAAGACAGCTTGTACACTTCATTGTCTGATTACACTGATCAATTGTAATGCCTTCAGAAAGTTGTTTTTGAACTAACTTTCTTATTGCTTCTGGGTCTCTATGTGCAAGACGCCTGTGCCATAGATGGATACAATTTGTGTGTTGTTCTTGTTTAGCAGTATATGTGTTTTCTTTGCAATTTAACTGATATAGCTCATCTTTGATCTTTCCTTGTGCTAGTATACGGCCCCTTTTTGAGATGATGCAGCCATTATCTTTAAATGTAACTTCATTTCCTTGTCTTGTGAGTTTCTTCACAGATAACAGATTGCTTTCAAGGCTAGGTACATACAGCACGTCTTTTACTGGAATCTTTCTGCTTTGTGTTGGGGAGACTTGACAATTAATGTAACTATCCCCTATTCCCTCTGTATTCATATACTGACCATTAGCCAAAATCACTTTCTATGACTTACTTTGGTTAAGGTTAGAAAAGAAGTTTCTGTCTTTGGTCATATGACTAGTTGCTCCAGAGTCTATACACCATGCATGCTTGGATGTACTTGCATTAATGGTAAAAGCAGTTTCAGTACTTGAATTGCTAGTGCTGACCCATTTAGGGGTTAATAAATATATAAAATTTGGAAGGCCCGTCTTGCATATTATCCTCTGATGACCTACACCCTCACTGGAAGTGGGTGTGAGGTAATTGAAGCAATCTCAAGTGTGCCAGAAGCGGGTTCTGGTAGGACGAGATCCTTCACAGAGGGGTACCAACAATTTTGTCCACATGTGTTGGTATTCACCTGTACTATTCATTGATGAAAAGTTGTTTTATGCACGAGGTGTGATTTAACCACTTCCGTACCGCCCATAGACTATATACGTCCGGAAGGTGGTTGCCTTGTTCTGCAAGGACGTACCGGCACGTTCAAGCAGAACGCAGCAGCTGCACAAAATCGTGTAGCTGCTGAAACGGGGAGCTGGCTGTAATTTCAGCCGGAGCTCTCAGAGAGAAGACAGGGAAGGTTTGTTAACTTCCCTGTCTTCCCGATCATTGTGTATACAGTGCTATGGGCACCGCCTTCTTGCGGCTCTCCCTCTGACCCGGCGGTCACGTGATCCGATGGGATCAGTGTGTGTTTAGGGCTGCAGGGTCCTACAGAACCCAGATCAGCTCTATAGTTATATGTTAGTAACGTGCAGGAGGCTGTATTCCTCCTGCAACTGAGGCTAAATGTACCAGCTCCAGTAATCAGACATCTGCCTGATAACGAGCTGTGCACATGTGTGCTCATCACATGACCATGAACTGAATTTTATTTACTGTAAGTAAGCGGAATGAATGACAGCAAGCAGAGATCTAATACATTTTGAGTAATTGAAACAATGACGTGTGTCTCTTTGTATTGGTCTGAAACTGGATAGCCCCTTTAATGGTTGTCAGAGAAATGTTATGCCATGCTGAATGCACTTGGGGACACAAATCGTCAAGATTGGCTGCTGGCAGCTCCCTTTGCAATTTGTGAGCAATGACACCCCAGTCAACAAGTGTGGAGACATCGCAGGCCATGCAGGCTGCTCACATTAGGTAGCACAAGCAAAATGCGACCTGGCGTTGTCCTTTTGAACAAATCCTGCTGGGAGGCTTTAGAGAAATCGCCATATCACATTTTTTATATTTTTTTAAAACGAACGCAAATGGATGGCCATCCGTTTACATAGACAACAATGTTTAAACCCTTCCCGACATCCAATGTAATAGTAGCATGGTGGATGTCGAGTATTTAAATATGGTGGCCACTCAGCTCCTGTATTATACAGCAAAGACCCGGCGGTAATGCCCATGATCACTGCCCGCAGGCATTAAGGCCCTCGGTCGAAGCTGACAGAGGCGCCATTTTGGGGAGGATCGACACTTCCAGGAACAAGATTTGGGGTTGGCGATCAATAGGTTCCCAGCTGTCATGGTATTGGAAGGCTCCCAGGCTTGTCTGGCATTCATTTGTATGACAGGCTGCTTTATATCGTCCCCTCATTTTCTCTACATGTTACACATTCCCGTACTCCTGTACATTAGTAACATTCAGTGAGAGGCAGAAACAGCTATCAATACAGAAACAAGGGAAAGAGTGAAAAAATGCAGGATTTCACAGAGAGGATTTATTACTGACATAAATACTGCCAGAAAATCAAAAGTTGTACGAAAGTTTAGTTAAGCTTTAACCTGGCCATAAAGATTAGATTTTAGACTGCCATTGCTCATCTGAAAAGAACTGTCGTTGGTCGTACAGTCAACTGTTCCAAACATAGGAATAACCACGAACCTTCCAAACGAACATTCGATTACCCTAGACAATTGGAAAATTAACAGCTGAAAGTTGTTAAATGCTAAAGTGCTGAAAATCCGAAAATGACGAATACTTTGTACTAATACACACAAACACATGCCCACAATGCAAAAATCACCACAGCAGATACTGCCACTTCATCCATTTTTAATTAAAGGGATATTCCCACAACGAGCATCATATTTCATATAAAAAAAAAATACTTTGCATATTGATCACTGTCACCCATTGAAAGCAATTAGCAAAAGTTTATATGTCACTAGAAAAAGCCCAATGAAATATCCCATTTCCTACCACTTTTTAAACATTGCTGCCAATGGATGCCACTTCTAGTCCATCTTCATTCAGCAGAAGTACGGTCAGTTTGTCTTTGACTTCCCCATAGCTGCTTATATCAGTGTTACATAACCATGCATGTGCCATCCTAACAGACGCAGCTTGTGCAAAGCATGAATGATATCTATTAGGAAGAATGGACAGTTGGGGAGCACACAGAGCAAGGTGTACCTGGGAAATGTAGTTTTCAATATTCACATGCTGCACAGTAAGAAGCACCCACTTTTGTCATTGCAAGCTGAAAATAATGGTCCTGTTGGGGAGCAGATATTGAAAGAGACCATAAAGTGGGGAAAAAAGTATTTAGTCAGCCACCAATTGTGCAAGTTCTCCCACTTAAAAAGATGAGAGAGTCCTGTAATTGACATCATGGGTAGAGATGAGCGAAAATCTCAAAAGTTCATTCGAAGTTCAAAAAAAATTTGCTTCGATCCGAATTACTTTGCAGCGAATATCGCTAAAAAACACCTATTTCCTAGCTTCAGAGAGCCTGTATTGTGGTGTAGAACACTGTGCCTTGCAGTAACATGCATAGGGAGCCTACTGTGGTAGTCCATCAATACTGTGAGTCCAAATGACACGCACATGACAGGCGTCGTTCTTAGAATCGATGCAGACTTCACTTATTTGGACAGTTACGGGACCAAAATTGTCCAACTAATTCAAGTGTGAACCCAGCCTTACAGGTCCATGTTAGTGCCAGGTAGAAAGAACCGTGCAGAGGCCCAACATCCTACTGTAGAGTGAAAGAGTGCAGATTCCACATAGATATCTACAGAGTGGCAAGGCGATATAATGTGGAGTTGGCAGCAGCATGAGGATGCCATACAGTGACCCAGTGGAAGCAGCATTAGGAGGCTATACAGTGACCCAGCATTGGCAGCAGCATGAGGAGGGCATACAGTGACCCAGTTCCTCCCCTGTTTGACTTTGTTCGCCCAGGCAAACGAAGTGTAGAACAGCGTGACACCGCTGTGCCCTGCACATGTGGTATGCTGGAGGAGCATACACCTTATTTAAAGGTGTGTATTAGTGTGGAAACCCATATTCGCCATATTTTTCCCAGTATGAAGTTGCAGGCCATTTATCAATACAGTGTCAATAATTCTGAGCCACAAATCTCTGCCTTTATCACGATTTTGTTACAGGTGTTCATTAGTGGGGAAAGAAATAAGGGGCATATTTGCCATTCTCATCAAAGTAGAATATAACAGGCCTTTTTGCCCTTTGCAATTACGTTTTTTTCATCGAACAGTATGTTAGACAGAGAAGCGAGAGGCCATGTACAGGGGAAGGCCGCAGGCCTAAATGTTTCTGACACAGGCACAGGTCGCAGCAGAGTAAGAGGGCGTGTCAGCAGGGGTCAGTTACAGAGGCCTGAGCTCCCAGTGTCAAGTAGTGGTCGTGTCTTGACCAGCAACCCAACGGTTGTAGATTGACTCTATCATCCAATTCATGCCAAGACACAACAGACACCCCCACCGAAAAGAGTCGCGGAGGGTGTGTCAGACACAACCCTTAGTTGGCATGGCCCAGCAGTAGGCCCTGTGCCCTCACCTGTCCTCAACTTGCCTCTGTCCTTTTCTGTTCCGTCAGCTAGAGAACTACTCTATGCTGTGGGATCAGATTCACTGTACAGTGAGTAGGAGGTATTATTATTATATGTTTACAGTGGGGAAAAAAAATATTGTCAGCCACCAATTGTGCAAGTTCTCCCACTTAAAAAGATGAGAGGCCTGTAATTGATATCATAGGTAGACCTCAACTATGAGAGACAAAATGAGAAAACAAATCCAGAAAATCACATTGTCTGATTTTTTAAGAATTTATTTGCAAATTATGGTGGAAAATAAGTATTTGGTCACCTACAAACAAGCAAGATTTCTAGCTCTCACAGACCTGTAACTTCTTCTTTAAGAGGCTCCTCTGTCCTCCACTCATTACCTGTAGTAATGGCACCTGTTTGAAATTATCAGTATAAAAGACACCTGTCCACAACCTCAAACAGTCACACTCCAAACTCCACTATGGTGAATACCAAAGAGCTGTGGAAGGACACCAGAAACAAAATTGTAGATCTGCACCAGACTGTGAATACTGAATCTGCAATAGGCAAGCAGCTTGGTGTGAAGAAATCAACTGTGGGAGCAATAATTAGAAAATGGAAGACATACAAGACCACTGATAATCCCTCTTGATCAGGGCCTCCACACAAGATCTCACCCCGTGGGGTCCAAATGATCACAAGAACTGTGAGCAAAAATCCCAGAACCACACAGGGGGACCTAGTGAATGACCTGCAGAATGCTGGGACTAACGTAACAAAGGCTACCGTCAGTAGCACACTACACCGCCAGGGACTCAGATCCTGCGGTGCCAGACATGTCCCCCTGCACTACACATCCGGGCCCGTGTGAAGTTTGCTAGAGAGCATTTGGATGTTCTAGAAGAGTGTTGGAAGAATGTCATATGGTCAGATGAAACCAAAGTAGAACTGTTTGGTAGAAATACAACTCGTCGTGTTTGGAGGAGAGTGAATACTGAGTTGCATCCAAAGAACACCATACCTACTGTGAAGCATGGGGGTGGCAACATCATGCTTTGCGGCTATTTCTCTCCAAAGGGACCAGGACGACTGATCCGTGTACATGAAAGAATGAATGGGGCCATGTATCTTGAGATTTTGAGTGCAAACCTCCTTCTATCAGCAAGGACATTGAAGAGGAAACGTGGCTGGGTCTTTCAGCATGACAGTGATCCCAAGCACACCACCAGGGCAACGAAGGAGTGGCTTTGTAAGAAGCATTTCAAGGTCCTGGAATGGCCTAACCAGTCTCCAGATCTCAACCCCATAGAAAACCTTTGGAGGGAGTTGAAAGTCCGTGTTGCCCAGCGACAGCCCCAAAACATCCCTGCTCTAGAGGAGATCTGCATGGAGGAATGGGCCAACATACCAGCAACAGTGTGTGCCAACCTTGTGAAGACTTACAGAAAACGTTTGACCTCTCTCATTGCCAACAAAGGATATATAACAAAGTATTGAGATGAACTTTTGTTATTGACCAAATACTTATTTTCCACCATAATTTGCAAATAAATTCTTTAAAAATCATACAATGTGATTTTCTGGATTTGTTTTCTCATTTTGTCTCTCATAGTTGAGGTCTACCTATGATGACAATTACAGGCCTGTCTCATCTTTTTAAGTGGGAGAACTTGCACAATTGGTGGCTGACTAAATACTTTTTTTTCCCCACTGTAGCTTGGTTGCTATGGAAACCTGGTGTAAAGCTGTGTGTATATTAAGACTGAAGAACCTGCGATTTTCCATTGGTTCATAAGCATCATGTCATCATATGTATCTCCAGTTTGGATATCAGTGAAAGACCTGCGATCGGTTGTTATGGAAAACCTGGAGTAAAGCTGTGTGTATGTGACCTTGTGTAACAGTGTCATCCACAGCGCCCTGCTCCTTTAAAGCTGACCTACAGCAGTGAAGAAAAATGGCTGGGTTGTTATTGAAGCCTGAAGTGCAGCTGTGTGCATGTGGCTGACATTGCTTTGTCAGATTGGAGACGGGCTTAGGTCTGCTGGGGAGTTTCAGCAGCTCGCTGTTGTCTGTAACATACCTTATCAGATTGGAGACAGGCTTGGGTCTGCTGAGAGTTTTCATTAGCTCGAGCAACAGCCATGCATTTTGCTGCAGGGGACATGAGTAGTTTAAAAAACGTTTCAATTTATAAGAATGCTGAAATCCAGTATGGCAGTCCAGTCAGTGGCGTAAATACTGGTTTAGCAGTGGTAGCAGCTGCCACAGGGCCCGGGACATTAGGGGATCCTGCGGGCCTCTGATGTTTTTGTTTTTTTTTTAACACCGGCAGATAACAGGCCCTATTTACTTACCGATCCCCACTTCTGCTCACGGCCGCCTGCACTTCACCTTCTGCAGAGGCGGCTGTGAGCAGGAGTGGGGATTGGTAAGTAAGGCCTGTGGGCCGTGAACCCCACAAACACTGCTATCATTATACTCTGGGGTCTTTTCAGCAGGCTTCGGGCATCCTTGGTGGCGTCCCAGATGTCAGTGGGCCAATCCGACGTCATTATGCGTTGCGATACATGCCTGGCTCACGTGACATCTGGTCCAACATTGAAGAAGTAGCGGGAAGTGCGCATAATACTATATGAAGGAGCCACTATGATACTGTGTGCAGGGGCCACTATGGGGCAGAATACTGTGTGCAGGAATGCAGTTTGTGCGGGGGGGGGGGGTGGTTGCCGGGGGGGGGGGGGGGGTCCCATGTCAAATGTTCGCCTTGGGGCCCTGCCATTGCTAGTTACGCCACTGAGTTCAGTATAGGTACAGTTTATTTATGGCTGTGTTGTTATGTAAACCTGGTAAATTAAATGTGAACTTATATTGGCTGATACACGTTATATGACTGAATATTTAAGGTCCTGTGAACTGCTATTGACTAATACAGGTCATACATAGCTTGGTTGCTATGGAAACCTGTGTGCCTGAGGGGAGTAAGCACCTGCAAGCTCTTATTGGCTGATAAGGGACATGTGACCGTGTGTATGGCAGTTGGAATATGAGTGAAAGACTTGCAGGCTTGTATAGACTAATGCTGGTCATTTTTTGGGAATACTGTATCTCAGGAACGGTACGTCCAAGAGAGCTGAGACCCAGTCTATAATATTCCCGGGCACCTGATGTACATGTGTGCCAAATTTGGTGAGGATCGGTCCAGTCGTTTGGGTGCGCATAAAGAACAGACAGACAGACAGGAACTCATTTTTATATATATAAGAGATATTGCTATCTATGATTTACCGCTTTATGCACATAACTAAATTTAACGCATACTATGATTAGCTAGCTCACTCTTTGTGAGCCGATACATTTTGGGGTTTATGGTGTTTTTTCAGATATATTTACTTTACACTCCCTGCATCAATATTTAGGGAGTGGTTTAGTTATTTCACTGACTTTTGCTGACTGGGCTAACTGGGAATATTATCTTCCCCTGTTATCCTGTCACCTGGTCAAATACACACAATATTTATCCCTTGTGCATATATACTATTGTATTTTTGTTCGGCTCAAACTTCTTTTAAGGAATTTATTAAAAGTTATATTTACATTTTTTTATGCTTTTCAATATAGTATTTGTCGTGTGTTTTTTTTTTTTTTTTTTTTAAATGCAGTAGTTTAGTAAAATCATTGAGGCAGAAAAAAAACTAATAAATATGCCCCAGAATTCTGGCGTAATTTGCACCAAAAAACTGGTGTACATGCTTTACTGCTCATTTTCTGTTTGTTTTTAGACACTTTCTAACAGTTGTTGCACCTTGTACGATGACGTGTGGGTCGAGCTTTTTGGAAAGGCGATGTGGCCTATTATGTTAAACTGTGAACCATACATTGCAACAAAGGTTGTTCCAAAATGTCAGCCATTTTGGAAAATCTGGTGCAGCTTAAAGAGGACCTTTTCATGTCCTCATGAATGTGTAGCACCAATATCTCCTCCTCCTCCTCTTTAAGACTGTCTAGTCTAACTTTGCACTGTCTAAAAGTTAGAACATTTTAGTTTATCTGCCCAACTTTGTTAACCTAGCCTTACCTGGTCAGAGTTTTATATTCAAATTGCCTAGCTAAAGAGAAGAATTCAGATGGAAAGGAATAGCTAAATCTAAAGTTCACACCTGCGCCTGAACTCCATTGGGGTATTCCGTTCCCCATTCTGCTTGAAAAATTCAAGCAGAGATTTCCTCTCTGCATTTTTTGCCCTTTTTGGGCAGAAACCCGGCAGACCCCATTATAATCTATGGGGTCCACGGGTAACCGCTTTTTAAGTGGATTAGGTTTCCGTTTGGGGGTCCCCAAGCGGACCCCCCCGAACGGAAACCTGAACGCGGGTGTGAACCTAGCATAAATAAGGTAATACTGGCTGAATTAAATCTATTGAGGAAGTAGGTATATTATGAATGGGAAAAAAGACAATCACCGGAGTCTGTCTTTAAGATGGTAGCACAGTACAATGATTGATTTGTATCATGAGGCATTGAAAGTTAAGACATCTAAGGATAGGTCATCAATTGAAAAGTCCCGGAAAACCCTTTTTGGTTGCTCATTGTAATTTACATCCATGAAAAGTACACAATTTGGGGGAAGGGGGAGGGGAGTGGTGACAGTTTTGTGTACATTACATGACAATTTATTTGCTTTTCTTTCTAAATAGGTCACTTGGCATGAAATAGCAAGGCCTCAGGTTCATGGATATGACATGCAGTGTATTGCAATGGTTGGAAGATTCCAATTTGTGTCAGGAGCAGATGAGAAAGTTCTTAGAGTGTTTTCTGCAACAAGGAACTTCATAGAAAACTTCAGTTGCATTTCTAATAAATCAGTGGAAAAAATCCTTTTGAACGTAAGTGCCAGCACCCATTATTATTTTAGAGATCTGCACTTATATAACATAGTAAGTAATATCAACAAATGAGACTTTATCTGTAATTCTCCTTCTAACTGGGCTATATCTCCCTTGTGTGCTTCTAAATAATTATCTAAATTAGGCAGTAGTATGCAGCTGTTATTTCACTTCTAAATGACATGAATAGGGCTCTAGTTTAAAAAGGCAAATTTCATTGACACAGTATAAGAAATTCCAAAAATTAAAAAAAAAAAAAAAAAAAAATCACATATAAACCAAATCCTATAATTCTGCCTTTGCATCATAGTGAAACACCTGAAATGAGGTTGGGCTGCGTTTTGTGCCGGTATTTGTATTGTTTACATATTAGGATCACATACATTATGAAACACATTGGTGCTCTATTGTATCTCCATTCCTGCGAGAAGTCCATGGAAGATGGAAGGGTTAGGATTCAGATGCAAGGCCACAATAACAACGTTTGTTAAGAACAGGCTTTAGGAGAGCAGCAGCAGAAATGGGCTGAGAACTGCAACAGTAGACTATGCTTCCTAAATGCTACACACCTCTGCGAGCCAAGACCGGCCCCAGATGCCTTCACCAGAGCTCCTCACAAGAAGAGATGGATTTTGGCTGAATCTGGAGACCGGAATTGTCACCAAAACAGAAAAGTGTACTACAAATAGATGCAATGCCGCAGAAACCAAACACCAAATCCACACACTTACTTACAGGGACAGAGAACACAGAATGGTTGTCAAATCACAAGTCAGCAGCTGAAAAGGGCAACGAGGAACCAAATCGTGAAACGAAGTCTGGTCCAGCAAACAAGTCAAAAGTCAAATCCAATCAGGAACGCCAAAACCAAATCGCCAGACAGAGAGGAACCCAAAAACATTGCCAGAGGTCAGTATAGGAGTGTCAATACAAAGTCAGGAGCAAACTGAAGTTGCAAACTAGCAGATAGCAACCAGAGCTTATAGTCCGCACATGAGTCAGGAGGGCATAGCCTTTTATAGGCCGCTTCTGCTGCTAACTGGACAATGTCAGTAAGCCTCTGGAACTGCAAAAGCTTCCCAGGTTGTCCAGGTAACGTTAAAGGTGCAGCAGCCAGATAGAGAATCCTGACAGGAAACAGGTATTCTCATATCTACCAGCAAGCCAGCTGCAGAGTCAAGACTTTTATCTTTAAAGTTGAGGAAGAGAGCAAGGAGATGTCTTGGAGCTGCGTGTGGAGAAGGAGACAAGAAGGAACATGGTGAGCATTTTCCACCGCAAAGGCTGCCGTGAAAGATACATCTGGTAAGACTGTTTTCAACCAGGTCTCTACAAATTCACCTCGTCTCTGGTCCTCTACTCTCAAATATCATAGGGAGATTACAGGAAGGAAGAGATAAAGTCCTTAGCATTAGTGACTCTCTCACACAAATTCTGAAGATCCTAATGAAGACCCACATTGACACGGATCTCATCAATGTTGGTAGTAAGGGAAGTTCTAGTATCCGTTATAGCTGCTAAGAAGCTCATTTCAAAGTGAGCTCTGGTTCAGGTAACTGAGCAGGTGCAGCAGAAGTATAGGTGGCGCTGCCTTCCACGATAGAGGCACTGGAAGAAGTGCAAGCCTCCCATCTACTCTGGGGGATCCCTCATAGCTGCTATGGAGTTTATATGGGATGGGGCTAAAGAGCAAAGTCCACAAAGTGTCTGACAATAAGGATCAAAGCAGGAGTATCCTAGCACCCTCTCCCTGGGAGGGCCTTGTATGTGCAAGAGAGTAGCAATTATGCAAAAAATGCAGTGTCCCAGAGGTGCAGTAAAATGCGCTAAGCACAGAGCAAGCAACACTGCAACGGTCCACAATACTGTAAGACTGGTATGGACTCTCAAAGCCAGATGATTATGGAGCCTGCCTCTCTGGAACAGCAGCTCGCAGTGTGAAGGCACCTGGCAGACCTCCACAGATTCTGTGCTTTTCAAGGAGAAGACTGTGAACCTCCACTGAACACCCCAGAAGGGGAACATTTACAGAGTCTGTACTGTAGAGGTTCACCCCAGGTGCTCCTGATAAGGTCATTATACCCTTTTGTGCTGACCAGGTCTCCCAGGTAACTGTCATTGTCCTAATTGATATGAGCTAAGTGCTAGCGGCGAGGCATTGACACCAGACACAGAATGTTGGTATGAATCCTCTTTCTTAGCCAAGTACAGGAACACACTGACATACTTTATTAAGGCAACATAAGTTCATATAGCAGCAAGCATAGGAAAGGGTTAACATAGCAACGTAAGTCCTCATGTTCAATCCTAATTGGTGTAGTATATCTTGATTACATAGAAGGGAAGCATAAACAGTTCCATATCTAGCCAACTATTCCGGTCTTGCACCATGCCTCTAGGGAGCTGTCTTCTGGCAGCAAGCCAAGCACATGTTTTCTTGCGCACAAAGGATTCTCACTTTGGAATGCAGACACTATCTGGTAGTGTAACATTACATTACACTCAGTTTCAAGCGTAAACAACCACATCTAATATTCAGCTTTAAGGATAACAGTGTTTTTACACACAATACAGGTTAAGCAGATATGAAAATATAAAACAGATATAAAAGTATAAAATTATAAAAAGTTCATTATGATCCTTCACACTCCTGCTACCCAGGGGAGCAACTCCAGAATCCCTGGGAAGCCAAAGGAAGAGCAAGGAGTGCAGAAGTTCGGGTCGGAAATCCAAGACAGCTGTCACTCCTCTGTGTGTACTGGATTTAGATTGCAGGATGATGAGGTGCTGGCATTAATTCATAAAGTTAAACTCACCAGCTTCCAGCCATGATTAGCGTTAGCCATGCCCCTGGTGAATGGCTTGCATGTATCCTTTCTGAGGTTACAAATGGTGGATCTCTAAGCACCAAAGAAGCTTCAACAATTGTAAAAGTGTCACAGGTCTATGGTTTTGGGAAATATGTGTTGCTGGCATTACAGATGATACATCAAAGTGGAATTGCTGCTTAATGAAGAGTTAATATAATTATGTTTGAATGTTTTATATTGTCAGCCTGATTGTCAGAGACCTTGACAGAACAGGACCACTTACTGGATTTGCAGGATAACTGGGCAATAGATTCCTGGAACTCTTTCATGGATTCCTGTAAAAAGCCTTTCGCTCAGACTACTACATCCCAGAATAACTATTCCTTGGTATGTCTAGGGTGACATTGATGCCAACTTTTAAATGTATAGCCATTAGGAAGGGGAATATCAGTCTTTACAAGCTAAATGCCTGCTCTTGGATATAGACTTTTTTATAGACAAAAATTGAAATTTTTGGCAAGGTACAGTACAGACCAAAAGTTTGGACACACCTTCTCATTCCTAGAGTTTTCTGTATTTTCATGACTATAAAAATTGTAGATTCACACTGAAGGCATCAAAACTATGAATTAACACATGTGGAATTATATACTTAACAAAAAAGTGTGAAACAACTGAAAATATGTCTTATATTCTAGGTTCTTCAAAGTATCCACCTTTTGCTTTGATTACTGCTTTGCACACTCTTGGCATTCTCTTGATGAGCTTCAAGAGGTAGTCACCTGAAATGGTCTTCCAACAGTCTTGAAGGAGTTTCCAGAGATGCTTAGCACTTGTTGGCCCTTTTGCCTTCACTCTGCGGTCCAGCTCACCCCAAACCATCTCGATTGGGTTCAGGTCTGGTTACTGTGGTGGCCAGGTCATCTGGCGTAGCACCCCATCACTCTCCTTCTTGGTCAAATAGCCCTTACACAGTCTGGAGGTGTGTTTGGGGTCATTGTCCTGTTGAAAAATAAATGATGGTCCAACTAAACGCAAACCGGATGGAATAGCATGCCGCTGCAAGATGCTGTGGTAACCATGCTGGTTCAGTATTCCTTCAATTTTGAATAAATCCCCAACAGTGTCACCAGCAAAGCACCCCCACATCATCACACCTCCTTCTCCATGCTTCACGGTGGGAACCAGGCATGTAGAGTCCATTCGTTCACCTTTTCTGCGTCGCACAAAGACACGGTGGTTGGAACCAAAGATCTCAAATTTGGACTCATCAGACCAAAGCACAGATTTCCACAGGTCTAATGTCTATTCCTTGTGTTCTTTAGCCCAAACAAGTCTCTTCTGCTTGTTGCCTGTCCTTTAGCAGTGGTTTCCTAGCAGCTATTTTACCATGAAGGCCTGCTGCACACAGTCTCCTCTTAACAGTTGTTGTAGAGATGTGTCTGCTGCTAGAACTCTGTGTGGCATTGACCTGGTCTCTAATCTGAGCTGCTGTTAACCTGCGATTTCTGAGGCTGGTGACTTGGATGAACTTATTGTGATGATATGAGGTGTAGGGATAGTCTTGGAATATCAATATCCCTCTATGTTACTGCACAGCAGGGATTGGTGCCTAGAATCAGGCTCAGCAGAGTACCTGGAAAGTGGTTAAACTACTCTCTAGTTCAGGTCTATTGTCCTGTCCCTGAGGCAAGCAGCCATTTGGTCAAAAGCCTTCATCTGCATAAGACTACAACCCCCACTAACCCAGCAGGGGTTCATTTAGACAGGATATGGTATGCAAATGATCCACATGTAACTGCCAGGCACCCTGGCACCTTTATTAGTTCTGGGGAGTTATGGTTTTATGACAATATCTGGCCTGGGGAACATCTTATAGTCGCCCCGATAAATGCCCCAGATGCGTCCAGTCAAGGCGCACGCTCGGAATATACACATAACACCGTTCAAAGGCCAGGAAAGGTGCAGGCACTGATCTCCTTACCCAAAGGGAGCTGGAGTGTCAAACTTGGAATCTATGTATTGGGGATCTCGCCAGGAACCCCATTATACTACCAGCCAGACTCTATAAACATCAGGCATAGACTTATACTGAAAAGTTATTCTGAGAGATGTAGAGAGGGGGCGGGGTTCCTCCCCCTGGTGACCTCACTCAGGGAGGAGACCAGGGGAGACAAAAAGGCTCCGCCCAGGCTGAACGGGGGTCTGTTGTCTGAATTTGGAGATGCACGCTTCCTAGAAGCAAGCTGTGGGCCACATGTGACCAACATGTGGCTGCCATGCGGCCTAAGCAGTTAGGCTTGAGGCCTTGTTGTGGACCTAACCGAGGTGCCACTGCATGTAAGCAACGCATGCTTTGCCAAGACTGCTCTGAGCCTACCACATGGGCTCAGAGAAATGGACTAACTGCCTGCTCCAGAGTTCTTGTGCCATTTGACCTGGTTAAGGTGCTGTGCTGCCGGTCGTCCCATAAGAAAGTGCCCTGGCTGAATCCCACTTGGAAGCCAGAGATAACCTGCACAAGCTGGTGTTGGTAATATATATCCTTTTCTTTCTTTTTATCCCCATTTTTTATTTGTTATGTACCGTGTTATGTTATTTCCACTTGTATCTGCTTGTTAACCGCTGCATGTATTCTATGTATGTGTTGAGTGTCTAGTATCGACCCATTTAGGGGTTAATAAATATATAAAATTTAGAAGGCTCGTTTGCGTACTACCCTCTGTTGACCCGCCTCACTCACGAAAAGTGGGTGTGAGGTAATCGAAGTGATCGCAGGTAAGGCCAGGTGCGGTCCCTGGTAAACCCGGATCCTTCACACTTATCCTCCGCAGCAGAGGTGACTCTTGGTCTTCTTTTCCTGGGGCGTTCCTCATGTGAGCCAGTTTCTTTGTAGCGCTTGATGGTTTTGGCCACTGCACTTGGGGACACTTTCAAAGTTTTCCCAATTTTTCAGGACTGACTGACCTTCTTTTCTTAAAGTAATGATAGCCACTAGTTTTTCTTTACTTAACTGCTTTTTTCTTGCCATAATACAAATTCTAACACTCCATTCAGTAGGACTATCAGCTGTGTATCCCCCTGACTTCTGAACAACACAACTGATGGTCCCAACCCCATTTATAAGGCAAGAAATCCCACTTATTAAACCTGACAGGGCACACCTGTGAAGTGAAAACCATTTCAGGTGACTACCTCTTGAAGCTCATCAAGAGAATGCCAAGAGTGTGCAAAGCAGTAATCAAAGCAAAAGGTGGCTACTTTGAAGAACCTAGAATATAAGACATATTTTCAGTTGTTTCACACTTTTTTGTTAAGTATATAATTCCACATGTGTTAATTCATAGTTTTGATGCCTTCAGTGTGAATCTACAATTTTTATAGTCATAAAAATACAGAAAACTCTTGGAATGAGAAGGTGTGTCCAAACTTTTGGTCTGTACTGTACATCAGCTCTATGTTCACAGACGGAAAAATGAAGCATATCTTGAAAAGAACACTGTCCCTACTGTGAAACATGGAAGAGGCTCTGTTATGTTCTGGGGCTGCTTTGCTGCATCTGGCACAGGGTGTCTTGAATCTGTGCAGGGTACAATGAAATCTCAAGACTATCAAGGGATTCTAGAGAGAAATGTGCTGCCCATTGTCAGAAAGCTTGGTCTCAGTCGCAGATCATGGGTCTTGCAACAGGATAATGACCCAAAACACACAGCTAAAAACACCCAAGAATGGCTAAGAGGAAAACATTGGACTATTCTGAAGTGGCCTTCTATGAGCCCTGACCTAAATCCTATTGAGCATCTTTGGAAGGAGCTGAAACATGCCATCTGGAAAAGGCACCCTTCAATCCCAAGACAATTGGAGCAGTTTGCTCATGAGGAGTGGGCCAAAATACCTGTTGAGAGGTGCAGAAGTCTCATTGACAGTTACAGGAATCGTTTGATTGCAGTGATTTCCTCAAAAGGTTGTGCAACAAAATATTAAGTTAAGGGTACCATCATTTCTGTTCAGGCCTGTTTCATGCGTTTTCTTTTTTAAAAAATTCTGTTGAAGCATGGTTGAAAAGCAATGTCTGACTTTCATTTGTTCGTTTTTATAGAATTTTTATATATTACTTTTGTCAGATTCAAGTTATTTCTGTGACCATTGTGGGTTTTTCTTTCATTAAACAACGGGTACCAACAATTTTGTCCACGTGTGTATGTATGTATATGTATATACAGTGGGGAAAAAAAAATATTTAGCCACCAATTGTGCAAGTTCTCCCACTTAAAAAGATGAGAGAGGCCTGTAATTGATATCATAGGTAGACCTCAACTGTGAGAGACAAAATGAGAAAACAAACCCAGAAAATCACTGTCTGATTTTTTAAGAATTTATTTGCAAATTATGGTGGAAAATAAGTATTTGGTCACCTACAAACAAGCAAGATTTCTGGCTCTCACAGACCTGTAACTTCAAGAGGCTCCTCTATCCTCCATTCATTACCTGTAGTAATAGCACCTGTTTGAAATTATCAGTATAAAAGACTCCTGTCCACAACCTCAAACAGTCACACTCCAAACTCCACTATGGTGAAGACCAAAGAGCTGTGGAAGGACACCAGAAACAAAATTGTAGACCTTCACCAGACTGGGAAGACTGAATCTGCAATAGACAAGCAGCTTGGTGTGAAGAAATCAACTGTGGGAGCAATAATTAGAAAATGGAAGACATACAAGACCACTGATAATCTCCCTTGATCAGGGGCTCCACGCAAGATCTCACCCGTGGGGTCAAAATGATCACAAGAACTGTGAGCAAAAATCCCAGAACCACACGGGGGCCTAGTGAATGACCTGCAGAAAGCTGGGACTAATGTAACAAAAGCTACCGTCAGTAACACACTACGCCGCCAGGGACTCAGATCCTGCAGTGTCAGACGTGTCCCCCCTGTTTAAGCCAGTACATATTCGGGCCTGTCTGAAGTTAGCTAGAGAACATTTGGATGTTCCAGAAGAGTATTGGGAGAATGTCATATGGTCAGATGAAACCACAGTAGAACTGTTTGGTAGAAACACAACTCGTCGTGTTTGGAGGAGAGTGAATGCTGAGTTGCATCCAAGAACACTATACCTACTGTGAAGCATGGGGGTGGCAACATCATGCTTTGGGGCTGTTTCTCTGCAAAGGGACCAGGACGACTGATCTGTGTACATGAAAGAATGAATGGGGCCATGTATCGTGAGATTTTGAGTGCAAACCTCCTTCCATCAGTAAGAGCATTGAAGATGAAACACGGCTGGATCTTTCAGCATGACAATGATCCTAAGCACACCGCCAGGGCAATGAAGGAGTAGCTTCGTTAGAAGCATTTCAAGGTCCTGGAGTGGCCTAGCCAGTCTTCAGATCTCAACCCCATAGAAAACTTTTGGAGGGAGTTGAAAGTCCGTGTTGCCCAGCGACAGCCCCAAAGCATCACTGCTCTAGAGGAGATCTGCATGGAGGAATGGGCCAACATACCAGCAACAGTGTGTGCCAAACTTGTGAAGACTTGCAAAAAACATTTGACCTCTGTCATTGCCAGCAAAAGATATATAACGAAGTATTGAGATGAACTTTTCTTATTGACCAAATACTTTATTTTCCACCATAATTTGCAAATAAATTCTTTAAAAATCAGACTGTGATTTTCGGGATTTTTCTCATTTTGTCTCTCATAGTTGAGGTCTACCTATGATGTCAATTATAGGTCTCCTCATATCTTTTTAAATGGAAGAACTTGCACAATTGGTGGCTGACTAAATACTTTTTTCCCCACTGTGTATGTGTGTGTATATATGCGTGTGTGTGTGTGTGTGTATAATATTTATATATATATATATATATATATATATATATATATATATATATTTATATATAGTGAAGGAAATAAGTATTTGATCCCTTGTTGATTTTGTAAGTTTGCCCACTGACAAAGACATGAACAGTCTATAATTTTATGGGTAGGTTAATTTTAACAGTGAGACATAGAATTTCAAAAATAAAATCCAGAAAATCACATTGTATAAATTTATTTGCATTTTGCAGAGAAATAAGTATTTGATCCCTCTGGCAAACAAGACTTGGTGGCAAAACCCTTGTTGGCAAGCACAGCAGTCAGACGTTTTTTTGTAGATGATGATGAGGTTTGCGCATATGTCAGGAGGAATTTTGGTTCACTCCTCTTTGCAGATCATCTCTAAATCATTAAGATTTTGAGGCTGACGCTTGGCAACTCGGAGCTTCAGCTACCTCCATAATTTTGCTATGGGATTAAGGTCTGGAGACTGGCTAAGCCACGCCATGGCCTAAATGTGCTTCTTTTTGAACCACTCCTTTGTTGTCTTGGCTGTATTTTTTGGTTCATTGTCCTGCTGGAAGACCCATCCACGACCCATTTTTAATGTCCTGGCGGAGGGAAGGAGGTTGTCACTCAGGATTTTACGGTACTTGTCTCCATCCATTCTCCCATTGATGCTGTGAAGTAGTCCTGTGCCCTTAGCAGAGAAACACCCCCAAAACATAATGTTTCCACCTCCATGCTTGACAGTGGGGATGGTGTTCTTTGGGTCATAGGCAGCATTTCTCTTCCTCCAAATACAGCGAGTTGAGTTAATGCCAAAGAGCTCAATTTTTGTCTCATCTGACCACTGCACCTTCTCCCATTCACTCACAGAATCATCCAGATGTTCATTTGCAAACTTCAGACGGGCCTGCACATGGGCCTTCTTGAGCAGGGGGACCTTGCGTGCACTGCAGGATTTTAATCCATTACGGCGTAATGTGTTACCAGTGGTTTTCTTGGTGACTGTGGTCCCAGCCTTGAGATCATTAATAAGTCCCCCCCCCCGTGTAGTTTTAGGCTGATCTCTCACCTTCCTCATGATCAAGGATACCCCACGAGGTGAGATTTTGCATGGAGCCCCAGATCAATGTCGATTGACAGTCATTTTGTATTTCTTCCATTTTCTTACTATTGCACCAACAGTTGTCTCCTTCTCACCCAGCGTCTTACTTATGGTTTTGTAGCCCATTCCAGCCTCGTGCAGATCTATGATCTTGTCCCTGACATCCTTAGAAAGCTCTTTGGTCTTGCCCATGTTGTAGAGGTTAGAGTCTGACTGATTAATTGAGTCTGTGGACAGGAGTCTTTTATACAGGTGACAATTTAAGAGAGCTGTCTTTAATGCATGTAAGGAGTTGATTAGGAGCGTCTGACTGGTCTGTAGGAGCCAGAACTCTTAATGGTTGGTAGGGGATCAAATACTTATTTCTCTCTGCAAAATGCAAATAAATTTATAAAATTTATACAATGTGATTTTCTGGATTTTATTTTTGATATTCTATGTCTCACTGTTAAAAATGAACCTACCCTTAAAATTATAGACTGTTCATGTCTTTGTCAGTGGGCAAACTTACAAAATCAGCAAGGGATCAAATACTTATTTCCTTCACTGTGTATATATATAATATATATATCAATGTATGTGTAACACTACTACTTTAACCAGCAACAAAGGGTAAAGGCTGCCCACATACAAGGAGAATGAGGCAGGAGAAAACAAGCAATTAATCCCCATAAGGGAACAGATACAAACTCCCACCTATGTAAGGGAGGATGTGCATCATAGTGACGAAAGAGAACTTCTGCCCTGCTGGAGACGCTGCACAGATGTCCAAAGAGAAGAAATACCCCTCCGGCCAGTGTATTTATCCTGCCCAGAAACAAGGAGGGCAAATAAGAATATAAGACCCAGAAGTGATGAGCTCCACTGGAGCTGGTGTGAGAAGTGAAAGTTTGAGAGAAGGAAGTGAGAATTTAACTGCTGAGTTCTGGTGCATTTTTTTAATTTTTTTTTTTTTTTGCCATTCTCTGTTAGGCAAATTTCATAAAATAGAGGCTAACCCTTTTACTCTGTGGTCCCTTGCTTGTGAGACATAATTGCAGCAAAGCTTTTTGGATGACATTGTCTTGGTTTTTGAGTGCTGAATCATTTACTACTATTTAATATATCCGGTTTTCCAACATTAAAACCTATATAAGTTCTAAAATTTTATAAATGCTAACAAGTTAATGATTCTACAGTTGATTGGTAATGTTACTTTTGATGAGATTTGGATGTTGAGGGTAATTTGTGTCCTGTCATGACTCTCTTGTTCCCTGTAAACAATGTTTTATGTGGAGCTGTCATAAGACTACTTCACCAAATTTGGAATCTTCTGTCTTGACAACTATTTTATATTCACACGATAATTATAAAGGTACATTGGACCTCAGTTTTTCTAAGATAATAGACTATGCCATTGAAATAACTTATAAAATGATGCTCATTGAACAAAATGTCTTAGCTTAAAGCCATATACTTAGAACCATTTTTCTATTTTGCAGGTTGCCATATATTGAACAGAAAACTTTGAATACATTTCATTCGCTAGATTCTGTGTCTTTTGTATAGCATCTTGACTATAAACCAGCTTCAGTATCTACAGTGCCTTGCGAAAGTATTCAGCCCTCTTGAACTTTTCAACCTTTTACCACATTTCAGGCTTCAAACATAAAGATATAAAATTTAAATTTTTTGGTGAAGAATCAACAGCAAGTGGGACACAATTGTGAAGTGGAACGAAATTTATTGATTATTTAAAACTTTTGTAAAAAATAAAAAACTGAAAGTGGGGCGTGCAATATTATTCGGCCCCTTTACTTTCAGTGCAGCAAACTCACTCCAGAAGTTCAGTGAGGATCTCTGAATGATCCAATGTTGTCCTAAATGACTGATGATGATAAATATAATCCACCTGTGTGTAATCAAGTCTCCGTATAAATGCACCTGCTCTGTGATGGTCTCAGGGTTCTGTTTAAAGGGCAGAGAGCATCATGAAGACCAAGGAACACATCAGGCAGGTCCGTGATACTGTTGTGGAGAAGTTTAAAGCCGGATTTGGATACAAAAAGATTTCCCAAACTTTAAACATCCCAAGGAGCACTGTGCAAGCGATCATATTGAAATGGAAGGCGTATCAGACCTCTGCAAATCTACCAAGACCCGGCCTTCCCTCTAAACTTTCATCTCAAACAAGGAGAAGACTGATCAGAGATGCAGCCAAGAGGCCCATGATCACTCTGGATGAACTGCAGAGATCTACAGCTGAGGTGGGAGAATCTGTCCATAGGACAACAATCAGTCGTACACTGCACAAATCTGGCCTTTATGGAAGAGTGGCAAGAAGAAAGCCATTTCTCAAAGATATCCATAAAAAGTCTTGTTTAAAGTTTGCCACAAGCCACCTGGGAGACACACCAAACATGTGGAAGAAGGTGCTCTGGTCAGATGGAACCAAAATCGAACTTTTTGGCCACAATGCAAAACGATATGTTTGGCGTAAAAGCAACACAGCTCATCACCCTGAACACACCATCCCCACTGTCAAACGTGGTGGCAGCATCATGGTTTGGGCCTGCTTTTCTTCAGCAGGGACAGGGAAGATGGTTAAAATTGATGGGAAGATGGATGGAGCCAAATACAGGACCATTCTGGAAGAAAACCTATTGGAGTCTGCAAAAGACCTGAGACAGGGACGGAGATTTATCTTCCAAAAAGACAATGATCCCAAACATAAAGCAAAATCTACAATGGAATGGTTCACAAATAAATGTATCCAGGTGTTAGAATGGCCAAGTCAAAGTCCAGACCTGAATCCAATCGAGAATCTGTGGAAAGAGCTGAAAACTGCTGTTCACAAACGCTCTCCATCCAAACTCACTGAGCTCGAGCTGTGAAGAATGGGCAAGAATTTCAGTCTCTCGATGTACAAAACTGATAGAGACATATCCCAAGCGACTTGCAGCTGTAATCGCGGCAAAAGGTGGCGCTACAAAGTATTACCTTAAGGGGGCCGAATAATTTGGCACACCCCACTTTTCAGTTTTTTATTTTTTACAAAAGTTTAAAACATCCAATAAATTTCGTTCCACTTCACGATTGTGTCCCACTTGTTGTTGATTCTGCACCAAAAAATTAAAATTTTATATCCTTATGTTTGAAGCCTGAAATGTGGCAAAAGGTTGAAAAGTTCAAGGGGGCCGAATACTTTCACAAGGCACTGTATTTCCTTGATTGTCACCTTGTAAAGTGATTACCTTCAAGCTGCTTATACAGTATATGTGATTTCCCGTTGGCCTTCAGGTCTCATCTGCTTCATTTACGTAACTAAATTGTTTCCATTTGTTTAGATTAAATTAATTGAAAATGGGACGTAGTATTCAGGAGGTATTCATTAAAGAAATTATGTTATAAGACCACGTGATGTAAGGCCAGTGTCTTGTGAAATGAAAAATGAAATTGCCTGGGCAGATAAATAATGTAATCCACTTCAAGTGATGTTACTGCATCATTCTTTATGCACGGAATGAACCAGGAACTATAGAATGAACTACCACAGTGTCATCAAGCATTATAAGTGGAATAGAAGAGGAAAAAGGAAACAAAACACTTTGACAGTACAAGTGTCATGCTGCACACCAAATAGTGGCTTTTTTTTTTTTTTTTTTTTTTTTTTTTTTGGGAGACTCCGTTTTTCAGGATACAAAACTATTAAAGGGGTTATTTAGCTTCCAAAAATTATCTGCAAATACATCCACAGCAGTGCTAAATACTCACGGTTTGCTTGTGCACCCTTTTCTTGGCTTTATTTTACTTGAGACTCTTTGTATCACTGTTATTTACATGTAGTGAATCTGTGAAGAAACTACATTTCACATGATGCCTCTGCCTGCTCTGTAGCTAATCTCCCTGGACATGGACGGAAGAAAAAAATTGATGAAAGGCTGCAATGCAGGATATTCCGGATAGTGGGTAAGCAGCACCAATTTTCAAAGAAATTCAAGCTGTCCTGTCAGTGCAAACTATCCTTTGACATTTGAATGAAATGAAACACAGTGGCAGGAGACCCAGGAGGACCCCACTGCTAACACAGAGATCTAAAAAAGCTAGACTGCAATTTGCCAAAATGTACGTAAGCCAAAATCCTTGTAGGAGCTTTTTAGTAAAGCACATCATTTTCTGTTTTACCGAAAGCGGAATAAGGCCTACAAAGGAAAGAACAAAGTACCAACAGTCAAATATGGTGGAGATTCAAAGATGTTTTGGCTTTTTTTTTTTTTGTTTTTTTTTATGCCTCTGGCACTGGGTGCCTTCACTGTGTGCTAGGGATCATGAAGTCTGAAGATTACCAAAGGATTTTGGGTCTCAATCTAGGGCCTAGTGTCATGGAGCTGGGTTTGCGCCTAAGTCACGGGTCTTCCAGCAGGACAATGACCCCAGACATACTACAAAAAGCACCCAGAAATGGATGGAAACAAAGAACTGAAGAGTTCTGAAGTGGCCAGCAATGAATATGGATCTAAATCCCTTTGAACATCTGTGGAGAGATCTTAAAATTGCTGTTGGGAGAAGGCACCCTTCAAATATGAGAGACCTGGAGTAGTTTACAAAAGAAGAGTGGTCCAAAATTCCAGCTGACAGGTGTAAGAAGCTTGTTGATGGTTTGATTTGATTTCAGTTATTTTTTCCAAAGCGTGTGCAACCAAATATTAAGTTGAGGGTGCAAGTAATTTTGTCTGGCCCATTTTTGGAGTTTTGTGTGAAATTATATAATTTTTGGCTTTTTTGTGTTGTTTAAATACACATAGAAATAAGCATGTGTTTAATAAATGTGTAATTGCAATAATTTTCTCGGAGAAATACTTCATTTTCTGGAAGAATTTCAGGGGTGCCAACACTTATGGCCATGACTGTGGCTTTACTTGTTTGATGTCTATGCAGAGGTTGGTCTGGTGATTACACTTTCCAGAATGCCAGTCATTATAACAGTGGAAGAGTGAAGAAATCAGGCGATACCTTTTAGAGGCTAACTGAGTATATTAGCCTCTAAAAGGTATCGCCTGATTTTTTCACTCTTCCACTACTTTCAATGGCTAACACGGTACAACATTATACTAGTCATTATAACAAGCATTGTGCTGTTGGATTGAGGAAAGAGGCTCAATGGACTGTGTCTGAGCAACTGTTAAGTATTAGGGCACAATGAGTGCATTCCGTTAGTGGAGAACATCATCTGAAGAGGGAAGTGGCTTTTTCCACAGGGTAAATATTGAGCTGAGAGAGTAAAATCAGATATAAGTTTGAGAGCTGCGGCATGGCACCATTCCCTGCACATCTGGATGGTGCACCATTGTGCAGGATAAACGTACAAGAGTTGTACACCACTAAGCCAGTCATGTGGTTAGGGACAGTCCTAGGGATCACAATTCATAAAGTGAAAACAAGTCAATTGCTTTACAAAATGTAAGTACCCCTATAACTTTATTCAAGAATTAAGACTTAAATGGATTCTATCATTAAAAAAATTGATTTTTAACTAACAGCACGTCGGAATAGCCTTTAGAAAGACTATTCTTCTCCTACCTTTATTTTTCAGGTCCGCGCCACAGTTTTTGAGTTTTCTTTTTCTTCGTTATGCAAATTAATCTTCAGAAAGCACAGGTGGTGTTTCCCCTGTGCTCAAAGCACTGGCTCGTCATAGGTTTCCAGCGCTGTCTCTCTCTCCTGCTCCTGACTCATCTCCTCCTCTTCACTCCTCTTCTTACACGAGACCACCGCAAAATGGCCGACGGAACAGCCAACTGTGCATGTCTCGTGTAAGAGACCACCGCAAAATGGCGACGTGTGTGCAGTCATGTGTTCTGTCGGCCATTTTGCAGTGGTCTCGTGTAAGAAGAGGAGTGAAGAGGAGGAGACTCGTCAGGAGCAGAAGAGAGAGGCAGCGGAGGAAACCTATGACGAGCCAGTGCTTTGAGCACAGGGGGAACGCCCCTGTGTTTTCTGAAGACTAATTCGCATAACGAAGAAAGAAGAAAAAACTCAAAAGCGGCGACCTGAAAAATAAAGGTAGGAGAAGAATAGTCTTTCTAAAGGCTATTCCGACGTGCTGTTAGTTAAAAATCGATTTTTTTTTTTTTAATAGAATCCCTTTAAACCAGTTCCTGCTTTTGTGTCATTTAAAACCTCTCTGTATTCTTTTGCATTCCAAGGCACGCACATTCCCTTATTGTTTGCTATTGAAATAAAATCTTGATCTGTTTCAAAGTGGAAAAAAAAGTATTTTATACACTATTAATTTTACTTATATACTTTTGTGCTGTTGCAGGGCCACTGTGATCTTCCTGAAGGTGCTACTGTGCCCGCTTTAGGATTGTCCAATAAAGCAGTCATTCACGGTAAGACTGATGATTTCATTCTCCTGGAAATAGTACGTGTGTTACTATAGAAGTCAGTCTCTATAACAGTAAAACTGCATTGTACATGGAGTGTTTTTTTTTTTTTCCACAAGGAGATATTTTCAATGGCATGAGACAGTTGTAGCAATTATCTTTTGTAACAACAGTGACTTATTGCTTGCTCTTGCCTTATTAGTTTGTTTTTCCCCTTTGGTTTGTCATTAGCTTTATCTCATTATCACATTTGTTTTTTGGAAGCTGTTTTCACATCCTAAACTTAATAGAGGCATAAAAATCAATTAGGGTTCTACATGTTACTCATGCACATTTTTGGCTCTTTGTTTCAAGGTGTGCATATGTATAATTTAGAAGTATTTAAATTTTTTTTTATATACAGTACAGACCAAAAGTTTGGACACCCCTTCTCATTCCAAGAGTTTTCTGTATTTCCATGACTATAAAAATTGTAGATTCACACTGAAGGCATCAAAACTATGAATTAACACATGTGGAATTATATACTTAACAAAAAAGTGTGAAACAACTGAAAATATGTCTTATATTCTAGGTTCTTCAAAGTAGCCACCTTTTGCTTTGATTACTGCTTTGCACACTCTTGGCACTCTTGGCATTCTCTTGATGAGCTTCAAGAGGTAGCCACCTGAAATGGTTTTCACTTCACAGGTGTGCCCTGTCAGGTTTAATAAGTGGGATTTCTTGCCTTATAAATGGGGTTTGGACCATCAGTTGTGTTGTTCAGGCGGATACACAGCTGATAGTCCTACTGAATGGAGTGTTAGAATTTGTATTATGGCAAGAAAAAAGCAGCTAAGTAAAGAAAAACGAGTGGCCATCATTACTTTAAGAAATGAAGGTCAGTCAGTCCGAAAAATTGGGAAAACTTTGAAAGTGTCCCCAAGTGCAGTGGCCAAAACCATCAAGCACTACAAAGAAACTGGCTCACATGAGGACCGCCCCAGGAAAGGAAGACCAAGAGTCACCTCTGCTGCGGAGGATAAGTTCATCCGAATCACCACCCTCAGAAATCGCAGGTTTACAGCAGCTCAGATTAGAGACCAGGTCAATGCCACACAGAGTTCTAGCAGCAGACACATCTCTACAACAACTGTTAAGAGGAGACTGTGTGCAGCAGGCCTTCATGGTAAAATAGCTGCTAGGAAACCACTGCTAAGGACAGGCAACAAGCAGAAGAAACTTGTTTGGGCTAAAGAACACAAGGAATGGACATTAGACCTGTGGAAATCTGTGCTTTGGTCTGATGAGTCCAAATTTGAGATCTTTGGTTCCAACCACCGTGTCTTTGTGCGACGCAGAAAAGGTGAACGAATGGACTCTACATGCCTGGTTCCCACCGTGAAGCATGGAGGAGGAGGTGTGATGGTGTGGGAGTGCTTTGCTGGTGACACTGTTGGGGATTTTTCAAAATTGAAGGAATACTGAACCAGCATGGTTACCACAGCATCTTGCAGCGGCATGCTATTCCATCCGGTTTGCGTTTAGTTGGACCATCATTTATTTTTCAACAGGACAATGACCCCAAATACACCTCCAGACTGTGTAAGGGCTATTTGACCAAGAAGGAGAGTGATGGGGTGCTACGCCAGATGACCTGGCCTCCACAGTCACCAGACCTGAACCCAATCGAGATGGTTTGGGGTGAGCTGGACCGCAGAGTGAAGGCAAAAGGGCCAACAAGTGCTAAGCATCTCTGGGAACTCCTTCAAGACTGTTGGAAGACCATTTCAGGTGACTACCTCTTGAAGCTCATCAAGAGAATGCCAAGAGTGTGCAAAGCAGTAATCAAAGCAAAAGGTGGCTACTTTGAAGAACCTAGAATATAAGACATATTTTCAGTTGTTTCACACTTTTTTGTTAAGTATATAATTCCACATGTGTTAATTCATAGTTATGATGCCTTCAGTTTGATTCTACAATTTTTATAGTCATGAAAATACAGAAAACTCTTGGAATGAGAAGGTGTGTCCAAACTTTTGGTCTGTACTGTATGTGTATATGTAAAATAAATAAATATATATACACACACACATACAGATACAGTACGGTGCAAATGTGTGAAAAATGCTGCAAAGTGTTATACCCGTGAAGCTCGGGGAAGGGAGTACATTTCAGGTGGGAAAGATTAAGGGATTTTTCTTGTACTATTAAGTGGTCTTGTTTATGTCCAATGAAAATTTTCCTTTACCATCATATAGTCTATCCAATTTGAAATGCTTACTACTTCTATTTTTCTATTTGTTATGGTTATAGCCGTCCGGCACCTCCATAGAGTCATGTAGCGCTGTATAATATGGATTACGAATGTGCAATCCATATTATAATGTGTGGGGGCTACTATGGAGCATTATACCATGCAGGGGCCACTGTGGAACATTATACTGTGCAGGGGCCACTGTGGAAAATATTATACTGTGCAGGGACCACTGTGGAGCATTATACTGTGCGGGTGCCACTGTGGAGCATTATACTGTGCGGGGGCCACTGTAGAACATATTTTATTGTGCAGGGGCCACTGTGAAGCATTATACCCCTTTTTTTTTTTCTTTTTTTTATATGTATGTGTGTAAGTATATATTATATAATATAATATTTCTTTACCAAATGCCAAAAAAGCATGAAGAATTCATTGTTTTCCTGAAGCTTTCTCTGTGTGACTGTAATGATGATATACGGAAGTGATTACAATATTACAGCCAATGGAGAAGGTTGAGTGAGAACTAGGATTCTAAAGATGGCTGTTGAGGATGTAGTGGGTGAGCTAGCTAAGGAAACGGAGGGGAAGGGAGTGAGAGGGAGGTGGCGTGTGGCACAGGAAAACAGAACAGGAAGATGCAGGTGTAAACAAATGCAGAAGATGTCAGGAGCTCCCAGTGAACCACAGAAATCACTCAAAAAACTGCTAAAGGTATTTGGGTGCACTTATTAACCTAATAATAGCACTAACAGACCTTTTTCAAAAAAAAATTTTTTTTTGCCGTAAAACCCCTTTAATCGTAATCGAAGTAAAATTCCCAATTAATTGCAATCAAAATAATCGCCCAGCCTTACTACTGCTTTCATCTAAATTAGGGCTTCTGATACATCTTTGTAAATATCATATAATAACTAATTTATTGCAAATATGAAATTATACATTACAAAACTGGGTAAGGTTCTGTCTGGAAGATTTCAAGATGAAATACTTTTCTGATCTTTTTTTCATATTTAAATTCTAAAATGTAGTTGTCAAAGGGCATTAGGTCACTCTGGATTTACTGTTATTTTAGGATTTAAGTATAATATTTCATTTTCCATGATTCCTTGGGCTGCACTCAGAGATGACTCACTCCCCCTCCCTGTTTCCCTGACTAGCCCGCCCACTACACCCTCGTATAATGCGCTCCACTGTGGGCCCCGCACAGTATAATGCGCTCCACTGTGGGCCCCGCACGGTATAATGCGCTCCACTGTGGGCCCCGCACGGTATAATGCGCTCCACTGTGGGCCCCGCACAGTATAATGCACTCCACTGTGGGTCCCGCACAGTATAATGCGCTCCACTGTGGGCCCCGCACAGTATAATGCGCTCCACTGTGGGCCCCGCACAGTATAATGCGCTCCACTGTGGGCCCCGCACAGTATAATGCGCTCCACTGTGGGCCCCGCACAGTATAATGCGCTCCACTGTGGGCCCCGCACAGTATAATGCGCTCCACTGTGGGCCCCGCACAGTAAAATATGGTTTGTGCATGCGAAGTCCATATTATATGATGCTACATGCCGGAATCCGCTTTGTGACGTGTGCCACCAACACCTCCTCTTTGACCCGCCCTCCCAAGCCTCATTACACTTTCCTTTTCTTCCTGGCAACTCCGGACCCGGGGCATCGTCGCTGGCTGGCACCTCCTCTGGGTGGCTGGCACAATATTACACATGTGTGGGCAGCCGGCTCATGCATTTTCAGAGGCGGCCTACCAGCGCTCACGTCCCGGGGTCCAGATATCTACAGGAGAAATGGTAAGTATAATGGGGCTGGGGTACTTACCACTGACTGACTTTCTGGGGTGCGGATATCGCTTAAACAGAGACCCTGCAAGGTCAGCGGAAAGGCAAAAAATTTAATATATGTAGGTCACATGACCTAAATATCCTAGGTGGTAGGAGCAGGCATGCAGCCGGACACCCATGTCTGAGAATGCATTATGCCAACGCAATTGATGTTGAAAGTCGATGAAGGCGCATTAGTGACTGACGTAGAATATCTGTATGCCGATCTCTAATGAGTTAATGACAATGCCATCAATTCTGCTGCAGAACTGGTTTTTCTCGACATTTAGGACAACATAAATCTTGACCAAATGTGCAAAGAACCTTCACCATGCTTAACATTGTCTGAAGACACTCATTATTGTACTTTTATTGTAGCCAAATATTTCAAATTTTGGCTCATCAGTCCAGAGCATCTGCTGCCACTTTTCTGTAGGCACTCACCTTCCCACCACTACCGATGAGATATTTATGGCCTCCATATTCCTGGATAACCTCTTTAATTTTTTGTTCTACATAATGTATATAACCTGTTTTCTCATCATATTTTTTTTAATATGATAACATGATTTATTACAACATATTAGTGATATTACCTATTACCTTTGTTCTATACAGGGGATTTGAATTCAAAGTCTGTTCAGGAAGATGAGACCTTTAACAGTGTGTCTGATCAGTATCCTCAGCCATATTTCCAGTCTCATGTCCTTAAAGGTAAGTCAAAAATCACTGGCCTTTTAAGCCTTTAACCTGTTGGGGACACAACCTAAAAGTACCTTTAAGAGCCGGGCTCATTTTTCATAACTGACATGTCACTTTATATGGCAACTTTGAGATACTTTAACTTATACAAGCGATTTTGATATTTTGTTTGTTTTTTCATAACACATTGTATTTCATGTTAATGTTAAATTGTGATCAATATTTTTGTATGTATTGATTAAAAAAAATAGTAAATTTGGAAAAATTCACATTTTTCAAAATGTGAAATGCTCAGCTTTTCAGACACCACCCAAATAAATTTGATAAATAGTATCTACCATATATCTGCTTTATATTGGCATAATCTTTTAATCATCCTTTTCATCTATTTTGGACGTTAGAAGGCTTACAAGTGTAACAGCGATTTTCCTGATTTACAAGAAAATTTCCTTAACTAATTTTTTAGGGACCACTTCAGTTCTGAAGGGGATAATAAAAGCCTACATATTAGAAACCCCCATAAATCACTCCATTTTCAAAACAGCACCCCTCAAATAATTCAAAACAGCATTTGGAAAGTTTATTAACCCTTTAAGCATTTCATGGTAATTAAAACAGTATGGAGGTGAAATTTAGCATTTAATTTTTTTTTTCAATAACACATTAATTTATCCCTAAATTAATATATTCACAAAGGGTTAAATGAGAATATGCATCTCACAATTTGTTACACAATTCAGAAGCACAGAAATACCCCACATTTGGATGTAAACTTTGTTAGGGCACACAGCAGCTCGTGGGAGGGACAGAATGTTGGGCATTTGAAAAGCAGATTTTGCTGGAATAGTTTTCAGATGTCTCATTTGCAGAGCCGCTAGAGTACCAATACAATGGAAACCCAATCCAAAAGTGACCCCATTTTGGAAACTACACCCCTCACAGCAAGAGGTTTAGTGAGCATTTTGACCCTACAGCTGTCTTCTATTTTATTAACATTGGGATGTGTAAATGAAAAATTACTAAAAAACTTCTCTTAAACCCCAAAGTTTTTATTTTCACTAGGGGTTAAAGCAGAAAAAGCACCCCACAGTTTGTTAAACAATTGCCCATGAACACGGAAATAGCCCATAAGTGGTTGTAATCTGCTGTATGGTTACATGGGGGCTTGAAATGGAAAGAGCGTTATTTGGCTTTTGGAGTGCAGATTTTGCTGGAATAGTTTTCAGGTGCCATATTGCATTTGCAGAGCCCTTAAAGTACCAGTACAATGGAAAGCCCCCCCAAAAGTAACCCCCATTTTAGAAACTACACCCCTCAAGGAATTTCTTAAAGGATATTATCATTTTGAGCCCAAGAGTGCTTCCCAAAGATTAATGTACAATTTCAAAATTGAAAATTTAAACTTTAAAAGAAATATGCCATTTCATTGGCCAGAATGTTGTGCCCACTTTGTGTCATCAGAGACTAAAACTTTTAAGTGGGTTATCCCGGGTACAAAAAAGTTGTGTATGTGGGCATTAACTGCTGCTTGGGCACACAGCAGGGCTCAGAAGGGAAGGAGTACTGCGCTTTATAGCTTTTGGAGTACTGATTTACTGGATGCCATGTTTTTGCAGAGCCCTGGAGGTGCCAGTAAATATGAATCCCCAAGAACTAACCCCATTTTGTAGGGGCTATTTTAGGGTCTCTGCAAATGTGACATGGCATCCAAAAACCAACAATCTAAATCTGCGCCCTGCTGTGTGCCCAAACTACAGTTTATGCCCACATGGTGTATGACACACTTGTACCCAGGATAACGCACTTAATAATGTCATATGTGGGTATAAACTGCTGTTTGGGCACAGAAGGAAGGAGCGCTATTTTGGTTTTTGGAGCACTGTTTGGTTTTTGGAAGTCATGCCACTTTTTCAGTGCCACTGAATTGCTAGTAAAATGGAATCCGCAGACATGTGACCCCACTTTGGAATTTATCAAGCTTTGTACCGAGCATTTTTAACCCTTGAGTGTTGCATTAATTTAACTTTCTGAAATGAATCGACAGCTGAAAATTGCTATTTTTTTCAGTGATACCCAATTTCATTGCCCAGTATGTTGTGCCCAGCTTGTGTCAGTAGATACACACACTCCAAAAACTGTTAAGCAGGTATTCTGGGCACAGCAACTTTTGGAGCATTCCTCTCTGATACAAGCCGGGCACCAAATATTGCGCACTGAAATTATGTATTCCTGGAAAAATTGCCATTTTCTCCTTTCACCATCAGCTGCGTATTCATTTCTGGAAAATAAATTCTAGCAATGCTTGGAGGTTAAAAATGCTTACTGTACCCCTGGATAAATTCCTTCAGGGGTGTAGTTTCCAAAATTGGGTCATACGTCGGGAATCCACTTTACTGGCGTTTCATGGCTCTGCAAAAGTGACATGGCATCCAAAATTCAAACCGTCTAAATATGTGCTCCAAAAACCAAGTGGTGCTCCTTCCCTTCTGTGCCCAGCTGTGTGCCCAAGTAGCAGTTTATACCCACATGTGACATTAAGTATGTCATCCTGGGTACAACAGTGTCATACATGTGGGCATAAACTGCCGTTTGTGTACACAGCAGGACTCAGATGTTATGGAGCGCTATGTGGCTTTTGGAGTGCAGATACAGATGTTTGGTATCTGGACTCCATGTCCTGTTTGCAGAGCCTCTACAGTACCAGAAAAGTGGAATCTCCAAAGGAGTAACCCCATTTTAAAAACTGCGCCTCTCAAACAATTTATCAAAGGGTTTAGTGAGTATTAGTATTCCAGACATGAATGCACAGCAGATGGTGAAAAGTGAATATGTACGCTGTGTTGAGTATATTGGGAACATCAAATTCCCTAATATTTCCCCAGTAGCTGCCTATGATTGGGGGGGGGGGGGTCACTTCTTGTGTCTTTTTCCGCCTAACCTCTAAATTTGTGGTGTACCTTGATATACGCTCGAACAGCTTATCTCTTCCTGCCACAGCCAGTTTTGTTCTAATGATTTGGCTATTTTTGGGGTTTTTGTCTTCACGGTGTGCAAGCTATATTTTTTTTTTATTTTTCTGGTGATGTAGCCATATGAGGGCTGCGTGTTTGCAGGATGAGATGCATTTTGTAATGACACCATTTTTGGGTGCCTATAACTTATTGACTAGATTTTATTAAATCTTTCTTGGTGGATTAAAAAAAATTGATTCTGGCATTACTTTTTACTATTTAAATTTTTTTTTCCATACTGCATAAGTTACTTGTTTCCATGTTACTAGTTTTGCAAAACAAAAACCCATTTGGGGACATTAATGAATTATTTTTTCATCGCCATCTTTCGAGAGGCATAACAGCTTTGCTTTTTATTGTTATTTTTTGTATTAGGGAACATATGACTTTTTGATCACTTTTTATAGCATATTTTGTGAGGTGAGATGGTGAAATTTCATTACTTCTGGCGTTTTTTTCTCCGTTTTGGTTTTATTGTACAGGTTGTTAAGGACACTGCGATACCAAATATGTATTGTTTTTATTGAATTTTTAGTTTGTTATATATATCCATTTCATTTTATTTAGGAAAGGGGCATTTTGGGGGCTTTATTCATTCAAGAATTTCTTTTTTACACATATATTTTATATTATTATATCATATTTAAAAAAAAAAAAAAAAAAAAAAAAAAATATATATATATATATATATATATACAGTACAGACCAAAAGTTTGGACACACCTTCTCATTCCAAGAGTTTTCTGTATTTTCATGACTAAAAAATTGTAGATTCACACTGAAGCATCAAAACTATGAATTAACACATGTGGAATTATATACTTAACAAAAAAGTGTGAAACAACTGAAAATATGTCTTATATTCTAGGTTCTTCAAAGTAGCCACCTTTTGCTTTGATTACTGTTTTGCAAACTCTTGGCATTCTCTTGATGAGCTTCAAGAGGTAGTCACCTGAAATGGTTTTCACTTCACAGGTGTGCCCTGTCAGGTTTAATAAGTGGGATTTCTTGCCTTATAAATGAGGTTGGGACCATCAGTTGTGTTGTTCAGAAGTCAGGTGGATACACAGCTGATAGTCCTACTGAATGGAGTGTTAGAATTTGTATTATGGCAAGAAAAAAGCAGCTCAGTAAAGAAAAACGAGTGGCCATCATTACTTTAAGAAATGAAGGTCAGTCAGTCCGAAAAATTGGGAAAACTTTGAAAGTGTCCCCAAGTGCAGTGGCCAAAACCATCAAGCGCTACAAAGAAACTGGCTCACATGAGGACCGCCCCAGGAAAGGAAGACCAAGAGTCACCTCTGCTGCGGAGGATAAGTTCATCCGAGTCACCAGCCTCAGAAATCGCAGGTTAACAGCAGCTCAGATTAGAGACCAGGTTAATGCCACACAGAGTTCTAGCAGCAGACACATCTCTACAACAACTGTTAAGAGGAGACTGTGTGCAGCTGGCCTTCATGGTAAAATAGCTGCTATATATATATATATATATATATATATATATATATATATATATATATATATATATATATATATATATATATATATATATATATATATATATATATATATATATATATATATATATATATATATATATATATATATATATATATATATATATATATATATATATATATATATATATATATACATATATACAGTACAGACCAAAAGTTTGGACACACCTTCTCATTCCAAGAGTTTTCTGTATTTTCATGACTATAAAAATTGTAGATTCACACTGAAGGCATCAAAACTATGACTTAACACATGTGGAATTACATACTTAACAAAAAAGTGTGAAACAACTGAAAATATGTCTTATATTCTAGGTTCTTCAAAGTAGCCACCTTTTGCTTTGATTACTGTTTTGCAAACTCTTGGCATTCTCTTGATGAGCTTCAAGAGGTAGTCACCTGAAATGGTTTTCACTTCACAGGTGTGCCCTGTCAGGTTTAATAAGTGGGATTTCTTGCCTTATAAATGGGGTTGGGACCATCAGTTGTGTTGTTCAGAAGTCAGGTGGATACACAGCTGATAGTCCTACTGAATGGAGTGTTAGAATTTGTATTATGGCAAGAAAAAAGCAGCTCAGTAAAGAAAAACGAGTGGCCATCATTACTTTAAGAAATGAAGGTCAGTCAGTCCGAAAAATTGGGAAAACTTTGAAAGTGTCCCCAAGTGCAGTGGCCAAAACCATCAAGCGCTACAAAGAAACTGGCTCACATGAGGACCGCCCCAGGAAAGGAAGACTAAGAGTCACCTCTGCTGCGGAGGTTAAATTAATCCGAGTCACCAGCCTCAGAAATCGTAGGTTAACAGCAGCTCAGATTAGAGACCAGGTCAATGCCACACAGAGTTCTAGCAGCAGACACATCTCTACAACAACTGTTAAGAGGAGACTGTGTGCAGCAGGCCTTCATGGTAAAATAGCTGCTAGGAAACCACTGCTAAGGACAGGCAACAAGCAGAAGAAACTTGTTTGGGCTAAAGAACACAAGGAATGGACATTAGACCTGTGGAAATCTGTGCTTTGGTCTGATGAGTCTAAATTTGAGATCTTTGGTTCCAACCACTTTGTCTTTGTGCGACGCAGAAAAGGTGAGCGAATGGACTCTACATGCCTGGTTCCCACCGTGAAGCATGGAGGAGGAGGTGTGATGTTGTGGGGGTGCTTTGCTGGTGACACTGTTGGGGATTTATTCAAAATTGAAGGAATACTGAACCAGCATGGTTACCACAGCATCTTGCAGCGGCATGCTATTCCATCCGGTTTGCGTTTAGTTGGACCATCATTTATTTTTCAACAGGACAATGACCCCAAACACACCTCCAGACTGTGTAAGGGCTATTTGATCAAGAAGGAGAGTGATGGGGTGCTACGCCAGATGACCTGGCCTCCACAGTCACCAGACCTGAACCCATTCGAGATGGTTTGGGGTGAGCTGGACCGCAGAGTGAAGGCAAAAGGGCCAACAAGTGCTAAGCATCTCTGGGAACTCCTTCAAGACTGTTGGAAGACCATTTCAGGTGACTACCTCTTGAAGCTCATCAAGAGAATGTCAAGAGTGTGCAAAGCAGTAATCAAAGCAAAAGGTGGATACTTTGAAGAACCTAGAATAAGACATATTTTCAGTTGTTTCACACTTTTTTGTTAAGTATATAATTCCACATGTGTTAATTCATAGTTTTGATGCCTTCAGTGTGAATCTACAATTTTTATAGTCATGAAAATACAGAAAACTCTTGGAATGAGAAGGTGTGTCCAAACTTTTGGTCTGTACTGTGTGTGTATATATATATATATATATATATATATATATATATAATTAATAATATTATTATTTATTTAAAAAAAAAATTTCCCACTAGGGGGCCTGAACCAGCGAAGGTCTGATTGTGAGGAAATGTAGAAAAATATTATCGGGTAGTTTGATAAGCCTGCCTAAGTAGTTGTGTTTTTTTGGGCACATTTGAAGCTGCAGAAGTTAGGTATTAATCTGGTTGTCTGAGGGATCTGAGTCAAATATAACCCTGAGATGGCGGCCATTCTTTTTTAAAAGGTTTTATTTATGCTTTTCAACAGTCTTATAACAAATACAACTGCAGTAGTACAGTAGATATGGGAAAACAGGATAGTCAACATAAAGTGTAAAGCAATGTACACCATTCCAAAAATAAGAGTAGAGAGATGCAATGATTTATATAAAGAGCTGAGAAAAGGCTATTACAGTGTTAAAAAAATAACAATACTAACATCCAGTCACCCACCAATTATACCATCTCGTGCCCCACACATAGGTACAACCAATCAAGTAGTGGTATCAGACATCTCCATCCATCATAACCAAATTTTATTAAACTTTATAGGTACATTTCCTACTCGGATATAACAACTGATATGTGGAACTTTTATTAATAAGTTGAAGCCAATGCTCAAGAGATGAATTGTCTGGAGATTTCCATGCCATAATGACATATTTTTTTCTAGTGCAGAAGAGAGTAAAACGAACATTTTCTCATAATGGCCACCCACAATATCCACAGTATAACTCTGTATACTCTGGAGACAAACCTGGGGAGTAAGTATCCGGGAAAGCTAAAGTGTTCTTGGAGGAAAGACAGAACTGATGACTAAAAAGGAGAAACTGTAGGGCAAGACCACACACTGTGTAGAAAGGTACCCAGTTCAACCTAACATCAGAAACAATTCACACATGAGGATGCACCCATTCTATGTAGTCTGACCGGAGTATAATAGATACAATGGAGGAAGAGGGACTGGATTAAAATGTTCCTAACGCTCACCACAGACAGCGGGCATTATTTCTCAGAGTTATGGTAAGACACAGACTGAATTGGAAATGTTAAGTTGGTTAGTAGATGGTGGAAACAAGTTCAGTTTTTGAAAGCTTGAATTTCAGATAAAGATAACATATGATGTTAGTAGTGCAGGGGTAATGTCACCGGATGAGGTATATAATTGGGTGTCATCAGTTTAAAGAATGAATAAGAGAATAGTCTCCTTTTCGATTTCAGAAGATCATTGGAGACTTTTGTAAGAACAGTATAGTGTAGTGCACGAAAACCAGATTGTAAGGTGTCCAGAAAAGCATTTGCAGAGAGATAGCAGACTAGGAGAGAATACTCCAAGCTTTACAGGAGTTTAGAGATGAAGTGGAGGTTAGAGACAAGGTCAGTTGTTAGCAACAGAGGATGAGATTATTCAAAAATGGGGTTATAGAAGCATTTTTAAAAGAGAAGGGGAAGATTAAAAAAAACAAAAAACAGGTTTAAAATATTTTAGTAATGTAACTAGTAATAAACGAGGACAGAGACTGGCCAAAGAGTGAGGGGATAGGATTGCTTGGGCTACTGAACCAGCGATCAGAACATCGCTGGTGCAGGTCCCCTAGCGTGCTAAAAAAAAAAAAAAAAAAAAAAAAAAGAATGAATAAAGCTCCAAAAATGCCCCTTTTCTGTATAAAATGAAACCTATTAGGAATCGCCGCATCCGTAACAACCCATACAATAAAACTGAAACCTTATTTAATCTGCGCAGTGAACAGAATTAAAAAAACAAAAAAAAAAAAAGTAATGATGTAAAAAGTGATCATTGGTGCACCAGAACAGTACCAATGAAAAACAAAGTTGGCCTGAAAAAAAAATAAACCAACTCTGTCAACCAAAAAAGAGAAACGTCTCAGAAAATGACAATGCAATGCAGTAACAATTGATTTATGTCCCCTAATGGGTTTTTGTTCTGCAAAATTAGTGTCACGTTTGCAGAGACACTAAAATTGCCCTACGAAATAGGGTCACTTCTTGGGGAATTCAAATTTACTGGCACCTCTAGGGCTCTGCAAAAAAAACATGGCGTCCAGAAAGTCCCTCTAAATCTATACTCCAAAAGCTAAAAAGCGCAGTGCTCCTATCCCTCTGAGCTCTGCTGTGTGCCGAAACAGCAGTTTACACACACATATCCAACTTTTTGTACCTGGGATAACCTACTTAAAAGTTTTAGGAGTGCGTGTGTCTCTGATGACACAAAGTGGGCACAACATATTGGGCACTGAAATGTCTTATTTCTTTAAAAATTTAAATTTTCAATGTGTACATTTTTGGGAAACACTCTTGGGCTCAAAATAATAACAAACCTTTGAGAAATTCCTTGAGGGGTCTAGTTTCTAAAATGGGATCACTTTTTGGGGAGTTTGCTCAAATGCGACATGGCACTCAAAAACTATACCAGCAAAATCTGCCCTCCAAAATCCAAATAGCCCTCTTTCTATTCCAAGCCCCGCTATGTACCCATATAATATATTACAACCATATATGGGGTATTGGCGTGTTCAAGAAGAAAAAAAAACACACCACAATGTCACACAATTTTTCATGAACGGTTGGACGGTTTTCTGGACAAGTAAATTTTCATTTTTACGTCTCAGTGCTAAGAAAATCTGTGAAACAGCTGTGGGGTCAAAAGGCTCACTATAACCCTTGATAAATTCTATGAAGGATGTAGTTTCCAAAATGGGGTCACTTTTTGAGGCTTAACATTGTATTGATACTTTAGGTGATCTGCGAATATAACATGGAATCCAAAAACTATTCCAGCAAAATCTGCCCTCCAAAAGCCAAATATCGCTCTTACCATTCTGAGCCCCACCATGTACCCATACAGCAGTTTACAACCACATGAGTATTCCTTTTTTCAAGAGAACTTGTGTAACGAACTGAGGTGCTTTTTTCTTTATCCACTTGTGAAAATGAAAAATTTGAGGATTTGACATTTTAATAATTTTTCATTGACGCATCCCAATGATGATAAAATCTGTAAAACAACTGTGGGGTCAAAATGCTCACTATACTCCTTGTCAAATTCCTTGATGGTTGTAGTTTCCAAAATGGGGTCACTTCTGCAGGGTTTCCATTGTATTGGTACTGTAGGGGCTCTGCAAATGAGACATGGCACCTGAAAATTATTTTAGCAAAATCTGCTTTTCAAACGCCCAGTGTCACTCCTTTCCTTTTGCGTGCTGCCGTGTGCGCAAACAGCTGTTTTCATCAACATGTGGGATATTTACGTGCATGGGAGAAATTGCATAGATACTGTGAGGTGTATTTTTATGAATGTGTTCATAAAAATTCTAAATTTCACCTCTATATTTTTAATTCCTGTGAAATGTCAAGTGAATGGGTTTTTAAGCAAAGCATCGCAAACCTTTCCCTATCCAGTTTTCCGACATTTAGGTCGGATTCACGGCGGACGGAGTGCCACCGCAAGTGTGAACCCACCCTTACATGTACTATTCATTTTATGAAAAGGTGTTTTTGTTTTTTTTGTTTTGTTTTTTTTTTTTATTAGAATTAAAGGTACGCTTTAAGTTTATTGTGCGCTCTGAAATGCCCATTCTGTGCAAGAGAAAGAGAATGGAGGAGGAGAAGGCAGGCCACAAATATTAATAAGGTTCACAGGGTTTCTTGGTGAAACAAGTATGATGATGAGATTTGCAGACTGAGGTGTTCCAGGATTTGGAGAGAGTTCCCTTTCAGCTAGTAGAAAGAGAATAGAGAAAAACAGCAGATGGTTAAGTGATTTGTGAGAGCAATTTTTACACAAAGGCACTAGATGGGTTAATGTGACTTAGGAAGGTGAACAGAGAATGGCTGCGCATAGGTGAGATGGTCTGGTGATCTGGCATCATTCCCTTGACTGGTAAGCACCAGGACATAAAAGTGCATCATCTTTCCCCTTTGATGTCTTTGATACTGGTATCTTGCTGTGATATCAACTCTGGCTACATTTTATAATCAAGGATGCTTCTATGATATAAATAAATGAGGAATTGAAATTGATGTTAGTATCTTCCATATGTTTTTATTATATAATGGCTAAAATTGGGATCGAGTGATTTGTTTTATACAGTGGGGAAAAAAAATATTTAGTCAGCCACCAATTGTGCAAGTTCTCCCACTTAAAAAGATGAGAGAAGCCTGTAATTGACATCATAGGTAGACCTCAGCTATGAGAGCAAAATGAGAAAACAAATCCAGAAAATCACATTGTCTGATTTTTTTTTTTTTTAAGAATTTATTTGCAAATTATGGTGGAAAATAAGTATTTGGTCACCTACGAACAAGCAAGATTTCTGGCTCTCACAGACCTGTAACTTCTTCTTTAAGAGGCTCCTCTGTCCTCCACTCATTACCTGTAGTAATGGCACCTGTTTGAAATTGTTATCAGTATAAAAGACACCTGTCCACATTCTCAAACAGTCACACTCCAAACTCCACTATGGTGAAGACCAAAGAGCTGTGGAAGGACACCAGAAACAACATTGTAGACCTGCACCAGGCTGGGAAGACTGAATCTGCAATAGGCAAGCAGCTTGGTGTGAAGAAATCAACTGTGGGAGAAATAATTAGAAAATGGAAGACATACAAGACCACTGATAATCTCCCTCGATCAGGGGCTCCACGCAAGATCTCACCCCGTGGGGTCAAAATGATCACAAGAACTGTGAGCAAAAATCCCAGAATCACACGGGGGGGACCTAGTGAATGACCTACAGAAAGCTGGGTCTAACTTAACCAAGTCTTCTGTCAGTAACACACTACACCGCCAGGGACTCAGATCCTGCAGTGCCAGACGTGTCCCCCTGCTTAAGCCAGTACATATCTGGGTCCGTCTGAAGTTTGCTAGAGAGCATTTGGATGTTCCAGAAGAGTATTGGGAGAATGTCGTATGGTCAGATGAAACCAAAGTAGAACTGTTTGGTAGAAACTCAACTCGTTGTGTTTGGAGGAGAGTGAATGCTGAGTTGCATCCAAAGAATACTGTGAAGCATGGGGGTGGTAACATTATGCTTTGGAGCTGTTTCTCTGCAAAAGGACCAGGACGACTGATCCATGTACATGAAAGAATGAATGGGGCCATGTATCATGAGATTTTGATTGCAAACCTCCTTCCATCAGCAAGGGCATTGAAGATGAAATGTGGCTGGGTTTTCAGCATGACAATGATCCCAAGCACACCGCCAGGGCAATGAAGGAGTGGCTTCGTAAGAAGCATTTCAAGGTCCTGGAGTGGCCTAGCCAGTCTCCAGATCTCAACCCCATAGAAAAACCTTTGGAGGGAGTTGAAAGTCCGTGTTGCCCAGCGACAGCCCCAAAACATCACTGCTCTGGAGGAGATCTGCATGGAGGAATGGGCCAACATACCAGCAACAGTGTGTGCCAACCTTGTGAAGACTTACAGAAAACGTTTGACCTCTGTCATTGCCAACAAAGGATATATAACAAAGTATTGAGATGAACTTTTGTTATTGACCAAATACTTATTTTCCACCATAATTTGCAAATAAATTCATAAAAAATCAGACACTGTGATTTTCTGGATTTGTTTTGTCATTTTGTCTCTCATACTTGAGGTCTACCTGTGATGTCAATTACAGGCCTCTCTCATCTTTTTAAGTGTGAGAATTTGCACAATTGGTGGCTGACTAAATTACTTTTTTCCCCCACTGTAATTGTAATAAGTTTTTGTAGATAGGTTATTGCTTTTATTTATATTATCTTCATTTCAATGTAAAATATTATTACTATTACCACCAAAGGTGTAAATGCATTCATGTAATTATCTTTGTTTGCCCAGAGTAGAGTTAGTAAATAGAATGTCCTCTCTGCAGAGCCTCCGACAGAAGATCACTTGTTGCAGAACACATTGTGGCCTGAGGTTCAAAAGTTGTAAGTTTTCTTGTTCAAATTGGTAACTTGTTTATCAGTGTTGACCACTTACTAGAAGCATAGATCCTCAATGTACAAAAATTATAAGTACTTAACATTTAATATATTAGTTAAAATGTTAACAGAAGTCCTATAAGACAAACAAAAAATTATGAAACAGAAATGTGTAAAAATGGAACGGTCTTACCAGTTCCACTGGTGGGTTGGGTTAGTCAGCTTGTGGCACAAAGCACACCCACACAGCAAAGGGATCTGAGTCCAGAACTTGGGGCAATGGAGGGTATGTCCTGACCTCTCCCTAATACCACAAGGGTAACAGACTCCCTCCCTAACAAGGGCAGTCCCAAAACTTTCCCTAATTAACCCTGTGTATGCCTCTACCCGACGCGTTTCACTAGCCTGTATCGGGTGCTCCTCAAGGGATATAGAGGATAAACTCAGTCATTCCAAATGTGGAAACCGCTTTAACCCTTTGTACGGGGGAGCTCCGTTCAGTCTCACAGTGGTGAGTCTTACTAAGGTAACGTAAGACTCACCACTGTGAGACTGAACAGAGCTCCCCCATACAAGGGGTTAGAGCGGTTTCCACTTTTGGAATGACTTACTTATACTCCTGCATTTCAATGAACAATATATCAAAAACATGTAAAATCTAGGACCAAATAAAACTTTAATATGAAGATTAAAAGTTAAATTTTAAATCTTCATGTAAAGGGCAAGTGATGAACTCCTGCTTACACGTTTCGAGGCTAAATGTCTCTTTGTCATATCATAAAGTCTGACTGCCACCTTGCTAAATTTAAAAGGCAAAAACACCACGCCCAATCCAATCACATGTAAGCAGGAGTTCATCACTTGCCCTTTATATGGGAATTTTAATATGAAGATTAAAAGTTACATTTTAAAGATCTTTTGGTGCTGGATTTTATATGTTTTTGATGCATTTAGTTTTCCACCCTTAAATCTGAGGGGTTCTTTCCGGGCATCATTTGCAACATGTATATAATCTAATGAACAACATATGGGTGAGCAGTATATTTGTGTGTGTTGTGTTTTTTTTTTTTTTTTTTTTTTTTTTTTCAATGAACAATGTTTGTGCTGACTGCATTTCAATCTGATTTACTTTGAGTCTCCAAGTAATATGTTACGCTAGGTTCACGCTACCATTCGGGGCTCCGTCGTTCAGGTCCGCATGGGGATCTGAAAGATTGAGACGCTGTCCGCTGAAAAAGCAGAAACCCGCGGACACCATAGACCTGTGATGGCAAACCTTTTAGAGATCAAGTGCCCAAACTGCAACCCAAAACCCACTAATTTATCAAAAAGTGCCAACGCAGCAATTTGTCTGCAACTATAGATCCACACAGTATTAAGATTAGTTACGAAACCGCAAATTACGGTCGTGTGAATGTTATAAAACAGATACTCTGTTACATAAATAGTGAAGTGCCTCCACGCGGTACAATGTGCTCCACAGTGGCCCTAAATACGGTACAGTGTGCTCCAGAGTGGTTTCCAGATGGTACAGTGTGCTCCACAGTGGCCCCATACAGTACAGTATGCTCCACAGTGGCCGCCAAACAGTAAATTGTGCTCCACAGTGGCCCCCACGCTTTATAATATGCTCCTCAGTGGAACCCCACACAATATTTTATGCTGCACAGTGGGCTCCACACAGTATTATATGCTCCACAGTTTGCCCCTGCACAGTATTATATGCTCCACAGTTGGCCTCCACACAGTATTATATGCTTCACAGTGACCATCACACAGTATTACATGCTCCACAGTGGGCCCCATACTGTAATCGGTACAGGAAAGTATGTCGCTGGGAGTCCAGGACTCCTAGCAGCATAGATAACTATACTGCTAGGGGTCCCTCTCCCAGCAAAAAGTGCAGGCTGTTAAATTCGGCAAACACACGGACCGGGACCGAGATTCACGGCTGAATCTCGATTGTTTGAATGCAACCTTATCTGGTTAATTTCCCACGGTCTTTATGTTGCTAGGCCAGATGACAGAGTTTCTCAGTTGTGTGGTGTTTGTGAACTTTGGGGAAAAAACTAATCCTGCAGAGGGTGCAGACAAACACAAACAAATATCAGCAGGACTGTCTGAATATAACTGGATTTCAGGAGAACAGATTTGGTGGGGTCTAATTTGACAGTCAGGAACAGTAGAGGAAACAGACTATTTTTTAACTCCTTTCAACTGTTTCCAATATTGGACTGAAATCTGAATATGAACTTTCTAAATGTATTCCATGTTTTGAATGCTGTTTGATTTGTTTATTTTAGACAGGTTTTTTTGTACTTTTTGGTCTTCTACCACCTTCTCCTGGAAAATACTGGAAAGAATGTCGATACACACTGTGTGAACCCTAAACCAGCACCCAGAGAAAGCATGCACATAATGCTGTTTTCAACCATTTCATGTAAATTTCTAAATGTGTTCTTTTTGTATACTTTCTAGGTATGGACATGGCTATGAAATTTTCTCAGTAGCTTGCAACACTGCTAGAACAGTCATTGCTTCAGCATGTAAGGTAATATGCATCACTTGTTGATATGACTGTTTACATTTCTCACTGTAAAATCTATGACTACATGATTCCCATTTCTTTTATGTCTATGTGTTATATTGAAGCTGCTGTTACTTATACTTATTTTGTTTGGGTGGCTCAAGCTTGCACAGGTTTGACCCATATTTTTACCTCCTGTTTAGGCTTCCAAAAAAGAACATGCTGTAATTATTCTATGGAGTACCACAAACTGGAAACAGACCCAGAGCTTGTCTTTTCATAACCTGACTGTAACTCAGATGGCATTTTCTCCTGATGACAAATTCCTATTAGCAGTTTCCAGAGATAGAAATTGGTCCCTGTGGAGGAAGCAGGAGGAAATTCCAACAGAGTCAGGTGAGGAGCAGATGGGCTTTTCTGCACTCTGTTAATTGGTTGTCAGGCTGAAAAGAAGAAGGTAAAATGTGTCGTGGTGACATGTTTATATAATATTATTGTATGACATCTAGCCCAAGTTTACTGGATCATTGGATTCTTCAATGGATGTATTCATGATTTTACCTTGTAGTCCTTAGAATACACATACAACTTTCTTAACCTGCATAGAGTAAGCTTGGTGTAATATTGTAATAAGTGTATATGAAATTTTTGTGCACCAAAATAATAATTTTTTGTGTGGAGAAAAAAAGGCTTACAAAATTGTTTGTAAGACACTATGGTAATTTTAGAAAAATGTGACTGTATGTGTTGCCCCAGCCTAAAGGTTATATTAGTGCTGTGCCTTACAATATTATAATCTTTGACGTGGAAACAATTCTATAATAGTTTGATTCCCTGCAGCTTCCAGCAAACACTATAGCTACATGAATGGACTGCTTATTCAGGTTGCTACATTACCCATTAGCTCCCATAAAGTGTCTAAGTCATGTCCAGTCGCTTAATTCTGTTTTTAATGTTGGTAAACTATATATTTTTAAGTGATATGGTTTCTCAATAAGTTTTCTCTCCTTTTTTAAACAGTACCACAGTTTATATTGTATGCAAACACTGACAAGAGCACTTCAGTCCATACGCGAATCATTTGGTCATGTGACTGGACACCAGACAGCAAGTTCTTTGTCACAGGAAGCAGAGACAAAAAGGTGTGTATATAACCATTTCTATATTGAAGGTAAATTGGGGTTTTGCACATTTATTTTTACTTTATTCTTTGTATACATTATTTAGGTGATTGTATGGGGTAACTGTCAGGTAACTGATCCTATGGTTGAGAGTAACTGCGCATGTATCAAGCCTTGCTCTACACTTCTGGATACAGGAGACTCTGTCACTGCTGTCAACGTGAACCAAGCAAGTGCTTCTCAGGGAAGGTAATCTTCAGGTCCTATAAACTTCAGATTTTTTTATGCCAATGTATGAAAAACAGAGATTGTTTTATGCATTTACATTTATGTGATTGATATAAGAGATGTTAGATTTTTCTATTTTATATAAAGCATATATGCATCTGTATTCAGGTATATTGGCGTCATTGCAGGTTAGGGAGTCTCTTGCTCTGGCAGAGTTGGGCTGTCCATGTACTCAATTCCTTTACACTGGAAGCCATTCACCTAAATGCCTTACATTCCTACATTTCTAAATGTTAAAGGGTAAATGTTTTGTTGGCTGTAACTTTCCCTGGAAATATCGTAATTGCTGGGTATATCAGCAGATTGTCACAGTGGCTCCCATTGTAAGAACATATCTGTGATGCGACAATCGTTTTACGTTAGCTCCTTAATATAAGCAAAGTTTACTACTTTCATTTCTATGTATGATGCAAGTGATTTAGTTATTTTCAAGGTTGAAATTAAAATCTTTAAGTAACATCATTTACTCTAATCTCCTAGCTATATCATTGCTGTTGGATTAGATTGTGGCAAGATTATTTTGTACAAATGGCAGTACAATAATATACCTAACGACTGGATAAAGGGATATGAAATAGATCAAGGGTGAGTATGATGTTTTACATAACTTTACACTTAATCTGTAACACAGGCATTTTTAAAGTAACCCTTTTCACAGTAAAAATCTCATAACGCATAATGTCTTGGTGTGCCTGTCTTTTTAACCCTTCTGATGCAGTTCCTCTGATTTTTTAATTTTGAAAATCGAAAAAAAAACATTAAAATACATAGATTTTTCACACACCAACTGGGAGTCCCTATTTCCTATGTAAGTCTGTGAAAGTATAACATCCAGACTGTCATAGACTTGCATAGGAAAATTAACTTCTGGCTGGTGTGTTAATCAGCAGGTCAGAATGCTGACCACATGACCAGCCAGGGGAACCATTCAGTGGCTGTATAAAGTGAAGGATGTGCTTGGTGAATGACCTCACCCTGCAGTAGACTGCAGTATGCCCTGTACTAAATGGCTTGTGATTAAGAAAAAATACATCTCTGGAGTGTGGATTTAACATGCCTGTTCCAGTCGTTTTTCAGTGGCAGATATAATGCTGCAACAAGTTATTAGGATGTTACTAAACGGCTGAAGATTTAAAAAAAAAGTCTGGATTTGTGATTTAACATTTGCTACATCTGTCTTTGTGAACTTTCAGTACTTATCATGTATTTAACATGTCAAGTGTCAAATTAAGGTTAACTACATCTGTATATTTAGTTGGTACATGTATAAGTCATTTCCAATTCTTCTCTGTTTGCCAAATTTGGTACATATCATGGAAAATGACAAATCTTTTCCCTTTTTTAAATTGCAGTGTAAGATCATCCCCCAAAAAGCATTAAATGGTAATTGAGATGTGTGACCTGACACTAATGTGTTGAAAGTGAAATCTGATGAAGACTTCGCAGTTTAAATTATTGACAAGCGAAGGGATAAAATGTCATTAGTCTTGTTAATAACCTTGGCAATTCCGGCATATTTAATACCTGCCGGTTGTGACAAGTCAATTTTTCCCAGTTGGCAGTAGTGAGATAAAGTACACTAATTAGATGTAAGATGGTATTTGAGTCTTGCAGCCCAGCTGAGTTTGACATTTTCCTGTTGTCACACAGATCCTCACCTCATTCTGTTATATCTCTTTCAGCCTTTGTCACACACTGACTGTCAAGCAGCTCTGCTGGAGAAGCAAGCCAGGTCGTGCTGGACATGATGATTCGGACAATGGAGAGTGGTTGCAGCTGGCGAGCTGTGGAGCAGATCATGGTGTGAAGATATTCAATGTTAACAAGAGTATATTCTCCTTATAAAAGCTACTTGGAGGAACGTACATAATTTATAAAAGAGCTAGCATAGCCAGTGCTGTTAGATCGTGGCTTCAAAGAAGCTAAATGCTATTTTAGTTACAATTGCAAGTCTGTTGGGTTATTTGTTAAATGTTAAAATAAATCATCTATAGGACAACTGACATTTGCATGTTGTCACTGCTTCAGATGTAACGTTTTAGGAGTAGGACTACTCCAACAATCGTACACTGGTACTGTACTTCATGCGCTTATCTATTCTAAGCCCAAGTTCACATCATGTTACATTTGTCTTCATACTGATGAATGGATCTTCTAAATGGATAATATGTACTCTCTTCCTAGTTCACTGTCGAGACATACATACTTTTTTCACATTACTGTGAGTTAGTACATCATACAAATTATTCGTAATATTGTCACTGAAGAAGCTGCCTGGCTGCAGGGAGGTTTCTTACTGCATGCAAACTCCTCTTACAGAACATCACTCATTTTTATACAGTATGGTTGTTTTTATGGTTTTTATTCTGAATAGCCTGAAAACCAAGATTGGAATTATAAAAATAAAAAAAGTATGGTTTATTAATAAATTTTGAATACATGCTATGAAATCCTGTGATGAAATCCACTTCTGTCCCTTCTGTATTCTTTGCCTTGTTCCTCTCACTGGTCTTTCACTGACGTACAGTTCTACGGGCTCTAATAAAGCAGTGACACTTAGTCGGAAGGTCACTTTAAAGAGATATATCTCAACCATTGTAAAACATACTGTTAAAAGCTGGGCCAGATTAAAGTTAGTGGAGGTCCCTGGGCAAAAAATTGTGGGTATCCCCAATTTTTTTCTTTTAGTTTAAAGGGATTTTCCCACTACAGTCATTTATGGCATGTCCACATGATATAGTATAAATGTCTAATAGATGTAGGTCCCACCTTTTGGGATCTGCAACTTTCTCTAGTATGTCTCATCTCAGACAGGTGCTAGTGGTGGATGGGTTTACAGAAACTGCTGAGCAGCCTGAATTTGGCGGTCAGCGGAACTGGGTAAGGCAGCAAGGAGTCTATGGTACCTAATGGTGGGACCTTCATCTACCAGACATTCATAGCATACCCTTTGGATATGCTACAAAATGTCTGTCATGGGGCAACTCTTTTAACCCTTTCCTGACATCTACTGTTCTATTGTGGTAAATATCAGGTCTTTTAAATATTGCGGCCACGGCATTAAAGGGGTTTTCCAGGCAAAAAATATTTTTTTAAAAGGTCTATTAGTGCTATTAATGGGTTAATAAGTACACCCATATACCTTTTAGCAGTGTTTTGAGTAATTTCTGGGTTTCTCTGGGAGCTCCTTGCATCTTCTGCATTTGTTTACAAGGTGTAGCTTCCTGTATAGCGTCAACACTACCTCCTTCTCACTGCCCCCTCTTCTCTCGTTACACTGTCTCCCTAGCTATCCCACCCACTACTAGCCCATCCCAACTAACTCAGGAGTGCCATCTCTACTGTGCATGTGTTGCAGGCACCTCCAGACTGCATAAGCGCTGGCAGAGAGGAAGAGGGAAGGAGCCATTCCCAGAGAGGAAGATACATAAGTATGATGGGGTTTGGGAGGGGGGAGTAATGGTGACGCCACCGTATTATCAGAAAGTGTGCCTGGAGCGGTCACATGACCGCCCCAGGGATATGGGTAATTAGAGATTTTTTTTTAATTAGAAGTTAGGCGGGGGGAGGAGGTTTAGTTTAGGGGTCAATTTTTATTTCATACCGGACAACCCCTTTAATCCTTCTGATCCCTTGGTCAAGGCACCATTTTCCTGGCAGCGCATGGGCGCTGTCATTTTGGGAAGGATGCTCTTCCCCGGAATGAGGTCTGGGGGCAGCAATCTCTTACCATGACAGTCAGAAGTGCAGCCAGTAATAGAAGTAATGTAATGGCAAGCCTAGGAGCCTTCAAAGGCTTCTGTTACCTCTATTTTCTCATATGCCCTCCATGACAGCACCAAAGGAGGTTGTGTCTCCACCCACTATTAGGGACAGGAAAAGCACACAAGAGATTAAATAGCCCCTCCCCTTTCTCTCTCTTCAGTGTTTTTTTCCTGTCCCTATTAGTGGGAAGACAAAAGGTTTTGTGTGTATACTTACCTGGCAGAGTGGGGTCCAGTGCAGCTGTCCCTGCAGTTCTGCGCCGTTTCTCCTTGGAGTCTCGGCGCTACTGTCTCTTCCTGCGCCATCCTGGTAAAGTGGAGACGAGTAGTGCAGGCCTCGGTCCTTCCTTGGAGGCTCCCTGGCCTGTAGTGTTCCCTGCCCGCTTGCCGGAGCCTGCGTTCCACGCTGGGATGCACGCCAACGTCACTTCCAGTTTCGGGTGACACACTTTCGGTTTCGGGGAAAAGGCTCCAAAAAGAGGAAATTTAAAAAGTTTGGCATCCTGAAGGAGCAGGTGGACCAGAGACATTCCTGTTGGTGGAATGGAGTACGCAGGTCATTGGAGGCGGTATTAAAAAACCTCCCAGACCAAGATGTGCCATCTGTGGGGAAAAATGCTTTCTTCCACTTTTAAAAAATCTTATGTCAGTCTTGCACTGAAAAAATAAAGAGGAACAGCTGTCATTAATGGAGGAAATTAAAGGGATGGTTCGGCATGAAATCCAATCCTACCTAGCTTCTTTTCCCATATCTTTTTCCTCTTCTGAACCACAACCTGCGGCAAAAAAGAGGAAGTTAATTACAGTAACCGATTCAGACAATAGCGATGTTTACTTCCCATCTGTGTCCGAAAATTTCCTTGAGGAAGGGGAGTTACAGGTGCATCTCAATAACTTAGAATATCTTTGAAATGTTTATTTCAGTAATTAATTTAAAAAAGTGACCACCTATATTTTCTAGATTCTTTACACGCAGAGTGTTCTATTTCAAGTGTTTTATTTCTGTAAATGTTGATTATGGATTACAGGTGATGAAAACCAAAATCTAAGAAAATTTGAATATTGTAAAAAAGTTCAGTATTGTAAATTCAGTGTGTCACCTGCCAAGGTTTCCTAAGCCTTTAAATGGTCCCTCAGTCCGGTTCAGTAGGACACACAATCATGGAATACGCTGATAATGAATTGTATTACTGAATCATTGAAATGAAGGGGGTGCAAAGGAAGAAATATCATCTTTAACGCCAATAAACAATCCCAAGACAAACCATGACGCCAGGAAGGTCGGGGGCAGGTTGCCAAGGTATGCCGTACCCTGAAAAGAAATAACATCCAACCCATATATCCTGAATTTTATAACAAACTGCTTTAAAATAGAATTTTCAACCTATCCCCCCGCCCCGAAAGAGTAGTGAGTACTTCCATGCCATCTCCTACTCTTCTCCTGACTCTGACTGAGGGTGTCTAGAAACTTCTGGACTTGGAAGTAATTTGTCCTTTTCCCGCTTAGAGATAGGGAAAGCTGGGTCATACAGAATAATTATAAACTTAAACCCATTAAAAAAATATATGGTTTATCGTCAATTCAAGATGGAATCAATAAAATCCACAATAACCCTGGTAGGGCAAGATCATTTCATGGCCATCATTGATCTTCAGGATGTATAGTATCACATCCCTATTCATCCTCTCTACCAAAAATTTTTAAGATTTACAGTCCAGCATGGGGGGGGGGAACACTCCATTTCCAGTTTCAGGCCCTCCACTTTGGAATATCATCTGCCCCAAGGATATTTACGAAGGTGATGGTGCAATTAGTATCCTTCCTAAGGAAACAAAATCTGATGGCGGTCCCTTATCTAGACAACCTTAGTGGTAGCTCAGTATTATTCTCTTCTCCAAAATCAGGTTCAGATAGTGTGTCAGACGCTACAAAAAATAGGATGGATCATAAATTAGGAGAAATTCAACACAGTCCTAAGGTATCACAAAATATTTCTGGGTATCCTGCTCAGTTCCCATCTGCAGATGTATTTTCTTCCTCCAGACAAGATAGTTGCTCTAATATACAAAGTCATGGTCTTTCAGAGGAAGACAAAAGTATCCATAAGAGAAGCAATGTCAGTACTGGTGTCAATGACCTCTTGTGTTCAGGCAGTACCCTGGGCTCAAACTCATTGAAGAAATCTCAAATCCCTGATACTATCAAATTTGGACAAGAATCAGCTGTCATTAGACAAGATCTATGTGTCTCACAATGTGAAAGCCTCCCTTTAGTGGTGGAAGCAGAACTCAAATCTACAGCAGGGAATCCCTTGGAACCCCTTCTCCAGTAATTCAAATTACTACAGATGCACGCAGATTGGGTTGGGGAGCAATCCTCTCTCAGAAAATGTTACGGGGGTATGGCCTATGGCTCTCCGTAGCCATTCCTCAAATTTCCTTGAGTTAAGGGCAGTATGGGAGACTTTATAAGCAACCAGACCATTGATAAAAGACTCTCTTGTAAGGATATTGTCTGACATGACCGCAGTAGTATTTCTGTGCCCCAGGGAGGTACTCGATGGCGGAATCTTCAAGCTCTCTCGGCACAAATATTCTCCTGGGCAGAGAGACACCTAAAATCCATTTCGGCTCTTCCTCTTAAGGGTTCTTCAAACTACTAAGCGGATTTCTGAGCAGCAAACATCTAAATTCAGGAGATTGGAGTCTAAAGACAGAAATCGTCAGATCTGGGGGACTCCAGAAGTGGACCTATTTGCCTATTGTCAAAATCAGAGGCGTAGCTAGGGGTTCAGCACAGGGAGGGGGGGAGCGAACATGTCCAAGTGGGCCCCCTACATGGACATATTCGTATACCAATACGATCAGTATACAGTGAGCTTATAGTGGTATATAGCAGCTCTACACAAGGCTCTGTAGACGATTTAGGTGAATACAGGGCAATAACATTTAGTGACTTACAAGTGACGTCTCTGACTAATCGTTCACATTCCCCATCTCTTTCATCTGGACGGCCATAACCACTTCTTCCAGTCTCTGTAAAGTTTGCAACACAGACATCTTTGGCTCCTCACTTTTCCAGGCACCTAACCCATATTGTCCTCACCTACACAAAGCCCCCATCCTGCTGCTACCCCAACTATAAACTATATAATATAACCCCCATAATGAATAATACCCCAAGTACATCTTTATATTAACTTCCCTATGTGCCCCTTATTAATAATGACCCAGGTGTTTCCTAATTAAAAAGGAAAAAAAAAAACACAAGGGAAAAAAATTATTGGGGTTCCAATACCTGAGACCCCCAGGAACAGCTGTTTGAATGAACAGTGGTACCTGTGTAAGTTCTGTGACCCCTTCTCTGTCTGCTTAGTGTCATTCTTTTCATAGCGGTCATGTAATGTAACTACAGCCTCGTCCTATACACGTCTATGTGACAAGGCTCTAACTACATCACATGGTCACCATAAACACACAGCATGTGATATAAACAGGCACCGTAGCCACTTCATACAGCTGATCAGTGGGGATTCCCTTATATCTTATTGATGTTTTATTCTGAGGATAGATCATCAATAAAAATGAGCTGGAAAACTCCTTAAGGCTAAGGCCCCATGTGGCGTCCTGCAGCAAAAAAGAGCTGCGGGAAAAACCGTGGCGGCGACGCATCGATGGTTCTTCCTGCAGCACTTTGCACAGAAAGTTCGCAGAGGTTTCCTCTGCAGACTTTCTGCTTCAATTATGTCTATAGGGAAACCGCTGGCATTTCCGTAGGTATAATTGACATTCTTCGATTTCTAAAACTGCAACTGTTTTGGAAATCGCAGCGTATCTGCTGTGCATATTTTACTACAAAGTGGGGATGGGATGGGGGCCCCATGTGGCAAAAACCTACAAAAAAAAAATGCGGCATTCTAGCAAATCGCATCCACATATTGCAGAAAAATACGTGCAGCAGAGACACTGTGATTTCCAAAACCGTTGCGGTTTTGGAAATTGCAGCATGTCAGTTATACCTATGGAAACACTGGTGGTTTCCATATAGGTGTATTGGATACAGAAAGTCCACAGGGGAAATCTCTACAGACCTTCTGTGAAAAGCACTGTGGGAAAAACCACAATGTTACCACCATGGTTTTTCCTGCAGCGCTTTTTTTGCTGCAGCCAGCTACTTGGGGCCTTAGTCTTAAAGAGGACCTTTTACGTCCTCATGTATATGCGGTTTTACATACCTCTAGAAAGCCGACAGCGCGCTTTAAATTTAACCGTTCACTGTCAGAAGGGCGTCCTGACAGTCTATCTGGGCTGTGAGGAACGCCCTCCCTGACTGTGTTCGTCCATAGCGCTATACTGAGGGGGCGTTCCTCATAGCTCAGCGTCAGCACTGGGCGGTAAGGAACACCCTTTCTGACAGTACTCATCCATAGCCGAGTACTGTCAGAGAGGGCGTTCCTTACTACCCAGTGATGACGCTGAGCTGTGAGGAACGGCCCCTCAGTACAGCACTATGGATGAGCACAGTCAGGGAGGGTGTTCCTCACAGCTCAACTAGACTGTCAGGAACACCCTTCTGACAGTGAACAGCGAAATTTAGACCCCTGATATCTCCAGCCCCGGGGCATATAACGGGAAAGCAGACAGCGTGCTGAATTCAGCGCGCTGTCAGCTTTCTAGCGGTATGTAAAACCGCATATACATGAGGACGTGAAAGGTCCTCTTTAATAAAGCCAAAGTGCCACACTACTTAAATTAATTGATCATCATATTATGCCCCTGATTCCCCCTGATATAAATACTGCACTTCTAATAACCCCTTATATCAATGACCACACCTTATGTTCATAATGACTCCTAATATAAATGATGCCTCCTAATGGCCACTTATATAAATAACCTCCCTCCTTGTATTCATAGTACCCCGTAATAACCCTTATATAAATGACCTCCCAATCGTCATAATGTCCCCTAATGAATCCTCCATTTATAGTTATATTTCCCCCTCCTAACCACCCCTTATACTATTAATACACCCACAACTGCACTAAAACAACAACAAAAAAAAAATCATACCTACTTGCGATGCTGATGAATGGAGCCACCGCTTCCTCCCTGTCCACACGCAGGATGTCTGTGTCTAAGCGCAGGCAGTGTGATGTTGTGATGTCATCACACTGCCTGTGCTGAGGAGAAGACATCCGTCTGTGGTCTCGGGGTCTATATTGGCTTGCAGTTTACAAGACAGTTAAGCACCAGGAAGCATTGTAACTAGATCTAGTTAGACATAAAGAATGTATTAATGGCGGCCCCGGGGTGGGCCCCAAATAGTCAGTGGGCCTGGGGCAGCTTCCCCCCTCTGCCCCCCCCCCCCCCCCCCCGCTAGCTACGCCTCTGGTCAAAATAATACAAAAGTTCCTCAGTTCTTTTCACTCAACTTAAGAGAATCTTGTCTAGGGGTAGATGCCCTTTCCCACAATTGGGAGTTCATTCTGGCATATGCTTTCCCTCCGATTCCTTTACTTCGAAGAGTTCTGCATAAGATCATCAGGGGAATCTGAAGATCGTTCTAATAGCCTGGTATGGCCCAAAAGAGCTTGGCTTGGGCTTCTAAACAATCTCAAAATAGAAGATCTGATGGTGCTTCTGTTAGTTCCAGACCTTCTACTATTTCATCCAGATCCTCAAAAACTCCAGTTAGCAGCTTGGCTTCTGGAATCTCCATCTTGAAATCAAGAGGACTGTCTGAGTTGTTGATTCAAACCTTCCAGGCTGGGGGCGAAAATGTTACCCATGCTATCTACAATAAGGTGTGGAAGAAATTCCTTTCCTGGTGTGGCAGTAGTGTTCCTGATATCAACCATTCAAATATAGCAAAAATCTTAGATTTTTTGCAAGCAGGTCTGGATAAGGGTCTAAAACCTAATACTCTGAAGGTACACGTGTCAGCCCTTAGTTATTTTGACTTAGCTAGCCATCGCTGGGTCGAAATAATTTTTTCTGGGGCCTGCAGGCTTCTACCATGGAAGAACATTCTACTTCCAAAGTGGGATCTCAACGTGGTCCTTAAGGGTCTAACTCTATGCCCTTTTAAGCCAGTTTACTCTGGCTCAGAGTAGAGGCTACAGACCTGCATGGAGTCTGTGATGGAGATCTGACTGTAGACCTGAGAGAGACGTCACTGAGTTTGTACCACTAAACATTACCAGATAGCTCAACTCCTGTGTAAGACGTTCAGATGAAGGTTTATTCAAATAGAATTCTTGATAGATGAAATACAGGGTGTAAAAAACATGGTAGTTTTCCAGGCTGAGAGAGGCAGGAAATAAACAACTTACAGTACCTGGATGATGTCACAGACAGGAGGGGGGATTAGAGAGTGAGTAAGGGAGCAAAGATAGGACAAAATTAGATGAGAAGCACAAGTAAAACAAAGCATGACAATAAACAGTGAAGCACTGTATGCATGACCCAAGGTGGGACATAACACTCCCCGTCTGAAATCTTGAAGATTTCACAATAAACAATAACAAAGTTATGAGTCCAAAGTCCTTTGACCTGAAACACAAATAATAAGTTAGAACGATGCAAAAAAAACAACATTGTAGTCCATAGGGGGGATGTTGGCATAACCCATCTTCGGATTGGGGAAGCCGCAATCGCAAACACTTCCACCAACCCATAACATGAAGGAAGGAGTTTGCATGCTAAGATGTAACTGATGTAATGATCCATGGTGGAAAAGGGGCTCCCCGCTATGAACAAAGTCAGGAAATAGAGATTCTCCTATGCAACCTTCTTAGGAAGGAGAAGTATTAGTTCTGTAATTGGACGGACGAAAACTTGATGCTGAATCACCTTTAGTCACTCTGACCTCCACTTTCCGAATCTTTCCATCATCACTGGGCATGACTTTAGTGATAAGTCCCATAGGCCATTCGTTGCGAAGGGCTTCTTTATCCTTGAAAAGGACAAGGCCACCTGGCTGTAGATTCTCTTGTTGCACTTTGGATGATGACTTCTTTGGCATGCCTGATGTCCATTGCTGACCAGCAATTTGATGATCGTCCATTTTGAAGCAGTGTGCGATGTGAACTAGGTCGGCGACAGCTAGTACAATGGACATCCAGGTAGAGAAGCGCACAAAGCGGTGAGAATCTAGTCCTGACTTGAGGATGATGGAACTACAGAGAGTAGAGATCGTGAGTCTTATTTCCTTATCCATTTCTGGATTCACCAGCTCGTATTTTGTGTCGGCAGGAGGTGAACAAGAGTTTTTATGCAAGAATTCTGGAGGTGACAACCATCGGTTAACTTGTAAACCCAATGCGGGTGCAGGTCTTGTTCCACAATCTGCTGGGTTAAGTTCAGTAGAGATGTAGTGCCACTGCTCAGGAGTGGAGAAACTTCTGATGCGCTCTACTCTGTTACTGATGTACATGTAAAACTCTCTAGTTTCATTGTAGATATATCCAAGCACGAACTTGCTGTCTGTGTAAAATACAAAGGAGTCAACCGGAAAGTCCACTTCCTCCCTTATGGCCTCAGCGATTTCTACCGCCAGCACGGCAGTGCAAAGTTCGAGTCTAGGCACTGAGTGAGCAGGATTAGGTGTTAGTTTGGCCTTACCTAGAACAAATCCGCAGTGTGGTGCGTGGTCACGTTGTAGTGTCTTCAGGTAGGCTACAGCAGCTATTGCTTCAATTGATGTGTCAGAGAAGATGTGGACTTCTCTCCTGGTAGCAGTTGAAAGAGAATTTTGAACATAGCAACGTGGGACTTGGAGTTGTTCTACTATCTTCAGAGACTCCTTCCCACCTGTGTTGTTTTTCCACAGGTAGTGGAGTGTCCCAATCTTTATTCTTGGTGGTAAACTGTCTCAGCAACATCTTGCCATGAATAGTGATGGGAACGATGAATCTGAGATGATCATAGATGCTGTTCACGACAGATAGCACTCCTCGCTTGGTAAACGGTCTGTCGCAGGCTGACACTTGAAATGTGAATGTGTCAGACTTGATGTTCCACAGTAAGCCTAAGCTGCGTTGTATGGGGGGGAACGTCAGAGTCAAGATTAAGATCTTGTAAGTTGGAAGCATGGTCATCAGAGGGAAATGCCTTTATTACCTCCTGGCTGCTGGAGATGATCTTGTGCAGCCTGAGATTTGCTACAGCTAGCATTTCTTGTGCTCTGGTGAGAAGACTGATTGCCTCTTCACTGGTGTGTAGGAATTTATGTCCGTCGTCCACATAGAAGTTCCTTTCCACAAATAGACGTGTATCGGATCCAAGTTGACCAGACATATTTTGGAGCAGGACTTGTCACAATTATCCTCTCCGCAGACTTCTGTACATGAAGATGATACTTGGTAGAGTTTGCTTCCTGGTCTACATTTTCCCCGCCATGCTTTGATGAGGAGGAAAAGGGTGCAAACTCTGTGGGAACAGGTTCAGATGGATGGAGAGCCTGAACATGGTCATCGTGGTCACATTCTATGCACTTAATATCGATCTTGCAATCCTTCGCCAAATGTTCAGTAGAGGCACAACACCTAAAACATACTCCAAACTTCTTTAAAAGCTCCTTGCGCCCAAGAAACTGTTTCTTCCTGAAACCGATGCACTTCTTGAGTGGGTGTGGTTTGTTGTGTATGGGGCATAGTCGATTGGGGTTTTCAATCTTTTCCCTTTGGTTCTCCTAGTCCATACCCAATGTGGGCGTGGGGAGTATATCAGTCTTTTTCGCTGACACTGGACTTCTGCGGTTCCTGTAACTGGAGCATTGGCTGTCACCTTTAGGAGGGGAAACAGGACCACTTGACTTGCTGTAGAGGAAGCTGGGGTCATTCTTGGCATCAGCGATGGTTCTTATGAACTCATAGAAGTAAGAAAATGGCGGAAATGAGATATAGTTCTCTCTTTTTTGTATTTTGACCCTAGAACTGTCCATTTTTCCTGAATGCTATATGGCAGGTAACTTAGGCCAGGCAGATGAATGTCAGCTTTGGCCAATTGAAGCTCCATGAGTAGATCGCTGAGCTCCTGGAATTTCTCATTGTCCTTAATGGTTATTTTTGGGAAGGCTTGTTGTCGTTTAAATAGGGCGTTCTCTAGAGCCTCAGGACTGCCATAACTTTGTTCTAGTCTTTCCCAAGCGGCAATGAGGCCTGCAGCAGTATTACTGATGTGGACAGATCTCAGTCTCTTGACATACTCGTTAGACTGTAGGCCAAGCCATCTGACTAGCAGGTCTAGTTCTTCACTAGCTGAGATGTCGAGGTCGTAAATAGCGGTTTGGAAGGTACATTTCCAACCTCTGTAGTTTTCCGGTTTGTCGTCGAACTTGGTGAGGCCAGTTTTAGTGAGATCTCAACGGGCCATATACCATGCAAGCTCGGAGATGGCCGTCCTCTCTGACTTGGGACAGGGAAGTGCTGGATAAGCAGTATTGGTGATGTCGCTTGCAGTATTCTGGCCAAGAGGCCTAGGGTAGTATTAAAGCTTATGACCATGTGATATTTCAGTTTTTCTTTTTTAATAAATTTGCAAAAATATCTACATTTATGTTTTTTTTCTGTTAAGATGGGGTGCACATTAATGAGAAATAAAATGAACTTTTTTGCTTTTAGCAAATGGCTGCAATGAAACAAAGAGTGAAAAATTTAAAGGTGTCTGAATACTTTCCGTACCCACTGTACTCCTAATGCTGATATCTCAGGAACTTTGTTAGCTAGAAATTTGATTTAGAATTTTAAAGATGTGCTTTAAAGGGAATCTGTCAGGTCAATCTGGGACACTAAACCACCCACAGGTCCTTATGGGGTGGTTTAGTGTCCCAAATCGCCCTGTTGTAATACAATCCGCTGGCACATTAAAAATAAAAAACCTTTATACTAACCTAGAGAAGGGTCCGATCGACGCTGTTTGGCGAGAACAGTTTGGCTTATTCATGAGATTCTTCATTGGCACGCCTTCCGGCGCCTGCACTGTTCTTCAGTGAAGCCAAAGATTGACACCCCGGCTTCACTACGTTATTGCGAGGCATGCGCACTGAAGCCGAGGTGTACTCCTCTGGCTTCATTGAAGAACTGTGCAGGCTCAGGGAGTACAGCGGCCGGGTGAGTATAAAGCTTTTTTTTATTTTTAATGCGGCCATGGATTGCGTTATAACAGGGTGATTTGGGACACTAAACCCCAGGTCCATATGGACGTGTGGGTAGTTTAGTGTCCCAAATTGCCCTGACAGATTCCCTTTAAAGATGAGATTCTTCCATAGATAGCTACCATAAATCCAAAGTTATAAGCAGTTGATCTTGACCTGCAGATCCCACTGCCTGACTGTGTATTCAACTAATTAAAGCTTTATAAGTATGACAGCTAGAAGCATGATCCCAGCATAATTGTACAGAAAATATTGTAGTGTTTCAATGTAGCTGTCATACAACCTAAGTTATGGCCAGATAAAGTGGTCCATCCCTCCAGCTTCAGTTGACTCTCAATTTGGGGAGCAAGTGGGGGAATGGCAGAGGAATATATACCAACAGACTATATAAAGAGAATAGAAGTGGATATTTTCCTCTCTCTGCATAAACTGTGTGACAACTCAGGGGTTATTTTAGCTCTTGGGATTGCTATGCCTTCATCAAGATGGTTGGCACATCAGCAATTTCCAATAACTTCACACTCCAACACAGTGGACTTGGCTGAAAACTGACCTCAGCCATCTTTATTCTTATGCAAACAGCATGTACATCACATTACAAAACAAAACATCTGGCTACTGAGTAACACATTCAGTGTCCCTCACTACAAGACCCTGGACCTACTACCCAGTATCTCCACAAACACAACAGTTCATACCCACTCATGTGGTTCTGACTCCCACAGGCCCTGGCACAGCCTGTCTTTCCCCAGACAAGGAACACTATGGGAAGGGGTGACACCTTGCTTGTAGAACCCTTCCACCTGGCTGCTAATTAATCTGCTTAACAACCCTGCAAACTCAGTAGACCAGACCGCAAGTCCGCAGCAATCGGTACACTGAATGGTGGAAGTGTTGGGAGTAGTGACAGCATGGTTTAGAACATGACGGACCAGGCTGCAGGAGAAGTCTGACTAAGAGGTTGTGGTAGTATCAATGGAAAAATCAGTGGCAGTACAGTGTGGAACCTGACAGACCAGTCCATAGGAGATTTTGTCTGGCTGTGTAGGGGTAGCAGCATTAGCAGTATAGTAAATGGAAAATCATAGACAGGGAGATAGCAGCAGTGGCATCATCGGGCCAGGGATAAATGACAGATCTATTCATCAGCTGTTTGTGCACGAAGATCCTCACGTATCCAAGCCCGATTAATTTTGACAAATGTAATGTTTTCTACATTTCTGATTGACTGTTTTGTCTGGTTGTAATGAGGCCACCTGCAGCACTGAATACCCTCTCTGCCATTACAGTTGAGCCTAAACAAGGTAGTAGACCCATGGCAAACTGGACCAGTTCCTTCCACAATTTTGTGGCCTCAAGTCTATGGCATCAATGTTATCTGCTGGAGTAGGCGAACACTCCAGGTATAACTGAATCTGGTCATGCAGGCGGTGCACATTCATTAGCCACTATGCATCTGGTTGGTGCTGCAAGGTAAAAAAATTCTGGTTGCAGTTACTGTACTGGCTGCTGTTGGTGCCGATTGTTGTTGTGCTATTTGTAGCAGTGGCACCGGTAGGAACATCCTTGGCAGATATGTGGCTGGCACTGGAAATTGTATTCCTAAAACTACAACAAGTTGGATGCTGAGTGTATCCTGATTATATGCCAATTTTACCTCCCCTTGGGAATCAGGTAAAAATTCCCCCCATGTTGGTTTTATAGCAAGGCTCTAAAAGTACAGTAATCCATAAGTCATCCCATTTTTTAATACTAACTAATATTCTTGACACTATGAAAACAAATAAACATACAGTTTGCCATGCTTGCCAGCATGTGCTCACACCCAGAGGCCTGCCCTCCTGCTCCTCTTCTTCTTGCTCCTCCTCAATTCCAGGACCACCATGACCATTCATGTAAAATTGTTTATGTGGATCCCCATAAGCCTTAGGGCATCAGTGTGGAAGCCATTGTTCTTCAGCCATCTCTTATTGCATGAGTGTATTTCCTGTAAGATAACTATTAAAGGGGTTGTCCGGGCTTATTTTTTTTTTTTTTTATGAGCTATCCTCAAGATAAATATAAATATATAATAGATAGGGGCCTGATCATCTGTATGGAACCGCTTCTGGCTCACGTCTAATATAAAATGCTGTAGCATAGTACTACACTTATTGTGTACTGGATGGGTGCCGGAAGTGGCTCCATACATCCTGAGGGTAGGCCATAAAAAAACTAAGCCTGGAAAACCCCTTTAGGCTGAGGCCCCACGTTGCGGAAACGCAGCTTCTTTTGTTGCAGAATTTGTTGCGGTTGAGCCAAAGCCAAGAATTTCTACAAAAGGAATATATAGGAAGCTCTTATACTTCTATCTTCTGCTCAATCCACTCCTGGCTTTGGCTTAAAATACCGCAACAAAATCTGCAACAATAAGTTGTCCTTACTGACAAGGTTGGTGGCCTTCCTAAAGGCCTCAGGAGGTGAAACACTAATCTCCTGATCATCCAATTGCAGATTTCAAAATAACACATTATGCTGTGTTCTGTTGCATGCAGCAATCATTCATTGCCTTTTGCTGCTCATACAGATTGCCCACCAGGTACAACATGGAATTTTGCAGATGAGGCAATGCAAGGGCAGGCTGTTTTGTTCTTAGCCACATGAGAATTACTGAAATGTGCTGATACTTTTCTTGTCTTTAACCCGTTCAGGTCTGAGCCCAAAAGTGCGTTAAGGACCAGGCCTCATTTTTCAAAACTGACATATGTCACTTTATATGGCAATAACTTTAAGACGCTTTAACTTGCACAAGTGATTTTGAGACTGTTTTTTCGTGAGACATTGTACTTCATGTTAGTGGTAAACATTGATCAATATTTTTGTATTTATTTATAAAAAAATAGGAAATTTGATGGAAATTTGGAAAAAAAAAATCGCAATTTTCAAAATGTGAAATGCTCTGCTTTTCAAACAGATAGTCATACCACCCAAATAAGTTAATAAATTATCTTTTTTTTTTATATGTCCCACTAGGACACCTGAATCGCTGATTCAGCACTATAGACTGCAATACACGTGTATTGCAGTCTATACAGGAATTCAGCCTATGTAGACATAGGCTGATTTCCAGAGGTCCCGGCAGGATCAACCAGGTAGTGGGGGCTTCAGGCAGCCTGGGGTCACTGGCCAGACCCTGGGCTGCATATTATAGATATCGGAACCCCCCGATCTCGCCGTGGGGGGTGCCGGGGGCGGCAACATGAAGGAACCCCTTGGATGCCGTGGTCATGTTTGACCGCGGCATCCAAGGGGTTAAAACCCCGATCGGTGCTCAGCGCCGATCGGAGGTTAAGGAGCAGGGTGTTAGCTGTCAGTTACAGCTGACACCCTCTCCCAATGTCGTCCGCGGCAGTCAGTGCCGCTAGCAAACACTTAAAATGCCGCGGTCGCTATTGACCGTGGCATCTTAAGGGTTAAACAGCGGGGATCGGTGTTATCACTGGTCCCCACTGTTTCAGCGGGAGCCTGGCTGTCAAATACAGCCGGGCTCCAGCGGTGATCGCAAGGGCTCTGCTTCTGAGCCCGCTCGATCACCGTCACGTACCTGTACGTTGGGTGCGGTAACTAACCACATTCTCCCACGTACATGTACGTGAGAATGCGTGAAGGGGTTAAGCCACTATATGTGTTTATAAAGCAGTGCACCAGCAAATTAGCATGTATGCCATGCACGTACAGTGTACTATTTCACACAACCGCAGTATAGCCACAATATTCAGGCCATTGTTGCTGGCAGCTCTCTTCAGTTGTGGTTGGTGGGGAGATCCCAGTGGGATATTTGCTGCTGGATATAGCAGAGCAGCTCATCCATTGTGTCGCTTCTCTGATCCACATAGTGGTAAAACTGCATGGTAGCACTTCACCATACACCTATAAAATGAGGGAGAGGGACTGGAAACAACTGCTTGTCCTACTGAAGTTAGAAGCTTGGTGGTCCAGTGAGGAGGAACTGGATAGGCCCCATTTGGTATTGGAACTAGGCCTGCACAAAGGAGGTAGTGCCAAGTAGCACCTAGCTTTATTGTTATTGTTACTGCTTCTGTGTAAAACATTGACTAAATGGGCCATGAGAGCTATTTTTTTTTCCTGCTCATATCGATGGTGGCATGCTAGGTATCCTTGATGAATTGCATTGATGAATGCAGCGGAATCCAAGTCTAAGTTGTATGTTGGTAACTGCACCACCAGCAATTTGGCCAGTTAAGTTAACAAATCACTGCATGACTAAGAAAATGTAGCTTTTTTGTAGACACATATTCACTTGTGGATGTCTGAGATTCGAAGGGAGGAGTAGGATCAGGAGGTGATGATGATGACAACGACAATGTGTCAGTTGTGGATGTAGCCTGGCTAGAAGAAGGACCATGGAAAGGAGGAATAAGATAATCTTGATAATTTTACTTGCTACTGCCAATTCTATTTTTCAAAATTAACTGATCTACTCATGTACAAGTGCATCTCAATAAATTAGAATATCATCAAAAAGTTATTTTTTTTTTTTAGTAATTCAATTGAAAAAGTGAAACACATATATTGAATCATTACAGAGTGAACTTTTTCAAGTGTTTATTTATGTTAATGTTGATGATTATGGCTTACAGCCAAGGAAAACCCAAAAGTCATTATCTCAGAAAATTAGAATAATTAACCCAAAACAGCTGCAAAGGCTTCCTAAGCGTTTAAAAAGGTCCCTTAGTCTGGTTCAGTAGGCGACACAATCATGGGGAAGACTGATGACTTGACAGATGTCCAGAAGGCAGTCATTGACACACTCCACAAGGAGGGTAAGCCACAAAAAGTCATTGCTAAAGAAGATGACTGTTCACAGAGTGCTGTATCAAAGCATATTAATGGAAAGTTGAGTAGAAGGAAAAAGTGTGGTAGAAAAAGGTTCACAAGCAACCGGGATAACCGCAGCCTTGATAGGATTGTTAAGAAAAGGCCATTCAAAAATTTGGGGGAGATTCACAAGAAGTGGACTGCGGCTGGAGTCAGTGCTTCAAGAACCACAGCACACAGACGTATCCAGGACATGGGCTACAAGTGTCGCATTCCATATGTCAAGCCACTCATGACCAATAGACAACGCCAGAAGTGTCTTACCTGGGCCAAGGAGAGAAAGAACTGGACTGTTGCTCAGTGGTCAAAGGTGTTGTTTTCAGGTGAAAGTAAATTTTACATTTCATTTGGAAATAAAAGTCCCAGAGTCTGGAAGAAGAGTGGAGAGGCACACAATCCAAGCTGCTTGAGGTCTAATGTGAAGTTTCCACAATCAGTGATGGTTTGGGGAGCCATATCATCTGCTGGTGTAGGTCCACTGTGTTTTATCAAGACCAAAGTCAACGCAGCCATCTACAAGGAAATTCTAGAGAACTTCATGCTTCCCTCTGTCGACAAGCCTTTTGGAGATGGAATTTTCATTTTCCAAGATGACTTGGCACCTGTCCACACTGCCAAAAGTACCAATACCTGCTTTAATAAACACAGTATCACTGTGCCTGATTGGCCAGCAAACTCGCCTGACCTTGACAAGACCTATGGGGTCTTGTCAAGAGGAAGATGAGAGACACAAAACCCAACAATGCAGATGACCTGAAGGCTGCTATCAAAGCAACCTGGACTTTCATAACACCTCTGCAGTGCCACAGGCTGATCACCTCCATGCCACGCCGCATTGATGCAGTCATTCATGCAAAAGGAGCCCTGACCAAGTATTAAGTGCATTTACTGTACATACTTTTCATTTGGCCAACATTTCTGTGTTAAATAATTTTTTTTACAGTTGGTCTTATATAATAATCTAATTTTCTGAGATAATGACTTTTGGGTTTTCCTTGGCTGTAAGCCATAATCATCAATATTAACAAATAAACATTTGAAAAAGTTCACTCTGTTTGTAATGACTCAATATAATATATGTATTTCACTTTTTCAATTGAATTAGTAAAAAAAAAAAAAATAACTTATTGATGATATTCTAATTTTTTGAGATGCACTTGTAAGTATGGAGAGGTATTGTTCCTATATTTGTGCACTAGTAGAAAACCAATGGCTTCGCTCGCGGAAATTATGTTAAATTGTTGGTTATGCTAGCTAAAGTAAAATTTTCAGTGTCACACTGAAATTGACATTTTCAGAGTGCTACAGTAAATCTTTTTTTCCACTTGAAATTTCTTATTATTTTTGCATTTTACTTTTTTTTTTTATTTCAACATTTTTATTGATTTTACATATTCAATACATATTATGTAGTATAAACTATTACAACTATTTTTTTAAACTATTTTTTATCAAAAATTAAAATTTATGCACCGTACACAAACATATAAAACATTTACACCCAATTAACAACATAGTGCAACCCTCCCCCCCTCCCTCCAGTGTAATCTATAAGTAGTTCACGGACAAAAGAGTAAAATTGGTTTACAGTTAAACAACTATCTATTGTAGTGCTTTTTGGTAAACAATGTTTCTGGTTTTACCTTCAGGTGCATATATGAAAAGATTTTTGGGGTTACCCACTGTAGAGCAAGCAACGTACAACTGTCCATGTGAAAAACACGGGCTCTCCAAATTAATGCTGGCTACTTTAAGTGATTGACCTTGTGCTTTGTTTATAGTCATAGCAAATGCAAGTCGGATTGGGAACTGCAGACGCTTAAAATTGAAGGTCATGTCGTTTGGTAGCAAAGGAATACGCGGAATGAAAACATTTGCTCCCTTAGAGTTTCCCATAAGAATAGTGGCTTCAATAACATTGGGCATGACACCTTTAATGTACAATCTTGTGCCGTTACACATTTTTGGTGGGTCAAGGTTCCAAAGCAAAATTATTGTGGCTCCTATTTTTAAAGTGAGCTTATACGGTGGCATTCCAGGAGGCTCCAAAGAATTCAGGAACTCCAATGGATACATTACTGCTTGTTCACTCTCCAAGACTGAATCAATGGAAATGTATGTGGTCGTTAGACCAGGCAGCCTTCCCTGAATTAGTAGATTTATGGAGCTGACACTATCATTTTTAGGCGCTAGAATTGCCCGTTCACAAAGCCACTGATGGTTGTTAAAATTGTTACAAATATCAGGGAAAACTTGGTCAATAAGTTCCATTACCGAAGATGTCATCTCACAAAAATCTTCCGGAAAGGAAATGAGACCAGTAGTGGAAACAGTAGGGAACCTGTCATTTCCAAGGCATAGTAGCTGGTGTGTAAATTTGTCCGCAGTTGTATTTCCCATCAAATGAACCCGCATATTAGTAGTAAGAGTTTGCTTCTGAACATGTATCCACTGATAAGAAGATTTTAGACAGGCATTCAGCTCATCCGCTGGTGTTGCTCCCTTAAGAACAGGTAACATCTGGCAGAAGTCACCTGCAAAAATTACAACAATTCTCCCCATTAAACAATCGGTTCCCTGCAGATCTTTCAAGGTGCGATCAAGGGCCTCGACCACTTTCTTGTGTGCCATGGTACATTCATCCCAAACAATTACTTTGCAAGTTTGTAATACCTTAGCTTTCCCAGAGCCCTTAGTGATACTACAGACAGGAGTTTCTGACAGCGCTATATTAAAGGGCAATCCTAGTGCTGAATGAGCCGTGTGCCCTCCATCTAAAAGAGTGGCCGCAATCCCAGATGATGCAACAGCCAAGGCAATGTCATTGTTTGAGCAAATTTCTGCAAGCAGCAAATTAATTAAAAATGTTTTACCAGTACCTCCTGGTGCATCTAGGAAAAATAGTCCCCCCTTTCCACTGGAAATCTGACCCATAATTGCCATATAGGCCGATCTTTGTTAATCAACCAAAAGAAGCTTATTTAATATGACAAATTCTTTACATTTTTCCAAATCATAGCTTTTTTCTTGCAGAATATCTCTGTTCATAATATCAAAGTCTGGTCGATTTGGTGCTGTAAACCTAATTCTATTAGTTTTACTATTGATAGATGTGCAACTTTCTTCTAACATCAAGAGGGCTTTGTTGAATATGTCAGCAGTGAAATTTAAGTCTGGATTAACTCTCCTTTGCACGCTAAGAATATCTTCACTAAGATATTGTTTGTATTTGTCCCAAAGCGCGCAGGGATGGAAGGTGTGCAGGTTGTAATTATTATAGCGAACAGGTCTCTTAGTTGAGGTGGAAAGCGAGTGACAGATGCTTCCTGCAATGTCATGTCCCAGTGTTGATCGTCTTCGATCAGACCACACTTTTGGCATGCTGTAAGTTTGACACAGCTCTCCATCAACTATTTTCAAATCTGTGAAAGAAGTTGGCCCATGGACACTGTGAAGCAGTAATCGGAGGTAGTAACACGCTGCGTTATTTGGATGCACTGTATACACACGTCCAAGAGCATCACTGGAACGTCCATCCCATCCTGGGACCCTTGCACCTTATTTCCTCTTGCAAAATACTTTTCTCGATTTATTCCATGTATAATATTTTGGAACATCTGCATATAATAAAGTCCTTGCAAATGGATCTGCTTGACATAGGAGAAAGAAAGCTGTCAATGTTGTATTGGGTGGTCGAGCAGCTCTTTCCTCTGCATTCTTGGGAGTAAAATAAACTCGTCCATTTTCAAGATGGATACTGAGATGAACTACAGTCGGATGTCTTTCATGGATGGGAAAATTTAGTAATCGCCACACGACTTCATTACTACTTATATACCTTCCCATCTGATACAGCATAATCTCATCAGATGTACATTTTGGATTCTCTAGCTGGAAAACTGCCATATATCACTGCCCTTGTTAACATATTTGCAAATGTATTTAATTGACTTAGCAGAGTTACAATATTCTCATTTAATGTGCGCATCAAACATTTTTGAAAGCAGTGGAGAGTAAGGTACAACCCATCGATTATATCTATTTCAAGATCTGTGTTTTGTTTAACCCGTTTTAATCTGATTGTTGCAGTATATCCTCCCTGTTCAGGTTTCCGTCTTCTGTAAAGAGGATAACCATCATCTCCTGTTTGTTTTTCTACAATCAATTTGTGAGGATACTTTTTAGTACATTTTCCTTCCTTCATACATGGCGATCTTGGGTTAAGTGGCCCACATGGCCCATGGATCATATTTTTAGAAATAGTTTGAAAAAGTACCGGATCCTCTTCTGGATTTGGAAGCTCAGCAGAAATAACACTGTCAATTTGATCAGGGCGTATCTTATCCTTTAGCCATATCAGTAAATGAGCATGTGGAAGACCTCTTTTTTGCCACTCAATTGAATACATCCAACACTGACTTTCATCAAAAATGTAACACTTTGTAATTACATCCATGAGCTTGATCAGTTTTTGTTTAAAAACTCTTGCTATTACATCATGTCGATCAGAGGGGTCCTGACCATTCAGAAGCTCTTACTTTATCTCTGGCCAAGTTGGATTACATGTAACTGTAATAAACAAATCAGGACGACTATATATCCGAACATATGTCCTGGCGTCCTGAGCATACTCATGCATATGTCTGGGACTTCCAGTAAATGTAGCTGGTAAAATAAAATACATCCAATGTCAGCCACATTGCCATCATTAGCAACAGCATCCCTTAAATGAATGTATTCATCCACTCTAAGTTTTTGTTGGGTCAATCGTATGTACAAAAGACGCTCACTTTCCACCTTGGCATACATATCAACTATAAATTGATGAAAAAGTTGCCTACATTGTAAAATGTGGTTAGAAGACTCATGTCTGATCATTATTTGGTAGGCATAAAAGTCCATAGCTAATATTTTTTTATTGGTTGGCCTAGCAGTCTTGGGATCAGTATGTCTTAGATTAAAGTGATAGCCATCTTGGCCATTCCAAAATATTATCGGACATTGCAGAGCATCATATGATCTATGTGTTTTTGGAATACATTAAATATTATAACTTTGTCGCTGAATAATTATATCTTGGCTTTGAAAGTCCTGTCCAACCAGTACAATAGCTACTTCGTTAACAGTGGGAGAATTAAATCACCTTTCATGCTCACCAAATGGTATCTTGTCTGCTCTTATTACAACTTGATATTCATCACGTGGCATTCTTTCTAAGGCTGCTTTGAAAAGGTTTACTAACTGATTGTGCTGATGGAAAAATCTTTGCAAATTCAACACAATCTCTTTTTTTGTCTCAAGTATAGCTTCACAATGTGTATCAGCTTGCATTTGTTCGTCTGCCAAAGAATAAATTTGTAAAAACTTTGGATCTTCATTTGCTACAGGAAGCATTGAACCAATTTTGTGATATATGTGGCCCTGGACTTTAAAAGTTGGCATAACTCCTGCTTCCTGGAGTCCAGCTGTCATACCAAAGGATGTCATCTGGAAAGATGAATTGTATCTCCTAATATTTTGCAGAAAATGCTTTGACTCGGGAGTTGTTCCTGACATGTATGAAAGAAGTGGTTCAGGAGGTAGGAGGTAGACAATGTTTGCATATTATGTCCATTTTGCCAATTATGACTTTCTGATGTGACCTATAGTCTTGAATTGGGTTGTAGTGAAATGTTTCCAAACACAAATCAGCCTGCCTACATCTTTGCACACGTTGCCTATGTCGTATGCAGTCATTTTCAGAACGTTCATCCTTTTGTTCAGATGTTTCCATATTTCTTGCTTCAGCCTGCCTTATCCGAGTCTTGTGAAGACGACATTCCCGTTTCTCTGATGTCTCAGCTGCCCTACATTTAGCCTGTCTCATCCGTTTCTTTTCAAGCTGCGAGTCACGTTGTTCACTTGTCTCAGCTCTTTGACACAATTTTGCGTTCTTAGCTTTTGGATGAACTTGCCCAATAGATGGTCGTTTTTTGGGCGGCATTTTAAAAACCGTCCTTAGTATTATGACCCTTTAGTCTTCACCTGACACTGATAAGAGATATAATAGGATGAATAGTAAATACAGAGCAGCCCTCACACAGTACAGTGCTGGCCAAAAGTATTGGCACCCCTGCAATTCTGTCAGATAATACTCAATTTCTTCCAGAAAATGATTGCAATCACAAATGCTTTGGTAATAATATCTTCATTTAATTTGTCTTTAATGGAAAACCACAAAAAGAATTGTCAAAAAGCCAAATTGGATATAATTCCACACCAAACATAAAAAGGGGGTGGACAAAAGTATTGGCACCCTTTGAAAAATCATGTGATGCTTCTCTAATTTGTGTAATTAACAGCACCTGTTACTTACCTGTGGCACATAATAGGTGGTGACAATAACTAAATCACACTTGCAGCCAGTTGAAATGGATTAAAGTTGACTCAACCTCTGTCCTGTGTCCTTGTGTGTACCACATTGAGCATGGAGAAAAGAAAGAAGACCAAAGAACTGTCTGAGGACTTGAGAAGCAAAATTGTGAGGAAGCATGAGCAATCTCAAGGCTACAAGTCCATCTCCAAAGACCTGAATGTTCCTGTGTCTACCGTGCGCAGTGTCATCAAGAAGTTTAAAGCCCATGGCACTGTGGCTAACCTCCCTAGATGTGGACGGAAAAGAAAAATTGACGAGAGATTTCAACGAAAGATTGTGTGGATGGTGGCTAAAGAACCTCGACTAACATCCAAACAAGTTCTAGCTGCCCTGCAGTCCGAGGGTACAACAGTGTCAACCCGTACTATCCGTCGGCATCTGAATGAAAAGGGACTCTATGGTAGGATACCCAGGAAGACCCCACTTCTGAGCCAGAGACATAAAAAAGCCAGGCTGGAGTTTGCCAAAACTTACCTGAGAAAGCCAAAAACTTTTTGGAAGAATGTTCTCTGGTCAGATGAGACAAAAGTAGAGCTTTTTGGGAAAAGGCATCAACATAGAGTTTACAGGAAAAAAAAAAAAAGAGGCCTTCAAAGAAAAGAACATGGCCCCTTGCTCATCTATTGTCCCTCTTCAATTCCTTCCTTTCAGGTTCCCCTATACCCCCGACCATGCTCTCTTCACTACTCACATTGGTCCCTAAACCGGGTAAGGACTTGCAGGATTGTGCTAACTACCGACCGATTGCTTTGCTGAACACGGACCTGAAACTTTTCACCAAACTCTTAGCCAATAGACTGAATGCTTGGCTCCATCTGCTTGTCCATAAGGACCAGGTGGGATTCATCCAGGAGGACTGTGGATTTGGTGGAGGTAGCCAATCATTATTCTACCCCGGCCCTTCTCTTGAGCCTGGACGCTGAAAAGGCTTTTGACCGCATAAATTGGTCGTTTATGCATACTACGCTTAAGGCGTTCGGGCTTACGGGACCGTTTCTCACAGCTATCCAGGCCCTTTACTCCTTACCCTCAGCAGCAATTAAGCTTCCCCATGCATCTTCGCCCTTCTTCCCTATTCGAAATGGCACTAGGCAGGGTTGCCCCCTGTCACCCATCATATTTGCCCTCTGCATTGAACCGCTAGCGGCCAAGATTAGGCGAGACCCTAATATCAAGGGGATCATGGTCCAAGATAAGGAATTTAAGATATCTCTCTTTGCGGACGATGTACTCCTCACTCTCACCTCCCCTCATACTACCCTTCCAAACTTGCTGCGCTCGCTAGAGACCTATGGTGATCTCTCAGGGTATAAGGTGAACCCCGCGAAGACTGAGGCACTCCCACTTAACATCCCACGGGACCTTCTCCTTCTCCTCCGCAGTAATTACGATTTCCAGTGGCGGGAGTCCTCTATCCGCTACCTGGGAGTCCATATATCCACCTCCTATGCGACCCTCTACTCGGCAAACTACCCGCGGTTGTTTTGTGAGCTAAGAGCCCTATTGGACAAATGGCAACCCTTGCCTATCTCCCTTTTGGGGAGAATTGCTGCGGTCAAGATGACTCTCCTCCCGAAGCTACTGTATTTTTTCGAGACGCTCCCAGTCGCGATACCTCGGGGAGAATTACGGAACCTACAGAAAGCTATCTTCCAGTTTATCTGGAAAGCAAAACGACACCGAATACCTAGATCTGTTATGCTGGCGGATAGGGGGTCTGGGGGTATGGCTGTCCCACATCTGTTACATTATTACTGGGCGGCCCACTTACGCCATATCCCATTCTGGGCGGCTATGCCAGCATACACCAGATGGGTGCAGATAGAGAAGCTATGGCTGGCACCCATGCATCCTAACGCGCTTCTGTGGGTCAGCTCCCCCCCCCCCCCCCTGCCTCGTACCTGTTGGGCCCCATTCGGTTTACTAGATCTATCTGGTCTACCTGTTGTGCTAGATTCTCCCTGATGTCCCCGCGCTCATCTATGGTCTCCATACTATACAACCCCCTTCTCCCGGAGAGCCTGACTTCTGCCATGACTAAAGTGTGGTCTGAAGCTGGCCTTTACCGGATTGCTGATATGGTTGACCCTGGAACCTTGGAACTCAGGTCCTTTGCTTATCTTACAGCTAATCAAAACCTGCCAAGTACTGAATGGTTCCATTACTTGCAGGTGGTTCACTTTGTCCACTCCCTCCATGGGTCTCTTAAGGTGTCACTCCCCACCGCTTTTGAAAAGATTTGCCGTGCAGGCACGTCCACTAGGGGCTTTATATCCTCTATTTACCAACTTCTTAACTCACAAACTACAGGCTCTCCTGTTAATCATCGCTATATGCTTAAATGGGAGGAGGCGGTGGGTAAACCCATCTCCCAGGAACAGTGGCGGATTGTATGGTCTCGGGCCCAGAAATCATCTCAGTGCATTACGTTTAGGGAAACGCAGTATAAGCTGTTGATGCATTGGTATCATACTCCGGCTCTCCTTCATTCTTTAAACCCATTCGTTCCCCCATGGTGCTGGCGCTGTGGAGCTGCGGTGGGTACCCTGCACCATATCTTTTGGACGTGCCCTCTCATCCTCGGTTTTTGGAGGGAGGTCAGGACTCTGACGACTGCTCTCTTTTTGCAAGAGGTTCCTCTTGACCCTCTTCTTTATCTCCTGAACCTTCCCCCCAGACACCTGAGCAATAAGTCATCCAGGCTTTTCTTGCATCTTTGTACTGCAGCTAAAACTCTCATAGCTAGAAACTGGAAGAAGGTGAGTCCCCCATCTAGTCTTGAGCTTGTGGCTAGAATGAAGGATGTGAGGAGTCTTGAATACCTGACTGCTGGCCTACATAATTCACGGGAAGCCTTTGGGGCTATTTGGGCACCCTGGGACATGTATTGTACATCACAGGGTCTCTGATCTCTAGTCCTCTCCTTCCCCCCCCCCCTTCCCTTTGTCCTACCCTTGTCTTCTTAACCCCTCCATTCCCCCCTCCCTTGTTCACTGCTTAATTTAAATGCATATTGCTTAAGGGGGAGGAGGCAGATAGCCTCTATTTACCTCAATGCTTCCTGTTTGTTTGATTATTATTGTTTTTTTGTTTTTTCTTGTTAATGAAAAATTTTTCAATAAAATTACAGTTATATAAAAAAAAAAGAACACGGTCCCTACAGTCAAACATGGCAGAGGTTCCCTGATGTTTTGGGGTTGCTTTGCTGCCTCTGGCACTGGACTGCTTGACCGTGTGCATGGCATTATGAAGTCTGAAGACTACCAACAAATTTTGCAGCATAATGTAGGGCCCAGTGTGAGAAAGCTGGGTCTCCCTCAGAGGTCATGGGTCTTCCAGCAGGACAATGACCCAAAACACACTTCAAAAAGCACTAGAAAATGGTTTGAGAGAAAGCACTGGAGACTTCTAAAGTGGCCAGCAATGAGTCCAGACCTGAATCCCATAGAACACCTGTGGAGAGATCTCAAAATGGCAGTTTGGAGAAGGCACCCTTCAAATCTCAGGGACCTGGAGAAATTTGCCAAAGAAGAATGGTCTAAAATTCCAGCAGAGCATTGTAAGAAACTCATTGATGGTTACCGGAAGCGGTGGTTTGCAGTTATTTTGTCTAAAGGTTGTGCTACCAAGTATTAGGCTGAGGGTGCCAATACTTTTGTCCGGCCCATTTTTGGAGTTTTGTGTAAAATGATCAATGATTTGACTTTTTTTTTCATTCTCTTTTGTGTTTTTTCATTGCAAGCAAAATAAATGAAGATATTATTCCCAAAGCATTTGTGATTGCAATCATTTTCTGGAAGAAAATGAGTATTATCTGACAGAATTGCAGGGGTGCCAATTCTTTTGGCCAGCACTGTATTACTATGACCTGAAGGAGCTCACATCTCAGTAATGAAAACCGCCTCACAGGCAGACTTGTGTAGTTACCCATAGCAACCAATCAGAGCTAAGCTTTCACTTTACCTCAGCAGCTTCAGTGATGAAACCTCCCTGTAGCAATAAATACAATTTTATTATGAGGCAGTTTTCGCCTGACCAATATTGCTGCTCAGCAAGGCTGCTTGCACACTACAGTATTTTTCACAGGTATCCGGGTCATGGATTCTACAGCTCCATAAACATTCTATGGAGCCTCCAAAATTTACAGCTTTGTGCACAAAGAAGTCTATGGAGTCACCAAATCCATAGCCTGGAGGCCCGAGAAAAATACTGTAGTGTGCAAGCAGCCAGTAAGGATACCAGACGTGTTTTGTCAGTGCGTGCGTGTATGTGTATGTGTGCACATGTGTGATCCATGTGTATGTATGCGTGTGTGCATGCACGTGTGTGGTCTGTGTATATGTATGCGTGTTTGTGCGCATGTGATCCATGTGTTTGTGCGCAGTGCAAGTGTCCATGCATGCGGTAGGTGTGTGTGAGTATGCATGTGCTCTGTTCGTCCATGTGCATAGGGTACATCCATCTCAGTGTGTTTGCGAGCCTGTCTGGTCCTTTAGTTCATGTGTGTCTAACGTGGTCTGGTGTTTGTGTGGTGTGTTGTGGCATTTCTGTGGTGTTGTGCTTGTGGGTTGGTATATGTGTGCTGTCTGTGTGATGTTTGTATGGTGTTTGTGAAATGTTTATGTGTTGTTTGTGGTGGTGTGGCTCCTTTAGCAGCGACTCTTTGGCACTGTCGCTATAATCAGTCCCTGTCAGTCACAACTGTTGTTTTCCCCCTCAGCACTGTCACTTTCACCTTCACATTTCCCCATTATATGTATAGGGCCTAACTTCGGGGCCCCAATCTGATGACTGGGGGATGCTAGCAAGATTTAACGTGCGCAGTATTCAGCTCCTGTGGGTGGAGAGGGGGCGTGCCAAATTTCACCCAAATCGGGCGAGAACTGTGGATTTGCATAGAGCGGGCTACTACAGATTTAGAGTTTTATATATATAGATATACAGTAATATACAGTCATGGCCATAAGTGTTGGTAGCCCTGAAATTTTTCTATAAAATGAAGTATTTCTCCCAGAAAATTATTACAATTACACATGTATTGCTAGTAGTATAATGTTGTATTGTGTTAGCCATAGAAAGTAGTGGAAGAGTGAAGAAATCAGGCGATACCTTTTAGAGGCTAACTGAGTATATTTGATGGTAAGCTTTCGAGAGCACTAGCTCTCTTCTTCAGACATGGTGTCATACAAGAAACTGAAAATTCACAGACTTTTTATACACAAAAGACATGGACCTTCAAAGGATCTTAGAATCTTTAAAAATAACAAAATGCAATATAAGTAGAGAAGTTATTTACAACAGGTCAAGAAATAAACAATCTGGAAACTTGTGGGGTGTGACGGAGGGATCAGTAATTCTTGCTGTTATCTGTTTGCTATCAGGTGGTGATTTCTGACCCTCACAGTTCATACATAGTGTGACATGAAACTGGCATGAATATTTTGTCCAAATTGCAGAGATTGAAATTTTTGCATTAACTTATATTCCCATTCCTTTCTCTCCTTCTGTGTCTTAAAATGTCCCATGGAGTGGTCTTCTCCATGTTTACTTCCTTTGTGTGTATTAGAACAACATAAAAAAACAGAGAGAAAAAGGCAAATTGGACATAATTTCACACAAAACTCCAAAAATGGGACAGACAAAATTGTTGGCACCTTTTCAAAATTGTGTGTAAATAATTTTTGTTTCAACCATGTGATGCTTATTCACACTCACCTGTGGCAAGTAACTGGTGTAGGCAATATGAAAATCACACCTGAAACTAGATAAAAAGGAGAGAAGTTGACTCAGTCTTTGCATTGTTGGTCTGTGTGTGCCACACTAAGCATGGAGAACAGAAAGAGGAGAAGAGAACTGTCTGAGAACCAAAATTGTGGAAAAATATTAACATCTCAGGGTTACAAGTCCATCTTCAGAGATCTTGATGTTCCTTTGTCCACGGTGTGCAACATAATCAAGAAGTTTATAACTCATGGCACTGTAGGTAATCTCCCTGAAAGTGGCTAAAGAGAAAAATTGATGAAAGGTTGCAACATGAGATGGTGGATAAGCAGCCCCAATCAAGTTCCAAAGAAATTCAAGCTGTCCTGCAGGCTCAGGATGCCAGCACAACTATCAGTGTCAGCGTGACTATCTCTTGACATTTGAATTAAATTAAACGCTATGGCAGGAGACCTAGGAGGACCTAAAAAAGCTAGACTGCAGTTTGCCAAAATGTACGAGAGTAAACCTAAATCCTTCTGGGAAAACGTCTTGTGGACAGATAAGACCAAGATAGAGCTTTTTGGTAAAGCACATCATTCTACTGTTTACTGAAAATGGGATGAGGCTGTCAAAGAAAAGAACACAGTACCAACAGTCAAAGATGGTAGAGGTGCCGCGACGGATGAGACCGGAGGATGGGAGTAGTAGTGGCGGATGCCGAGCACGCTCCCAAACGGCTCCTGTCCCACTCCTAGGCCGGACAAAGTCGAGGGGGGTCCTGCAGCACTACTGGATGGTGGTGGTAGTAGTTCTTTCCCCCGGGGCACTTCCAGTTGAAGAGGAATCTCTCCTACCTGAGCCGGTGTGGTGTTGGTCGGAAGAGCCCTGATGTTAAAGCAGGCACGACTCAGGATTCAGCGTTGCAGGTAAACCAAACAGCCCTTTATTAAGGCAACTTGAACAAAAGGACAACAGCAGCTTCCAAATTGGGGTAGTAGTCCTGCAGTATCCAACCCCCAGCCTTGGTTCTAGGAGGGTGCCCAAAGACAGTATAGGCTCCACAAGATGGCTTCCTCTACTCCACCTCTGTGCCTCTCCCAGCTAGATATACTGGGGATAGAGTTACAGGGATCTGGTTACCTGGAGACTAGGCCCGAATGCGACTCTCCTGTCAGGGTCCTCTCCTGCTCCTCCGGGCACAACACCAAATAAGTCCAGCCACTCGGAAAACTCTACTCCCTTGCTCTGGGTTGTCTTTAGATGAACCTGGGGCCGATGATATCTCTCCTGAGGCTGTGAGAGCGGCGGTTGGCCTTCAGTCCAGAGTCTGGTGGCAGGTCAGCTCTGCACACCTAGTCTGGTCTACAGCATGCACTGAACGAACGCTCAACCGTTGCCGGGGAGATTATATCTCCTCACAACCCCGCCCAGTGGCCTGTGATAGGCCAGGGCTGAACCAAGTCTGGGCTTGAACACTGCAGGGGGAAACATATAAGGGACAAGCTGCACATAAATACACTTAACATGGAACAAAACTTACAGACACCAAACCCAGAGGTACACAAGACAAACACATAAATGCAGTAGCACTCCGGGATGCTGCAGAGGTGCAAAGATGTTTTGGGGTTATTTTGCTGCACTGGGTGTCTTGACTGTGGGCAAGGCGTCATGGGTCTTCCAGCAGGACAATGACCCCAAACATACTTCAAACAGCACCCAGAAATGGATGGAAACAAAGCATTGGAGAGTTCAGAAGTGGTCAGAGTCCGGATCTAAACCCCATTGTACACCTGTGGAGAGATCTTAAAATTGCTGTTGGGAGAAGGCACTCTTAAAATATGAGAGACCCGGAGCAGTTTGCAAAAGAAGAGTGGACCAAAATTCCAATTAAGAGGTGTAAGAAGCTTGTTGATGGTTATAGGAAGCAATTGATTTCAGTTATTTTTTCCAAAGGGTGTGCAACCAAATATTAATTTGAGGGTGCCAGTAATTTTGTCTAGCCTATTTCGGGAGTTTTGCATGAAATTATATATTTGTTGGCTTTTTTTCAGTTTTTTTTTGTGTTTTTCCAGTATACAGAAAGGAATTAAACATGTGTATAACAAAACGTGTAACTGCAATAATTTTCTGGGAAAAATATTTCATTTTCCAGAAAAATTTCATGGGTGCCAACACTTATGGCCATGACCGTACATACAGTGCTGGCCAAAAGTATTGGAACCCCTGCAATTCTGTCAGATAATACGCAATTTCTTCCAGAAAATGATTGCAATCACAAATGCTTTGGTAATAATATCTTCATTTATTTTGCTTGCAATGAAAAAACACAAAAGAGAATGAAAAAAAAGTCAAATCATTGATCATTTTACACAAAACTCCAAAAATGGGCCAGACAAAAGTATTGGCACCCTCAACCTAATACTTGGTAGCACAACCTTTAGACAAAAAACTGCGAACAACCGCTTCCGGTAACCATCAATGAGTTTCTTACAATGCTCTGCTGGAATTTTAGACCATTCTTCTTTGGCAAATTTCTCCAGGTCCCTGAGATTTGAAGGGTGCCTTCTCCAAACTGCCATTTTGAGATCTCTCCACAGGTGTTCTATGGGATTCAGGTCTGGACTCATTGCTGGCCACTTTAGAAGTCTCCAGTGCTTTCTCTCAAACCATTTTCTAGTGCTTTTTGAAGTGTGTTTTGGGTCATTGTCCTGCTGGAAGACCCATGACCTCTGAGGGAGACCTAGCTTTCTCACACTGGGCCCTACATTATGCTGCAAAATTTGTTGGTAGTCTTCAGACTTCATAATGCCATGCACACGGTCAAGCAGTCCAGTGCCAGAGGCAGCAAAGCAACCCCAAAACATCAGGGAACCTCCGCCATGTTTGACTGTAGGGACCGTGTTCTTTTCTTTGAAGGCCTCTTTTTTTTTCCTGTAAACTCTATGTTGATGCCTTTTCCCAAAAAGCTCTACTTTTGTCTCATCTGACCAGAGAACATTCTTCCAAAAAGTTTTTGGCTTTCTCAGGTAAGTTTTGGCAAACTCCAGCCTGGCTTTTTTATGTCTCTGGCTCAGAAGTGGGGTCTTCCTGGGTATCCTACCATAGAGTCCCTTTTCATTCAGACGCCGACGGATAGTACGGGTTGACACTGTTGTACCCTCGGACTGCAGGGCAGCTAGAACTTGTTTGGATGTTAGTCGAGGTTCTTTAGCCACCATCCACACAATCTTTCGTTGAAATCTCTCGTCAATTTTTCTTTTCCGTCCACATCTAGGGAGGTTAGCCACAGTGCCATGGGCTTTAAACTTCTTGATGACACTGCGCACAGTAGACACAGGAACATTCAGGTCTTTGGAGATGGACTTGTAGCCTTGAGATTGCTCATGCTTCCTCACAATTTTGCTTCTCAAGTCCTCAGACAGTTCTTTGGTCTTCTTTCTTTTCTCCATGCTCAATGTGGTACACACAAGGACACAGGACAGAGGTTGAGTCAACTTTAATCCATTTCAACTGGCTGCAAGTGTGATTTAGTTATTGCCACCACCTGTTATGTGCCACAGGTAAGTAACAGGTGCTGTTAATTACACAAATTAGAGAAGCATCACATGATTTTTCAAAGAGTGCCAATACTTTTATCCACCCCCTTTTTTATGTTTGGTGTGGAATTATATCCAATTTGGCTTTTTGACAATTCTTTTTGTGGTTTTCCATTGAAGACAAATTAAATGAAGATATTATTACCAAAGCATTTGTGATTGCAATCATTTTCTGGAAGAAATTGGAGTATTATCTGACAGAATTGCAGGGGTGCCAATACTTTTGGCCAGCACTGTACATACTGTCACCATTGTAATGGCAAAAAAAACAGGATGACTTGCGCAATTCTAGTTTAATAGTCTCTGACAACGTCACCCTTTTAGTGATTTGCTATTTTTCTTGAAATACTGTTTTGGAGAAAAAAGACAAAAAAAAGACTTACAGTGTCAGAATTTTTGCCAATCACTATTATAATTAAGCAGTGTGCAGTACAATGACTGGAAAAAAAAACAGGGCAGGAGACAGGCAAAAGAAGGGGGGCAGGAATAACACTACTTCTGGTTTTGGCAGCACTGCCAGTAGCCGCAGGATTGTTGTACTTCCTGAGAATGAAGATGATGTTTTTGATTACTTAGCTCAGTCATCTCAGTCACAGGGGGATATTGCATCCAAGAGTGATGTGATCTTGAGTCAGTCTTCTGTTTGTTCCTACTCCTCCTCTAATGTTGTAACATGTAATTTACTGCACAGCCTTTCTGGACTGTCAATCATGTCTCCTTCATCTTTTTCACAGAAACAGATTCCTGGAATTTATGAGGCACCTGCTGAGAAATCTATATCTCTTAGTCAGAGCAGTCAGCTGAATGAGAACAGTCAACATCGTTTGAAAGTAGAGGAGGAAGACATGACTATAGGTGATGTAGTTAGTAGCAGTGGGTGTGGTATTACTTCTGGTAGGCGAACTAGGGGGAAACCTCAAGGTGGAAATTAAGAGGGTGTGCAGGAATCCCAGGGTCAAGATGAGTCAGAAAAAAACGGGGAAGACAATGACATTGCAGATTATTATAGACAGGGGTGTAACTAGCAAAGTTCGGGACCCATAGCAAACTTTTTACTTCCCCCCTCCCCCCACAGCATAGGGCCCCCTTTCAGTGTGGGTTACCCCGGTGTCATTATGTATCGTGATGCCAGCCTGACCCACGTGACGTCACTACAGAGACCGAAGACAGCATGAAGTCATGTCGAAAAGGTAAGAAACACTGGTTTTTATGTTTGCTCACCTTCCCTGGGCCTCCGATCATTATACTCTGGGATCTGAAGAGATCTGAGAGTATAATAATAGAAAGTATTTGATGGGGTTCACCCAAGAAATACTCTTGCCATGGGCCTGCGGCTTTACTTACTGATCACCACTCTTGCTCACGGCTGCCTTCACTTCCCCTTTTTCCCTACAGGGGGCCCCAGCGACACAATATAAGATGCATAGGGTACCCTGGAGGGCAGAAGGGGAAGCAGAGACGTCTGTGAGCAGGAACTGGGGTTGGTAAGTAAATAGGACCTTTACCTGTTTGATTTCTCCATCAGGTAAATGCCTATTTAAAAAGAATAGCTGCAGGGGTCCACCGGGCCACCTAAGGTTGCGGGCCCTGTGGCTGCCACTGATTATGGGATAGGACCTTGCAACCGGGTCAGGGTTACAAGGTGACATCATATGAAGAGGGTTGTGACAGTGGTTATAGTAACAATTAAAGCCAATGAGCAGGCCCAACATCCAATAAGCCTTCACATAGCAGACCTGGGGCAGCTTGCGAGGTGGTGGTGGTAGAGGCAGATACGATCAACTCCAAAATAGGAATTTTTCTACATTGCTAAATGATAAATCCATGGCAATGTGCAATATCTGAAAGCAGAAACTTAGCCATGGCCATTCAGCAGCAACTGTAGGAACAACATCTCTACGTACTCACATGAAAAGACATCACCATCTTATTTGGCAAAGTATAGTTGGCAGCGACAATGGCAGGGGATGTGAACAAGACTGTTTTATTCCTCCTCCCTGTGATTTTCCATGTAGACAGGCCACATCTACACCTAGCACATGGCTGTCGTTATCAGCATCATCACCAACTGCTTCTCCTACTCCTCTTCTTCTGCCAACACCAGTCATCAATAATGGAATTTGTGTTCAGGAAACAGCAAGATGTGCCCCCTCATCCAGCGGTTCTATAAGTTAACTCACACCTATCCAAGCAGCTGGCAGTGCAGTTGCTGCAGTACCACTTAGTTGATTCCACTGTGTTTCACCAACTGATGGCATGCACGAATCTCAGTGGAGGATACCAAGCCACCAATATTTCGCTAGGAAAGCTGTCCCTGCTTTATATAGTCATATGTTGGAGAATGTGGGTCTTTCCCTGAATATGTCAGTCTGCGGAAAGGTGAACACCAACGTCAATATGTAGAGCAGTAATTATGAACGAGGGTAATACATGGCTTTCACGGCCAACTGGGCCAATGGTATGAGCGACAGTCTTGAAATGCGACAAGGCCAGAGGCTAATTCCACCCCTTTTGTGCAGGCCGAGTTCCCATGTACCCAGGGCAAGGCTTCCACTCCTCCTCCTACTTCCAGCATCAGGAATGAAATTCTTTTATTATATATCCTACAGGAAAAATTTATACTCATGCAACGAGGGACAGAAAAGGAGGAATATCTTTCAACTCTTAGTCATCTGATCTGGGTCAGGGTCAATATGGTGGAAGAACTGGGACTACTGGAAGAGGAGGAGGCAGAGGAAGACTTGATATGTCACAGGCACAGCCAGGGGAGGAGTCTGAACCTTATTTATTTCAAGATGATGATGATGACCACGATGGCCAAGAACACCAACCTGGCAGACCCCTGGGTCCAAGCACACACTGGCAAGCATGGCAGGCTATATCCTTCACTGCTTACATGGTGACAAGCATATTATTAGCATCAAGCAAAGGGATTAGTACTGGAAGCCAAAATGAAGGAATTCTTTCCTGCCTCCCAACGGAAAGAAATATTGGAATATTATCAGGATAGGCTTTATATCCAACTTGTCGCAACATTTAGGGAAACCACTGCAAGTGCCAGTCACATGCGTAACTAGGAGGCCTTCCAGTCCACCTCACTCAGCCAGACCAGCACTCCAGCTCCTTTGCCAGTGCCACAGTTACAAATAGCAGGAGTAAAAGCAGCAGCATCAGCAGCCAGTACAGTATCTGGAACATGATGAACCAGAAATTGTTCGCTTCACAGCGCCAAACAGACCCACAACAGGCAACTGACACCCACCGGCTGAACCAGTATTTACAATCGTACCTAGAGTGCACCTATATTCCCACAGATTACTGTGACCCCATGGAATTCTGTGCCAACAGGTTAGAGCAGTGGAAAGAACTGGCCCAGTTTGCCATCGGAGTATGATCTTGTCCTACCGCAGGTGTAATGGCAGAGAGAGTGTTCACTGCTTCCGGGGGCATTGTAACACCTAGAAGGATGAATCTTTCCACCGCTAGCTTGATAAAAATTACTTTTCCCAAAATGAATCAGGTATTGATTCATGAGGACTTTCACACACTCCTGGCTGATGCCTCCAAATAGAGATGCCACTGTTTCCCTATATCATGCTCCATTTATTGTACTGCTGATTTTGCCTGCAACTCCTAAACAACTACCACCATTACCACCACACAGTCACACATGTCTTTTGGCCTGGCCCATCATATTATTCCATGTTGTACTGTCATTCATGTTGCCACAGCTACCACCACTGCCACCACTCAGACATAACTTGTGGCCTGGTCCATCACATTCCACTATACCACACTATTGGAGCCACACTGTTGGCATAAAAAAAAAAAAAAAAACAATCCATTTTAATTATACATCTTCTTCCATAAAGGGATAACTTTTGGTGACTTTTTGTTTGAAAAACCAAATTTTCATCACTTTTCAACCAGGCACACAGCAACAAATTTGTCTACCAAATAACAATAAGCCTATAGCACTTACAAGTGATCAAAAGGGGCAAATTTTTCTATAAAACCATAGATTTTTGCAATATAATTGACATGTTGTCTTAAACCACAGGCAAGCATCTTTACCCAACAAAATGGTAATTTATGGAGCGTTTTAAATATTAAAATGCATAAAAGTGAGCATCAGCGCATTTTATGGTTAAACTAGGACTTTGTATCCACTGCTTACCATCAGTTTTTCCATAGACATATATGTCTAGTTGTCTTCCAGACCCAATTGCAAGGTCCTGTCCGCAGTAAATTCATCATTGCCAAGGTCACATCATCTGTGTCACTTTTTTAAACTCACCATCATGGGATTCTTGCACCTCTTCATAATTCCCAGCTCTAAATTTCTCTCAAGTGTTGCTACCAGCATGGGTAGCAGTACAGCAACCCCTACATCACCACCACCAGTCATGTCTTCCACCTTGACCTCTGCCTCCTTCACATCAATAAATGCTGACTGTTCTCAATCTCATCCAACTAATCAAGAACAGGAAGTCTATGAGGAATATGTTTCAGTCTGAGCATCCTGAGTGTTGTCTCTTTGATGCAAGGAAAGACCCTTAATAGGAATCAGTGTCAGAGAAGTTGAAGATAGGGATGAACAGAAAGTCCACTCTGGAAATTAAGTGTTATGATGTCAGAGAAGGAGTCACACACTAACTCTTGACTCAAAGTTCCACTATCATTATCAGCTTTATTATCCTTATCTCAGGAATTACAAAAATCCTATGGCTTTTGGAGGCACTGTCAAGTCTGAGTAGTGTTGCTGTGGCCACCGACATTCTTATTATTACTTGCAGTGGTAGATAGCGTGGCAATGGCATAGGTATTTTGTCCTCTTCCTATATCCCATCTTCATCCTTTTCTCTGTCTTTTTCCTAACTTTTTATCGCTTTTATTTGATTTTGAATCGTGTGGTAAATTTGGTAATGAATGAGGTTTGGAACTGGGCTGGTCTGGCAATAAAATAAATAAATAATTAAATGCAACGCTGCTGTTTGATATATTTGGTAATGTATGTAGTTTAGAAATGGGCTGGCAATAGCACAAAAAAAATTAAATGCATCAATGTAGTATGGTGCATTCAATAATGATAGCAGTGGCAATACTACAGGAAATTATACAAAATAATAGTCAAAAAATAGTTTTGGCACAGAAAGGTTGGCAAACTATTGTAGACTCTGTAAAAAACTGTATTGCGTGATTTCACAGAATATGTCACTTCTTTTACATAGACACAGTACAAAAAGAGTGGCCCACTGTGGCAGACTCTATATAAATAAAAGTTCTGTGGAACTTTACAGAATTGTTACTTTTACACAGACATAGCACAGAAAGGATGGCACACTTTGGCAGACTCTATGTAAAAAAAACAGTGTTGTGCAATTTCACTGAATTTTTCACTTATTTTACAAAGACAGAGGTTAGAAAAAGACCATGGCACACTGTAGTATACTCTATGTAAATAAAAGTACTTAATCAATTTGAATATCATAACTTTCTGCACCTTGACAAGTGATTAGCATATTAAAAGTCATGTTAAACTTGGCTGCATCTGTAGTTGATAAGGTTGGATAAAGTTCGCCAAGTCCAACTTATAAACCTACCATGATGATCAAAATTATTTCCCAACTCCAGCTATAGCAATCAGCCATCACTATATCGACATACAGAGCTTGTTCTAGGCTGTCACGTCTTTGATCTCTCCCTATAACTACTGTATATCTGTCTGTCTAAATTAAAGAGGACCTTTCATGTCCTCAGGCACATGCGGTTTTACATACCAGCGCACTGCCGGCTTTCCCGGTATGTGCCCCGGGGCTGGAGATATCGGCGGTGTAAGTTTCACGGTTTACTGTCAGAAAGGCGTTCCTGACAGTCTAGCTGCGCTGTGAGGAATGCCCTCCCCGACAGTTCTCGTTCATAGATGCTCAGCTGTGAGGAACGCCCCCCCCCAGTACAAGTCTATGAACGAGAACTGTCAGAGAGGGCATTCCTCACAGCGCAGCTAGACTATCAGGAACGCCCTTCTGACAGTAAACTGTGAAACTTACACCGCCGATATCTCCAGCCCCAGGGCACATACTGGGAAAGCCGGCAGTGCGCTGAATTAAACGCACTGTCGGCTTTCTAGCAGTATGTAAAACCGCATGTGCCTGAGGACATGAAAGGTCCTCTTTAGATAGATACATCTAATCGATTCGTATACCTCACTCTCCACTATCTCTGATGTGAATTTTCTGTAATAATGTAATTTTTATTGATTTCTGTCTGTCACTGCACTCCCCAGCCCTTCTTCTACACATAATAGCTCCACTCTGTGAATTCTCTTATATACAGTAGTTCCTATAACATCAGTGACCTCTCCAACTACAGCCCCTCATGACGGTCTGAGAGGTTGAAGTAAGAGCCTATTGTAAATCCTCCTGGCTCACAAATCATGTGATCTTTCCCCCTAACATGTCTCTCATAGCTTCAGCTATTTTTTGGTCCATCTAAAACGAGTCACAGATGTTTTGGTTTAGTTGGGAACCTAGTTTGTGAATTTTGTTGTTGAATCTAGTCCATTGCAAATTAGTTACTACATTAGTGTAAGGGAATCACTAGAGGAGCGATTCCCCAGTAGCTGCTGGAGAACATAGGGGGGAGGGGCACAACAAGACAGTGGACCCTAAGCTGAATCCCCCCACTGTCCCTGGCTAACTTGCCCGATCTGTCCTGGGTGACAGCCAGCAACCAGTCAACAGTCCCTCCTTATAATAAGTGATAACACAGAACGCAGACAGGACGCACAAACAACAAAGGGAGGTCAGCTAGCCAAGGGGTCGGTAACAATCGAGCAATGCAGTACAGAATCAAAATCCAAGAGAATAGTCAAAGGTAAGCCAGTGGTCAGAAAATCAGAAGAGCAGGTAACAAGGAACAAGGAGTATAGCCAGTAAGCGAAATGCAATAGCAGGCGCCAATGCGAAAGTGAGCAAACAATAAATAGGGAGAAAGAACCCGCTCCAGACTTGATAGGAGGACAGGTTGTCAATCACAAAGGCAGGACTAAAGTTAACTCTTAGTGGAGCAGGGGGAGAGCAAGGTGAAGGAGAAGGGCGTGGTGGAAAATCAATTAAGGAGGTGAGGGAATAGGACAGTGTTCAGACAATACAAGAAAAACCCAAAGGAAAGAATCACAAACGGGCACGCCTCCTGCGCTGCAGCGTGTGCCCGGAGGACGGCGCCAAAGCCCGGACAGGCAAGGACGTTACAGTACCCCCCCTTTTACGAGGGGCCTCTGGACCCTCGCCAGATGGACCAGGTTTCAAAGGGTTCTGGCAATGAAAGAGATTAATTAAACGTGGCGCATATAGGTCCCTACCAGAAACCCACGTTCGCTCTTCCGGGCCATAACCCTTCTAGTGCACGAGGTACTGAACAGCATTCTGCACCCGACGCGAATCCAGAATTTTTTCTACTTCATATTCTAGTTCCCCTTGGACCACCACCGGCGCAGGTGGACTGGAAGAAGTAAGGACAGGGGAGATATACTTCTTCAAAAGTGACTTGTGGAAGACGTTGTGGATATGAAAAGAACTTGGACGTTGTAATTTAAAAGATACTGGGTTTATGAGTTCAGAAATGACATAGGGTCCAATGTAACGTAGTGCAAATTTCCCCCGAAGGAACTCTAAGACGCAGATTCCTAGTGGACAGCCAGACTCGATCTCCCACTCTGTATTCAGGGCCAGGTAAGCGTCTTTTATTTGCCTGCCATTTTTGATATTCTTGGGCTTTAACCAGGCTCAGACGAGCCTGGGCCCAGACTGTGCACAGTCGCTGATAAATATGTTCGGCGGTGGGATTAACAGACTCGGTGCTACAGAGAAAGGAGTACCTGGGGTTAAAACCATAGTTGCAATAAAACGGAGACATTTTAGTGGTGACGTTAACCCTGTTGTTTATTGCAAACTCTGCTAGAGGAAGAAAGGTTCTCCATTTTTCTTGAGCATCAGACACAAAACACCTTAAGTACTGTTCCAAAGTTTGGTTGAATCTCTCTGTCTGGCCATTGGTCTCAGGGTGGAACGCGGAAGAGAAAGACAGAGAGACCCCCAGACGAACACAAAATTCCTTCCAGAATCTAGAGACAAATTGTACACCCCGATCAGATACAATATTTTCCGGTACACCATGTAAACGGAATATGTGATTAATAAAGAACGAGGCTAGACGTGGAGCACTAGGAATTTTCTTTAGGGGTACAAAATGACACATTTTGGAGAATCTATCTACAACAACCCAAATCACAGTCTTCCCTTGGGAACAAGGCAAATCAGTAATAAAGTCCATTGACAAATGGGACCATGGTCTCTTAGGTATAGGAAGGGGATGAAGAAGGCCCTCGGATAATCTCCTAGGAGTCTTCATCTTAGCACATGTCTTACAGGCAGCAACAAATTCACATACGTCTCGAGACCAGGACGGCCACCAGTAAGAGCGGGAGAGAAGGTATTTAGTCCCAGCGAAGCCGGGATGTCCCGATAAGGTAGAACAATGAATTTCCTCCAAAACACGAAGACGAAGATTTGGAGGTACAAATAGTTTCCCAGTGGGAGTATTACTGGGAGCAAGATCTTGTGAATTAACCACTAAAATAGCAAGATCAGGAGTAATAATGGCGAGAACCACTCCGGGAGACAAGATTTTATCTGGGACATCCTTAGGGGCACCGCTGGGACCAAAACTGCGAGATAGGGCATCAGCCCGTACATTTTTAGAGCCTGGGCGATATGTCACCACAAAATTAAAACGTGTGAAGAATAGCGCCCAGCGGGCCTGCCTAGGAGACAGTCGCTTAGTGTTATCCAGATATAGTAGGTTCTTATGATTGGTGAATAATGTTATCTGGTGTTTGGCCCCCTCGAGGAAATGTCTCCACTCCTCAAATGCCCATTTAATGGCTAGGAGTTCTCGATTACCAACGTCATAGTTGCGCTGCGTAGGAGAGAATTTCCTCGAGAAGAAGGCTACAGGTTGCAAACACGTAAAATTTTCAGAGCCCTGAGACAACACGGCACCAACCCCCACTTCAGAGGCATCAACCTCAATAATAAATGGGTGATCATAGTCTGGTGGTACTAATACAGGAGCCTCAACAAAGCATTTCTTGAGATGTACAAAAGCCTGTTCCGCTTCCGGAGTCCATTTGGTCACATCGGCACCTTTCTTTGTGAGATCCGTTAATGGCTTCACTATAGAAGAGAAATTCTTAATAAATTTTCGATAATAGTTGGAGAAACCCAAGAAACGTTGTAGGGCTTTAAGGTTGGAGGGGCGTTCCCAGTTATTAATAGCTATGACTTTTAGTGGATCCATACAAAAAGAATCGGGAGTAATAACGTAACCGAGGAAGGTGACGCTTTGGACTCCGAACAGGCATTTCGACAGTTTGGCAAAGAGAGAGTTTTGATGCAACAGTAGCAAAACACTCCTAACATGCTCAATATGTGTGGCCCAATCAGGAGAGAACACTAGAATATCATCCAGGTAGACAACCACATAACGACCGAACAAGTCTCTAAAGATATCGTTAACAAAGTGTTGAAATACTGCGGGTGCATTACATAACCCGAAAGGCATTACCAAATATTCAAAGTAACCTTCCGGGGTGTTGAATGCAGTTTTCCATTCATCTCCTTCTCTAATCCAGATCAGATTGTATGCCCCACGGAGGTCAATTTTAGAAAACCAGTGGGCACCCACAATCTGATTGAAAAGATCAGGGATCAGGGGGAAGAGGGTACTGATTTTTAACCGTAATTTTATTTAATTCTCGGTAGTCAATGCATGGTCGCAGTCCGCCATCTTTCTTTTTAACAAAAAAGAACCCAGCTCCCATGGGAGACTGAGACGGACGGATGTGACCTTTAAGAAGACTATCCTGAGTGTAATCCCGCATAGCCTCACGTTCTGGAGCAGAAAGATTGAAGATCCTTCCCTTAGGGTATTTGTAGTCGGGAAGGAGTTCAATCGCTCAATCGTAAGGTCTATGCGGCGGTAAAACTTCAGCAGCTTTAGCATCAAAAACCATCATGAAAATCAGACAGAAATTCAGGAAGAAGCGTCTCTTCACTGAGACAATCGGAGGCATGCAAAGCAATACAATGGGAAGAGCACTGATTCCCCCATTTCACTAACTCTTTTTTGGGCCAATCAAAGGTAGGGTTATGGAGGTCTAGCCAGGGAAGCCCTAAAATAATATCAGACGAGAGATCCTCCATAACAAAAAACTCATGAGCTCCGTATGTATTGAGCCCACTTGCAAAGAGAGTAAAGGGGTTTTAAAACAGATTTTACCCCTGGCCAGTGGAGTAAAATCCGCCCCAGTAACCAACAGAGGAGTATCTAATGATACAAGTTCAATACGTAAAGCAGAAACAAACGAAAATTTTACAAAGTTAGTGGCAGCCCCAGAATCTACTAGGGCCTGCCCAGAAACAGATCTGCCCCCAAAGGACAGAGACACAGGTAACATCAATTTGTGAGATTTTTCAGAAGATACCTGACTGCCTGAGTGGTTCTTTTGAATACCACTCAGACCCTGAAGTTTTCCACTGGTGTACGTGGTTTGATGGAACAGTCTCGGATGAGATGACCCGGTTTGCCGCAATACAGGCAGAGATGATTCCGGAGACGATATTCTCGTCTAGCCTTGGTATCCAGTGCTCCCAACTGCATAGGCTCATCTCCAGGGGTGACAGAAGGAGAAATACATTTGTTATCAGAAAGAGAGGGGTAGACAGAAGACTTAGTGGGACCAATCCCCACCCTCTCTTTACGTCTGTCCTGGAGTCTCCTGTCAATGCGGACGGCTAAGGTCATGGCCTTTTCTAAGGTAGGGGGATCAGGGTGACCTACCCAGACATCCTTCACTGAATCATTCAGGCCCTGTTTAAAAATAGCTTTCAAAGCGGAGTCACACCAACCTGCTGTTATACTCAACTTCCGAAACTCAGAGCAGTAAGTTTCAGCGGATAGTAAGCCGGAGGGAAGTAAGAAGTTGGGACTCGGCAAGTCCAATTTGATCAGGCTCAGCATAAATTGCCCCCAAAGACTTAAAAAAAAATTTCTAGATCCGTCCACTCCTCTGCCTCAGGGGGGAGTTTAAGGGCCCAAGTCTGTGGATCCCCCTGTAAGAGGGAAATGACCACCCCCACCATCTGAGACTGCAACACATGAGGGTTGACCCGAAAATACAACAGACATGATTCCCTGAACGTCTCAAATTTACCTCGGTCCCCTGAAAACCTATCCGGGAGTAACATTTTAACCCTGGGAAGGGATATGACAGCAGGTGGTGTAGCAGCGGCCTCAGCTTGATTCTGGGTGAGAGTGTGTACCTGATTGGCCAGCTCAGACACCAAACCTGCCAAACCCTCCATTCGAGTCACAAGGTTCTGAATAGAAGCCATGCCAGTACTGAGTAGAAGGGTTAAATTTTTTTTTTACGGCCTGCTATTCTGTAAGGGAATCACTAGAGGAGCGATTCCCCAGTAGCTGCTGGAGAACTTAGGGGGGAGGGACACAACAAGACAGTGGACCCTAAGCTGAATCCCCCCCACTGTCCCTGGCTAACTTGCCTGATCTGTCCTAGGTGACAGCCAGCAACCAGTCGACAGTCCCTCCTTATAATAAGTGATAACACAGAACGCAGACAGGACGCACAAACAACAAAGGGAGGTCAGCTAGCCAAGGAGTCGGTAACAATCGAGCGATGCAGTACAGAATCAAAATCCAAGAGAATAGTCAAAGGTAAGCCAGTGGTCAGAAAATCAGAAGAGCAGGTAACAAGGAGTATAGCCAGTAAGCGAAATGCAATAGCAGGTGCCAATGGGAAAGTGAGCAAACAATAAATAGGGAGAAAGAACCCGCCCCAGACTTGATAGGAGGACAGGTTGTCAATCACAAAGGCAGGACTAAAGTTAACTCTTAGTGGAGCAGGGGGAGAGCAAGGTGAAGGAGAAGGGCGTGGTGGAAAATCAATTAAGGAGGTGAGGGAATAGGACAGTGTTCAGACAATACAAGAAAAACCCAAAGGAAAGAATCACAACCGGGCACGCCTCCTGCGCCGGAGTGTGCGCCCGGAGGACGGCGCCAAAGCCCGGACAGGCAAGGAGGTTACAATTAGTTAGATTTAGATAATTGTTGTTTAGGATTGCAGTTTGTATAGGGAAAATTATATTCCTATGTAATTCCCAATTTAATTTGCATGCAAAAATTGTTTGTTGCAAACTTGAGATTTTAGTGTTTCTTTAACAAATGCACAGGTCAATGTAAGCATATCTGACATATGTGAACTACTCACATCTTAAGCTTTTTGGCAAAGTAAAATTCATTTGCACAAAAGGTTTACCTTAAAGGGGTATTCTCACAAACATAACCATTTTTGAATTTGTAGATAATTAAAAGTTAGACATTTTTGAAAATATAAGTAATTAAACATTTTGCAGAGTTTTAAAGAATTTCTCTAAATATCTTGTGGTCATAAGTTGTTGTCTTGATTGGTAACTAGTGGATACGACCATAAATGCAGGACCTTTCTAAGGTAAAAAAATCAGTCATGATTTCCTTATTGTGGCTGGAATATCTTCTGATACATGTAGTGTCCCTGCCTGATAACCCAGCTACAATAAGAAAATCATGACTGGGTCCATGACAAATACCAGACCATAGAAAGTTTCTGTATTGATGGTCGTATCTACTGGCAACAAATCAAGACAACAGATGTCACCACTAACATAGAGAAAATCTTTAAAACTCTGCAGAATTTGTAACTACTTATATCTGCAATGTGAATTTTTGTATAATTTTTTCTTAAGAACACTGTTTTAATAAGCTGTATTTTTTTTTTATAAATGGTATGCTGTGCACTCAAAAAATTTTGATTTTGGTACATAGTAACTCTGGTGTGCAGTGCATACTTTTAACAAATTTATGAATGACGGCCAAATATTGTTATATATCTATTTTTATTTTGTGTCAGCAATATATAGCAAACAGAGGATAAAAAGCAAAGCACAACATTTTATAGACCACTTTGCAGCACTTCAGGACATAGACTAGGACACAGTTGATGAATTTCATAGCTCACAATTACTCGTGGACTGATGCAGTTAGGTGCAATTAAAAGTGCATTAAAACTGCATGTACATTTGATGCTGTTTTTGTGCCGTTTTTGATTTTACAGGTGAATATGTCATGTCAAATGTGTTTCACCTGCAAAATTAAGAAACTGCACCAAAACCACATCATAAACTTTTTCTATTGCAAGGGAACCTGTCAGGTGGTTTTTCCAACCTAAACTTACCCCAGCATGTGTAGCGTCAGTAATGACCTTTCCTATGGTGACCTGCACTAAGCTTTCTGTTCCTGAAAAGTCCGGCCATAAGCTTTTAAAACCTTAGATTGGCATATGCAAATTTATCTTGGGGAATGGGGGGAGCAGTAGCTTGATCTCTCATGCATGCCTTGTAAGGGCGGGAGGTAGGAGAGTCAGCCAATGTGTGATGGTTATAAACATGTTAGTCATGGCAGACAGGGTATAATTTAAGATGATGATTGCATGACTTAGATGAAGCTGCTCATGCCTCTGGTGACTAGTTAAGGAAAATTTGCAAATGTCCATCTAAGGTTTTAACCCCTTAAGGACCCAGCCCAAAAGTGCGTTAAGGACCAGGCCTCATTTTTCAAAACTGACATGTGTCACTTTATATGGCAATAACTTTGAGACGTCTTAACTTACACAAGTGATTTTGAGACTGTTTTTTCGTGACACATTGTACTTCATGTTAGTGGTAAACACTAATGAATATTTTTGTATTTATTTATAAAAAAATAGGAAATTTGATGGAAATTTTGAAAAAAATCGCAATTTTCAAAATGTGAAATGCTTTTCAGATAGATAGTCATACCACCCAAATACATTAATACATATTATCTACCATATCTCTACTTTATATCGGCATCATCTTTTAATCATCCTGTAATTTATTTTGGATGTTAGAAGGCTTACAAGTGTAACAGCGATTTTGCAGATTTACAAGAAAATTTCCCAAACTCATTTTTTAGGGACCACTTCAGTTCTGAAGAGGATTATAATGGCCTATATATTAGAAACCCCCATAAATCACCCCATTTTAAAAACTGCACCCCTCAAATAATTCAAAATAACATTTGGGAAGTTTGTTAACCCTTTAAGCATTTCACTGGAATTAAAACAATATGGAGGTGAAATTTAGACATTTAATTTTTTCCCACTAATTCCTTAATTTAGCCCTAAAATTAACACATTCACAAAGGGTTAAAAGAGAAAATGCATCTCACAGTTTGTTATGCAATTTCTCCCGAGCACGGAAATACCCCACAAGTGGGTGTAAACTGATGTGTGGGTGTAAACTGATGTTTGGGCGAATGGCAGCGCACGGAAGGGAAAGAGTGACACTGGGTGTCTGAAAAGCAGATTTTGCTGGAATAGTTTTCAGGTGCCATGTCTCATTTGCAAAGCCCCTAGAGTACCAATACAAAGGAAAACCCCAAAAAGTGACCCCATTTTGGAAACTACACCCCTCACAGAATTCATATAGGGGTATACTGAGCATTTTGACCTTACAGTCGTTTCACAGATTTTGCTAACACTGGGATGTATAAATGAAACATTACTAAAATGTCACTTTATTCCCAAAGTTTTCATTTTCACAATGGGTTAAAGGAGAAAAAGCACCCCACAGTTTGCAAAATAATTGCTCCTAAACACAGCAATACCCCATATGTGGTCGTAATCTGCTGTATGGGTACATGGCAGGGCTCAGAATGGAAAGAGCGCTATTTAGCTTTTGGAGGGCAGATTTTGCTGGAATAGTTTTCGGATGCCATGTCGCATTTGCAGAACCCCTAAAGTACCAATATAATACAAACCCCCAAAAAGTGACCCCATTTTGGAAACTACACCCCTTATAGAATATATCTAGGGGTATGGTGAACATTTTGACCTCACAGCTGTTTCACAGATTTTATTAACATTGGGACATTAAAATGAAAAATTACTTTTTTTCCAATAAACCGTCAATTTAGCCCCAAATTTTTTATTTTCACAAGAGGACAAAGGAGAAAAAGCATCCCAAAGTTCGTTACACAATTTCTCCTGAACACAGATATGCCCCATATGTGGTTGTAATCTGCTGCATGGGTAAATGGCAGGGCTCAAAATGGAAAGAGCGCTATTTAGCTTTTGGAGGGCAGATGTGGCTGGAATAGTTTTCGGATACCATGTCGCATTTGCAGAACCCCTAAAGTACCAATATAATAGAAACCTCTCAAAAGTGACCTCATTTTAGAAACTACACCCCTCAAGGAATGTATCAAGGGGTATTATCATTTAGAGCCTAAAAATGCTTCCTAAAAATTAATGTGCAAAGTGAAAATTAAAGTTTTTAAAGAAATATCCAATTTCAGTGCCTAATACGTTGCGGCCACTTTGTGGCATCAGAGACATGCACTCCTAAAACTATTAAGTGGCCTATCCTGGGGACAAAAAAATTATATATGTGGGTATAAACTGCTGCTTGGGCACGCAGCAGGGCTCAGAAGGGAAGGAGCACTGTGGGTTTTTTTAGCTTTTGGAGTACAGATTTAGAGGGACTTTCTGGTCACCATGATATTTTTGCAGAGCCCTGGAGGTGCCAGTAAATTGGAATTCCCCAATAAGTGACCCCCATTTTGTAGGGGCAATTTTAGGGTCTCTGCAAATGTGACACGGCGTCCAAAAAAACAACAATCTAAATATGCGCTCCAAAAGCACATAGCGCTCCTTCACATTTGCGCCCTGCTGTGTGCCCAAATGGCAGTTTATGCCCACATGTATGACACTGGTGTACCCAGGATAACGTACTTAACAATGCCATATGTGGGTATAAACTGCTGTTTGGGCACAGCCAGGCACAGAAGGGAAAGAGCGCAATTTTGGTTTTTAGAGCACAGTTTGCTTTTTGGACACCATGCCACTTTTGCAGAGCCCATGAATTGTCAGTAAAGTGGAATCCGCAGACATGTCACCCCATTTTGGAAACTATACCCTTCAAGGGATTTATCAAGTGGGGTAGCGAGCATTATTAATCCTTAAGTGTTGCATTCTTTTAATTTCCAAAAATGAATGCGCAGCTGATAATGAAAAGTTAAAAATGAATTTTTTCTATAGATACACCATTTCAGTGCCCAGTATGTTGTGCCCAGTTTATGTCTGCACAGACACACACGCCAAAAACTGGTGATCGGGGATCCCGGGCACAGCAGCTTTTGGAGCATTCATCTCTGATACAAGCCGGGCACAACATATTATGCACTGAAATGATGTATTCCTGGAATAATTGTCATTTTCACCTTTCATCATCAGCTGCGCATTCATTTACGGATAATAAATTATAGCAACACTTGGGGGTTAAAAATGCTCACTGTACCCCTGGATAAATTCCTTCAGGGGTGCAGTTTCCAAAATGGGGTGACATGTCAGGGGATTCCACTGTACTGGCATTTCAGCTCTGCAAAAGTGCAATGGCGTCCAAAAACCAAACCGTCCAAGTCTGTGCTCCAAAAACCAAATAGCGCTCTTTCCTTTCTGTGTCCGGCTGTGCCCAAACAGGAGTTTATACCCATATATGACATTAAGTAACTTATCCTGGGTACACCAGTGTCATACATGTGGGTATAAACTGCGGTTTGGGCACACTGCAGGGCGCAGAAGGGAAGGGGCGCTGTGTGACTTTTGGAGAGCAGATTCAGATGTTTGGGATCTGGATGCCATGTCATGTTTGCAGAGCCTCTAAAGTACCAGTAAAGTGGAATCCCCTAGGGAATGACCCCATTTTGAAAAGTGCACCCCTCAAAGAATTTATCAAGGGGTGTAGTGCGCATTAGTATCCCAGACGTGAATACACAGCAGATGGGGAAAAGTGAATGAATATGTAAATTGTGCGTAGTACATTGGGTACACTAAATTCCCTACTATTTCCCCAGTAGTTCCTATTATTGGGGGGTCACTCTGGGGGTCATTTATGGTTTATTGTCCCTCGTAAGCTCTAAATCTGGGGTGTACCCTAATATACGCTCGCACAGCTTATATATTCCCTTCCTGCCGCAGCCAGTTATGTTCTAATGATTTGGCGATTTTTGGGGTTTTTGTCTTCACATTGTACGAGCTATATTTTCTTTATTTCTCTGGTGATGTAGCCATATGAGGGCTTGTTGTTTGCGGGGTGAGATGTATTTTTTAATGACATCATTTTTAGGTGCTTACAACTTATTAAATAAATTTTATTAATTCTTTCTTGGTGGATTAAAAAACAACCCCATCAATTCTGGCACTGCGTTTTATCTTTTAAATTTTTCACCATGCAGCGTAAAGCGTAAGTAACATTTTACCTTTATTCTGCCGGTCAGTACGATTACGGTGATACCTCATTTATACTGTTTTTTTATGCAATACCAATTTTGCAGAACAAAAACCCATTTGGGGACATAAATCTATTTTTTTTGCATCGCCATTTTCTAAGATGCGTAGCATTTTTATTTTTCAGTTTAGAGAGTTGGTTTAGGGCTTATTTTTTGCCGGACAACCTGTGCTTTTTATTGGTACTGTTTTGGGGTACATATGACTTTTTGATCACTTTTTATGGCATATTTTGTAAGGTGAGATGGCAAAAAATCGTTACTTTTGGCGTTTTTTTTCCCCCGACTTTCACCGTGTACATTAAATATGGTTTCAGTTTTACTGTACAGGTTGTTACGGACGTAACGATCGATACCAAATATGTATTGTTTTTATTAATTTTTAGGTTTATTTTTTATATAATTCATTTTATATAGGAAAGGGGAATTTTTGGGGCTTTATTCTTTTAATTTTTTTCACATACTTTATTTTTTTTTTCACTTTTTTTTACTTTTTCTTGTGTCCCATTAGGACACCTGAGCCAGAGATGCTTTGATCTCTGGCTCAGTACTATAGACTGCAAGACATGAGCATACACGTGTCTTGCAGCCTATACAGAAAGTCAGCACTATGGAAACACAGCACTGACTTCCTGAGGTCTCGGCAGGATCAACCAGGTACTGGGAGCTGCAGGCAGCCTGGGGTCACTGGGCAGACCCTGGGCTGCAGATTAGAGATATCGGCATCCCCCGATGGGGTGCTGGGGGGGGGGCGGCAAGACGGCGGAACCCCTTGGATGCCGCGGTCATGTTTGACCGCGGCATCCAAGGGGTTAAAACCTCCGATCGGAACTCAGTTCCGACCGGGGGTTATGGAGCAGGGTGTTAGCTGTCAGATACAGCTAACACCCGGTTCCGATACCGCCCGCTCAGATAGTGAGAGGGCGGCCGGCCTCGGGCGTAGTATTACGCCCTGGTGCGCGAGTACCTAGCGCCCAGGACGTAATAGTACGTCCAAGGTCGTTAAGGGGTTAAAGGGGTTTTCCATCTCCCTGTCTCAGCAGCTTTGCCTGCTGTCCAGTGGTGAACCTAGCCTTTTTGCTGCCTGAGGCGGACTATAGAAAGACACCACCCCAAAAAAAAAAAAATTTACTTTCCATGCTACTAGCTTCACACACTGTTATCGTCGCAATATATACACAATACACAAAGTTATAAAACAGTTTTTAAGAATTCTTCTTCCAGTATTACTTCAGTATCAGATCAAAAACACGGCATTAACAATGAAAATAACTTCACATATCTTCTGCTTGGTGGATGGATGAGCCAACATGGCCCCCATTCTCTATAATAGGAGCGCTGCAGATAGCTGAGTACTGTACTTTGGCTATCTTTGGCACTCCCATTGAAGTGAATGAGAGCCACGCGGGTTCGTTCATCCACCAAGCAACACGCCTATATTCAGCCGCAGCCAGGCTGAATTCCCACCCAGTGGGGGAAAAAACCCAATTGTCAGGCTCAGTATACACACACTATAATGTTCCACAGCAGCCCCTGAACACAGTATTACACAGTATTATGGCCCGCAGCGGCCCCTGCACACGGTATTATGGTACGCAGCGGCCCCTGCACACGGTATTATGGCCCGCAGTGGCCCCTGCACATGGTATTATGCTCCATAGTGGCCCCTGCACATGGTATTATGCCCCCGCAGCGGCCCCTGCACACAGTATTATGCTCCATAGTGGCCCCTGTACATGGTATTATGTCCCATAGTGGCCCCTGCACACGGTATTATGTTCCACAGTGACCACTGCACACAGTATTATGCCCCACAGCGGCCCCTACACATGGCATTATGCTCCATAGTAGCCCCTGCACTGGTATTATGCTCCACAGTGGCCCCTGCACACAGTATTATGCTCCATAGTGGCCCCTGCACATGGTATTATGCTCCATAGTGGCCCCTGCACATGGTATTATGTCCCATAGTGGCCAACCCATGAACTATTATTATACTCTGGGATCTTTTCAGAATCCCTGCAGCTTTCGGTCCTGTTTAATTGTGCACAGACATCACATGGATCAGGCCAGAGTTGAGACCTGATGACGTTACCAGAGGGTCGAAGCCTGCTGGGAGTAACACCGGATCGCAGGAGAGGTGAGTAACACTAGTTTTTATGTTCCCTCACCTCCCCTGGGTCTCTGATTATTATACTGTGGGGTCTTAGACCCTGGAGTATAATAATAGTAGTATTTGAGGCCCGCGGCCTCACTTACCGATCCCCGCTCCTGCTAACAGCCACTTCTGCTTCTCCCTTCTGTGCTGGGTTAGGTAAGTAAATAGGCCGTTACCTGCTGGGGTTACTCCTATTTATAAATTTAAAAAAAAAAAAGTTATCCTCACCTACCTGAGGTCCCTTGATGGAGCTGCCACCTTCTCTTCTTGTCCGCGATGTCTGCCTCTCAGCGCAGGAGGTGCAATGACGTCATTGTATCACTGCCTGCGCTGAGATGCGGACGTCTCGTAAGCCAGCCCAGGACAGGTCCCGCTCAGCTTGTTTTTTGTTTTTTTTAAAGCAGCCTGTCTTGGGCTGGTTTACGTTAAATAAATAGTAAAAATGCGGCCCCTCCCAGACAGTGACGGATAGTGTCGGCTGAGGCGGCTGCCTCACTTTGCCTCATTAGAGGTGCACCCCTGCTGCTGTCTCTTCTTCTCACTTCCTGTATTTTTCAGCAAGCTGGTGGGCAGAATTTGACTGATGAACAGGACACTATGAAATACCTCACTAGAAATAGAAATTGCCTTTACCATGAAAGATTATTTATTATGATTACTAGAAATCTAATACAAATGCTCAAATAAATATCAAAAGATCAAATAATATGCACAGAAAATGTATATTACATTAGACAGGTTTGTTTAGACTTACCATGCTTTTAAAGAGAACAGACTTACAGTAAACTCAATGTTATCTTTGTGTTAACATAGAGACACACACTGTCCAAGCCTGTATCAGCAACTGCAAATAACTGAACTGAGTATCCTGACCGCAGAGCTGTATATAACAGCCAGAGAACTCAGCTTCCCCCCCCAGGGGTGCACCGCTAATGAGGCGAAGTGAGGTAACCCCTGCAGATAACGGCCTATTTACTTATCGATCCCCGCTGCTGGTCGTGGCTGCCCCCGCTTCCCTTTCTGCTATGGGACGCAGAAGCGGCTGTGTGCAGGAGCGGGGATGGTAAGTGAGGCCGCAGGCCCACGAACCTCATCAAATACTACTATTATTATAGTCCAGGGTATTTTCAGACCCCGGAGTATAATAATCGGAGACCCCGGGAGGTGATCAACATAAAAACAAATGTTACTCACCTTGCCTGCGATCTGATTTTACTCTCAGCAGGCTTCGGCCTTCTTTGGTGATGTCCCAGACGTCACGTGAGCCAAACCGACGTTATTATGTCGCGACGCTGGTCTGTGCGAAATTGAAGAAGGCCGAAAGCAGGGAGCGCACTGGAGCCCAGGTAAGTAACACTAGTTTTATGTTTGTCAGCACCTGGGTCTCCAATCATTATACTCTGGGGTCTAAAAAGACCCCAGAGTATAATAATAGTTCATGGGTGGGCCACTATGGGGCATAATAACGTGTGCAGAGGCCACTAGGGAGCATAATACCGAGTGCAGGGGCCACTATGGAGCATAATACCGTTTGCAGGGGCCACTATGGAGCATAATACCAATGCAGGGGCCACTAGGGAGCATAATACCGAGTGCAGGGGCCACTATGGAGCATAATACCGTGTGCAGGGGCCACTATGGAGCATAATACCATTTGCAGGGGCCACTATGGAGCATAATACCGAGTGCAGGGGCCACTGTGGAGCATAATACCATTTGTAGGGGCCACTATGGAGCATAATACCATGTACAGGGGTAACTATGGAGCATAATACTGTGTGCAGGGGTAACTATGGAGCATAATACTGTGTGCAATGGCCGCTGTGGGGCATAATACCGTGTGCAGAGGCAACTATGGCGCATAATACCGCGTGCAGGGGCCACTGTGGGGCATAATACCGTGTGCAGGTGCCGCTGCGGGGCATAAAACCGTGTAATACTGTATTTTAAAAAAAAAAACACCTACTCACCTGTCCCTTGTGCGCCGATGTCTCTTACCGCGGTCTGGTTCTGCTGCTCTGGTGTTTTCTTCTGGTGGAAGTCCCCACCGCACATGACCGCTGAGGTCGCTGAGACGGGACATCACAGTGATGTGGGGAAGAAAACACCGGAGCAGCAGGACTGGAACGCGCTAGCAGACACCAGAGTACCTTCCCCAGTCTCATATTAAAAAAGTGGTCATCCTGGACAACCCCTTCAAAGTGGCACTTGGGCTTTATTAAAGGGGCTTTCCAGATCATTTTTATTGATGATCTATCCCTAGGACAGATTATCAATAAGAGATCAGTAACTCCCCCCCCGATCAGCTGTATGAAGGGGCTATGGCGCCTGTTTATATCATACGCTGTCTGTTTATAGTGACCGTGTGATGTAATTCCAGCCTTGTCACATAGACATGTATACGACGAGGATGTAGTTACATTACATGGCCGCTATGAGATGAATGACACTATGTAAACAGAGAAGCGATCACGCCGCTTACACAGGTACCACGGTTCATTCAAACAGCTGATCAGTGGGAGTCCTGGGTTTTTGAGCCCCACTGATTATTTTATTAATGACCTGGAGAACCTTTTAATTAGGAAACATATGGGGCATTATTAATAAGGGGCACTATTTATACAGGGTACACACGGGCATTATTAATAAGAGGCACTATTTATACAGAGTACACACGGACATTATTAATATAAAGATGTATTTGGGGGTATTATTCATTATGGGGGTTATATCATATATTTTATAATTCAGGTAGCTGCAGGATGGGTGTGTAGGTGAGGACAATGTAGGTTGGGTACCTGGAAAAGTAAGGAGCCAAAGATGTCTGTGTTGCAAACTTTACAGAGACAAGTCACAACTGGAAGAAGTGGTCATGGCGGTCCAAAGGGAAGAGAAGGGAAATGTGACCGATTAGTCAGAGACGTCACCTGTAAATCACAAAATGTTACTGCCCTGTATTCACCTAAATGATAGAGGATAAATACCTGATTGATGGGGGTCTGTCTGCTGAGACCCCCACTGAGCCTGAGAATTGGGCTTTTCCCCCCACTGAGTGGGAATACAGCCTGACTGCAGCCATATATATAGGTGTGTCACTTGGTGGATGGACGAACCCACGTGGCTCTCATTCAACTTTGATGGGAGTGCCAAAGATAGCCGAAGTCCAGTACTCAGCTATCTGCGGCGCTCCTATTATAGAGAATGGGGCCACATGGCCTCGTCCATCCACCAAGCAGAAGATGTGTGAAGTTACTTTCATTGTTAATGCCGTGTTGTTGATCTGATACTGAAGTAATGCAGTAAGAAGAAGTTTTAAAAACTGTTTTATCACTTTGTGTATGTTTATTGTACAACGGTAACAGCATGTAAACGCAATTTTATATATTTTTTTTTGGGGGGGGGGCGTCTTTCTATAGTCTGCCTCAGGCAGCAAAGAGACTAGGTTCACCACTGCCCCCCCCCCCCCACAGAGCAGTGACTCATCCCTCCGACCTGTTATCACGGAACCAGTGGTGAACCTAGCCTCTTTGCTGCCTGAGGCGGACTATAGAATGACGCCCCGCCCAAAAAAAAAAAAACAAAAAAAAACTGAGTTTCCATGCTACTAGTTTAACACACTGTTATCGTCGCACAATATACACAATACACAAAGTTATAAAACAGTTTTTAAGAATTCTTCTTTCTGTATTACTTCAGTATCAGATCAACAACACGGCATTAACAATGAAAGTAACTTCACACATCTTCTGCTTGGTGGATGGACGAGCCCACGTGGCCCCCATTCTCTATAATAGGAGCCCCACAGATAGCTGAGTACTGGACTTCGGCTATCTTTGGCACTCCCATTGAAGTGAATGAGAGCCACGCGGGTTCGTCCATCCACCAAGTGACACACCTATATATATGGCTGCAGCCAGGCTGGATTCCCACCTAGTGGGGGAAAAAACCCAATTCTCAGGCTCAGTGGGGGTCTCAGCAGACAGACCACCATCAATCAGGTATTTATCCTCTATTATTTAGGTGAATACAGTGCAGTAACATTCTGTGACTTACAGGTGACGTCTCTGACTAATCCTTCACATTTCCCTTTTCTTCCCTCTGGACCGCCATGACCACTTCTTCCAGCTGTGACTTGTCTCTGTAAAGGTTGCAGCACAGACATCTTTGGCTCCTCACTTTTCCAGGCATCCAACCCACATTGTCCTCACCTACACAAAGCCCCCATTCTGCTGCTACCCCCAATTATATAATATATGATATAACCCCCCATAATGAATAATACCCCCAAGTGCATCTTTATATTACTAATGTCTGTGTGTACCCTGTATAAATAGTGCCCATTATTAATAATACCCCAGGTGTTAACTAATTAAAAGGTTTTCCAGGTCATTAATAAACTAATCAGTGGGGTTCAAAAACCCAGGACCCCCACTGACCAGCTGTTTGAATGGTACCTGTGTAAGCGCCATGACCGCTTCTCTGTTTACATAGTGTCATTCATCTCATAGCGGCCATGTAATGTCCATGTAATGTAACTGCAGCCTCGTCCTGTACATGTCTATAGTATGTGACAAGGCTACAATTACATCACACGGTCACTATAAACAGACAGCGTATAATATAAACAGGTGCCATAGCCCATGTTTATAGCACCCCATTTACACACACTATAATGTTCCACAGCAGCCCCTGCACACAGTATTACACAGTGTTATGGCCCGCAGCGGCCCCTGCACACTGTATTATGCCTCTCAGCGGCCCCTGCACATGGTATTATGCTCCATAGTGGCCCCTGCTCACGGTATTATGCCCCGCATTGGCCAATGCACACTGTATTATGTTCCACAGCAACTCCTGCACACAGTTTTATGCCCCATATTGGCCCCTGCACACGGTATTATGCTCCATATTGGCCCCTGCACACGGTATTATGCTCCACAGAGGCCCCAGCACACGGTGTTATGCTCCATAGTGGCCCCTGCACTGGTATTATGCTCTATAGTGGCCCTTGCACTGGTATTATGCTCCATAGTGGCCCCTGCACTGGTATTATCCTCCATAGTGGCCCTTGCACTGGTATTATGCTCCATAGTGGCCCCTGCACTTGTATTACGCTCCATAGTGACCCCTGCACCCGGTATTATGCTCTATAGTGGCCCCTGCACTTGTATTATGCTCCAGAGTGGCCCTTGCACAGGGTATTATGCTCTACAGTGGTCCCTGCACAGGGTATTATGCCCCATAGTGGACCACCCATGAACTATTATTATACTCTGGGGTCTTTTCAGACCCCAGAGTATAATGATTGGAGACCCAGGGGAGAATACAAACATAAAAACCAGAGTTACTTACCTATCCTAGACACCGGTGCACTCCTTGCAGCTTTCGGCCCTGTTTAATTGCGCACACACGTCACGTGATCAGGCCGGCGACGCAACCTGATGACGTCACCAGAGGACTCAAGCCTGCTCGGAGTTACATCGGATCGCAGGAGGTGAGTAACACTGGTTTTTATGTTCCCTCACCAACCCTAGGCCTCCGATTATTAGTATAATAATAGTAGTATTTGCGGCCCGCGGCCTAACTTACCGATCCCCGCGGCCGCTCACAGCGGCATCCACTTCCCTTTCTGCGGCCCATAGCAGAAGGGGAAGCGGGGGCGGCCACGAGCAGATGCGGGGTAGGTAAATAAATAGGCCCTGACCTGCCGGGGATACTCCAACAGGTTACGGCCTATTTATATATATAAAAAAAGCTATACTCACCTGCGATGCCTTGATGCAGCCGCCGCCGCCTCCTCTTCTTGTCCCCGACGTCTGTGTCTCAGCGTAGGCGGCGTGATGACGTCATTGTATCGCCGCCTGCGCTGAGATGCGACGTCTTGTAAACCAGCCCAGGACAGGCCCCGCTCAGCTCTGTTTTTTTTTTTTTTTTTTAAAGCGGCCTGTCCTGGGCTGGTTTACATTAAATAGTAAAAATGCCGCCCCCCGGACAGTGCCGCCCGAGGCGGCCGCCTCACTTCGCCTCATTAGCGGTGCGCCCCTGCATGGAACACAACGGTGACCAAGGAAAAGCTGTGTAAACAAAGGAAGGAATCTAACATAGCAGGCAAATGAAGCACCATTGCTAAAGCAATGTATTTAGGAAAACTCTTGAATTTACATAAGCTAGCAGTATAAATAGGATCCTTGAGATGGGAATACCCCTTTAGTAGCTTATAACTTAACTTTTTCAGCAGCAAAAGCTTAGTTAGGTACACAGTAGGAAAGGTCATTATTTAATGCTACACATGCTGTTTAGGGTGGAAAATCCACCAGTCAGGTTACCTTTAATTGTGTCCATCTGCACCATTTAAGTACCCTTAGAGATATATAAGAGGATGCTGTATCGTGAACTGTTGGTGGATCAGGGTCCCATATATAGTTTAAGGACAAGTGCACTCTGCCACTGATATAAAACCTAGATCAGAGCACATAGTACTCCTTAAAATGGTAATGTTGATTTGAGGATCAAAAGAAGGGTTCTTTACTTCTGTATATACAAAATAATGAAGAATAATAAGGAATACCTTAACATAAATGGCAGCCATATGTCTTTATTCTTAGATTTCTCCTCTAAAGCACAGAGGAAAAGGGCTCAATACATAGATACCAAGAAAAGGTTACCTCCAAACCTTCTCTGCCATGTTTCACCCAACTAAACTATGGGTAGGGGCCCTGGTGGAGATGCATTTGTTTTGTGATGCAATGGCTGGACGCCAATGAGTGATGGCTGAGACAATGGGACTAAGACTTATGCAAACCCCTCTAAGGTTTGATTTTTACATTATAAATTGGTTATTCATAATCCCTGTTCCCACACTGGGCATATTTGTTATCCTCTCTACAGTAGCATATAGTGCTTGTATTTTTTCTTGCAGGGGTCTGGAGCTGGGACGTCACTCGGTTGTAGTATTTAGAGATCATTAGAGAATATCAGTGTAACCCTAATTTTCCCCTGGAGAAAGATGTGCGTTATGCCAGTTCTAAGTGTATTATGCCAGTTATATTTTTCAGATTCTTCTGTTATTGTTATTTTGAGAGTGGTCAAAAATGGCTTATAGCCTAAAGTTTATATACAGGAATGTTTAGAATATAGGAGATGTAACTAAACCAACTAAATCCAATTTTTCCAGCATTTAAACAGTATCAACTGGCAAATTTGTGCTGAAATTCGCTTGTTTAGAGAATGCACGTTAGCACCTCATAAGATATAATAATAATAGTCCTTTAATAGTCCCACAATGGGGAAATTCAGTGTGTTACAGCAGCAAACATAAGATAAGATAAGCAGATACAAATACAAATACAACATGTACAGGAATGTTCCAAGGTGAGAGGCATTACATTGATAGCAGACAGACAGATAGGGCGTAGCAGAGGGGGGGGGGGGGATTTAACAGGCAGAGAGATATTTCAGTTCTCTGTGTGTAATGATCTCCGCTTAGGTCGGTGTTGGTTGTACAGCCTAACCGCGGTGGGGAGGAAAGACTTCCGATAGCGCTCCTTCTCACACCTAGGGTGGAGCAGTCGGTCACTGACAGTACTGCTCAGCGCGATCACAGTCTCATGCATGGGATGGGACTTCTTCTTCTGCATGGAGCTCACCACGGACAGTATCCTTCTGTCACCCACCACCTGCACTGGGTCCAGTGGGCTCCCCAGGACAGAGCTGGCCCTTCTAATCAGCTTGTCAAGTTTATTTCTGTCCCTGGTTGATATACTGCTCCCCCAGCAGGCCACTCCAAAGAAGATGGCTGATGCCACTACCGAGTTGAAGAAAGTTCTAAGAAGTGCCCCCCGGATTCCAAAGGCTCTCAGCTTCCTAAGCAGGTAGAGCCTGCTGTGGCCCTTCCTGTACAGGGCCTCCATATGATCTGCCCAGTCCAGCTTATTATTAAGGAGCAAACCCAGGTACTTATAGGTGTTCACAATCTTGATGCCCGTCCCCAGGATGTCCACTGGTTTAGGAGGGCTTCTGCCTTTGCGGAAGTCCACCACCATCTCCTTGGTCTTCCCCGCGTTAATCTTCAGGTGGTTCCGGTGGCACCAGTCCACAAAATGCTGGTTCAGTTCTCTGTACTCCCTGTCATCATCATCTCTGATGAGACCCACTATTGCAGAGTCGTCAGAATACTTCTGTAGGTAGCAGCTGGATGAGTTGCACCTAAAATCTGCAGTGTACAGTGTGAAGAGGAAAGGGGCGAGAACCGTACCCTGAGGTGCCCCCGTATTACAGATCACGGTACCTGACACACAGTCTCGGGCTCTCACGTATTGAGGTCGATTTGTGAGGTAGTCTAGGATCCAGTTGGAGAGGTGGTGGTCCACTCCAGCAAGGCCCAGCTTGTCCCTCAATAACCTGGGCTGTATGGTGTTAAAAGCACTGGAGAAGTCAAAGAACATTATTCTCACTGTGTTCCCTGGTTTCTCCAGGTGAGACAGAGCCCTGTGCAGAAGATGGATGATGGCATCATCTACCCCAATGCCCGGCCGATAAGCAAACTGGAGTGGGTCCATAGCGGGGCTCACTAGAGGGCGGAGATGTGTGAGAACCAATCTCTCCAAGATCTTCATCAGGTGGGATGTCAGTGCTACAGGTCTGTAGTCGTTGAGGTCCATAGGGTGGGGTTTCTTTGGAACTGGTACCACACAAGAAGATTTCCATAATTCAGGGACTATTTCCTGCCTCAGGCTCATATTATACATATATGTAATTATACCACACAGCTGGTCCCCGCAAGTCTTAATTAGCCTTGCACTGATGTCATCTGGCCCTGCGGCTTTCCTCGCCTTGATCTTTTTCATCTCCTTCCTCACCTGGGCCCGTGTGAAGGTCAGACTGTGGCCAGATAAAGATGGATTTCTGGATTTACTGGTCTGTTGGGAAGTGGCCGCATGGGGAGAAGTTATTGTGGTGGGGGGAGCTGAAGGACATACTGGGGTGGGAGGAGCTGGTGTGTGATCAAATCTGTTGAAGAATAGGTTTAGTTCATTAAGCCAATTAACATCTGCCTCAATCTGGCAGACAGACTGTTTATGACCCGAAATTGACTTAAGCCCCTCCCAGACCCCCCTTATGTCTTTTCTTTCCATTTGCTTTTCCATTTTTTCTTTATAACTGGCTTTTCCCTGCCTGATTTGATGCCTCAGCTCCTTTTGTACTTCCCTCAACCCCTCCTTATCTCTTGTCCTGAATGCCATCTTTTTATATCAGAGTTAATCCATGGTTTGTTATTGGAGAAGCACCTCACCACTTTTGTGGGTACTGTGTTGTCCACACAAAAATTAATGTAGTCCGTTATGCAGTGTGTGAGTCCTTCTATGTCTTCCCCATAAGAATCCTGCAGAACTTCCCATGCGGTTGTGTCAAAACAATCCCTCAGAGCCTCATCACTCTCCTCGGACCATATCCTCACTGTGCGGGTGACAGCTGGTTCTCTACGTACAAGTGGCTTGTACACAGGTCGGAGATGTACTAGGTTGTGATCCGATCTTCCCAGGGGCGGTAGGGCTGATGAGTTATATGCCTCCCTCACGTTGGCAAAGAACAAGTCCAGTGTTTTGTTGTCTCTTGTGTGGCAGGTTACATACTGTGTGAAACTGGGCAGTGTGGATGATGGAGAGGCATGGTTGAAATCACCCGACAGAAGAAAGAGGGCCTGGGGGTGCTGAGACTGTAACTGGCTCAGCGTGGCTTGTAGGACCTCGCAGGCAGCGCCAGCTTTCGCAGAGGGGGGGACATATGCAGCTATCACGATGACATGTGATAGTTCCCTTGGTAGGTAGAAAGGTCTCATGCTCACAGCTAATAGTTCAATGTCCTTACAGCAAGTTTGATCCTTAATCACAATGTGCCTAGGATTACACCATCTATTATTCACAAACATTGCCAGCCCTCCTCCTTTCCTCTTACCGCTCTCCCTTGTCCTGTCTGCCCGAAGGAGTTTAAAACCATCCAAGGAGACCAGAGGGTCAGGAGTAACTTCAGTGAGCCAAGTCTCTGTAAGTAGCATCATGCTGCACGCCCGAAACTCCTGATGCTGCCTGGTGAGCGCTGTTAGTTCATCCATCTTGTTTGCAAGAGATCTCACATTGCCCATGATGATGGAGGGAACAGCTGGTCGGTAACGCCTCTTTTTAATCCTCTGAAGAGTACCAGCTCTGCATCCCCTCACCCGCTTTTTCTTTCTCCAAATCTCACGGGGGATGTGTGACCAGATGGTATGCCGTCCTGCTGTGCCTCTGAGCTGTGCCTCTGAGCTGCAGAATTTCCTCTCTTGTATAGACAAAGGAATTGTCTGCATACACAAAATATGATATGAATATCATTCCACCTATTCTACTCATACGAGAGAAGTATCTGTGTGCCCAACAGTATTCCATTTCAGGAAATTTTCACTCTCATAGACTAGATGGCAGATTTATCTGTTCTTATTGTAGGACTTAACAGTCGCCTCTACCCCCTCCATATAATTATGAGTTATTCAAAGGGTGCTATCATGTCTGCTTGCACTCTTGGGTGTCCTAATATTGATTTTGCAGGATTTTAACAATTATCTGTTACCATATTTGGACAAGTATTATTCTGGGTCAATTGCTCCTGGAGCTCTTCACACGGCACTGGCAAGAATGATTGATGAGTGTGGTCATATGGAGAATGCATAACTTGACAGTAAGGTCTCAAAGCACATGAACTTTGAAAAAAAAAAAAGATTTTAACAACACATACAGCATTTGTTTTATCCATGGCTGCTTTGCATCTCTGGGGCATCTGTTGTCACAGATTCTTCATTGATTTGATTCTATTGATGGATCCATGTAAACAGACAAAAAGAAGATGTCATGTTTGTTTTTTGGCACTATTTAGATGTCCACATTTTTGATGGTTGCTTCAATGAACCATCAAAAAAGTGGACCTCTCAATAGCACCAAAAAACAGCTGTCACATGGCTGCTTTTCACTGTTGTGTACATGAGGCCTAAGACAATGCTTCTGCTACTGCAGTTCCCACAGGTCCTTGTCTCGCATTACTTTGCCAAGTGGCGCTAGATTACTTCTATCTACTCTGGAAAACCTGGAATATTTACCTTGCAAGATCATTTCACAATAAAACTTTAGTTGACCATGGGCACAACAAGGGAGCCTGAGTGCAATTTTGTGGTACCTGAATCCATTTTGTTTGCAGTTAGTAGGTGGGGAAATGGACTCCTCTGCAGTTATCCAGTTTATGCAGCACAATATAGGTACAGTGTCAGTCAGTATCGTATAGGACTGCTCGAAAGCTTTCATAAAAGAGAATTACATTAAAAAATTCTGCAGACACAAAACCATAAGTAGGGTGTTTACTGATGCTAACAATGCTCTTTGTCAAAGTGTAATTGACATGGACATCTTTACATAACTTCTTCAAATAAGGAGACACTGTCCAATTGGCTTGAGGAACACTTTCTTATCTAGGCAGAAAATAAATTATTTTTTTCTTCAAAACAGCATTATTTTGAAAAAAGGCAAAAGTGTGGGGCACTTCCTGGCCACTGTTGTTAGAGTGTAGGACTCCCAATCTCATGTAGTGGAATTGAAAGGGGAAAATAGGGGTATACTGATTATGGTCACTAAAATACAAAATTTCTTCCAAGTGTACTTCCCAGTTGATTGAGGGTGCAGTTGATCTTGAGTTTCACAGATTGGTGAACCTCTGACCATTTTTGCTTCTGAGATACTCTTTCTCTCTAACATGCTCTTTTTATACACAATCATGCGATTTAGCTAAAAAATTCACTTTCCAGCTGTTTTTCATTAGCAACACTTACTTGCTTACTTTTCCAGCCTTTAGTTAAACCTGTCCCAACTTTTTTAAGATGTGTTGCTGCCATCAATTTGTAAATGAGTTAAAGTGTACCTCCAGTTATAAACAACTTTTCACAAATGAATACTAAATGAGGTAAAAAGAAACTTTGTAATATATATTAAAGAAATATGCCTTCTTCTCCACTTTTCAGGCAATTACTTTCTTCATATTAGTCTATAAAGAGAGGAGGTGGATTAGAAAAAGGTAGAAGAAGGAGGGAAGGCAGGTGACGAGAAGAGTACATATCATCCAAAAGACTAGATGCCATCAATGGAGCCATCAGAATCAATGTGCAGATATCAGTGCAGGTAAAATAACATCACTCATAAGGGCATATGTTCAGTGCATAGAGCAGTGCAGGTTCGCCAACCAACAACTCCAGGTGTCCAAATATTTGGGGTATGAAAAATTACCCAGGGCAATGGACCTTTCATAGAAGTGGGTAGTTTCAATAAGCTTCAAAATATCCTGCAGGGTGGGTGGGTGGGTGTGATTGATTCCTCATTTTGGCAATGATTAATTTAGCTATTAGTAGAGAAAAGATAATGTCATCAGCGTATAATGAAATAGTATGGGTGCTTCCAATAGTAATGCCCTTAATGACTGAACTTTGCCGTATGGCCTGGGCCAGGGGTTCAATTGAAAGTATAAATATCAGAGGTGATAACTAGAGATGAGCAAATCGAAGCTGCAGAAGTGGAATTCGATCCGAATTTCAGGAAATATTCGATTTGCATCGAATCCAAATTTCCTCACGCTTTGTGGTAATGATTTCCATTTAGTTCAAAATGGCTGCTCTACATGGGGCAACGAACTCTGGGAATGCGGGATCACCCACAATGCCATGCGAGCAGCCAATCAGAAGGCAGCCCTGTGATGTCACATCCCTTTAACCCCTTCATGAGCGCACACGGCATGCTTGACCGCTGCATCCAAGGTGTCAAATACCCCCGATCGGTTATGGAGCAGGGTGTTTACTGTCACTGACAGCTATCACCCCGCTCCATAACCAATCTGGGGTTTTAACAACTTGGATGCCGCGGTCAAACATGACCGCAGCATTCAAGGGGTTCCGCCATTTGGCTGGCCACCCGCCTACCCCGGCTCTTTGCAGCCAATAAATAGCTGTTTTGGTACACGATTCGCCGCTGTTTAATTTGGATTGGATAGAATCATATCGCGAAATTCGGCGAAGTTGCCAAATCAAATTTTTCGCTTATCTCTAGTGATAACGGTAAATCGTGTAGACAAGGCACCATTAACGAAGACCCTTTGCTGGAGCTGAGTAAAGGGCTGATATGGCTGAGAGAAAGAGTCCCCTCAAACCCATAGCCCCCAGGGCCGAGAAGGCGAACGACCATCCTCCTCGGCATCAAGCACTAACATCACAGACGGGGTCTTCATTCGTTCAATATAATACAAGAGGTTCAAAGCTCACCTGGTATTGTCAGGAGCCTGTCGACAAGCGACAAAGTTAACCTCATCAGAGGAAACCAAAGCGGGGAAGGGGCAAGTCAATAAGCTAAAAGTTTGGCGTAAGCTTTTATATTGGTGTTAAGGAGCGAAATGTGAAAGAATGCCATTATGGGCCTTTCAGAGTGAGTTGATGTCTATGTCAGAGGTATCAGTGACAGTGAAGTTATCCCCAAGGTCCTTTTCACTAGAAGCTTTATGGGGAGGGTGAGATAGGAGGTAAAAGTTACATCTCCACAGGTAAATAGGGGGGTGGGGGGAACTAACCATACTCTGCCACAGTAAATGTAATAGGAGCATAGTCAGACCATTTGATAACCCCCATCGAGGACTGCATGGAAGCAGACATCCATGACCAATTAACCAGAAAAAGGTCAATCCTAGAGAAGCTATTATTTACCTTGGAGTAGAGGAAATAGTCCCTCTCAGCTCTGTGTGGGCACTCCATACATCATAAAGGTTTTGATTCCATAAAAACTGATGTAGGGAGGGTCCACCCCTGTGGGACAAAGACGAGGCATCAAAGGAATGGTCCACAGTCAAACTGAAGTCTCCGCAGAGGAGGAGCAGTCCCTGTTTTACCCTGGAAACCAGGCAAATGACTCTAATAAGAAAATGAAATTGGTTTCGAATAAGAGCATACACAGTAACCAAAGTACAAAGCACATTATTGAAATAACCACCCTATACTATATATCTACCTTAGCATCATTTTTTTCCACAAGGGGCTGAAAACTGATTGTATTTTTAAAGGCAATTAGAACCCCTCTGGATTTAGATGGGACTTGTAGATAAACGGAAAGTTAGGATTACAGATTCTATGGGCATCTTTATAGAGGATGTGCATTTCCTGGGCACAAAGTATATTACTGGAAAGGGAATTCACTTCGGCCCAAAGAAAGGATCTTTTACTAGGGCAATTTAAGTCCCTAACATTAATGGAAGCAAACTTTACAGTCATAAGGCCAGAGAAATAATAAGCAGAGGGCTTTTAGGAAAGCAATCAAAAAGAGAAGTGAACCCACACTGCACACAAAAATTAAATAGGTCACCATAGACTAGGAACTCGTACCAAGCACAACCTGCAAGGGAAGGTCGAGGTTAGACACAAAAAAACTGGAGAAAACATGTAACAACTAGTCAGGGGCAAGTTAAGGCAGTAAAAACATGCCCAGATGTGGAACTGGGGAAAAAACAGTCTTGAAACCAAACATTCAAATATATCAGATATCAGATAGGTCACCCAAAGTAACAGGAGTGATCCAGCAGATACCTCAGCAGACAGCTGATCTGTAGGAGGTGACAGTTTGCCATAGACCTTTGAGACAATGTTTGCTGACATTTTCCAATTCTTCTTTCATTTTCTAACCATCGTGGGAGACGTCCATAGGTAATATAGGAGCAATTTGGGTGTCCTGGAGAGGTGTAGAAGCTTTGGTGTCATTTGGGTGAGGAAGAGCTAAGTTATCCTGTGGCCATTCAGCTCAGCAGCCAGTATTTTGAAGGACGGAGGAAAACATAAAAGAAAAGGTGCAGTGTTTGCAACCTAATGAATTTTGAAAGGACCAATATATCTAGGACCCAACCTATGAGAGGAGTTTTCAGACATAGATTTTTGGAGGAGAGCCACACTTTTTTCCCCACAGCAAAAACAGGACCTTCTGACTGACTTTTGTCTGCATTTGTTTTTTAGAAAACCATTGGGAATTCTTTAGGTTCAACTGAACCTGAGACCAAACTATGCACAGTTTATCTGATTCCACGTTAACTTAATGGACTTTTAGCAGTGGAAGACAGTGAACTAAAACGTGGATGAAACCCATAATTACAGAGGAATGGTGAAGTATTCACCAGGCAAAAACAAAAGCTATGATATCTCAAGACTTTGTTGGCCACCATAAATGATGAGAAACTAGTCTTTCGTTTCCAAGTGATCCTTGGCTGACCACATAAAACTGAATCATGTAATTCTTTGAACAATCTTAGTCTAAATTGGGGAGATACAAATACTTTTTCCACCAGGGTATTTTGAGGGGCTAATTGCTGATTTTCTCTGATCTCAGAAGAAACAGCAGTAATAATGATTCCTTCTGAGAGGGTTGGTTCAGGCTCTGGATCAGGGGTTTGAGAAAAACAAAAACTTGGAGACAAGGCATCAGCCTTAACATTTTTAGTTCTGGGTCTGTAGGTTATCACAAAATCAAATCTGATAAAGAATAATGCCCACCAAACCTGTCTGGGATTGAGTCTCTTGGCTTATTCTAGAAAGGTGAGATTCTTATGGTCAATGAGAACTGTAAACTTATGTCTAGCCCCCTTCAAAAAATTACACCAATCTACAAAAGCCCATTTAATAGCTAAAAGTTCATGATAACCAATATCATAATTCTTCTGAGCAAGAGGGAATCCAATTAACTATATCAGCCTCGTTTTTAGTAAGGTCAGTTAGTGGTTTAGCTATGGAAGAAAAATCATGAATGAATTTCCGATAGTAATTAGCAAAACCCCAAAATCTCTGCACTGCTTTAAGAGAGGTAGGGCGTGTTCAATTTACAATAGAATAGACCTTGGCTGGATCCGTGCGAATCGCAGAAAGAGACAGTATATAAGACAAAAAGGTAAGTTCCTGTACAGCAAAAACACATTTTTTAATTTAGCATATAAGTAGTTAAACCTTGAGTGCCCGGAGTACTGATCTTAAATTTTTTACATGAGAAGCCCAGACAGGGGAAAGCACAACTATGTCATCAAGATACACAATAACAAAGCATCCAATAAAACAGCAGGATCATACCCAAATGGTATGATCAGATATTCATAATGACCCTCAGGGGTATTAATGGCTGTCTTCTACTCACCCCCCTGATGAATTCATATATGAGATTATAAACTCCCCATAGATCAAGTTTGGGCAACCACTTTTCTCCAGAGATCTGATTTAGTAAGTCGGGGATTGAGAGGAAGAGGGTACTGTTTTTTTTAACTGTAATTTTATTTAAATTATAGTACCATTACATGGTCTCTATCCTCCATCTTTTTTTCTTAACAAAGAAAAACCCAGCACTTACCGGATATGTAGAAGGATGGATATGACCTTTGTCATGGTCTGTTTTTCTGGATTGGAAAGATTGTATAACCATCGCTTAGGAAGTTTAGAGTCAGGAAGAAGATCAATAGCACAATCATAAGACCTATGAAGGGGAAGCAAATCAGCCCCAGACTCAGAAAAGACATCAACAAAATATTGAATATAATCAGGTGTAAGGGTTAAAGCATGACTTGTATTATATTTTATAATGCAGTATATAGAAGACACAGGGTGAAATGTTCTCCATGCAGACTAAATAGTTTAGAGATAGAATATAATCTCAGGGTCTGAATATCAACAGTCCTTCTGTTCTCAGAGATGTACCATTCTCAGGAAAGATAAGGAGGACATTTAGACTGGGTGAAAAGGAAACATCTAGGGTGATGGGAAATTGAACAACTTTGTCTGGTAACGGAACTGGAAAACCCATATATGTAAATTGATCACATGACTGTTATGTAACTGAGTTTACCTTTAAAACTGTATTGAACTACGCAATAAAGAGAAACTATTCATACACAATACCTGTGTGTACGTTTTGCTTCCCGAGCGCTCGAAACTGATTATTCATTTAATTAGGATTACGGTGACATCCATCCCAGGGGGAACTTAACCCCCGACAGAAATTGGCTAATCAACGTGGGGCGACGAGATTGTCTGATGTGCAGCCGATAGAGTGCCGACCCACTCACCGATCAACTTGAGGACGGGACCAGATGACCTCAGATAGATAAAAACAGTACTGTGAGGTAAGCCTTTGATCTTGCCAATTAGTATATCTGAGGTTCCTGTGTGTCTATTCTCTGTATCGATGAGTGAGGTAAGCTGCTGCATGTTTATATGACATCTCGATGCCAATTAAATAGTACGGAAGAACCTAAAAGGGACATGTCACCTGTAAATGATATGGAAATTGTTTTCTTTGCTTTTTGTCTTACCTGTTTACCTGTCTACTGATGTTTGCATGTTACCTGTGTTATAAGATATATAAGGCTGCAAAGAATGGGGAAAAGTTCTCTATTCTTAACCCCTAGAGTCTAGAGTTGCGGACAAGGTTCGGAACTGAGAAGCACTGAGTGATTGAAAAGTCCTTGTTTTGGAACACTAGCCTCCAGCCGTGCCTGGACGGTCAAGGTTGAATGGGACCTGAGTAGTAGCACGAAGGACTTAGTAGAATCCGCGCAAAGAAGTGCGTGCAGTGATTTGGGAGTGTTTTGGTAAGGGGACACAGGCAGAAAGTTGAGCCTGTGGAAGCCATTAGGCATTGCCCTGAGCACTACTCCTGAACTTGCACAAGTAGTTCATAGAAGACAGAAAGAGTCTGTCTGGGAGTTCTCACTAAGTAGTCATAAGTGACCCTCTATTGTCTCAAAGGTTGCCCTAGAGGAGTGAGAGACTCATCGGCTGATTAGCTACCAGCCAAGATGGGGATGGGACCCTCTAAGATATGGTACACCCCATGTGAACTAATAGAAATAGGGGAAGGGAAAGAAGTAGCCGCACAGGTAAAAACAATCCTAAAAAGAGCAGGAATACACCAGACTGGGTTAGTAGACAGTAAGTTTTGGGATCAGTGGAGATTAGATCATGCGGGATTGATTCAGGACAAAAAGTTGCAAAGAGGCATTTATGCCCTAATAGAAGGAAGCAATAGAATAGAAAAAGGCAGTGCAGAGCTCCAAGAAGGAAGGTCAAAGGGGATGATAGTTCAGGAAATAATGAATCACCCCCACCTCACTCCGAGAATCAGGCTTGAAGGGAGACCTCACCCTTCTCAGTATTACTGTTTAATATAACCCATCTTATCTCCCAGTTCTGTATGAAATATTACTTACTTTAACAAAATACTCAGAGAATCTGATATAGTGCAAAGAGAAAAACTATACACCATCGGTATGATGTTTATTGGATTATGTATTATACATATATATATATATATATTATATATATATATATATATGTCAACCTGTATTTGTAATATTCATTCTGTTCATAGCAATGCCAGGATTGATTCAACTTTTATTCTTTTTGTAAAATTAAATCCGCTTTCAGGAAATGTTCCCTAAAAAGAAGAAACTAGGATAGTGTGATGTTCCACAGGGGTTCAACTTTTGGTTGGAATCCAGTGAAGAAAATTTTAAAGTTTGGCAATTTTCCCTTATGGTAACCTGAAGTACAATTCAGGGGTTTGGGAAATATTTGAAAATTGTACAAAAATAGTAATATGTAAGTTTGGTGTCAGTATTAACTGCTATCTGCTTGAATTGTATTCCTGTATTCTGTTGTAGCGCTCTGCAGATGTTCTGCAGGGAATAACCAAAACATTAATTGACTGCCAAGTAGCTCCAAGGACGTTGTATCTGATGTGATGCGCACGCAGAAAATCACAAGCTGAACATGATACTGTGTTACCCAATAATGTTACATGTCAATTATTACAAAGTGAAACTTGGCTTTGGGCCTCCGGGGTCCGCAGCCTGGGTATGATGACTATTTATGCCCAAAGTGAAAATATTTTGATAAAAGTGTTAGCCTAAGGTTAAATGGAAAAGTAAGGTACAATGACAATATATATGTGTAAAATATTCAAGAACATACTCAAACATATGAAATTATGTCTTGTACTATGTTATGTGAATTTATTGTCTTGCCTGTTATCATCTGAAGTAAAGTATCTGTTAAAAGAGAGAAAGGTGAATCAGTGGAAGTTTATGTAAGACTTCTCACTAAAACGGTGGATGCTTTAGATCAAACTGATCCTGTAGAAACCTCATTTCAGGGTAGCAGAATACTCACTAGGTATTTAGTCTCAGACACATCAGATAACATTCTTGGTACAGATGTGATGGGAGTATTAGGTTGTAATATCATGTTGCATTCATCAGGAGAAGCATATGTAAAAGTCACACATACTAACCATGAGATTTTGTGTTTGTTATCTGCCGAGTTAAGTACACCAAGTTGTATTTTTGTCCTCACTGAAGAAGAAAATGTACTGTTATCCCAAGTGCCAACAGCATTATGGGCAACTGGGAAAACAGACTTAGGTAAATTGGATGTACCCCCTGTTATGGTAACCCTGAAACCTGGTGCTCAGCCACCCAGGATTAAACAATATCCTCTGACCCATGCCCAAGAAGATGCCATAGCGGTAACCATAGTGGAATTAGTAAAGGCAGAGGCATTAAAGGAATGCACTTCTGTAGCAAACACTCCTCTTTTCCCAGTGAAGAAAAAGGGTAAAAAGGGAGAACCAGACACATACCGTATGGTTCATGATCTTCGGGAATTGAATAAAGTAACACTACTTGAAACTCCGGTGGTACCTAACCCACACACCCTGCTGTCAGCTGTCCCCACAGGTACCACCTGGTACAGTTGTGTAGATCTTTGCAATGCATATTTTTTTCTGTGCCTTTACACCCCGATTTCCAGTATTTGTTTGCATTTACATTTAGGGGTAAACAGTACACTTGGACAGTACTACCACAAGGGGCGCAAAACAGTCCTAACCAATTCACAAGGTGTCTCACACTTATCATGAGTACTTGGTATTTTCCACATGATTATGTCATTTTGTTACAATATGTTGATGACCTTCTTCTTTGTGCTCCAGACAAACCAACCTGTGAAGCAGCGACCATCAGCCTGTTGTGTTTCCTCTACCAGAACGGCTGCAAGGCCAGCAAGGATAAGTTGCAATTTTGCAAACAAAAAGTGGTATTTCTAGGACACTGTCTCGGCCAAGGTACCAAGCACCTGTCAGATGAGAGGACCAAGGTGGTGAGAGAGATGCAGGTGCCAGCCTCTCATGCTCGGTTACGTACCTTTTTGGGATTAGTATCCTACTGTAGGCCATGGATCAGATCTGCATCTCTGACCATGCAACCTCTGTATGATTGCCTCACCTCAAAACCATTCAGCCTCACATCTGAGGCCTTGGATGCGTTTTACCAGCTGAAGTTGCAGATAGTCAGTGCTCCGGCCTTAGGCCTACCTGACTATCAGAAACCTTTTCAGCTCTACATGACTGAGATGATGGGGCATGCAACTGCAGTTCTCACACAACAACACGGGAATAAGAAATGCCCGGTGGCCTATTACAGCTCACAGTTAGATGTTGTAAGCCAGGGGGACACCCTCCTGTGTGCGGGTTGTCCTCTCAGTACAAGCGTTGCTTGACAAAAGCTCAGACACTGTCCTAGATCATTCATTGATTGTGTATACACCTCATGACATCCATGCTATACTCACACAGGTAGACAGACGTCACCTTTCTTTGGCACGGCAGAGCAAAATGGAAGTTGTCCTGCAGTCCTCCTCAAACATCTCTTTTCAACGCTGTTTAACTTTGAATCCTGCAACTCTTCTTCCTGTAGGAGTTCATGATTCAAAAGGGGGAGTGGAAGATGAGTTATTTTTAAACTCTCTCTCTGAAGAAGAACTGTTTGACAGCCAGCATGAACATGATTGCGTGGCTCTTATGTCACAGGAAACAGTGGGATTTGACCATGTCACAGATGTGCCATTACAAAATCCTGATTGTGAGATGTTTGTGGATGGCTCAAGGTATCTGACAGATGAAGGCAAATTTGTTACAGGGTATGCTGTAGTCACTGAACATGACATCATAGTCCAAGAGGCTCTTCCACCACACATGTCAGCCTAAGAAGCTGAGCTCAAAGCCCTTATGGAGGCTTGTAAGATAGCCAAAGGTAGAACAGCTAACATATACACTGACTCCAGGTATGCTTTTGGCATCGCACATGATTATGGTCCAATATGGAGGTCAAGGAACTTTCTAACGGCCCAGGGCAAGCCAATTAAGAATGGAGATGTGGTAAGTCGACTGATGGAGGCCATACTGCTCCCAAAGCAGCTGGCAATTGTGAAAGTTAGAGCTCACGCAAAAGGAAGGGACCCTGAAAGCCGTGGAAACGAGAGAGCTGACATAGCAGCCAAGGCTGCAGCACTATTGGTAAGAAAGGGTCCCACCCAGGTGAGCAAAATGGACATTGACCTAGCAGACCCAAAAGGGCTGTACTCAAAGGTCACCAGTGTGGAAACTGAAAGATGGAAGAAAGCAGGTGCTACAGAAGGTGATGGTATGTGGAAAATGGGGGATCGATTATGTCTGCCCGCAGCAGTTTACCCCCAGATGGCTGGCTTGGCCCACGGTAAGGTGCATGCCTTTCGAAATGCCATGGAGTCATTAGTGGGTAAATTATGGTTTGCCCCAGGTTTCGGAAGAGTTGCTAGTAACCACGTAAAAGCATGTCACATATGTGCTCTACACAACCCAGGACAGGTAGTTAAAACACCCACCAAGTGTACACCAAAATCCCTGTACCCATTTCAGAGGATACAGATAGATTACATACAGTTGCCTAAGTCTGGAACATACGAGTATGTATTGGTCTGTGTGGATTTGTTTTCAGGATGGCCTGAGGCCTACCCTGTGAGCAAAGCAACCGCACAAGCAACTGCCAAGAAACTGATGTCTGAGCTTGTGTGCAGGTTTGGAGTGCCCAAGGTGATTGAGTCTGACAGAGGTACACATTTCACAGGTGAGATAATGAAAGAAATAATGTCTGCACTAGGGATTGAGCAAGCTTTCCACACACCCTACCATCCTCAGAGTTCAGGCAAGGTGGAGAGGCTGAATGGTACACTTAAGTTGAAGATTCAGAAAGCCATGGCAGAGATAGGAAAGCCTTGGCCTGAATGCCTGTCTCTAGCCTTATATTCAGTAAGAACTACTCCTAACAGGAGGACAGGGTTGTCACCATTTGAAATATTGTTTGGAAGTGCACCCAAAACAGGATTGTACTTCCCTCAGACATTACAGCTTAATTATGACAGTGTTGCCAGCTATGTACAAGACTTGTGTAACAAACTGAAAGAAACACATAAACAAGTGTTCTCTTCTATTCCAGACACTTCTGATTTTTTTTCAGGAACACATAGCTTGCAGCCTGGTGATTGGGTAGTCGCGAGAAGACACTCCAGGAAATCTCTTGAACCCAGATATGATGGTCCCTTCCAGATATTGCTGACAACTGCCACCTCAGTAAAGTTGGAGGGAAAATCTACCTGGATACACGCTTCACATTGCAAGAAAGTTGAAGCGCTGAGAAGGAAATGGAATACAGTTAACCAATATGTAAAATAGGATGTTATTTTTAACCTCTTCAATGGAGAATCCATCATAGATGGCACACAAACAGTGTGAAGGTATTCATTGAACTTGATTAAAAATAAAGTCCTAAAATGGGGGAATTGTAAGGGTTAAAGCATGACTTGTATTATATTTTATAATGCAGTATATAGAAGACACAGGGTGAAATGTTCTCCATGCAGACTAAATAGTTTAGAGATAGAATATAATCTCAGGGTCTGAATATCAACAGTCCTGCTGTTCTCAGAGATGTACCATTCTCAGGAAAGATAAGGAGGACATTTAGACTGGGTGAAAAGGAAACATCTAGGGTGATGGGAAATTGAACAACTTTGTCTGGTAACGGAACTGGAAAACCCATATATGTACATTGATCACATGACTGTTATGTAACTGAGTTTACCTTTAAAACTGTATTGAACTACGCAATAAAGAGAAACTATTCATACACAATACCTGTGTGTACGTTTTGTTTCCCAAGCGCTCGAAACTGATTATTCATTTAATTAGGATTACGGTGACATCCATCCCAGGGGGAACTTAACCCCCGACACAGGCAATGACGGGGAAACAGAAACAATGGTCAGAGAAATACAAGATTTGAAACATTCAGAAATCAACTTAATCATATCCCCCTGTCTCCAATCAATTATGTGATTATGCATTTGTAACCAAGGAAACTCTAAAACTAATCTGTAGGCAAATTTTCAAGTACAAAAAAGGAAATGGACTGGAGTATATACAGTTGTGCTAAAAAGTTTACATACCCTGACAGATTTTTTGTTTTTTTGGCCTTTTTTTCAGAGCATATGAATGATAACACAAAAACTTTTTCTCCACTCATGGTTAGTGGTTGGTTGAAGCCATTTATTGTCAAACTTCTGTGTTTTCTCTTTTTAAATCATTATGACAACCAAAACCATCAAAATGACCCTGTTCAAAAGTTCACATACCCCAGTTCTTAATACCTTGTATTGCCCCCTCTAACATCAATGACAGCTTGAAGTCTTTTGTGGTAGTTGTGGATGAGGCTCTTTATTTTCTCAGATGGTAAAACTGCCCATTCTTCTTGGCAAAAGTCTCCAGTTCCTGTAAATTCCTGGGCTGATTTGCATGTACTGTGCGCTTGAGATCTCCCCAGAGTGGCTCAATAATATTGAGGTCAGGAGACTGAGATGGCCACTCCAGAACCTACACTTTCTTCTGCTGTAGCCAATGACAGGTCGACTTGGCATTGTGTTTTGGATCGTTGCGTAGATTCCTGGCTGATGAGTGCAAATTTGCCTCCAGTATTTACTGATTACGTGCTGCATTCATCTTTTCTTCAACTTTGACCAAGTTGCCTGTGCCTTTGAAGCTCATACATCCCCACATCATCAGTGATCCATCTCCATGCTTTACAGTAGGAATGGTGTTCCTTTCATCATAGGCCTTGTTGACACCTCTCCAAATGTAACGTTTATGGTTGTGGCCAAAAAGTTAGATTTTTATCTCATCACTCCAAATTACCTTGTTCCAGGAGTTTTGAGGCTTGTCTCTGTGCTGTTTGGCGTATTGAAGGCGAGATTCTTTGTGGCATTTGCGCAGTAATGGCTTTCTTCTGGCAACTCGACCATGCAATCCATTTTTCTTCAAGTGCCTCCTTGTTGTGCATCTTGAAACAGCTACACCGATAGTTTTCAGAGAGTCCTGTATTTCAGCTGATGTTATGTGTGGGTTTTTCTTTGCATCCCGAACAATTTTCCAGGTAGTTGTGGCAAAAATTTTGGTTGGTCTACCTGACCGTGGTTTGGTTTCTGGGCATGTTATCAGGCCAAAATCACCAGGGTATGTAAACTTTTGAACAGGGTCATTTTGATGTTTTTGGTTGTAATTATGATTTAAAAAGAGAAAACACAAAAGTTTGACAATAAATGGCTTCAACCAACCACTAAACAGGAGTAGAGAAAAAGTTTTCGTGTTATCATTCATATTCTCTGAAAAAAGGCCAAAAAAACAAAACATCTGCCGGGGTATGTAAACTTTTTAGCACAACTGTAGTACCTTCAACAATAGTCACCAGAGGTGTAGTAAACTTTACAGTATGCTGGGAAATAGGTGCATTATGAATTGTGGAATCAAAGGAATGGCTAATGTCTGCACATGACCTGCATCTCTGCACGGACCCTTCTGTCTCGGGAATAATCTCCTGTTATGAACAGACATTGTAAATCCTAACTTCAAAGGTTCTGGGTTTTTCTCAGCAGTTGGGTCGAGAGGAGGTAGAAGAGAGGAGACTAAGGTACTTTCTTTTTTGCTCTCTCTTAAACGACGATCTAGACAAATAGGCAGGGTCATAGACTCATCCAGTAAAGAAGGTTGCAGATAGTTGACTAATATGTCCTTAATAGCCTCAGACAGGCCTTGATGGAATTGACAACAGACGCCTGGATCATTCCACTAAGGGTACACCTACTACCTTCTAAATTCAGAGCAGTAATCCTCTGCTGGACGCCATGGTTGTAACATCAGGTTCATCATAAAGTAAACCCAAAACTGCAAAAAATCTGTCCACAGAATAAAGTTCTGGAGCATGTAGTTTTTACAAAAAAGCCCAAGCTTGAAGATCTCCTTGCAGGAGAGAAATGATGATACATCTCCACCAGTGCCAGCCGCAAGGCCGATGGACTTTTTGCTGAATTTGGGGTCCAAGTTATAATCACAGAAACCGTACCTGAAATAAACCCTCCAATATCAGAAATCAAAATCAGAACCCATGATTTCCTACAAGACCAATCAAGATCAGAAGGACAAATCAGTATAGTAAATGTCCAGGTCAGTAGTCAGTAGCAGTTTTCTGGTTTCAAGCCAAGGGTCAAGTCCTAGAGATCAGGTCAGATTCAGAATCAGTAGACAAGTGACAAGGTTTTCCGGTTTCAAGCCAAAAGATCATTCCTAGAGGTCAGTATGAAGCAGTGTAAACAAAGTCAGGTATGATGCAATTGTTTGGGTTGCATTATGGCCAAACCTGTCTCTGAATATTACCACCCTGGGCCTTCAGCGACTGCTGTGTCAAGAACGCAAACAGATTGTGGCCAGGTATATACAAGCTATGCCACTGAAAATTCAAAAAATGGTAAATAAACTGAATAGTTTTATCAGATTGGAATGGGGAGTATATCTAAAATGTAAATGCCCCTCAAAGTTTGTGGCAGTCTGAGGCCAATGGTTTGATATTCTGGAGGTGCCAAACAGGGCCCTTCTGGAACAGAAGCAGATTCTTGCTTGCTTATTCACTTACCTGCTGTTGAGTGTAGGGATGACCCTGGAATGGTGTAGGTATGCCTAAGAGATTTAAGCAAAATATGTCCACACTGTAAACCTTTTCTCTATGGATGTATAACTGGAATTTACTGTGATAAACTTGACCCACACATACTCAATGTCTGGATTCTTGGCTTAAGAAACTTTGCTGGGGTGTGGAGGATTGTGTGATTATCTTCACTTGACTTTTATTGTATTCTCTTAAAATCTTAAAAATAATCTGATTAACAAAAGAAAAAGAGTAGCTGATCAAGGTTGTGCCATTATGTTAGCTAATCCATTAATACTGTTACTCAACTGGCTGAACATACTATAGATAAAATAATTGTGGGAAAGGGTTGAGAACCAGAACAATTTCATCAGAGCTCTTTTTTTTCACAATCAATATTTATCATCCTTCCACAGGATATGTGATAAATGTCTGATTGCTAAGGAGCGCACCACTGGAGCCCTGCAGCCTCTGCAATCAATTGACTGGTAAGTCTGTTGGTATTTGAACTTTCAACAATGATAAGGATAGACTAAGTATGGTAGTCCTGGAAAACCACCTTAACTTGTCAAAACTTTACAAAAAGACGTAAAACTGCTTAATATTGTAGTTCCTCCTTATGACAACCATTTACCACAAGGAACTGCAACATTCCTCTTTACCACATATTGTTATAGTTATTGTATTTATTTTTGTGTCATGATTCTATAATTTATTCAAGTTTGTTCACAAGGTTGTTATAATTTATTTTTAATATGTAGGCAAAGTATCTGTTTGCTGAGTTCTCAACACTATTGACTATGAATAAGATAAATTCTCACATTTTATTATGCAATAATTTTTTTGTCTTATGATCTAGATCTGAATAATTTATCACATTATGACTATTTATACTTGCAAATCAACTTATGTCTGTCTATGTTACATTAATTTAATACAAACCTTTAACATTTTATATTCATTATCTGAAGTAAGTAAAATAATTCAAGCTAGAGTGTAATAGAGCGACAGCACGTGTAAAGAACAATACTTTGAAGAAATAATATATTTATTTGTAAATTTGTATATATGCTTTGCCAATATTAAATTATATTAGACATTTTTGAGTACCATAGTACTCAACTGAAAAAATATAAATTTGCATAATCCAAACATTAAAAATTCTGTGGGCTTGTTTTGCTAGTGGGGAGTTTTGAACTAAGCTGGTTAGTTAAGTGGTCAAAAGAACATTTTCTAATACAAAGAACATTTTGTAATACATAATACAACTTTTCCTGTTTGGTACGGTGCAAAGGACTTACTTAATCTCTTGGACAGTGATGCAGAAGAGCAGGGTGCTTTACTCTTTGTCCATTAGACAAGAGATATTGAGAGATAAGAAATGTTTTCATTCTGTTAATTCCTTAGGTCAAAATGTCTGGGATTTCATTGGGGCAAAGGTTGTACAGTGTAATGAATTTTAGAACAAAGAAAATCCTCTAGCTTTTGTTTCAGTATAAGAGTCACCATTTAGGGATGGTATCTACTTAAATAGATAGAATCCCAGAAATGTGCCTCAGGTGTCATATGAAAGAGGGGATTCTAAGTCTTCATATGACACTACATTGCAGTTCTACCTGTATTACATCAAGAGATATCATGAGTTGAAAATACGGTCAGGTCAGTACAAGGCTGACCTATCACTAATGCAATCTACTACATCTAATGCAGGGGTCGGCAACCCCTGGCATGCGTGCCACTCTTGGCACGCGAGGCTTATTTCCCTGGCACGGCAGCGGATTCCTCACCCAGCAGCTTCGATCGGACCAAACATGGCCGAAACGAAACTGCTATTATTATACTGTATAATAAGCGGAGACTCAGGAGAATGAAACATAAAAAACAATGATACTTACCTTGTTCCCTGTGCTCCGCGGCTCTGTTTTCTGCAGGTGCTTCTGAGAGCTGACAGGGCCTCAGAGAAGAACAGAACAAAGCGGCTGCGGAGTGCAGAAAAAAAGGTGAGTATCATTGTTTTTTTTATGTTTGTCATCTGTCTTGGTCCTGCACTTTTTATACTCGGGGTTCTGAAGAGAGCTATGGAACATAATGCCGTGTGCAGGGACCACTATGGGACATAATACCATGTGCAGGGGCCGCTATGGGACTTAATACCGTGTGCAGGGGTCACTATGGGACATAATACCATGTGCAGGGGCCAGTATGTGACATAATACGGTGTGCAGAGGCTGTTATGGGATATAATACCTTGTGCAGGGGTGGCTATGGGACATAATACTGTGTGCAGGGGCCGCTATGGGACATTATTCCGTATAACGGTGTGTTTTCTGCATTAAGGATGTGTTTTTGCACAGAAAACACAGGCATTTTTTTTTTTGCGCAAAAATGCACCATGTGAATGAAGTTTTACATTGAAGTAAAAGTTCCAGTGGCCTAAGACTATATCTGCATCCAGATATATAGTGTGTCACTACCCTGAGGGTGCTGCCATACATTTACCACTAATTGGCGGCTGTACATGGACTTTCATTGCTTCTAATCGGAAAGTACAGGTGCGTCCCAGGAAATAGCAGTAAACACATGTGTCCTGAAGCATCTTGTGGCAGCACTTCTGTGTTATGGTTTGTGGTATATGACTTTAGTTTAGGGGTCGTCAGACTTACAATTATTGACCGGCACTCCGAGTACCTCATCTTTGATTTTTTAATTAAAATCGGCACGCCGAACAAAAAAGGTTGCCTACCCCTGATCTAATGCTTCAAAAAGAATCCTCTCAACCTAGAATAAATCACTGCAGTTATAATTGGTCAAGCATAGAGGGCTAGACAAATCCTATACCATACAAACCACTGGAAAAACATTTACCTTCTCAGGAATCTTGCAATAAAACCAGTTTTTCATTTCATTATATACAAATCTTTTTACTAAATCAATTTTAATATACTAGGACAAATGTGCAAAAAAACGAAAAAAAAAAAACTACTTACAGCACATAGATTCAATGTATGGTGTTCCCAGTATCCCATTACTTCTGGACCAAATGCCCAACCAATCAATATTTAAAATGCATACACCAATGTTCGACTTCACTAAATTTTTATTAACTTCAGTTATCATTTATACGCTATTAGTCATTTTCACTGTCTTCACAGTGTCTATGCATTCATATTTCCCCACACAGGGCATGTGCTAGATGTCAGTACATGCACCAATAAACATTAATAGATGAGGTGTATAAGAGTGCATGCTCATTAATACAGCAAACCTCTCAAGATTGGTTTCGGGATTGAGTGGTTTGGTCCAATGATTAGTTTCAGGTAGAACAAGTTTGATACAAATCACAGCTTAAATTTTCTTAAAGTATAAAATAAGACAATGTCAGGGCTCCTAGGAACCTTTCTATCCAATTTTTATCACCTCTAAGGTAAACATAGCAGATGTTATGTCAAAGTGACAGCGACATGTATGTCTATGAAAAAAAGAATGGTAAGTAGAGGATACAAACTTTTACAGTTTAACCATACACTGCGGTACCACTCACTATCACACATTTTAAAAATGCTCCAAAAAATTATCCTGTGTTTGCCTGTGGATTTTTACACACACATGGCAGTTATATTGCAAAAAGCAATGGATTTATATAAAAATTAGCCCATTTTATGACTTGTAAGTGCTACAAGCTTGTTATTTTTGAGACAAAGTTGAAAAGGGTTAAAGAAGAAGTGGCTTTCTGAAACAAAAAAAATTTAAAAAATGATGCTTTCATGGAAGGAGATGTGAAATCAAAATGGTGATTTCAATATAACTTTGTTTTTTTATGCCAATACTGTGGAGAAGGCCGCAAGTGATGATGTCTAGCTGTTTATCAGGCAGGATCAGTAGTACAGTAAATGGAACATGAGTCAGAGAGACAGTGGCAGCTCAGTTTGGATTCATCAGGAGGTGTGTGAAAATCCTCAAGGATTCATGGCTAATTCCTTATGATGAAAGTAATTGTTCCATTCTAGGTGTTACCACGTCATCATCAGCGCTGAACACTCTCTCCATCATTACGTTTGAAACTGGACAAGATAATACTGCCATGTCAAACTGGGCCAGCTCCTTTCACTGTTCTAACCTATTTGCCCAGAATTCCATAGGGTCACAGTTATCTGCTGGAATATAGGTGCATTCTAGGTGTGACTGTACCTACTGGTGCAGCTGGTGGGTGTCAGTTGCCTGTTGTAGGCCTGGTTGGCACTTCAAGGTGAAAAATTTCTGGTTCGTCTTGTTCCAAATACTGTACTGGCTGCTGATTCTGCTTCTTTTACTCCTGATAATGGCTGTGGCGCTGGCAGAGGAGGTGGAGTGCTGGTTGAGTGAGGTGGACTGGGAGAGGGCAGAGGACACCTGGGTGACACCTGCAGTGATCTCCCTAAAAGCTGCGGCAAGCTGGGTATACAGCCTATCCAGATAATATTCCAATTTTGCTTTCCTTTGGGAGGCAGGGAACAATTCCCCCATTTTGGTTTTACAGCAAGGGTCTAAGAGCATTGCAATCCAGTATTCATCCCTCTGCTTGATGCTAATATATAAATGGCCCATACAAGAAATATGGGGAAAAGTTGTTCCATGTAAAATCCCCTCAAAAGGCAAGGCGGTACTCCTTCCTTCTGGAGAAAAAAAAACTTTAATCTGAAGAGCTGACGAGGTTTCTTCACTGTGAGGACTGTGAATCTATGGAATAAGTTACCCAAGGAACTGGTCTCAGCAGTTACAGCTGACAGCTTTAAAAAAGGATTAGATGTCTTTTTAGAGCAAAATAGTATTCATAGTTATGGAAATGTATAGAATGTCATACCCTTTCCCATCCCCTGGTTGAACTTGATGGACATTTGTCTTTTTTCAACCGTACTAACTATGTAACTATGTAATATGTTTGTCACTGTGTAAGCAGTGGAGCATACAAACTGCCATGTTTGCAAGTATGTGCATGGACACAGGGGTCTGCTATGGTCAGTCTACTTGGGCAGCAAAGTCATCGCCATCATCATCATCTTCAAAGAAATAATGATCATTCTCCTCCCCTGGTTCTGCCTGTGACATTTCAAGGGTCTCCTCTGCATCCAAAGGAGAGTCTTCCTCCTTCTCCTACTCTTCCAGTCAAGGAGTCCCAGTTCTTCCACCAAACAGGGACTTGGGCAGAAAGCTTAAGGCAAGGACTTCAAAGGTATTATATTCTGAAATACTACCTGTACCATGGGCCACACAGGAGAAGCAGTGCAAGATCAGGGAGGTAAAGTAAACAAGTGTCTCAAGAGTTGATATACACTGACGAGCAAAAAGGTAACAAAGTTTTGAACTTTTGATTTTCAGGCTCTATATCTCACCATCCACTACAGATTCGAATGTGAGACTACCATCATTTTATAGACAATCATCTTGGCTATCTCATACATAAATTTAACTTGCGACTATTTAACATATGATTAGTTATGCAGATTCTTGTCATTTAACAGCATTGTTACTACTTTGCTCTTAAACATCTAAATTTTAATTTTTGTTATTTTGTAAATCCACCTTTGGCTTTCAACACTGCCTGAATCCTTTTGGGCATGCTCTCGATCAGATTCAAGCATATCTTGCCTGAAAGGTCTCTTCTACATGTTCCCAATGTTGGTGTATACTGTTCGACTCACTTGGGTACGAATACAACTTTTTCTTCAACTCTACCCACAACAAGTGTTCGATTGGGTTGAGGTCTGGGGACTGTGGGGGCCAATCCTGCACCTCTACTTCATTGTCATTGAACCATTTCTTCGACGTATGCTTCAGGTCGTTGGTGAGATATAATGCAGTGAGTTCCTAAATGACCGATTGCTACCAACAAGACTGGCACATAGCAAATGCTGTGCCAATACAGAAAAAGAGGTTGAAAAATGTTCCTGGAAACTATAGGAGTCTAACCTCAGTGGTGGGTAACATATTTGAAGGTCTTCTAAGAGATGCTAGCCTTATAACACAGAATCAGCACAGGTTTATGAGGAATAGGTGAAGTCAGTTCTGTCAGTTGTGATTTGGACTTTTCAAAGGCTTCTATGTACCACATAGAGCATTGATATACAAAAGAATGTTGGGACTGAGGGAAAAAATATGCATTTGGGTTCACAACTGGCTCAGTGATAGGAAATTAGGGGATTTTGGTGGACAGTAAGCTTACCTTTAGTGGTCAGTGCCAAGCAGCTGCTGCCAAGACAAATAAAATTATGGGATGCATTGAAAAAGGCATGCATTTTCATGCCAAGAACATAGTTATGCCTTTATACAAGTAATGCCACACATTGAACACAGTTTTTCACCCCAGTATACAAGAAGGACATAACTGAACTAAGTAGAGTACAGAGAAGGGTGATCAAGACAATTAGAAGAATGTGTGGATTGGAGTACTGAGACAGATCAACAAATTTGGGGTTATTCAGTTTAGAAAAAAGACAGCTGTGGAGAGATGTAAGCACAGTGTACAAATACACAAAGGGACAGTACAAAGACCTTTCTAATGATATTTTTACTCCTAGGTCTGTGACAATGACAAGGAGACATCCTGATCCGGTCAGATACAATAAAGTGATGAAGTTGCTGATGGTACAGTTGTACCTGATGACATATTTGTTGGCCTCTTCAAAGGGCTTGAGCCTCCATTGACGGATCTCAAAATAACACATTGTCCCGGTCGTCTTCTTCATGCAGTAATCTCTCACCACCTTCTGCTGCTCACACAAATGCCCTAGCATGTTTAAGGTGGAGTTCCACTGACTGGAATGTTGCAGATAAGGATGTGTAAAGGAAGACTGTGTACTGTAGACACTTTTCTGGCCATGGGCTTCAGAGTCGCTATACATGTTAATAAAGCAGAGCACCACCATATTTAGCACATTCACCATACATGTGATATTTGACCCAAGTGCAGCGCAGCAACTATATAGGTGCCATTGTCACTGGCAACACTGCACAGTTGCAGTTGGTGAGGATCCATCCAGCAAGATACTTGCTGCAGTATACAGTGGAGCAGCTCCTCCTCTGTGTGGCTTCTTTGATCCAAAACCACATGGCAGTGCTTCACCTTACACCCATGAAATGAGGGAGAAAGAGTGGCAGCAATGTCTTGCCCTGGTGAAGCTGTGACCAGAAAATAGTCCAGAGAAGAGGATCCAGAGGAGGTGGATGGGCCCTGTATGGTGTTAGTGTTGGAACTGGGCCTGCACAAATGGGGTGTAACTAGCACCTGGCCTAGTTGTGTTTCTGGACCATGGCCACTGATTCTCAAAACATTGACCTAGTGGGCCAGAAAAGCCATGTATAGCCCTTGTGGGCCATAAAAGCCATGTATTGCCTTTGTTCGTAATTCCTATTCCAAGTGTTCACCGTGGCACGTACCTTTCCATAGACTGACATGTCCAAGGTAAAGCCCATATTCTCTGACACATGGTATCCTCCATCGTGGTTGAGCGCATGCCATTAGATGTCAAAACTTAGTTGAATCCACTAAATAATATTGTAGCGACTGCACCGCCACTAGCTTACCCGTTTGCGAGTTAAGTTGCAGAACTGCACACATTCCCTTAGGGACTGATGCTGTTGTAGAAGTGTATAAGAAGTAGGAGGAATAGGAGAAACAGTTAGTAATGATTATGGTAACAACAGCCATGTTCTAGGTGTAGATATGGACTGCCTACAAGGAAGATCATGGAGAGATGGAGTAGGACAATCTTGATTACTTCCACTGTCAGTGACACTGACAAGTCAATTTTGCCAAATAAGCTGGTGATGGTGATCATGATCTGGATGTAGGGAAAGTCTCAGGTTCCACCACTAGAAGGCCTAGGGCCTAGCAAGTGGACAGTACATTTGATAGAGCTATGGCGGCTGAGTGGAAATGCCCTGAAAAGGCTTATGTCCTGTCAAGACAGTTCAAGACCCTCTTTACAATCTCAGAAGTGCAACATGACTGCTTGGGTCCTCCTCCTAAGGTAGACATAGCCGTAGCCAAGCTGTCTCACCGCACCATCGTGCCTGCTGAGGATGGCTCCAATCTTGAAGACCTAATGTACAGGCGTGTAAAGTGTACCCTCAGTAGGCCCTATTCTGCCACCTCTGCCCAAGCTTCCGTGGGTATTGCCTCCAGTGAGGTGGCAAACAACCTTCGGGCAGACCTAGATCAGCTGGAGAAAGACATCGACTCTGGGGTCTCCAGAGATGACATGTTATCCTTCAAGAGATCAATCTCCTTGGCAACATATTTTTGGCTGAAGCTTCCCTCCAGCAGGTTAAGCTGGCCACAAAGTACATGGCACTCACCACTGCAGCAAGAAGACCTCTGTGGTAGAAACCATATTGGGCAGACAATGCCTCTAAGTATAATATTTGTTCCCTTCCCTTTGAGCCTGGGAAGCTCTTTGGCAAAGGGCTTGATAACATCATGGAGGGTCTGGCAAACAAGAAGGGGAAGAGTCTTCCACAATTCTTTTGGGGAAGACACAGACAGTCCAGGTGAAGCAGAGGGTGTCAACAGCTTCTGCAGCCTAGGCCTCAGTTCCAGAGGCATTCCAGGTTCCAGGTAGTAGATGAACCGCGCTCTTCCAGATGTATATTAGCTAAAATCAACTTTATTTTTATTAAATCCAATACACTACGCATTTAGGGGAAGAGGTCCCCTTTATCAAGTGCTCTAGGAAATAGCATGCTAGCTAATGTTCAAAGAGAGGTATAAAAAGGGGTGGCATAATTGGTGACACCCCCATAAAGGGTGGGTCAAACAAATCACATGGTCTGAGAATATCTGTTGTCATTGCTGGGTGCAGAAGATACCTACAGTTCACTGTTTTACCATTCCGCATTTTCTCTGCTCTCCACACTTTCACTAAGGTGGTGGCTCCTGTAGCAGCCATCCTCAGACTACAGGGACTCTTCATCGTTCCTTACCTAGATGACTGGTTATAAAAGAGCAGTCAGAGGATGTTCTTCTAAAACACCTTTAGATGACTGTCATCGTCCTCCTCCAGCATCTAGGTTGGCTAATAAATTGGAGAAAGTCAGACATTGTACCATTCACCCAGAAGAAGTTCTTAAGCTTTATCCTATACTCAGAACCTCTGATAATTTCTCAGGAGAGAAAGGCTCTTCAAAACAACTCGATTTCTAGTCCATCCACGTCTGATTTCCATCTGGACCGCTATGAAAGTCCTAGGACTTAGGCGGTTCCATGGATATTATGGCACTTTCATCCCTCCAGAAGGAGATTCTTGAGGTGTGGAACCGCAGCCCACTGAGCCTAGACATATCCTTCTCCATATCTCTAAAGACCCGTCTTTCCCTGAGATGGTGGATTCATCTGAAAGATGGGATGTCCACGGTCTAACCTCGTTGGTTCCTGTTGACTACCGACGCATTTCTCTCCGGATGGGGAGCTCACTTGAATGAGATGCCAGTTCACGAACTTCCTAGAGAGAACGATCATCCAACTGGAGAGAACTCAGTTTACTTGGCACTCCTCCACTTTGCCTATGCCTTAGTCAATGGGAAGGCTGTAAAAGTCCGGTCCGACAACATGACAACTGTTCTTTATCTGAACAAACAAGGAGGCACCAGATCCCAGTCACTTCTCAAGGAAGCAGGTCTGATCTGGCCATTACCTCTGCAAAGAGAGTGGGAGAACTGCAGGCCTTCTCAGCAGAAGAGCCTTATATATTTTTTTTAAGGACAGAGTACAGTTAAGATTTCTCCCTGGGTTTAACCCTAAAGTGATTTCCCAGGCTAATATTTACCAGGTGGTTCCTGTGTTCTTTCCATCACCTTCTTCGGAAGAAGAGTTCAAAATTCATTCACTGGATCTAGCGAGATGTCTACGCATTTATTTACAGTGCACACTCTCTTTCAGGAGATCCAAAAATCTGCTAGTGAATATTTTTGGCAGAAACAAGGTGCTCAAGGCCTCTTCCTAATATAAGTGACACACAGAACAGGACAAGACAAAACACAGAAGCAGAGTCATCAAGCCAAGGGGTTGGCAACAGTCGAGCAATGCAGTACCAAAATGAATCCAAGAGAGTAGTCACAGGGGGAGCCAAAGGTCAGAAGTCAGAAATACAACAATGGCAGAATAGGAGCTAGCAGGGACAAGTCACAAGACAGAATCAATAGCCAGCGATCATGTGAGGGCTGACAACCTGTTTATAGAAAGTCAGGACCTGCCCCAGATTGGATTGGTAGACAGACTGTCAATCGCACAGGCAAGGCTGAGATTCACTATTAGAGGAGCAGAGAGAAACAAAGATGCAAGAGACGGGTGTGGCAGAAATTCAATTACAGACAGGAGGTATTAGGACAGTGTTCAGACTGAGCAACAAGAAACCTACGCAAGGAATTAAACTTAATGCGCCTCCTTCGCTGCAGCATGCTAGCGGAGGGTGGCGCAGAGACCCGAAAAGGCAGAGACGTTACTGTTAATCTGTTTCCTTAGTCCTAACAGCAGCACAAGCTTCCCTCCTTCATATATTTTTTCTTTCTTTCTTCTTTATAATTGACACAGTGGGGAGAGGTCTCAGTTGTCCTCTTATAGGGTGGGTAATGGCTAATTAATTATTTAAATTAAAAGTTCCGCCTCTCCTACCAGCACACAGGGGCAGAAATACCCTTGGAAATACCCCTGGAAGTGCCAAATACCACGTAATTCTCACCATTCTCACACCTTCCGCATTGTTGGAAGCATTGTCCCTATTCCTATCCAGCCACCCACTGGTAGCAGCGTTGTCTTCATTCCCACCAGGGCCATTTCCAGGTTTTGACCCTTGGGCGCAAGGTAAGAAACCCAATCAGTTACATCCAGTGATTGCTGCAATTCACTGCATTATTTCTGAGTGGACAAAGAAAATTTTGGTCTTTTTAACATTCCAGTGAATAGTAGTGGATGCAAATGGAGAGTTGCAGCGTCTGTCATTCTGTCAGAACAACAAACTGAAAAGTGCAAGCCTAGCTTTACAAACCTAGTCATACTGTAAAGATGCTAGTTATCTGATCTGGAGTCCAATTGGTGAGGCAATGGCACAGTAATGAAACAGTACTTCTGACTTAGCTTTCTAGAAGGTACCTTGAGCTTCAAGTTTTTTGTAGAGAGCCATACCTTTTCTTTTATACCAAAGGAAGGGAAAGACTTGCGATGTCTATCAGGAGTTTTCTTATAGTGATCCTGAGCTTCATGCAGGGTGTTTGTCAACTTTTCTTGAACTTGCTTCAAGGTAGACAGTCTGTCGGTGACAGCAGGAACTGAAGAAGAAATTGGAAGATTAGGAATGAATGTAGGATGGAAACCCATATTGGCAAAAAATGGACTCTGAGACATAGAAGAATTCTGGGAGTTGTTATAAGCAAATTCCGCCATAGGAAGAAAATTCACCCAATCATCTTGGAGATAACTTGTATAACACCGCAAATACTGTTCAAGGGTTTGGTTAGTACGCTCAGTTTGGCCATTAGACTGTGGATGAAAAGCAGAAGATAAGTTCACTTCAATTGCGTGGCCATTTTGGTAAGACAGTCTACCACAACTAGAACTGTACACATATCTTTTGAAGGTGGTAGTTCAACAATAAAGTCCATAGAGACAGAACCCCAAGGACGAGATGGAATAGGAAGAGGCTGAAGTAATCCTACTGGTGAGGAACGAGGGGTCTTATTCCTGGCACAGGTTTGACAGGAAGAAACATACTTCTTGACATCCATCTTGTATTTAGGCCACCAAAATGAGCGGGACAAAAGTTCTTTGGTCTTTTTGACTCCCATGTGACCTGCGGGTCTAGAGTAATGAACAAGGCGCAGAATTTCTAATTGAGTAGTCTCAGGAACATAAAGACACTGATCAAGAGTCTTTGAACGCCAAATCTATATCTGTATGGGGATGATTAAGGAAAGGTTCTCCTTTTTAACCTTCTTTAATCCTCTGAAGTATACATTTGGAAATGGTTGTCCCCACAAAATTCTTAGCAGGTAAGATGGTGGTTTCGGGTGTGTCATCTTGTGTTATTTTGGAAAACATCCGGGATAAGGCGTCTGCTTTTCCATTGCGGGATCCAGTTCTGTAGGAAATGATGAAATGAAATCTTGAAAAAATAGAGACCATCTAGCCTGTCTACCAGAAAGTCTTGGCTGATCTGATAAATTCAAGATTTTGGTGATCCGTAAGAACCTGCACCACATGAGATGCTCCTTCAATAAGATGCCTCCATTCCGTGAATGCTTTTTTTAATTGCCAGTAATTCTTTATTCCCAATGTCATAATTTCTTTCAGGAGGTGACATCAGGTAGGAGAAAAAAGCACAAGGATGAAGCAACTGTTTATCCCCAACTCTTTGGGACAATACTGCTCCTACTGCCAAATCTGAAGCATCCACTTCAACTATAAATGGGAGGTCTGGATTAGGATGAACTAAAATAGGAACAGAAGTAAAAAGTGTCTTCAATTGGGTAAATGCTTCGTCTGCACTTGAAGACCATTTAAAAGGAATTCCTTTCTGGGTTAGTTGTGTTATGGGACTAATAACCTTTGAGAAATTCCTAATAAATTTGCGTTAGAAATTTGCAAAGCCAACAAATCTGTCAACCTCCTTGACATTCTTGGGAGAAGGCCAGTCTAAAATAGCTTGGATCTTACTGGGGTCCATTCACAATCCTTCTGTAGAAATTATGTACCCAAAAAACTGAATTTCTGTATTTTGAAATTCACATTTTTCCAGTTTAATATATAGTTGGTTTTCTCTTAGAATTGAATGGTAACTTCATCTTCCATTCAACTCACCTTTGCTTGCTGTGCATCTACCTTCAACTCATGCTATAAAATTGAATGGTAACTTCATCTTCCATTCAACTCACCTCTGCTTGCTGTGCATCTACCTTCAACGCATGCTATAAAAGTGAATGGTAACTTCATCTTCCATTCAACTCACCTCTGCTTGCTGTGAATCTTACCTTCAACGCATGCTATAAAAGTGAATGGTAACTTCATCTTCCATTCAACTCACCTCTGCTTGCTGTGCATCTACCTTCAATCCATGCTATAAAGTTGAATGGTAACTTCATCTTCTATTACATCCAAGTCTTACTGTTTACTGAACCCTATCTTAGCCTTTCATGAAGTCTGTATTTTTGCAATTCAATATGTCCTTATCTGTACTAGTGTCAGTCTTTTGATGCTCTGTGATTTTATGGTAGTCCCCTGGTCAGTGTTTATTTGTAACTAAATAGGCCAGTCTCCTCATATGCCACAGTTTGTTGATTAATTGGTTAACGACTTAAATTAGTGCTAGTTTTGAAGCTCTGTATCCCTATATAAGTATATACAGCTTATGGGGGAAGCATTTCCAATGCAGGGGGGAATTTCCTAATGCAGTGTCCATATTCACCTAAGTGTATATTAAACAAAGTGCACTTATACATAGCACTTAGGGCACGAGACATACAAACCATGGAAGAACACCAGGTAAACGTATACCCAAATTAACAAGCTTTAACACATGGTATCATAGAGCTGCACTGTCACTTACTATCTTAGCAATTACATAGCTCCCAACCATCCCGCATCTGGCGGGACAGTCCCGATTTCACACTGCTGTCCCGCTTACAGTTTGTCCCGCTATGCCCCTGAAGTGTTTTGCTGTTAACAAACTTTATTAGGGGAGAGCAAAGGCTAAATGGTAGATGCTAAATCCTAATGGGCTAAAGGACCTTTGATGGCGTCATGACCATGTGGTCAGACTCGTGTGGGCGGAGCTATTCTGGATACTGCGGGACAGACTGTGATATTACACAGAAAGCTGCCGGGAACGAGAGTGATCAAAGGGATAGCATGTGTGAGCAAGAGGGAGGAACTGGGGGCAGATGTAGGGGCAGTTAAACTGAAGGCAGATGTAGAGGCAATTAAACTGGGGGCAGATGAACGGGCAATTAAACTGAAGGCAGATTAAGGGGACAATTAAAACTGGTGGCAGATAAAGGGGGACATTAAGCTAGTGGCAGATAAAGGAGGACATTAAATTGGTGGCAGATAAAGGGGGACATTAAACTGGGGGCAGATGAAGGGGGCATTAAGCTGGTGACAGATGAAGGGGAGACATTAAATTGGTGGCAGATGAAGGGGGGACATTAAGATGGTGGCAGATGAAGGGGGGCATTAAGCTGGTGGCAGATGAAGGGGGACATTTAATGTCCCTCTCCATCTACCCCCACTGTTTAATGTCACCCTCCATCTGCCCCATAGTTTAATGTCACCCTCCAGCTGCCCCATAGCTTAATGTCACCCTCCAGCTGCCCCAGTTTAATGTCCCCCTCTAGTTTCTGCCAGTTTAAACTGGGGCACGAGGAGAGGGACTTAATATTGTGGAGAAATTGGAGGGGAACATTATAATGTGGGGGAATATAATGTTAGGGTGACTGTAAGAGCATTATATTGTGTGGGGGCACATGGAAAAATAGATGAGAATGGGCGGAGTCTACGTAGAAGTGGGTGGAGCTAAATTTCCCACAGCGTGCATAGTGCGCCGCATAATTTGTCCCTCTTTCTGTCCTTTGAAAGTTGGGAGGTATGGGCATAGCTCCCAACCGTCCCGCATCTGGCGGGACAGTCCCGATCTTACACTGCTGTCCCATGGTCCCACATAGCTTACAATTTGTCCCGCTATGCCCCTGAAGTGTTTTGCTATTAACAAACTTTATGAGGGTAGGGTAAAGGCTAAATGGTACAGTGCCTTGCGAAAGTATATACCGGGACTCCAGCACTCTGCCTGTCACCTTCTCACAACATATATACATTGCCTTGCGAAAGTATTTGGCCCCCTTGAACTTTTCAAACTTTTGCCACATTTCAGGCTTCAAACATATAGATATAAAATTTTAATTTTTTTGGTGAAGAATCAACAAGAGGGACACAATTGTGAAGTGGAACGAAAGTTATTGGATATTTTAAACTTTTATAAAAAAAAAAAAAACTGAAAAGTGGGGAGTGCCAAATTATTCTGCTCCCTTAAGTTAATACTTTGTAGCGTCACCTTTTGCTGCGATTACAGCTGCAAGTCACTTAGGGCATGTCTCTATCAGTTTTGCACATCGAGAGACTGAAATTCTTGCCCATTCTTCCTTGGAAAACAGCTCGAGCTCAGTGAGGTTGGATGGAGAGCATTTGTGAACAGCAGTTTTCAGCTCTTTCCACAGATTCTCGATTGGATTCAGGTCTGGACTTTGACTTGGCCATTCTAACACCTGGATACATTTATTTGTGAACCATTCCATTGTAGATTTTGCTTTATGTTTGGGATCATTGTCTTGTTGGAAGATAAATCTCTGTCCCAGTCTCAGGTTTTTTGCAGACTGCAACAGGTTTTCTTCCAGAATGGTCCTGTATTTGGCTCCATCCATCTTCCCATCAATTTTAACCATCTTCCCTGTCCCTGCTGAAGAAAAGCAGGCCCAAACCATGATGCTGCCACCACTATGTTTGACAGTGAGGATGGTGTGTTCAGGGTGATGAGCTGTGTTGCTTTTACGCCAAACACATCGTTTTGCATTGTGGCCAAAAAGTTCGATTTTGGTTTCATCTGACCAGAGCACCTTCTTCCACATGTTTGGTGTGTCTCCCAGGTGGCTTGTGGCAAACTTTAAACGAGACTTTTTATGGATATCTTTGAGAAATGGCTTTCTTCTTGCCACTCTTCCATAAAGGCCAGATTTGTACAATGTACGACTGATTGTTGTCCTATGGACAGACTCTCCCACCTCAGCTGTAGATCTCTGCAGTTCATCCAGAGTGATCATGGGCCTCTTGGCTGCATCTCTGATCAGTCTTCTCCTTGTTTGAGATTAAAGTTTAGAGGGACGGCCGGGTCTTGGTAGATTTGCAGTGGTCTGATACTCCTTCCATTTCAATGTGATCGCTTGCACAGTGCTCCTTGGGATGTTTAACCGGTTGATGACCACCGGCCGTAAATTTACAGCCAGCGGTCCTGGTCCCTGAAGTCCGGCCAATAGTAAATTTATGGCCGGCACTTCAGAGACCCTGTGACCGGGATCGGGAGCGGATGTTAGCTGTAACTGACAGCTAACACCCTGCTCCATAACCCCCGGTCGGAATTTAGTTCCAATCGGAGGTTTTAACCCCTTGGATACCGCGGTCAAACATGTCTATTTTCTGTAGCTAGGGTCTGACCAGTGACCCCAGGCTGCCTGAAGACCCCACTACCTGGTTGATCCTGCCGGGATGTCAAGAAGTCAGCCGATGCGTCTACATCGGCTGACATTCTTGTATAGACTGCAATACAAGAGTATGCTCGTGTATTGCAGTCTATAATACTGAGCCAGGATCAGAGCATCGCTGGCTCAGGTGTCCTTATAGGACAGGTGAAAAATGTAAAAAAAAAAAGAAAAAAAAAAAAATAAAGTGTGTAAAAAAAAAAAAAAAAAATTATAAAGTTATAAAGCCCCCAAAAATCCCTGTTCCTATATAAAATGAATTATATAAAAAAAATAAATAAATTTATAAAAACAACACATATTTGGTATCGCCGTGTCCGTAACAACCTGTACAATAAAGCTGAAACAATATTTAACATACACGGTGAACGTCGAAAAAAAAAAACCGGAAAAAAAAACGCTGGAATGATTTTTGACTGTCTCGCTTAAAAAAAATGCTATAAAAAGTGATCAAAAACTCATATGTACCTCAAAACAATACCAATAAAAAGCGCATGTCCTCCTGCAAAAAATAAGCCCTAAACCAAGTCTGTCAACTGAAAAATAAAAATGTTACGCATCTCAGAAGATGGTGATGCAAAAACAATTGATTTATGTCCACAAATGAGTTTTTGTTCTGCAGAATTAGTAACGCATAAAAAAACAATATAAATGAGGTATCGCCATAATCGTACCGACCTGCAGAATAAAGGTAACATGTTACTTATGCTGTACGCCACACAGCAAAAAAATTAAAAGGTAAAAACCAATTCCAGAATTGATATTTTTTTTAATCCACCCAGAAAGAGTTAATATAATTTATTCAATAAGCTATAGACACCCTAAAAAAATGGTGTCATTAAAAAATGCATATCATACCACAAAAAATCAGCCCTCATATGGCTACATCATCCGAAAAATAAAGAATATAGCTTGTACAATGTGAAGACAAAAACCCCAAAAATCACCAAATCATTAGAACACAACTGGCTGTATAAGGAGGGGAATGTATAAGCGGTGCGAGCCTATATCAGGGTACAAACCAGATTTAGAGCTTACGAGGGATAATAAACCAGAAGTGACCCCCAGAGTGACCCCCCTCCCAATCATAGGAGCTACTGGGGATATAGTAGGGAATTTCGTGTTTCCCATGTACTCCACACAGCTTACATATTCACTCTTCACCATCTGCTGTGCATTCACATCTGGGATACTAATGCTTATTACACCCCCTGATAAGTTCTTTGAGGGGTGCAGTTTTCAAAATGGGGTCACTCCCTAGGAGATTCCACTTTTCTGGTACCTTAGAGGCTCTGCAAACATGACATGGCGTCCAGATACCAAACATCTGAATCTGCACTCCAAAAGCCACATAGCGCTCCTTCCCTTTTGTGCCCTGCTGTGTACCCAAACTGCAGATTATACCCACATGTATGACACTGGTGTACCCAGGATAACGTACATAATGTCATATGTGGGTATAAACTGCTGTTTGGGCACAGCCGGGCACAGAAGGGAAGGAGCGCTATTTGGTTTTTGGCGCACAGATTTAGACAGTTTAGCTTTTGGACGCCATGACACTTTTGCAGAGCTCCTGAAGTGCCAGTAAAGCGGAATTCCCTGACACGTGACCCTATTTTGGAAACTGCACCCCTGAAGGAATTTATCCAGGGGTACAGTGAGCATTTTTTACCTCCAAGTGTTGCTATAATTTATTTTCCAGAAATGAATACGCAGATGATTGTGAAAGGTGAAAATGATAATTTTTCTAGGAATATGTCATTTCAATGCATAATACGTTGTGCCCGGCTTGTATCAGATATGAACGCTCCAAAAGATGATGTGCCCAGGATACCCACTTAACAATTTTTAGAGTGTTTGTGCCTGCTGACATAAGCTGGGCACAAAATATTGGGCACTGAAATGGCGTATCTCTGGAAAAATTGCAATTTTCCCTTTTCATTATCAGCTGCGCATTCATTTATTGAAATTAAAAGAATGCAACACTTAAGGGTTAAGAATACTCGCTACCCCACTTGATAAATCCCTTCAGGGGTGTAGTTCCCAAAATGGGGTCACAAGTCTGCGGATTCCACTTTACTGGCAATTCAGGGGCTCTGCAAAAGTGGCATGGTGTCCAAAAACCAAACTGTGCTTCAAAAACCAAAATAGCGCTCCGTCCCTTCTGTGCCCGGCTGTGCCCAAGCAGCAGTTTATACCCACATATGACATTAAGTACGTTATCCTGGGTACACCAGTGTCATACATGTGGGCGTAAACTGCAGTTTGGGTACATAGCATCGGGCAGATGTGAAGGAGCGCTATGTGGCTTTTGGAGCATAGCTTTAGATTGTTGGATTTTGGACACCATGTCAAATTGTCAAAGACCCTAAAATTGCCCCTACAAAATGGGGGTCACTTCTTGGAGAATTCCAATTTACTGGCACCTCTGCAAAAACAACATGGCGTCCAGAAAGTCCCTCTAGATCTGTACTTCAAAAGCTAAAAAGCGCAGTGCTCCTTCCCTTCTGAGCCCTGCTGTGTGCACAAGCAGCAGTTTACACCCACATATATATTTTTTTTCCCTCCGGGATAGCCCACTTAATAGTTTTAGGAGTGTATGTCTCTGATGCCACAAAGTGGGTACAATGTATTGGGCACCAAAATGGCATATTTATTTAAAACTGTCAATTTTCACTTTGTACATTAATTTTTGGGAAGCATTTTTAGGCTCAAAATTATAATACCCCTTGATGCATTCCTTGAGGGGTGTAGTTTCTAAAATGGTGTCTCTTTTGAGGGGTTTACATTGTATTGGTAATTTAGGGGCTCTGCAAATGCGACATGGCACCTTAAAACAAAATCTGCCCTCCAAAAGCCAAATAGCGCTCTTTCCATTCTGAGCCCCACCATGTACCCATACAGCAGTTTACGACCACATATGGGGCATTTCTGTGTTCAGGAGAAATTGTGTAACAAACTGAGGGTTTTTTTTCTTCTTTATCCCCTTGTAAAAATTAAAAATATGTCGCTAAATGGACAGTTTATTGGAAAAAAAAAAGTAATTTTTAATTTTTACATTCCAATGTTAATAGAATACTTTTGGGGGTTTCCATTATATTGGTACTCTAGGGGCTCTGCAAATGCGACATGGCACCTGAAAACTATTCCAGCAAAATCTGCCCTTCAAAAGCCAAATAGCGCTCTTTCCATTCCGAGCCCCGCCATGTACCCATGCAGCAAATTACGATCGCATATGGGGTATTGCCGTGTTCAGGAGCAATTGTGTAACAAACTGTCGGTGGCTTTTTCTCCTTTAACCCCCTGTGAAAATGAAAACTTTGGGGATAAAGTGATGTTTTAGTAATTTTTCATTTACACATCCCAATGTTAATAAAATCTGTGAAACGGCTGTGGGGTCAAAATGCTCAGTATACCCCTTGATAAATTCTGCCAGGGGTGTAGTTTCCAAAATGGGGTCACTTTTAGGGGGTTTCCAATGTATTGGTACTCTAGGGGCTCTGCAAATGAGACATGGCACCTGAAAACTATTCCAGCAAAATCTGCTTTTCAAATGCCAAGTGTCGCTCTTCCTTTTCCGTGCACTGCCGTGTGCCCAAAAATCATTTTATACCCACATGTGGGGTATTTCTGTGCTCGGGAGAAATTGCACAACAAATTGTGAGATGCTTTTTCTCCTTTAACCCTTTGTGAATGTGTTAATTTTAAGGATAAATGAATGTATTATTGGATAAAAATGAAATGTCTAAATTTCACCTCCATATTGTTTTAATTCTTGGGAAATGCTTAAAGGATTATCAAACTTCCCAAATGCTGTTTTGAATTATTTGATGGGTGCAGTTTTGAAAATGGGGTGATTTATGGGGGTTTCTAATATATAGTCCTTTATAATCCCCTTCAGAACTGAAGTGGTCCCTAAAAAATGAGTTTGGGAAATTTTCTTGTAAATCTGGAAAATCGCTGTTACACTTGTAAACCTTCTAACATCCAAAATAAATTAAAGGATGATTAAAAGATAATGCCGATATAAAGCAGAGATATGGTAGATAATATTTATTCATGTATTTGGGGGGTATGACTATCTGTATGAAAAGCAGAGCATTTTACATTTTGAAAATTGCAATTTTTTTCCAAATTTCCCTCAAATTTCCTAATTTTTTATAAATAAATACAAAAATATTGATCAATGTTTACCACTAACATGAAGTACAATGTGTCATGAAAAAACAGTCTCAAAATCACTTGTGTAAGTTATAGCATCTCAAAGTTATTGTCATATAAAGTGACACATGTCAGTTTTGAAAAATGAGGCCTGGTCCATAAGGCACTTTTAGGCCCGGTCCTTAACCGGTTAAAGTTTGGGAAATCTTTTTGTATCCAAATCTGGCTTTACACTTATCCACAACAGTATCACGGACTTGCCTGGTGTGTTCCTTGATCTTCATGATGCTTTCTGCGCTTTAAAAAGAACCCTGAGACTATCACAGAGCAGGTGCATTTATACGGAGACTTGATTACACACAGGTGGATTATATTTATCATCATCAGTCATTTAGGACAACATTGGATCATTCAGAGATCCTCACTGAACTTCTGGAGTGAGTTTGCTGCAATAATATTGCACTCCCCACTTTTCAGTTTTTTATTTTTTACAAAAGTTTAAAATAACCAATAAATTTTCGTTCCACTTCACAATTGTGTCCCACTTGTTGTTGACTCTTAACCAAAAAATTAAAATTTTATATCTTTATGTTTGAAGCCTGAAATGTGGCAAAAGGTTGAAAAGTTCAAGGGGGCCGAATACTTTCGCAAGGCACTGTAGATGCTAAATCCTAGTGGCTAAAGGACCTTTGATGACATCATGACCATGTGATCAGAATCTTGTGTGGGCGGAGCTATTCTGGATACTAGTGGACAGTGTGATGTTACACAGAGGAAGCTGCTGGGAACGAGAGTGATCGAAGATGAGGATAGAAGAGACAGCATGTGTGACCAAGAGGGGGGAACTGGGGGCAGATGTAGGTGGCAGTTAAACTGAAGGCAGATGAACGGGCAATTAAACTGAAGGCACTTGAAGGGGGCAATTAAACTGGTGGCAGATAAAGGGAGACATTAAATTGGTGGTAGATGGAGGGGGCAAATAAACTGGTGGCAGATGAACAGGCAGTTAAACTGAAGGCAGGTAAAGGGGGGCATTAAGCGGTGCACACTATCCACATCAGTCCTTCTCTTCTTCCTTTTCCCATGTACAGCTCTCACACACTTTTCACTCTTTTTAACCACCCCAATCCCTACACTTCTTTTAGTAGTGAAACCAAACATAAGCGTCCACATAAATCACTGAACCACCTTCCGTCTCTGTCAATTTTGCTCCTCCTAGCTGCTGGGGACATCTCTCCAAACCCTGGCAATCCTTCTTTCCCTAATTTTTCCTCCTCCTACACATATAGAAATCCAACAAACCTCATCAATATTTGCTGTTTTCCCTCTCCTTTTCTTTCCTGTCTCTTTTAACTGTTCTCTCTGGATATCTCCATTGCAGTATCTGTCCTTACCATAACTCCTAGGCAGCATGCCCACTGCCTCGGGGTTCTGTTTGACTCAGACCTTTCCTTCACCCCCTCATATCCAATCACTCGCACGCTCATGTCATCTCCACCTCAAAAACAACTTCAGAATACGCCCTTTCCTTACCAGAGATACACTAAAGAAACTTATTGTTGCCCTGATTCACTCTTGCCTTGACTACTGTAACTCCTTACTAATCGGTTTTCCCCTTACTAAACCCTCTTCTCTACAATCTATTCTGAATGCATCGGCCAGGCTCATCTATCAGTCTAGACGCTACAGCGATGTCTCCGGTCTGTGTCAGTCACTGCATTGGCTGCCTATTCAATACAGAATACAATATAAACTTATCACCCTGATCCACAAGGCTCTCCATAATGCTGCACCTCCCTACATTTCCTCCCTCATCTCTGTCTATCACCCAACCCGTGCTCTCCATTCACTCAAAGACCTAAGACTAACATCCTCTATTATCAGAACCTCCCAAGCTCGTATCCAAGACTTCTCCTGAGTTGCACCACTTCTCTGAAATGCTCTATCAGATTAACCCCCAATTTCTACAGCTTTAAGCCCAACTAAAGACATATCTTTTCAGACAGGTCAGCATTCCTTTTGTCACACACATCTTTAAATTACTCATATGGTTCAGGTAATTCTACAGAGTTAGTGATAGAGCTTTCAGTAGCTCTGGGAAGGAATTGACTGCTTCAGTTGACAATTTTGTTGACAATATTCAGAAGTGAAAGTTACATTTCCTGACTTCCAGTCTACTGAAGGATTATGAATGCTGAGCCATGGTATTCCCAAAATTATTGGAAATTTTGGTGAAGAGATTAACTGAAAACAAATCCTCTCCTCGTGACCAGGATCAATCAATACTTCCAGTTCGGTAGTTTCATGAGTAACAGGACAAGAATTTAAAGGTGACCCATGAACAGTCACTAATTCAACGTGTGAAGATCTTGGACTGTGCTCAATATGATTATCAAATGCAAACTTAATGTCCATAAAATTTCGAGCTGCACCGGAATCCAGCATTGCTGTAGTGGACAACTTGTACGGACCATAAGAAAGCTGAACTGGTAATGTGAAATGAGGTTGGTTAGAAGTCATGTTATCAGTACATGGTGTGGTGGAAAACAGAGGCTAAACCTCCAGTTTAAGCGAAGCACAGGGGGGAGAAGACTCCGAATTTGGTCTAATTTCAGTTGCAGCAACTGCCCTTTGAGGTTTATTAGGGCAGTCAAGAACATAATGTCCAGGTTGTCCACAATAAAGGCATAGTCTTTCAGCAAGGCGACAAGGAAAAACTGCAATGCATTTCCGCTGCGGTTTTTCCTGCAGCGATTTTTGGCTGCGGCCTGCTATGTGGGGCCTTAGCCTAAGGCTATTTTGTTAATAAATTAAAATGTTTTCAGGGTGTGGCCTGACCTGCATGGAGTGAAGACGTTCACTCCATTGACATCCTGTGATTTATCCTGCTTGGACCAGCTTCTGGTGGCCCTGCTGGCTCCATTCTCTCCTTCTAGTGCTCCAGAGGGGGGTTCCCATGTTCAGCAGCTCCTGGTCTTCCTATTCCGGTTCTGGCACTTTCTGTGAGTTCCTGCTGTGGCATCCTGCTGAGCACCTCTGCAGTCCTCACCACCCGAGTCTCCCCTGGTCCCTGGATCCCTGCTGGGCATCAGGCCAAGGGCGGTGTAATAGACCCCAGGGCAGTGGTTTGGCAATGCCAGTGGCCATCTTGGATCTTCCTTCTGGGCCTGCACAACCCGGAGTTCCACTCTTGTTTTGATGTTCCACTCTTAATTATATATTGTGCCACTTGCTGGACTCTCACTACACAACAAGAACCTCCTACCTGTCTATGCACACATTCTGTGTGGAGTTCTTCAACTTTAGCCTGCATACGCTGCTTGTGCCCATGCCTATACGGACTCTATACTCTGGTGTTGATCTTTTCTCTCTGTTATATCATAGAGGGGTACTCCTCTGCCTATTCCTGACCCTCCTACCTATACTCTTACTACACATATAGTGCTATAAGCCTTCTTTCTTCTCCCTGAACTACTTATACCTCCCTCATCAGAGAGATCGCCCCCCCATCCCACGCGGAGGGTTCTACCTTGCAACTCCTTTGACTTGACTGCATGGGCCACCGAACAACCAAAGCTGTAGTCAATGGCATGAGTCAGACGGTCAACAATCCCCAAGATGACACGGTAGCCACACCTGGGGTGGATAAAATTATGTCGACCAACGCATCCTGTCAGGCTTCCCTCACGGTTAATATTGACCACCTTTAAACTGTTCTCAATTGCCTCAGATATGTCATTGACAAAATTCAGGAACGCACCACTGAGGCTGAACGCAGACTGGGAGAAGAAGAAGACTCTGTTCCCTCAACTGCAGACTCTGTTCATACTCTGTAATTATAGTTTAAAACCCACTAGGCTAGAATGGAGGATACTGAAAATTGCAACAGGCAAAATAATGTACAGTTTTTGGGGCTCCCTGAGAGGGTGGAGGTCGACAACCCTGAATCATTTGCTTAAGAGCTATCACCTGTGGCTCTCTCCTCCTGCTTTGTAATAGAGTGAGCCCACTGGATTCCCACTAGACCTCTACATCCTGGAGCACCGGCAAGACCCTTCATCATGAAGGTGCTCAGTTACAGAGATCGGGATGCAAACCCGGCTGCAGCATGGTGCAAATGAGAAGTCACCTTTGAAAATAGGTTGTCCTTTTACCCAGACTTCAAGTCTGAGATTCGGAAGAAGAGGAGACAATTTGTCCAAGTGAGAGCCAGACTGCGGGAATTTGGTATCAAATATATTATGCTGTACCCTACACGCTTGAGGATACAGGACGGTGTCACGACCCACTTGCAGGAAGCTTAAACTTGACTGGATCACCGTCACAACAACAGACACTAGACTGTTCCTATGCTTGAGACCCAGATGTGTGACCAGTAACCACCATGTCAACTTATGGACTTTCATTGAGGTTTCACTCTGCCACTCTCATTAGGCCTGAGAAAACTACATACATTAATCTTACTAGACTTTCTACTAACCTCCACATCCACCATGATAATATGGGATGTCGTGTTATTGCTTCATTCGATAATGAACAGGTTTTTGATTCTTTTGAATGGAATTTTATTATGTGGACTACTTTGAAGCACTTAGGAATCTCGGATGGTTTTTTTTTTTAATGGCTCCAGCTCTTGTATCTCTGGCCACCGGCTAGAGTCCAGGTCAATGGCTATACCTCAGATTCATTGCCGCTTGTTATGGAACCGTAGGTATCAAGATTTACTGGTAATTCTTGTATAGAGGGCTGGGATGTAGTGGGCATAACGGAAAAGCTTTCCCTGTATGCCGATGATATGCTGATAAACTTGGCTAACCCAGGGTCTTCTTTAGCGGTATCATTGGACACTGTTAACGGATATGGGCATTCAGATTTGAGGGTAAATTGGGGGAAATCAGTGCTGTGTTTTATTGATGACATTGATCAGGAGTTGATTCTTTCCTCCTTGACCCTTCAGGTAGTGGATCAATGTACCTATTTAGGCATAGTGATTCACAAGGATGTCCATAAATTACTGTCCCTTAATATAAACCATGCGGTCGAGTATGTCTCTCACAAGCTTAAGGCATGAACGTACCTCCCGTTAATGTTGGTGGGGTGGATAAATATATTTAAAATGGTTCTTCTACCCAAGATACTGTATATCTATAGATCGATGCCAGCGATCATTCCTGGTAGGCACTTTGTGGTGATTGACAAACTTCTCACTGCCTTCCTGTGGCATAACCAGACTCCTCGATTGGCGAGGGACACTTTGAAAGCTCCTTGTGATCATGGTGGCCTAGCCCTCCCTGACGTTTATCTTTATTATATAGCCAAACAACTTTCTTATGCAGCCTTGTTGATCAGGACAGATGCTAACAACCATCTGGTGGTACTGGAGGTGGCCCTATTGGCCTGGTGTAAAGGTACGGCTCATACCCCACCAAGTGTTATACCTCTGATATGGCCGCTACTGTTGCAGCATGGAAGAATTTTGTACATATCCAGAGAGATGAGGATGATGATATGTACTGGTCCCCTATATACTTCTATGGCAGAATAACCTTTTTCTAGAGTTAAAGAATTTACCTGATTTCCAAATTTTGGCGCCGGACCGGGGGTTCTTCTGTTCTTTTGAAAGTTTGAGATTGGAACTTCATCTTCCACATACTAGTCACTATCGCTATCTCAAGCTCCACCATGCATGTAGGCAACAATTTGGAGGGGACCCGGTGTTTTTGGAGTGTGGTCCACTGGAGTCTGTGGAGAGACGGGAGGTCCCCTACAAACTGATCTCCTCTTTCTACACAGAGCTGATTGCTAATCAAAAATCCCCATTAGATAAATCTTTCCTCATGTGGCAGACAGATATCCCCACTTTGCACTTTAGATGTAAGGAGGAACTGGCCGCAATGTGGAAATCCATGGTCATAAGTGCTAGAGACTTATTCAGGTCATGTGGCTTCACAGAGTGTATTTGAAGCCAGTTAAGCTGGTCCAGATTTGTAGCCTGCGCACCAATATCTGCACCAGATGTGGGGATCATATGGGATCCTTTATACATATGGTGTGAGACTGTGTGGTTATCTATGCTTTTTTGTCTGATGTTCATGGGTTTCCTAAAGTGACTGTAGATCTTCCCGGGGTCTGCTCACCGGAGGTTTGCCCATTGGGCTTGGTTAAAGAGATTGTACCCACTCTGAGTTCTGTAGTGCCTGTCTCATTTCCAGTCTGCCACTGAGTGCAGAACATCTTTTCTATAAGTCATGTGACCATCATGTCATTACATGTCCTTTATCCATTCTAGTGTGAGAATCTGCACTTATATTGTAGGGCTGGCATTATCGGTACAATTTTTGCCTTGCCCAGTAGGGCAGATCACCAGATCCCTGTTAATATACTGTAATTTTGTGCTGTTGAATGTACCATTCACAAAATTAATACAGCTAAGTTATAGATATAACTTTTCATTATACAAATAATAATATTTGTCTCTTAATATTGGTGTGAAACTGGAAAACTCCTTTAAGTTTGTAAGGGTTATATGGTTATACTATCAAAATTATTTATCCTGCATCTATAGGATAGAGGACAAATTGCTGATCAGTGGGGGTCCAAACATGAGACCCCCACTAATCCTGGTTACCGGGGGTGTTTTACACCTTTTGTGAATGTAGCAATGGTGGACACAGAGTGCCAGAGATAGCTGAAGTACAGCACCTAAAAATAGAGGATAAATCATTTTCATGCTATAACCCCTTTAAGAGTAGCTTGTCAGCTTTTGATACTCTATGTGCAATGACTTGAAACATCTTAACTAAATCACCAGCTGTAGATGCAAAATGGGTGATCAGTATCATCAGTGAAAGTAATGCAGTGTATTTACAAATGTACTTGGCATTTATCTGTTAATTACTTGTATTAGTATATTCAGAGCCAAATCTAACTTTTCTGCTGCCTTAGGCGAAAATTAAAATTGTGCCCCCCTCATAAAAATTATAACTACTGTGAGAAGGTGACAGGCAGAGTGCTGTAATCACGGTATATCTCCCCCAGATTTCTGACATATGTGTGGTCCAGGGCAGGTCTTGAATAGACCTCAGCCCAGGTGTAGGTCCCAGTCTCATTAATGGGCCATAAAAGGCTGCAGAGCCTGCACTTCAGGGTAGATCCTGGGAGTGAGAGGAGGTGTCTGGGTCTGTCCTGAAAACACTGAGAGTCTGGTGAGACCAAACTGTGTTAATTTGTTTGTTCTTGTGGCTGGAAGTAAGCCACACGTATAGTTAGTTTTTTGTTACAGTTTAGGTTAGTGCTCAGACGAGCAGGATTTTGTTTCTTTCTGTTTTGCCTGAAGTTAAAGCTGTATTTTATTTTGCTTATTTTGTACCTGAACTGAAGGTTTATTTATTTTGCTGTTTTTTTAAAATAAACCTGTTTGCACCAGGCTTTTGTGTCTCTGTCTCTGACTGGTTGGGTCCGCACCACTGCTGCTACCAAGCTACTTCCCCCACACTACCCACGTAGGAAACTTGCATTGGTTCGTAATATAAATATGCCATGCTAAAAGCCACAGTCCATCTGTCTTCTCCTACTCTCTTCTGATAGGATGTTGATGCTAAGGTGCTGAAGTCAGTCACACTCACTTGTCAGGCACTCTCTCTCTGCAATTATTTGTTAGGTATAATGTGAAAAAAACGCAATTCAGCCATTGATTTTTGGGGTTTTATTTTTACAGCATTTATAGTGTAGTAAAAATTACCTGTTAACTGTATTCTGTGGGACAGCAATACCAAATTAACATAGTGGATACTGAAAAAAAAAATCAGTTTGTATTGCCATATCTATGGAGGTATGTAAGGGCTTTTTTCTGCATGGCAAGCTGTCATTTTCATTACTACCACTATGGGAAAAATACACCTTTTTGATCACTTTCTATTCCATTTTTTGGGGGGAAGAGGGTGATTTTCTGTTACAGCATATATTTTATTAAGTCATGCATTTTTTGAATGTGGCAATACCTAATATGTTTATTTTTTATTTTTCTATTTAAAATTGGAAAGGTGTTGATTCCAATGTTTAAACATCCCCCACAAAGTTTTGAATGAACACTACTTAGTGTTTCAGCAAAGTACATTACAGTTTACCCTAAGGATATGTGTAATGTCCGTGCCCATTCGGACTTTGACGCCATCCTCCGACTGCATGCTACGGCACAGGAGGTGTGTCCAGCTATGATTCCTTGCTTTAGGTTCTTGTGTACCCTGTCTGAACACTGTCCTATTTCCTCACATTTGTAATTGCTTTTCCACCACACCCATCTCTTACACCTTTGTTTCCCTCTGCTCCTCTAATAGTTAATCTCAGCCTTGCCTTGTGATTGACAGCCTATCTGCCAATCAATCCTGAGACAGGTTCTGGACTTCCTATTTACAGACTATAAGCCCACACTTGGTTACTGGCTATTGACTCTGTCCTCGCTAAGCGTTTCTCTTGCTATTATATTATTACTGACTTCTGACCTTTGACTTTTCTTGTGGCTACTCTTTTGGATTGCAATTTGGTACTTCTTTGTCTCTCTTGCTTTAACCCTTGGCTTGCTGACTCCTCTTCTGTGTTGTTTGTCTTGCCCGCGTTTGGGTTGTCACTTATCTAAGAAGAGACTGGCGCCCAGTTGTCCGCTGTCACCTAGGGCAGTGAGGCAAGTAGACAGGGACAGGGGGGTGGGATCAGCTTAGGACTCACTGTCTCTGTCATTCCCTTCCTCCCAGGGTTCACCAGCAGCTGGCAATTCCCTTACAATATGTTCAGGGAAACATAGAGATAACAGTCCGGAGCTGCAGGGGCTGACTCTGCTGCCACAGGGTCTAAAACAGCAGTCTTGGTCTTGTTTTAAAGCCACGTGAAGCTGACAGTGGACAGGGAGGGGAAAATGATTTTATTATTCTCCTGTCCCTGTCTTTTCAGATGGCCCCTGGGGATGGGTATCATGGACTTTTGTTCCTGATATCACTTCCCAATCAGAAAGCATACTTGCCATTTAACCCCTCATATAATGTGGTCAATGCCGACCTCAACACCTAAGTCTTTTCCATTGTTAATGAAAAAAAAAAAAAAAAGAAAAAAAAGCACACAACTGGTAATACATCTGTTACAACGCCCAAAATAAAATTAGCACATTCTTTAATAAACGCCATAAACCTTAGAATTCAGATGGCAGAACTGATGTTTTCTGTTCATTTTACCTATCAAAAACAAAAAATAAGAAAAAACTGATCAAAAAGTACCCTCAAAATACAAGGTCTTATAAAGCTACGCTGAAATAAAATTTAAAAAGCAGGAATGCAGAGAGAGATAAAATGTTACTGGTTTTAAGCAAAAATTAGATTGCTTTTTTCTCTGGGTATAAAGTAAAGGAGCCTGGAGAGCTAATTGCTGAACAGAACTGCTGCAGGGGGAGATGTACGTTGACCATGACAAATTATTTTTAGTTATGCACTGCAAACTTAGAAAGACAATCTGAAAATATGCCAGATTTATCACTTTGGCTGAAGATGGATGATAAATCTGGTGCCAGCCTAATGGGCTTTAGTATGTGTATGCTGTATGTGATACTAGCTAGCTTTGAGAGAGCGTAATATAAGCTCTCTCTCTTTTACTGACCCCTTAGTCAGTGTACGTGTGTGTGTGTGTGTGTGTGTATTTGTGTATGTGATATTCATGTCTCCTACATGTATATGCCGTTATAGTGGCAGAGAGTGACTAGCAGTGGGATCATTCTTACCCTGTTGGTTACTATTTTATTAGGAACAGCTTTTCATTACACAACAGGGGGTGCTATATTATTATGGTATTCTGTGGTATGTTTAGGACCCCACAGAAAGCAACTATTGTGGGCTACAGAACCACCTAATATAGCGATCATAGATATTGAGTCCTGGGTTTTGGACTCTGTATCTATGTTAATATGTTCTTTTTGGCCTCCTGGGTGCTCATTTATCTGTACGATTCAGATTTTAGGCCTATGGCCTTTTTCTTTCTAATGACACTTTTAGAATTATTATTAAAAGTTAGGATTTAGTGCATTTTCTTCCTTTTTTTCTTTTGATTAGTTTTCAGGTACCATGTCTTATTTGCAGAGCACCTAAAATACCAGTAGTGTGGAAGCCCCAAAAAGTGATCCCATTCTGGAATCTACACCCCTCATAGAATTTATAAAGGGGTATAGTGAGTATTTTGACCCCACAGCTGTTTCCCAGATTTTATTAGCATTGGAACGTAAAAATGAAAAATTACTTTTTTTTCCAATAAACCGTCCATTTAACCCACATTTTTCATTTTTAAGGGGTTAAATAAGAAAAAAAAACACACCACAGTTTGAAACACAATTTCTCCTGAACATGGAAATGCCCCATATGTGGTTGTAAACTGTTATATGGGTACATGGTGGGGCTCAGAATGGAAAGATCTCTATTTGGTTATTGGAGGGCGGATTTTGCTAGAATAGTTTTTTTGTGCCATGTCACATTTGCAGAGCCCCTAAAGTACCAGTACAATGGAAATCAATGCCCAATTAGTGCCCAATATGTTGCGCCCACTTTGTGTCATCAGAGACATGCACTCCTAAAATTATTAATTGGGCTATCCTGGGTAAAAAAAAAGTTGTATATGTGGGCATAAACTGCTGCTTTTGAACACAGCAGGGCTCAGAAGGGAAGGAGTATTGCGCTTTTTAGCTTTTGGAGTATAGTTTTAGAGGGACTTTCTGGATGCCATGTTGTTTTTTCAGAGTCCTGGAGATGACAGTAAACTTTCAATAGCGCTCCTTCACATCTGCACCCTCCTGTGTGCCCAAACAGGCAGTTTATGTCCACATGCATGACACTGTTGTACCTGGGAAAACATAGTTAACAATGCCATATGTGGGTATAAACTACTGTTGGGGCACAGCTGGGCACAGAAGAGAAGGAGCGCTATTTGGTTTTTGAGCATAGTTTGGTTTTTGGACAACATGCCACTTTTGTAGAACCCCTGAATTGCCAGTAAAGTAAAAACTGCATACACATGACCCTATGTATAGGGATTTATCAAGTATTGGACTGCCGGCATCAGATAGGTCAGGCTATATTACCACCGTATTGTGAGTTTGTGATATATCTTATAGCTGCTACTATATCTTATATATCTTATAGCTGCTATTTACAGAAGTACCCTGATGACTCTGCAATAGTAGGCCTCATCACAGACGAAGATGACAGAGAGTACAGAGAATTGAACCGGGATTTTGTGGATTGGTGCCAGCGGAACCACCTTAGGATTAATGCCGGGAAGACCAAGGAGATGGTGGTGACTTTCGCAACAGCAGATACCCTCCAAAACCAGTGGACATCCAGGGGACAGGCATTGAGATAGTCAACACCTATAAATACCTGGGTGTGCTCCTCAATAATAAGCTGGACTGTTAGAAGGGCCAGCTCTGTCCTGGGGAGCCCACTGGACCCAGTGCAGGTGGTGTGTGACAGAAGGATACTGTCCGTGGTCAGCTCCATGCGGGAGAATAACTCCCATCCCATGCATGAGACCGTGATAGTGCTGGGCAGTACTGTCAATGACCGACTACTTCACCCTAAGTGTGAGAAGGAGCGCTATCGGAAGTCTTTCCTCCTCGCTTCAGTTAGGCTGTACAACCAACACTGAGCTAAGTGAAGATCATTCCATACAGAGTACTGAAAGATCTTTAAGTTGTGGTATCCCTTGTACTACTTTTTTTACCTGTACCTTTTTATCTGTACCTACTGTCACTGTAATGCCTCTAGCTTTTTGTATATATTGTATTTGTGTTTGCATTATCTATGCTGCTGTAACACACTGAATTTCCCCATGGTGGGACTATTAAAGGATTATCTTATCTTAAACCACAGTTTTTACTGCTATCTATGTTTACAATCCCTGATGTTAAATAATGAAATGTGTATGGTTTACTATATGTATTTACATATTTTTTAGCTTGTATAATTAAAGGCTAAGTTTTAAATGTTATCAGTATCTTCAATACTGACTTCTGTGAATATTCTAAACAAACTTTGGAGACTTATCTGTCTGTGAATATTTATCAAGTATCAAGCATTTTTAACCCTTGAGTGTTGCATTAATTTAATTCTAAGAAATAAATGCGCAGCTGATAATGAAAAGTGAAAACTGCAATTTTTCCAGAAATATGCCATTTCAGTGCCCGATATGTTCTACCAAGATTGCGTCAGCAGAGACACACACTCCAAAAACTGTTAAGAGGGTATACTGGGCACAACAGTTTTTGGAGCATTTGTCTCTGATAGAAGCTCTGATTACGCACTGAAATGACGTATTCCTGGAAAAATTGCCATTTTCACCTTTTACCATCTGCTGCATTTTTTTTTGGAAAATAAATTAATGCAACACTTGGGGGTTAAAAGTGCTCACTGTACCCCTGGATAAATTATTTCAGTGGTGTAGTTTCCAAAATGGAGTCACATGTCAGGGGATTCCACTTTACTGGCATTTCAGGGCTCTGCAAAAGTGTATTGATATCCAAAAACCAAACCGTCTATATGTGTACTGCATCTGGTTGTGTGCCCAAACAGCAGTTTATACCCACATATGGCATTAAATACTTTAAAATGGGTACAACAGTGTTATAGAAATTAAAAGTCTGTCACTTTAACTTCTCATTAGCTTGCTATTCTTAACAATTATAGAAATGCATCTATTAGAAGAAGCTTACAGCTTCTAATGATAAGGATATACACTGAGAGCAAGGCCAGACACCCAGTCTAGGGCAGCATGTCCTAGTGGACTTGTTTGTTTATAAACTTTCGGTGAGCTGTCCTTCGAAGAGTCTGGAGATTAACACTGCTTACGCAAACAGCCCCCAGCACGTAGCTGCGCAATTTCTCCCCTCAGATGTGCAATGTAGAACAACAGGTCCCAGCCATGCTTTGCATTACGCAGCTCATAGTACTAATATACTTTGATTATTGAGATGAGTAAGGGGGTGTGTCAAGACCCTCCTCCCGCCAATGGTCAATCAGGTTAACCAGTTTTCACGCATGCTCTGTTATAATTCATAATTATTTACTGTTCTCTATAAAAGCTTATGCTATGTTTTTAATAAACACAACTTGTTTAACACCGACTGAGTGTGTCAGGCTAGTTCCTTCTCTGTGAGCTCACAATATATATATATCAATATGGATTATAAAATAATTTGGCACCACTTGACAATCAGGATTTTGAACCCAGTTTGGGTTTCGAAAACAACAGTGTCATACATGTGGGTATAAACTGCAGTTTGGGTACAGAGCAGGGCGCAGATGTGAAGGAGCATTATGTGGCTTTTGATGTGCAAATTTAGATGTTTGTTATTTGGACGCCATGTGATGTTTGCAGAGACCCTGAGGTGCCAATAAAGTGGAATCCGCTAAGGAGTGACCCCATTTTGAAAACTTCACCCCTCAAAAAATTTATCGAGGGGTGTGTGATGGCCCTTTGATCTATACCTCTCTTTGGGGGATGTTTGTCCATGTATATTACTGATGATTCAGGCTCCACAGAGTCTGTTATGCCACATTGTTTGAATTAGATGCTCCTCCTGTGTCCTGTTAAGCCATATGTCTGTTAGTGTATACGTTGTTTACCTAGGCTGATCAACTCATGTTTCCTGCTGTGTACTTTTCCTGTGTTCTTTGATCTGTGTTGTTTTGTAAGTATGCAGATCACTCCACTTCAGTTGCTATTCCTGTTGTCTGCTTCCCTCTGGTCCCAAATGACAGTGGTCTGGTTGCTTCAGAACAAAGGATGCCAGAGAAAGAGGAGAGGGGGAAGCTACCCCACAGCCTAGATAATTCTGCATCTGGAGGACTTCTGGGCCACTCAGCAAGGAGGCAGCTAGGGGATAGCTGGGTGTCCCTTCATAGCCATATGAGGAATGATTTGTGCAGGATGAGATGCATTTTGTAATGACACAATTTCATGGTGCCTAAAACGTATTGAATAAATTGTATGAACTCTTTTTTTTTTTGTGGATTAAAAAAAAATAAAATTATGGCATTGATTGTTACCTTAAATTTTTGCCATGCAGTATAAGTAACATGTTTCCTTTATTTATTTTACCTTATTTTTTTATTTCTTTGGGTCGGTACAATTGTGACACCTAATTTATATTTTTTTTTATGCGTTACTAATTTTGCAAAAAAAAAAAAAAAAACATTTGTGGACATTAATCAATTATTTTTGCATTGTGATCTTCTGAGATACATAACTTTTTATTTTTCGGCCAACAGAGGTGGTTGATGGCGTACTTTTTGAGGTATGGCCTGTGTTTTTTATTGGTACTGTTTTGGGTTACATATGACTTTTTGATCACTTTTTATAGCATGTTTTGTAAGACGAAAAATCATTATTTCCGACATTTTTTTCTGTTTTTTTTTCTATGTTAACCATGCAGGTTAAATAATGTTTGAGTTTTATTGTAATGGGTTGTTAAGGACGCGGCATGGTGTAGCGAGTCACCTAAGGGTTAAAGTACACCAAACTTTGCAGACAAGTATACCTGCTATTGTACTTGTTGACCTCATTAGTAAATTATTTTAACTCTTCCCTTTCTAGATTGCTCAGCTTAGAGTGAACACTGGTTTTGAGATGAAGGTTTAAGTTGAAATATGTGCAGGGTCTTGCTGGGCAGTTTGTTCTATGACTGTATAAGCCTTCATACATGGCCTCCTATCAATTTTTCTTATGCCATTATGGCTGAAACACATTTTACATTTGTCTGAGGTTGTGGGCATGTACAATAATGAGCAGTATGACCCCATCCTCCATCCATTACCACTATTACTTATTGATCTACATGAAATTCTGGTAGGAGTGACTGTGCAATAGCTAGAAAATAGCTGAGAAAAATCCAACAGAGCATAATATACAAGGTCCAGTGACACTGGAATGCAAATACAAGTCAAATATATGCAGGTATGATGCAGCTAAAAAGATTCCTGACACAGGAAAAGAGCAATCTATGAGTACAGTCAGTAAAACTGCTTGCTGTCTCTGAATAATATCCCATCTGTAACCACACAAGCAGCCAGAAGTAGATACAAGCACATAAGTAAAAATGTTCTTACATTGTAAGCTGTGAGAAGCGCAGAATGTTCAGTTCAGTGCACAGAGAAAGCAGTTTGCAGACCTGCTGTGAAGAAAAAAAAAACCTCCACTCTCTATTCACTGTGTGAAGACAAAACAGCCCATCCTCCTCCCACTCAGGCTGGGTTCACATCTGCGTTCGCCTCTCCGCGCGAAATCAGTTCTTTAAACTTTCTCAAAATCCTCAAAAACTGATTTCAAATGGTTCGTTTTAAAACCCATTGATTTCAATGGGTTGTAAAAACCATCCTTCGCTTTGCGTTTGGAGCATCTCCGTCTGGTATCCGTTTTGAACGGAGAAAAAAGTCGGACTTTCAGGACTTCTTCTATGTTCAAAAAATAAGGATTCCAGATGGACAGCAACCAAGCCTTTTTTTTTAACATTGAAGTTTATGGAAAACGGATTACAAACGGATAGTAATCAGTTTGTGTTTGTTTTGGAATCCAGTTTTCCCTCTGCGCATGCTCGGAAAAAACAGATTGGTCAAAAACAAACACAAGCAGACACAAATGGTCAGTTTTTTTGAACGGATACCCATTGACTAATCTATCTAAAAAAAAAAAAAAAACGATTCGGGTATCCGCTGTGTAATAGTTTGGAATCCTTTTTGTACCAAACCGTTTTTCTCTTAAAATGGTTTGCAAGTGGATGGATACCAAACGCAGGTGTGAACCTAATGTCACTGTGAAGCTGTCTTACTATTTTAATGGTATGTATGGAGGAGATTTCCCTAGTAACCAGAAAGTGCATTACATTTTGGTCCAGAATTACATGTTCTATTACTGTATATAAAACTAAGTTGTCTGAAAAGTTAGTGACCATTTAAATATACTTTAGGTTGCAGTAAAATATTGTATTGCATTCTAGACCAAATGCAATTTTTAGTTTTCTAGCAAATCTTTCCAATAAACATTGTTAATGTTCTAAATATTTGCTAAAAACTGAAAACTGATGCTTTAAAATCTTAGTAACCAAATTTTGCTAATGGGTTTACAGAAACTCTAAACTCAGTTTAATATATATTTATATAAAGCATGTGCAGGTAATAAAGTACAAATACATATTAAAATATGGTCGGATCTTCATTATATCAGGCACATAAATCATCAGAATCTGGTATGTTTAAATATTTTATTCATAAAAACAGATTTTGAATGTTTTATTAAAAATTGGTATCATGCAGTATAAGGATACAAGAAAATCTTCAGTTTCATGTTAATCCTGGCAGTTCCAGTCTAGTTTTAAAGCATTTGTGCAATAACATCATTGGAAATTGTCATCTGGCACAGGCTCTGTACAGTACAATTTATTTTATGTTGCGTTCTTAATGAACAAAGCATCATAAATTATCTAGTGTATAGTAGGGTCATGAAATGTGTATCATAAAGTAAAATAAAGATATAGTAATTATTAAGACGGTGAACTTCATGGGCTTAGCTATAGTACTTACAACTTGCACACAGTGAAGAATCACAAACACAAACACACACTCTCATCTCCAGGAGTACGACAGTTATGTCAAAGAATTTCTACTGTTATGTGTGTTTACCTTATGTACATATGTGTTATGTCCCAGGATGTTGTTTATTATGAAGTGATTCAAATTAAATTCGACAACAGGTAAAAAATACTTTAAGATACACAATAGTGTGAGTCAAGAGACTTGTATGTGCTTGACATGACAGCTCTGTAATGAGTCAACAATTTCATGTTTGTCCCTTAAGAAATGAATAGTGTAGATATATTGTGTATGTGTAAAGGTTTGTAATAAAAGACTTAATATAGTTTACACTGGAATAAAATCAATGTATACTATCACATTAATCTAGTGTTCATTTCTATTACTTCTCTGAGCATTTAAATTGAACTCTACCTAAATAATTCCATATTGACAATGTATGATCTGGTCTTAGTGCTGCTAGTGATTTTTCTCATGAAATACCTAACCCTATGTGTTCCCTTGAAGCTCCTCTATTATCAATACAGTGTGAGGCATCTGCTTTGTGTAGTTTGGATGCAGATTAATTCACTATAAATAATTCCTTCAAATAGATTACTTATACAACATGTATAAATTCAGGTCAAATTCTTGAGATTATGTATTCCCAATCAAATCTGTATCTTCAAGCTTATTGAATTACTCTAGAAAATGTCTGCCTGATCTGAAGGACCTAAATATATTAAAATATAGTCAGAACCAATGGAGGTCTAAATAGTAATAGTCCATTAGAAAAGTAACCAGCTGTCCAACTAAAATATACAACTTGTATGGGCATTTCTGCAATTTTACTTGTAGGAGATGACTGAACAGTTTAGTCATCAATGTATTTACTCTGAAAGGTGTTGTCCAGGGCTAAATTTTTTTTTACAAAAGCCTCATAATGGGTATAAAAAAACTTAAACAAGCAATACTCACCTCACTGATTCCTCAACACTACTGTTCTGATGCTACCCATCGTCCCCTTCCCTCCACTCAATGGCTAAGGAAAATGACCACTGTACCATTTCACTGTGGTCATTTCCTGTGTGTAAGACGGGGTAGGAAGAGAGACTGGTAGGGTATCAGGACAGCATCAGCATTGTAGCAGTACAGTAGTGGATCAGTTTTCAACCCTTTCTGAGCCTTTGGTAAAAAATAAATACACATTGGTCAACCTCTTTAAAATCTATGCAAAAACACGAGTAATAAACTACTGTATAGTACGCAACAAAGAGGCATGTACCATAAGACATTTAAAATAACATATTTAGAAACACGTATACACTGTGTTATACCTTGTGTGGGGTCTGAGAGGGTAGTGCATAACACAGGGATGTTCTCTTTGATGTTCCATGCACCATCACCTCAGGCCGGCACCAAGCATAATACAATGTACAGTGGGGAAAAAAAAAAGTATTTAGTCAGCCACAAATTGTGCAAGTTCTCCCACTTAAAAAGATGAGAGAGGCCTGTAATTGACATCATAGGTAGACCTCAACTATGAGAGACAAAATGAGAAAACAAATCCAGAAAATCACATTGTCTGATTTTTTAAGAATTTATTTGCAAATTATGGTGGAAAAATAAGTATCTGGTCACCTACAAACAAGCAAGATTTCTGGCTCTCACAGACCTGTAACTTCTTCTTTAAGAGACTCCTCTGTCGTCCACGCATTACCTGTAGTAATGGCTCCTGTTTGACATTGTTATCAGTATAAAAGACACCTGTCCACAATCTCAAACAGTCACACTCCAAACTCCACTATGGTGAAGACCAAAGAGCTGTGGAAGGACACCAGAAACAAAATTGTAGATCTGCACCAGACTGTGAATACTGAATCTGCAATAGGCAAGCAGCTTGGTGTGAAGAAATCAACTGTGGGAGCAATAATTAGAAAATGGAAGATATACAAGACCACTGATAATCTCCCTTGATCAGGGGCTCCACACAAGATCTCACCCGTGGGGTCAAAATGATCACAAGAACGGTGAGCAAAAATCCGAGAACCACACGGGGGGGACCTAGTGAATGACCTGCAGAAAGCTGGGACTAACGTAACAAAGACTACCATCAGTAACACACTACGCCGCCAGGGACTCAGATCCAGCAGTGCCAGACGTGTCCCCCTGTTTAAGCCAGTACATATCCGGGCCCGTCTGAAGTTTGTTAGAGAGCATTTGGATGTTCCAGAAGAGTATTGGGAGAATGTCATATGGTCAGATGAAACCAAAGTAGAACTGTTTGGTAGAAACACAACTCGTCGTGTTTGGAGGAGAGTGAATGCTGAGTTGCATCCAAGAACACCATACCTACTGTGAAGCATGGGGGTGGCAACATCATGCTTTGGGGCTGTTTCTCTGCAAAGGGACCAGGACAACTGATCCGTGTACATGAAAGCATGAATGGGGTATCGTGAGATTTTGAGTGCAAACCTCCTTCCATCAGCAAGGGCATTGAAGATGAAACATGGCTGGGTCTTTCAGTATGACAATGTTCCCAAGCACCCCAACAGGGCAATGAAGGAGTGGCTTCGTAAGAAGCATTTCAAGGTCCTGGAGTGGCCTAGCCAGTCTCCAGATCTCAACCCCATAGAAAACCTTTGGAGATTGTTGAAAGTCTGTGTTGCCCAGCGACAGCCCCAAAACATCACTGCTCTAGAGGAGATCTGCATGGAGGAATGGGCCAACATACCAGCAACAGTGTGTGCCAACCTTGTGAAGACTTACAGAAAACATTTGACCTCTGTCATTGCCAACAAAGGATATATAACAAAGTATTAAGAAGAACTTTTGTTACTGACCAAATACCTATTTTCCACCATAATTTGCAAATAAATTCTTTAAAAATCAAACAATGTTAGTTTCTGGATTTGTTTTCTCATTTTGTCTCTCAGAGTTGAGGTCTACGTATGATGTCAATTACAGGCCTCTCTCATCTTTTTAAGTGGGAGAACTTGCACAATTGGCGGCTGACTAAATACTTTTTTCCCCACTGTATATGTTTTGTCTGCTATGTCCATGTAAGCTTACATGATCATTCTTTTATAAATGTGCTCATCAGTTTCTCTTGGCTTGAGATATGCTGAAATGACCAGCTTTAAGAAAAAAATGTTTGCATTACTTTGTTGGGTAATAAAATAGTTATTCTTTTTGTAAATCTGGTAATTTTGTACTACAGATCTCAGGATAATCTCATGTTAGTAGGAAGGACACATCTGTACGTTCTTCCAGCTTTTATCTTCCATTTTTTTCATTAAACTACATAGTGTAACAAATCATGTTGAGTAAATGAAAGGACTGCAAAACAAACATCAATTTATCCATAATACATCTAAAATGCTTTATGCTGCAATGCACTATTAAAAATATATGGTAGTTTACTTATGGTAGCCATCCAATATGAAGGATTGAAGACAGATGATTTTTAATGAAGTTTTGGATGGTTAAATATACTTCTTCCCCAGTGTTTGACTACTATATGAATGTCAGCAAAGTGATAAAATGGTTATGGTAGTTTAAATATGTGTGGACATAGCATTGATGTCCATCTACAATAGGTGACACCTAATAAGATACACCAGTAACAATGTTTCAGACTACAGTACATATTCAGTATATACGCAGTTACGTACACCGGACTGTTTCTTATTATTGCTGTAAGTACTGAGGGGTACCTCTGACACTGTACACTGCACAGCTCACTTTTAGGTATTAAAGAAAAAAACAACACCATTCTCAATAAGGTTTTCTCTTTTTTATCAAACAAGTAAAACTACAGATTTGAATACAATTAAATGGGTGTTAATACATATAAATGAGTATCAAGACACTTTACCATTTACTGTATGTCTATCTAAAACAAACCTCAGCATTGATATTTAAGTTACATTTTGGTAACCGTGAAATCTCTTGTTCTGTGGTGCTATTAGTTATTATAGTGAGGGGTATCAAAAACACTGTAGCCATTTATATAATGCTGGGTACCATTTATTAACTCTTGAAATGCACTCATGTTTAATAAATGGTATACTATGAGACTTATTCAACGGTAGGTGAAAATAGCACAAAGTGGTTGGAAATTAAGAATCAGAGGTTGGAGTTGATCAGGCAAATGTGACAACCATAAATAGGTAGACCTTGACCAGAAGAAAAGTTATGGCATCCTGCTTAGATGGTTTTTGTTACAGGTCATTTTTCAGTTGTCCATTTAAAAAAAAAAAAAAAGTGTGAAGAAGATTGTATATTGCAGGATGGATATGTAATTAAAGAAAGAAATGTTTATATAGAGATGAAAGGTTGTACAGGTTGGTTATTGGTGGACATTTGTCTTTTTTGTCTTGAAAAGGCATTTTAATATATAGAGGATTACAGAAAAAGTCCAACTGTGAAAAAGCAAAACTCCCTTTATTGGCAGGAACAGTCTAATAATAATCCTAAAGTATAATGCATACATTTTTTTCCCCTATAAAATGTATGGCGCTTACACATAAACACACTCTCATTTACTTTCCATGGATTTTAAGGAAGTGTGAATGAGTTTGAAGGGTATATCCACCTTTGAACATTACATTTCACTTAATTTAGAGTTGTTCTACATAGAAAGCTGAGTAACTTTGCAAATACAGTGCAATGCATATCTCTTGTTAAAATGGAGATACTTCCTTCAGAGTTATATTCACAGTTCTGTTGGTCGTCAGACAAAACCCTAAAAGTTTAATGAAATGTAACGTTTTTTTTCTATATCAGTTTAGTGCCTTGTGTAAAGACTACATTTCTAGAAGTGTATTCAGCAGACAAAGCTTTTTGCAGACAATGAGCTAGCAGAGAATTCTGGGAGAGTTGAGCTCTGAAGTGCACAGAATTGTGAAAGCGATTTTGGACTATAATACAGACTAGGCCAGCAGTAGTACAAGTAAAGTAATACCATAAACTTACAAAGTTACTAAATTTTAAATTTCACTTGTAAAGAATAAGATGATAATTTGATAAAGGTGGACAGATATTCTAAGTAAAAAGAAATACATTAAATTGGATGTTAACAGCTTTCCTATAAAATAAATAATAGAAAAACTAACTTAACTAGAAACCTAGCTAAGAGTACCAGCCATTTTGTGCTATTCATATGATCCTGATGTACAAGCCCTACAGTACATGATGTTTAGTTTGGTATGACATTGCTCTGAAATATTGATGGCTTATAGTAAGCTAATGATTAGTGAAATTGATATTCCAAATATAACGTTTTTTCACAATGTATATTCATCATTTGGTGCATTTACCAATTAAATCAAGTGTATATATACATACAATGTAGTACAAAATTTTTAAAGAACTAAAATCTCTGGCATGTATCAAGACCTTTATTTCAGAAAGTGGACTATTAGTTCCATATAGTTCTTTGAATCTAATGGAAAAATACTTAGGGGTTGGCTAAATTCATTAATAAAGCAAAAGTAACACAATTCTGGTGCAACGGCATATGTTGTTAAACATAATTGGCATCAGTGTGGGTATGCCTTAGGAACCTGAATCCACTGTAAAATTGGTTTTATCATACTTTTTCTGTGGCACTGTATGGAAGAAATCAAACACAAATTGTGACATATCATCCATCTTGTGACATATAAGCTATTTACTAGGTCCCAAGCCTGCAAGTCACTCAGTTCTGTGCATTACAAAAAATACAGAAACCTTGATAAAACATAGTCCCAAATGGCGAGCATAGGAACATATCCATTCCTAAATTTTCAGAAGTGCTGTGCTGCAAATTGGTCTGGCTCAGTACAGTAAAACCTTGGTTTCCTATTAACTCCATACTGCTTTAAATATATACCATTGTTAAAACAGCTTAGTTCAGTTACAGAGACAAAACCTTGGTAATACTGCATGTCTCGCTGTCACCTGAGGGATCATTTGTTATGATGCTCTTATTTTTTGTTGCCATGTACTGTCTGACATATGAAACACAAGCAGGGCTTATTATAATGGAATGCATTCAGCATCTCAACAGAATTGTGCAAACCCATGTACAGTATGTTTCTCTGTAAATAATTCCTAGCTGTGCTGTCTCCTCTTTTTTTTTTATTATAATTTTTTAAACATTTTTTTAAGGTTTTTACATGTGTATAAATGTACTAACCAAAGTTCATAGCAGCCATATTCGTAGCATTGTGTGTTGGATTTAAAAAGTTTCTTCTTTCGGAATTTCTTTATTTCCATTGTGCAAGATTCAAAATTCTGTTCTCTTGTTCTTTTGCTCGTAGAGTTTTGGGAAGAATTATTATATCTGAGTCCTCTGAGTAAAGAAACAAAAACTCCACAAATAAGGCTCCAGGTATAACTCTGTGCATCTCTCTAACTCTTTCGTTAATAGCCCATGCTGGTTGAAATCGGCCTCCCAGGGTGACATCCTTAGAATTCCTCTGTCTCCATACATTAAGAGCAAATGTTATGTGTGTAGCAAAAGATTCTATATCAGAATGTGCAGTTGAGTCTTTCTTGAGAAATTACAGGAGTAGTCCAGGAAGCCTGTTTCACCCATTTCTACAGGCCAGAGACCATGACTTGGAAGGAAGGCTGCACATGTCTGTGCCGTGGACTGGCACTAGGGCTTACACATGGGCTGGCACAGCTCGCATCCACACCACCTATTGATGGTAAGTAGGCATGGTGGAGGATGGGTAGTTGCAACGATAGCCGTCGCTGTATACTGTAATAGAAATGAGACATAGATATCTTTAGTTCATATATAGTAATACACATATATTCATATTATAATAATATTCCGAAATTAATACAATAGTCTTATAATTACAATCATAAATTGTTTATAACCCATATAATACTTCCATATAATTTTGGTAGCAATGTTTTGTTATCTTTTGTTCTGAAAAATCTTCATACTTTTAGACTACACAACTTTTGATTAATTTCTGTTCTTTTTGTATTTCAGTGTCAAAATAAATGATTTCTTTATATAATAGAGATTACCATCACACATAGGCAACTCTTCTCCCAGGTCCAAACTTAGGGGACAAGGGACCTCAGTTCTTTTAACTGGTCAAAGATGTACTGTATTACATATCCTGTGTGTTGTAAATCCTATTGCTGAGAAATCTCCTTTTAAATAGCACATATTATGCAGCACCATGTATTTTAATGTGACAAAAGTCACTTTGTAGGCTTACCCTGAGATTATAGGACCTTTGGGTTAATACAAGGTACTTGAACAATTATTTGCTGTATTTAGAAGAACTTAATAGTTATTTATGCTAAATCTCAAGAGGAACAAAATTTCAGCTACTTATTTATGTAATGGTAAAAATAATCATACAAATTTAGAAACATGTTAGCATCTGGTTCAAAAACAATTTTCCTTGTACACCACACAAAATTTTAGTGTCAGTGCAACTATGTGATAGATTGATGAATGTTTTCCATCTATGCCCTCAGCCTTGGCCAATTTAGAGAATTCCATGGTTTTGAATTCCACTGTTATACTGATCATACTCAGATACATCTCTCTGGCTCAGACATTAAGGTTTTGTTGTCCAGAGTTCCAGAGTGTCTAGCAGTCATAGCCTCCTTCCTCTCCTCCCACATTCTCAGACTCAATATGAAGAAAATGAAGTTCATCTCAGCAAATGAGCTTGTTTCCTTCCAGTCCACCCTAAACACTGAAGCTAGCTTAATCCAATCTCTCCCCTCTGCCAATCCCTTCACTAGCTACCCATCGCCTAGCAAATAGAGTTTAAAATGTTAACACTGACATACAAAGCCATCCTCAACCTGTCCCCTTCATACATCTCTACCTAATCTCCCGCTACCTATCCACATGTAACCTTCACTCCTCAAAATACCTCCTACTCAACTCTGCTTTTATCTGCTCTTCATACAAGCACCTCCAAGACTTCTCATGTGCATCCTCCATACTCTGGAACACTCTACCACCTCACATAAGACTGTCCCTAACAATTACAAGCTTCAAGAAGAACCTGAAGACTCACCTCTTCAGGAAAGCCTACAATTTTCAATAACCCATCTGCCACCACACCACCATCCGAATAGCTTCTACCCTCACCTACCGTCTCTATCCCCCTTCCTTCATAGATTGTAAGCCCTTGTAAGTAGGCATCCTACTGTACCAGTTGGTCAATGTTAGTATAGGTACTTGTTTTGTGTATTGTATGTAAAACCTCAAATGTACAGCACCATAGAATTAATGGTGCTCTAAAAACAAACAATAATAATATGATATGTATATATACAACCCTCTGATAATAGCTGATAACAGAGGACAGTGAGTGAGTGCTGCAATCCTCTGATAATGGTGTATGCCAGTGAGCTTGAGTCTAGAATGGAGAGTTTTAAATTAAGTGTGTTGTGGATACCTAAGGCTGTGTTCACACGGAGTTTTTTGGCAGCGGAATCCGCCTCAAATTCCACTTGAAAAAATGCCTCCCATTCATTTCAACGGGAGTCAGTTGCGTTTTTTTTTTCCTCTAGCGTTCTTTTTCTGCTAGTGGAAAAAAAAAAGCGACATGACCTATCTTCAGGAGGATTCCGCCTGAAAAAACCAATGGAATTCAATTGGAGGCAGAAAAAATGCAACGTGGTTTTTGGACGCGGTTTTTTGAAGCTGAGTTCCTAGGCCCACACCAAAAGGGGTGTAAACTACATCCTACATCTGCGTCGAAAAACCGCTTCAAAAACCGCGTCAGAAATCCATGTCAGGTCAAAAAACGCGTCCCAAAACCATTTCCTAATTCCTGAAGCTGATTTTTTCTGCCTGCAAAAAACTCCGTGTGAACATACCCTAAGTGTGGTGGTGCTGCCTCAGATCCAGGAGTGTAAGATGTATGGTCTGGCGGACCATAATAGCTAACACACCTGGAGCCTCTGCACTTTAGAGTGTTGCATTGTTGAAATAGAGCCTAACTATGCCTTTCATATATACAACTCTAAGCCTTCTGGTTTGATGTGGATAAAGTAGGTGATGCCTCATACTAACAGTCACAGGAGACAGTGCAAACTACTGTATCCATGAAATATCAGGCAACACCCAATTTTGCTCACTCCATTCTAGCATCTACCATGTCTGTGAGGCTAAGAATGAAGGACCAATATGTGTCTGTTGGCTAACAGGGGCCATGTGATGTGATATGGAGGAAGGTCTTTGATGTGGAAACCAGTGGTGCTATATTTGATTTTGTGAATATGTCGAGAACGGTAGGTCCTAGAAAGTTGAAACAAGGTCTAAAAACTCCAAAAGCGCTTGATTTTTCTGTCAAATTTATGAAAAGAATAACTGTTAATGGGATCTAGCAATCTTGCTTGAGAATAATTCTCCTTTGCAAAAGGTTCTTATAAAATATAACTTTTATTTACTCCATGAAAAATTAAAAATAGTCTTATCAAAAGGTAAGAGGTTACATCTGTAAAAGCCTACGCATTTCGGGACTAGGTTTGTCCCTTACTCATGGCTGTGGGGACAGGCTTCCGTGCAATTAATTTAAGGACTCTTCCACCTGAGACGAGATTCTACTATACGTGAATGGGGCTGTGTACAGAATTTTTTGGTTTTTAGTCAAATTTATGTGTCAAATTTGGTCCAGATTGGTCCAGACGTTTGGCTGTGCATAAAGACAGCAGACAACAGAAATTTTTTATATATATACAGTACAGACCAAAAGTTTGGACACACCTTCTCATTCCAAGAGTTTTCTGTATTTTCATGACTATAAAAATTGTAGATTCACACTGAAGGCATCAAAACTATGAATTAACACGTGGAATTATATACTTAACAAAAAAGTGTGAAACAACTGAAAATATGTCTTATATTCTAGGTTCTTCAAAGTAGCCACCTTTTGCTTTGATTACTGCTTTGCACACTCTTGGCATTCTCTTGATGAGCTTCAAGAGGTAGTCACCTGAAATGGTTTTCACTTCACAGGTGTGCCCTGTCAGGTTTAATAAGTGGGATTTCTTGCCTTATAAATGGGGTTGGGACCATCAGTTGTGTTGTTCAGAAGTCAGGTGGATACACAGCTGATAGTCCTACTATGGCAATAAAAAAGCAGCTAAGTAAAGAAAAATGAGTGGCCATCATTACTTTAAGAAATGAAGGTCAGTCAGTTTGACTGTGTAAGGACTATTTGATGAAGAAGGAGAGTGATGGGGTGCTACGCCAGATGACCTGGCCTCCACAGTCACCAGATCTGAACCCAATCGAGTTGGTTTGGGGTGAACTGGACCGCAGAGTGAAGGCAAAAGGGCCAACAAGTGCTAAGCATCTCTGGGAACTCCTTCAAGACTGTTGGAAGACCATTTCAGGTGACTACCTCTTGAAGCTCATCAAGAGAATGCCAAGAGTGTGCAAAGCAGTAATCAAAGCAAAAGGTGGCTACTTTGAAGAACCTAGAATATAAGACATATTTTCAGTTGTTTCACACTTTTTTGTTAAGTATATAATTCCACATGTGTTAATTCATAGTTTTGATGCCTTCAGTGTGAATCTACAATTTTTATAGTTATGAAAATACAGAAAACTCTTGGAATGAGAAGGTGTGTCCAAACTTTTGGTCTGTACTGTATATAGATATATAGATATATATATATATATATAAAATATCCTGCCCCCAATGCCCAAGTTGTGGGATGTCTGCCATCTTAAACAAATGACTGCATTGCCTAAAGTAGTTATATTATGAATGTTTTGTTTCAGAATTTTGCCCTGTGTATGTTCAGTTTATATGAAACAAAACATATCACAACTGTAAACTGTAATTCCAGGACACATGATTGAAGCTTAATTCAGTTTGTCAGAAGACTTAATGTCTTAAAATGCTTCTGTATTGTATGTCTTACCATGATACATTAGACTTATGCCTCCAGAAAGTCATGGAGTCATATATTTGATGGATGTCTTGACCATTAAAACTCTTAGTCAGTTAGCTTGTTGTAGGCTCATGGGCATATTGTAGACATCCTTATATCATGGAAGGTATACTTTAAATACAGAAAATCACAATCTATTAAAGGCAGCGATAGCACAATAAATTCTGGTAATTTTCATCAACCTCCACATATTAAAATCCTTTTTTGTGGAATTCCTATTGTTTGAGGTGATGTATCTCCTCTATTTTCTTTCTTCATGAATGAACTGTGTAACTATTTCCAGCCTCATTTTCATTCTAAAGTCATAGCCCGCCTTAGACAGTTAAGTTTAAAGCAAGAATAAGGCTAATTGTATAGGGCTCCCGCATTCTTATTATTATCCTTTCTGAAGTCAAGACAAGCAATTCTTTAAGTATTCTCTTCTACTCCAACTCTACAAAATGCAGATCCGTTTGAGAACACCATGATATCAATCTTATTAAAATTTATGAAGGCAACATTAACCTACTGTAGGAAAAAAACTACCTAAAAATTTCAGAGTATGCTATTCGTTGCAAGGTCTAGAGAGTTGCTGCATTTGTATAGTTTTGAAAATACTGGGCATGTAAATGCCACTGAACCCTGTGGAACAGAGAGTTTGGTCAGACAGCCATGGCTCTTATCCATATGCTGGCATCTGATCAGTAGAACTCACATTGGCATCTGTGTGCATTCTATTCAGTGGCATAACTAGGAATGGCTGGGCCCCAAGGCGAACATTTGAAATGGGCCCCCCCAGAACCGCCGCCCCCAACCCCCCCAGACCGTGGCCTCCAACCGCCTTCCTGTGCACACTATTATGAACCATAGTGGCCCCTACACACAGTAGTATGCCCCATAGTGGCCCCTACACACAGTATTATGCACCATATTGGCCCCTACACACAGTATTATGCCCCATAGTGGCCCCTGCACACAGTATTATGCCCCATAGTGTCCCATGCACACAGTATTATGTCCCATAGTGGACCCTGCACACAGGATTATCTTTCATAGTGGCCCATGCACACAGCATTATGTCCCATAGTGGCCCCTGCACACAGTATTATGCCCCATAGTGGCCCATGCACACAGTATTATGCCCCATAGTGGACCCTGCACACAGTATTATGCCCCATAGTGGCCCTTGCACACAGAATAATGCCCCATAGTGGCCTCTGCACACAGACCCCAGAGTATAATGATCGGAGACCCAGGGGAGGATACAAACAAAAAACAATGTTACTTACCTCTTCCTGGCTCCGGTGCACTCCCCGCTACTTTGGCCATCTTCAATGTAGGACCAGATCTCGCGTGAGCCGGGCCTGCATTGCGACGCATAATGATGCAGGCCTGGCCCACGTGACATCACCAGACAGGCCCAAAGCCTGCGGAGCGTAGGAGAGGTAAGTAACAGTTTTTTATGTTCCCTCACCCCCCCTGGCCCTCCGATCATTATCCTCTGGGGTCTGAAAAGATCCCAGAGTATAATGATAGCAGTGTTTGTGGGGTTCGTGGCCCGCGGCCTCACTTACCGATCCCCGCTCCTGCTCACAGTCACCTCCGCTTCCGCAGAATGGGAAGCGCAGGCAGCCATGAGCAGGAGCGGGAATTGGTAAGTAAATAGGGCCCATTACCTGCTGGGGTGACTCCAGCAGGTAACAGCCTATTAAAAAAAAAAAAAAAAAAAAAAGCATCGGACCACGAATATCCCAGGCCCTGTGGCAGCCGCTACAGCTGCGACCACGGTAGTTAAACCCCTGATTCTATTAATACTAATAACTATATTGCCTAAAGGGCAAACAAATATCCAGTTTACACCACACTACTAGCAATCTAAATAAAGTGCCTAATAAAACATAACTTAATCAATAAGATGGTGTATTAAAAAAGTCTATACCATTGCTGTAAATATAATGTATGATGAGTAAGCTCCAAATGGAGCTAGTATTTACATGCACAATATTACCAAAGTTGACATAAACAGCCTCAGCTAAGACTAACCTAAGAAATTAGGTGCACAGCCCCCTGACATGTTTAACCACAACAAATTCGGCCTTTTTGTGTCTAAGTTAAAAGACATGTGTCAGAAAACTGGAGTGAGTTGTAATCAGGGGCGTAACGATCGTGGCTGCAGTGGGTGTGTGCCCCCCTGATTCGGCTGGAGAACCAGACGGAACAAGGATACCCAGGAGAAGTGAGGCAAGATGAGTGTAAGTGTTTGTGTTTTTAATAACTTCCTCTGGGCCACTACTTATTATACTCTGGGGTCTGAGGAGACCCTAGAGTATAATAATAGCACTGAAGAGGATAGCCAAACCTCACGAATATTCGTCGAATTTCGTGGGGTTCACCTGAAGTGGCTCTAGGGGGCTCTTGAGAGCATATTATACTGTGTGGGGCCATTGTGGGGAGCATATTATACCATGTGGGGCAACTGTAGAGCATATTATACCATGTGGGGCCACTGTAGAGCATATTATACCGTGTGGGGCCACTGTAGAGCATATTATACGGTGTGGGGCCACTGTATAGCATATTATACTGTATATGGCCACTGTGGAGCATATTATACTGTATATGGCCACTGTGGAGCATATTATACTGTGTGGTGGCCATTGTGGAGCATATTATACTGTATGGGGGCTACAGTGGAGGATATCATACTGTGTGTGGTTACTGGGGTGCATATTATACTATGTGGGGGCCACTGTGGAGCATATTATACTGGGTGGTGGCCATTGTAGAGCATATTACACTGTATGAGGGCCACAGTGGAGGACATAATACTGTGTGTGGTCACTGTGGAGCATGTTATACTGTGTGGGGGCCACTGTGGAGCATATTATACTGGGTGGTGGCCATTGTGGAGCATATTACACTGTATGGGGGCCACAGTGGAGGATATAATACTGTGTGTGGTCACTGTGGAGCATATTATACTGTGTGGGGGCCACTGTGGAGCATATTATACTGTGTGGGGGCCACTGTGGAGAATATTATACTGTGTGGGGGCCACTGTGGAGAATATTATACTGAGTGGCCCTTCACTATTCACATCACATGCCATTTGTTTTATAGCACCCATGCACTATTATTACAGCATAACATAACATTGTATGGTGATTATAAAACAGATACTGTGCAATGTGAATAGTGAAGGAGTCACGGCGCTCACAAAAGCACCACAGTACCTTCAAACAGTTGAAAAAATTTTAATTCAACTAAGGGAAAAGACACACTATGGGGAGAATTTATCAATTCCTCTGCAGCAGTTTTCTGGTGTAGAGGGATGATATTGTAGCATGTTTGGCGCATGGCCCTTTCTTGCTTCACAACCCTGGTGGTGTGAAGGTAGCCAAAGGTGAGCAGGCTGGTGATGCCTCAGTCTGACATATTTATTATAACTCACTCCAGTTATAATGGAAATTTACTCTACTCCAGTGTAGTTATATCACAGGTGCTTTCCTATGTAAGTGATACACTGATTCATTTCTCATTAGCCTGGGTTTACATGGTGCTTTTTTTTTTTGCTGAAGAACTGTGCATGGTTTTTAATTGCAGTAATGAATAGCACAAGCTACTATGTATCACCTATATGGTAACAGCCAGTACACCAGAGGTTTTCAGTTTAATGATTGTTAGCATACAGGTGGGATGCATAGTAACATATGATGTGCAAGTACTGCAATTAAAAGGATCGAACAGTTCAGCACAAAAAGCGGCACATGAACCCAGTCTTAAGCCAGTTGCACACAACCATGTGCTAACCGGATGCCGTGAATGAACGGCACGGGCGGCGTACGCAGGACAAACGCGGATGTCACCCATGTGCCGCCCGTGCACCAGCCGTGCTTCTGTGGCCCCTTTCATTAAATGAATAGGAGTCATGGAAACAGGGCCGCAAAATCAGATAGGGATAGGACCTGTTCCATATTTTGCCGCCCAGCCTGTCGGCCCGCATACTTGACCGTGTCATTCATGGTCTTATGTGCGGGTCTATAGAAATGAATGGGTCAGTGTGCTAGCTGAGAAATACCCAGATGGCACACTAACCAGACATATGGTTGTCTGCAAGGGGGCTTATCCGCATTCACACGACCAAGTTTCAGCCGTGAAACTCAGTCCATGTGTTGGCGAGGGACTCCCACATATATAGCAATATAGTTATCTATTCTGCTAGGAGTCCCTGCCTCCCAGCCACACACTGTCCCATACTAAGTATAGCTCCCAAAATATTGTCTAATTCTGAGATTTAGAAGAATGGATCATGGATTTTACATTAGGTCCTCTAAAAAACCCTGTTGTAATAAAAGGACATGTCAACCAAAAATAAAAAGACTCCAATCTACTTACTGCTCTGGTGAGTTAATATCTTCTATATTATCTTTGCTGGTTCTGGATGATTCTATAGTGTTCCACTGAGGAGTCATATTTTGATCATGGTGATTTTTTAAAACCGCTTTCTCGCCATCTGTAAACATGACAAATGAAGTTTATGTTACAATATAATTCTGCTTCTTAATACACATACAATAAAATAAAGTAAATGATTTGTATTGTCCCACATAACTGTACTTTTAAATAGAATTACATGATATGGCTACACTAGAGTTGGTACATGCTGATTTTAAACTACACATGTAGGAGATTTATGAAGACTGGTGTTACATCTCACCAATTTTTATATCTCATGCTCCAACAGAGAATGTGCTTCATTTCTGACACGGCTTGTCATAAATCTGACGCATCCTCTTTCGTGCTCATGTGCCTGCACTGAACTCTATGCCAGTTCATAGCTGGCATAGATTTCAGGCATCATTTATGCCATTATACTGATGTAAATGTTTATAAAGCTGGCAGGACAGGTGGGCCTGCGCATGCCATGATGCCTTTCAAGAAAGTGGTGAGGGCAGCATAGCAAAGGAAAAATTTGCAATTTCCCCCACTGTATTAGACAGCCATGCACTTGGCAGTTTGTATAGTGTTTTAACTCTAGTAGCCACAGTATGCATCTAGTCTGGTGCTCCACAGTGATATCCATACTGTACAAATACTGTATAATTCAAGCCCCTTCATAGGTACAATCTGACCCCAGGTCCAGTGTACCAGAAACTTTGATTTAAAGATGTAGCACCATGAACAACATTTCGAGACTGAATAACTATATAGACTCATTGGTATAGCATATCATGAATAGAAATGGACTTTTTAAGTCAAGGAACTCTGCGTAAAAGCTTGTAGTCAGGAAAAAGAAGAAGGGAAACCATATGAGCCAAAAATGATGGTTGCAATCTGTAGTCTGAACAATGAAGTTACTTTGTACAAAATCTTATCTTTCTACCACTAAATAGCAAAAACTAATTGGAAATTATTTAATCTCCTTTCCATTTCACGTGTTTAATCACACATTTCTAATTCTGAATGCCTTATATACAAACCTACTGAGACTAATAATGACATTCATGTAGAGCAGTAGTTACATGGCAGAACCAAGATACTGTATCTGAGGAATTTCACAGCATACCAATTTTTTTTCTATTGCGATTTTCTTAAACTACACATGCTTATACTTGAAAACAGATTGTCTTCTCAATCTGCCCATGCAGAGATAATCTTTTTATGGGTAAGCAAATCAGCCTGGAAATACATCCGGGGTGGGACCAATTTTCCAGATTTGCCCACAGAAAGCTGCAAATCCTCTGACATTGCACTAGTGTTGCTGCCCAATGCCATTCTTTCAGCTGTGATTGGCATTTTCAACCTCTGACTGCATCATGGCATACTGTAGAGAAATTGGATCCACCACCATGCGTTTGCAGGGTGATTTACATATCCATAAAAACAGGATTATTACACCTTCATTGCTTGATCTATTTGTGATCACAAAGGAATGTTCCTCTCTTACTAAATAACAATGACAAACATTTGTAATGCAGTTTTCTCACACAAGGGACTCTAAGTGTAGGCACTGTTGTGGAGTAGGGGTGTTAGTGGCTACCATATAGTCGCTCATCTCCAACACCCACAAAGATCTGCTGCTTTATGGGAAGCCAGTTTACCTATCAGTATACTTTTGGCTTGTGGAAGGAAACCGCAGTACCCAGAGGAAACCCACGCAAACATGTGACCAAAGCATACACTTCCTCTATCTTCAGATTCCTGCTGCAGTCACGAGATCGTACAGTAACTCTTTTTGTAGGACTGGGGAAAAAGCAACACTAGCATAAACTGTTGCACTAGTGAGTCCCCTTTCTTATTCTCTATTATAGCAAAGAACACAAACCCAACCTCTAACTATGCCTTCTTCATATAGTTTGTGGAGTCCATTTCTTTGTTGCAAATGTTTGCATGTTTGCAGGTTCTCCACTAGGTGGAGATGATTACCAGAGGGATAATATTGTGAAACTATTAGAATGATCTGGTATGTAATTCCTCTCTGTATTTAAAGGGAAAAACTAAAATAACACAATTCTATTCCTTCTAATATTCTGTGAATGTTGACCTTCATTGAAATATTTTCTTAAGCAATATAGAGTGTGTGTGTTTTTTGTGTGTGATCTATGCTTCTTTAAAGAAACAGTCCTAATAGGAGTATACTGTATGTATAAGACTATGCAGTGCAATAATACAGTATATGACCGCCTAGAGAAATAAGACTGACTACCTTCACTTTCCCCATCCTCCCACTGATAATGAACATCCTGCATGCTCTTTATTTTAATGTGACAAATAATGCTGACCTAATTTTTTTGTCAACCTTGACAATTTTCTGTACCACCTTTTTTTAAAATCTGGGTTTGATCAAATAAAGTTGCTGAAGCAGGTGGCGGCAATGTAGCAATGTACGTGTTCCAGTTACATTTAGAAAGAACTTTGTTCTAAAAAAAAGTTATTTGGAAAGTGAATACTTCACAAATACTAAGAAAGTTATTAAAGGAGTTGCAGAGATGTGCTGATACTATACAGCTAGTCACATGTGTGTAAATTCACTGGATTCAGATAGATAGCAGTACAGTGTATAGTCATTTATCAACCTGGCTATATTTATTATTTTATCTTTTTAATTATTTGCTTTGTTTCTTATGTAAAGTTGTACTTGCAAATTTTCATACTTCAAGCAGAATTTGTTAGGCTAGCTTTACATCATGTTTAGCCTTTGGGGCTTTCCCAAAAATGATATTTGTACGTATACCACAATGGATCCATATACTTTCATTGGGCAGTGGATTAAAATCTGTACTCCATTTGGCCTCTTTTCCTTGTTTTAGCATTTTTTTTGGCCAAACGAATAGCGCAAAAACAAAGGAAATCAACAGAATGCAGGTCAAACTAAAACCAAAGCATTAAAATGGTATTAAAATGTTTGCACTATTAGAAGGAATAGAACTGTTAAAATGTATATCATAAAACCATTTTCAGAAATGCAATTGTATACTCAACAGAAAGCCCCAGCATAGAGGTAATTGTAATGTGAATCTAGGCAACTATGACAAAACATGCCTGTTATTTTAATGTGTTTCAAATGAAACTACTATACATCACAGAATGACAAATTCATGCAAAAAAAAAAACATTCTTTCTACCAACTATTTTTACACAATTTTGTGTGCCAGTGTAGGTCACAAAAAACAGTAAGGCTGAAGCCCCATATTGCGAAAATGCAGTGTTTTTGTCTCTGCGAAAACGCCACGGTAAATCCCATCCACACATTGCAGTAAAAAATCTGCAGCGGAAAAGCTGTGTTTTCAAAAAGGTATAATAAGGGTAGAAAGTACGCAAAGGAAAGCTCTGCTAAAATGCAATGAAAAACATTGCGGAAAAAAACACAACGCGTTTCCGACATGGTTTTTTTTCACAGGGTTTTTTTGCTGTGTTTCGCTACGTGGGGCCTTAGCCTAAAGAACAAAAGATCTTCTCAGTGATTCACCATAGGGATGGACTACATCTTTTCATACCTACATTTTTTGTCGACTTCACTCGAAACATAGTTTTTCTGGAGGTAAATTTTGGTCTCATTGCTCCACATTATTTTGTAGCAGAAGTTTGAAACTGGTTATCTGTGACTATTAGCACTATTACCTTGCAACGCTGGAGTACTTGGTTCAAATCCAACCAAGGACAACATCTGCATGGAGTTTGTATGTTCTCCCCATGTTTGCGTGCATTTTCTCCATGTACGCCACTTTCCTCCCACATGCCAAAGACATACTGATAGGAAATTTAGATTATGAGTCCTATATGGGACAGTAACTGACAATGTCTGTAAAATGATGTGGAATATGTTGGCGCTATACAAGTAAGAGAAATTTAAATAATATTAAATAGCTCCAGTTCCTCATCTCTGGCAGTGACATCAAGCCCATTGGTCACAGAATGTGGCTAGGCTGCCATACCAAACTCAGCTGCTAAACAATTTACATTGCTGTTCTTGATAAGTATTGAAGAGGCCATAATAATCAATATTATAGTCATATAACCCCTGTCCAGAAGGTCCGGGCCAAAAGACAGGTATGATGGGGTGGTGTTGGTGGGGGGGGTTAGTATAGGTGGCGTTCCATTTTCCCCCTTCAGGAAACAGAGCATCACCGCAAAATCGGAAAATGTGCCTGGAGCGGTCCAGCGATCTAGGTAAATTTAGATTTTTGGAACAGTAAGTAATATCTATTTATCCTGGACAATCCCTTTAACATCTTACCTTTGTTGTCTGTGAAGTTTCGTATACTTAGTATATCATTCAAATCCTGGTAGTGGTTCTGTTTGATATAGGTTGTTTTCTCTGGAGTATCTTGAAGTTGCATCGTAACTTCCTCAAGGTCTTTGTCCAGCTGTCAATTTTGAAAAATTATGTTAATATATGTTTTCGTATAATAGACTGTAAAGACTCAGATATAATAGAATAAAGTTTGTAAGTCTGGCACTAACTAAAAGTGATGGTGATAAGAAAAGACTTTTCCATCATTGACAATAGCAGTGAAGGATAATGTAATAGAAAATTTTATAACTATCATATAACAACGAACTGATGATTTCATCTTTATTAAAACTGGACCATTCTTCAATCCATTTCAGATAATGGCATCCTGGATTGTACATGTACTTAGAGCACATTTAGTGGTGTCTACAAACAGAACTAAATTATTCATAAGTAGTGACATTATTTCTCAGACGACAAAAATACTGTATACTGATAGCTAAATTTGCTTCCTACGAAATTCCCCCACTATTGAATTAATAGACTCTGTGTACAGTGCTGAAGTAAATCTATACATTAATATACAGATGTAGCAGGGTTAACCCGAATTTTGCAATTGGTTAAACTTCTGCAGTGTGATATCTTATAGAAGACAAAGAAAACCAGTAAAAAGTCATTGGAAAAACGTTTTCAATGGCTATTCATTGTTTTTTGTTGGCTTCTGTGATACAATTATTTATTTATTTTGCTGACGTTAGGTTCACACCTCAGTTGGGGTTTCCATTCTTCGGGTCCGCTTGGGGACTCGAAAAAAAAAAAACCCAATCCGCTTAAAAAGTGGTTAACTGCGGAAACCCGCGGACCCCATAGACTATATGGGGTTCGCTGGGTTTACGCCTGAAACTGCACATTTTTAAAGCGGAATGGGGGACTGAATCTGCAAATGTTCAATGTGACCGTAGCCTTACTTGTATAGCACCAACATATTCCTCAGTGCTTTTACAGACACTGTCCCATATAGGACTCACAATCTACATTCCCTATCGGCAGGGGCGCACCGCTAATGTGGCGAAGTGAGGCGGCTGCGCCAGGCGGCACTGTCCGGGGGGCGGCATTTTTACTATTTAATGTAAATCAGCCCAGGACAGGCCGCTTTAAAAAAAAAAAAAACAGAGCTGAGCGGGGCCTGTCCTGGGCTGGTTTACAAGACGTCGCATCTCAGCGCAGGCGGCGATACAATGACGTCATCGCGCCGCCTACGCAGAGACACAGACATCGCGGACAAGAAGAGGAGGCGGCGGCTGCATCAAGGCATCGCAGGTGAGTATAACTTTTTTTATATATATAAAAAACCTGCTGTAGTATCCCCGGCAGGTCACGGCCTATTTATTTACCTACCCCGCGTCTGCTCGTGGCCGCCCCCGCTTCCCCTTCTGCTATGGGACGCAGAAAGGGAAGTGGATGCCGCTGTGAGCGGCTGCGGGCATCGGTAAGTTGGGCCGCGGGCCGCAAATACTATTATTATTATACTCCGGGGTCTATTCAGACCCTGGAGTATAATAATCGGAGGCCTAGGGTTTGTGAGGGAACATAAAAACCAATGTTACTCACCTCCTGCGATCCGATGTAACTCGAACAGGCTTTTTTTTCTCCAAGATGGCGCCGCTGGAGTGGCTGCCTGCTACAGCAGCTCTGAGACTCTCTATCTTATTTTTCTTTCTATGTCTCGTTTTGTACCTCTCTACTTAAGGACTTTGCACTATGAAGAAACACACACAAAGACTTGGACCCTTGTGATACTTTTTTTTTTTTTTTTTGTTTTTTATCTGTCTTTTTGTTATGCTTGAAAATGGGATCTTTTGTGTATGCAGACAATTCCTTTGTCTATACAAGAGAGGAAATTCTGCAGCTCAGAGGCACAGCAGGGCGGCATACCATCTGGTCACACATCCCCCGCGAGCTTTGGAGAAAGAAAAAGCGGGTGAGGGGATGCAGAGCTGGTACTCTTCAGAGGATTAAAAAGAGGCGTTACCGACCAGCTGTTCCCTCCATCATCATGGGCAATGTGAGATCTCTTGCAAACAAGATGGATGAACTAACAGCGCTCACCAGGCATCATCAGGAGTTTCGGGCGTGCAGCATGATGCTACTTACAGAGACTTGGCTCACTGAAGTTACTCCTGATCCTCTGGTCTCCTTGGATGGTTTTAAACTCCTTCGGGCAGACAGGACAAGGGAGAGCGGTAAGAGGAAAGGAGGAGGGCTGGCAATGTTTGTGAATAATAGATGGTGTAATCCTAGGCACATTGTGATTAAGGAGCAAACTTGCTGTAAGGACATTGAACTATTAGCTGTGAGCATGAGACCTTTCTACCTACCAAGGGAACTATCACATGTCATCGTGATAGCTGCATATGTCCCCCCCTCTGCGAAAGCTGACACTGCCTGCGAGGTCCTACAAGCCACGCTGAGCCAGTTACAGTTAAAACACCCCCAGGCCCTCTTTCTTCTGTCGGGTGATTTCAACCATGCCTCTCCATCATCCACACTGCCCAGTTTCACACAGTATGTAACCTGCCACACAAGAGACAACAAAACACTGGACTTGTTCTTTGCCAACGTGAGGGAGGCATATAGCTCATCAGCCCTACCGCCCCTGGGGAGATCGGATCACAACCTAGTACATCTCCGACCTGTGTACAAGCCACTTGTACGTAGAGAACCAGCTGTCACCCGCACAGTGAGGATATGGTCCGAGGAGAGTGATGAGGCTCTGAGGGATTGTTTTGACACAACCGCATGGGAAGTGCTGCAGGATTCTTATGGAGAAGATATAGAAGGACTCACACACTGCATAACAGACTACATTAATTTTTGTGTGGACAACACAGTACCCACAAAAGTGGTGAGGTGCTTCTCCAATAACAAACCATGGATTAACTCTGATATAAAAACACTACTTAAGGAGAAAAAGATGGCATTCAGGACAAGAGATAAGGAGGGGTTGAGGGAAGTACAAAAGGAGCTGAGGCATCAAATCAGGCAAGGAAAATCCAGTTATAAGGAAAAAATGGAAAAACAAATGGAAAGAAAAGACATAAGGGGGGTCTGGGAGGGGCTTAAGTCAATTTCGGGTCATAAACAGTCTGTCTGCCAGATTGAGGCAGATGTTAATTGGCTTAATGAACTAAACCTATTCTTCAACAGATTTGATCACCAGCTCCTCCCACCCCAGTATGTCCTTCAGCTTCCCCCACCACAATGACTTCTCCCCATGCGGCCACTTCCCAACAGACCAGTAAATCCAGAAATCCGTCTTTATCTGGCCACAGTCTGACCTTCACACGGGCCCAGGTGAGGAAGGAGATGAAAAAGATCAAGGCGAGGAAAGCCGCAGGGCCAGATGACATCAGTGCAAGGCTAATTAAGACTTGTGGGGACCAGCTGTGTGGTATAATTACATATATGTATAATATGAGCCTGAGGCAGGAAATAGTCCCTGAATTATGGAAATCTTCTTGTGTGGTACCAGTTCCAAAGAAACCCCACCCTATGGACCTCAACGGCTACAGACCTGTAGCACTGACATCCCACCTGATGAAGATCTTGGAGAGATTGGTTCTCACACATCTCCGCCCTCTAGTGAGCCCCGCTATGGACCCCCTCCAGTTTGCTTATCGGCCGGGCATTGGGGTAGATGATGCCATCATCCATCTTCTGCACAGGGCTCTGTCTCACCTGGAGAAACCAGGGAACACAGTGAGAATAATGTTCTTTGACTTCTCCAGTGCTTTTAACACCATACAGCCCAGGTTATTGAGGGACAAGCTGGGCCTTGCTGGAGTGGACCACCACCTCTCCAACTGGATCCTAGACTACCTCACAAATCGACCTCAATACGTGAGAGCCCAAGACTGTGTGTCAGGTACCGTGATCTGTAATACGGGGGCACCTCAGGGTACGGTTCTCGCCCCTTTCCTCTTCACACTGTACACTGCAGATTTTAGGTGCAACTCATCCAGCTGCTACCTACAGAAGTATTCTGACGACTCTGCAATAGTGGGTCTCATCACAGATGATGATGACAGGGAGTACAGAGAACTGAACCAGGATTTTGTGGACTGGTGCCACCGGAACCACCTGAAGATTAACGCGGGGAAGACCAAGGAGATGGTGGTGGACTTCCGCAAAGGCAGAAGCCCTCCTAAACCAGTGGACATCCTGGGGACGGGCATCGAGATTGTGAACACCTATAAGTACCTGGGTTTGCTCCTTAATAATAAGCTGGACTGGGCAGATCATATGGAGGCCCTGTACAGGAAGGGCCACAGCAGGCTCTACCTGCTTAGGAAACTGAGAGCCTTTGGAATCCGGGGGGCACTTCTTAGAACTTTCTTCAACTCGGTAGTGGCATCAGCCATCTTCTTTGGAGTGGCCTGCTGGGGGAGCAGTATATCAACCAGGGACAGAAATAAACTTGACAAGCTGATTAGAAAGGCCAGCTCTGTCCTGGGGAGCCCACTGGACCCAGTGCAGGTGGTGGGTGACAGAAGGATACTGTCCGTGGTGAGCTCCATGCAGAAGAAGAAGTCCCATCCCATGCATGAGACTGTGATCGCGCTGAGCAGTACTGTCAGTGACCGACTGCTCCACCCTAGGTGTGAGAAGGAGCGCTATCGGAAGTCTTTCCTCCCCACCGCGGTTAGGCTGTACAACCAACACCGACCTAAGCGGAGATCATTACACACAGAGAACTGAAATATCTCTCTGCCTGTTAAATCCCCCCCCCCCCTCTGCTACGTCCTATCTGTCTGTCTGCTATTAATGTAATGCCTCTCACCTTGGAACATTCCTGTACATGTTGTATTTGTATTTGTATCTGCTTATCTTATCTTATCTTTGCTGCTGTAACACACTGAATTTCCCCATTGTGGGACTATTAAAGGACTATTATTATTATTATTATTATTATTATTATTATTATCAGGTCGCGTCGCCGGCCTCATCACGTGACGTGTGTACGCAATTAAACAGGGCTGAAAGCTGCAAGGAGTGCACCGGTGTCCAGGATAGGTAAGTAACACTGATTTTTATGTTTGTATTCTCCCCTGGGTCTCCAATCATTATACTCTGGGGTCTGAAAAGACCCCAGAGTATAATAGTTCATGGGTGGTCCACTATGAGGCATAATACCCTGTGCAGGGACCACTGTAGAGCATAATACCCTGTGCAGGGGCCACTCTGGAGCATAATACAAGTGCTGGGGCCACTATAGAGCATAATACCGAGTGCAGGGGCCACTATGGAGCATAATACCGGGTGCAGGGGCCACTATGGAGCTTAATACAAGTGCCAGGTCCACTATGGAGGATAATACCAGTGCAGGGGCCACTATGGAGTATAATACCAGTGCAGGGGCCACTATGGAGCATAATACCGTGTGCTGGGGCCACTGTGCAGCATAATACCGTGTGCAGGGGCCAATAAGGAGCACAATACTGTGTGCAGGGGCCAATATGGGGCATAATACCGTGTGCAGGGGCCACTAGGGAGCATAAAACTGTTTGCAGGAGTTGCTGTGGAACATAATACCGTGTGCAGTGGCCACTGCGGGGCATAATACCGTGTGCAGGGGCCACTATGGAGCATAATACCGTGTGCAGGGGCCGCTGCGAGGCATAATACAGTGTGCAGGGGCCGCTGCGGGCCATAATACTGTGTAATACAGTGCGCAGGGGCTGCTGTGGAACATTATAGTGTGTGTAAATGGGGCGCTATAAACATTGGCTATGGCACCTGTTTATATTATACGCTGTCTGTTTATAGTGGCCATGTGATGTAATTGTAGCCTTGTCACATACTGTAGACATGTACAGGACGAGGCTGTAGTTACATTACATGGCCGCTATGAGATGAATTACACTATGTAAACAGAGAAGCGGTCACGGCGCTTACACAGGTACCATTCAAACAGCTGATCAGTGGGGGTCCTGGGTTTTTGAGCCCCACTGATTAGTTTATTAATGACCTGGAAAACCTTTTAATTAGTTAACACTTGGGGTATTATTAATAAGGGGCACTATTTATACAGGGTACACACGGACATTATTAATATAAAGATGCACTTGGGAGTATTATTCATTATGGGGGGGTTATATCATATATTTTATAATTGGGGGTAGTAGCAGAATGGGGGCTTTGTGTAGTTGAGGACAATGTGGGTTGTATGCCTGGAAAAGTGAGGAGTCAAAGATGTCTGTGTTGCAAACTTTACAGAGACAAGTCACACCTGGAAGAAGTGGTCATGGCAGTCCAAAGGGAAGAGAAGGGAAATGTGAAGGATTAGTCAGAGACGTCACCTGTAAGTCACAGAATGTTACTGCCCTGTATACACCTAAATGATAGAGGATAAATACCTGATTGATGGGGGTCTGTCTGCTGAGACCCCCACTGAGCCTGAGAATTGGGTTTTTTCCCCCCACTAGGTGGGAATCCAGCCTGGCTGCAGCCATATATATACTGTAGGTGTGTCACTTGGTGGATGGATGAACCCGCGTGGCTCTCATTCACTTTAATGGGAGTGCCAAAGATACCCGAAGTCCAGTACTCAGCTATCTGCGGCGCTCCTATTATAGAGAATGGGGGCCACGTGGGCTCGTCCATCCACCAAGCAGAAGATAAGTGAAGTTACTTTCATTGTTAATGCCGTGTTGTTGATCTGATACTGAAGTAGTACAGGAAGAAGAATTCTTAAAAACTGTTTTAGAACTTTGTGTATTGTGTATATTGTGCGACGATAACAGCGTGTGAAGCTAGTAGCATGGAAACTCAAATTTTTATTTTTTTTTTTTGGGGGGGGGGGGCGTCTTTCTATAGTCCGCCTCAGGCAGCAAAGAAGCTAGGTTCACCATTGCCTATCGGTATGCCTTTGGAATATGGGAGGAAACTGGAGTAGACAGAGGATACCCACAAAAACATGGGGAGAGCATATAAACTCCATGCACATGTTGTCATGCTGCATCAGTTCAAATAACTGCAGAAGTTCAGGTTAACTCTGCTACATCTGTATAATGCATGATAGAATTTACACAGAAATCCATAGTTATATATACTGGAAAATATTTGCTACTTCTTCCAAACCTTTCCGTCATTTTGCCGGGGATTGCCAGCACCCAGAGTGAGCTCCGGGGCCGGCTTCCCGTTACTATGACAGTCGGGAGCCTTTTGAAGGCTCCCAGGCCTGTCTCTCATTATCTTCTATTGCAGGCTGCTCCATGCAATAGAAGTGTTGTTAGTTCAAGACCCCTAGAGAGTCTAATATATGCAAAAAAAAAAAAAAAAAAAAAAGTAAAACAAATATCTAAAAAAAAAATAAAAAATATTAAAAATTCAAATCACCCCCCTTTACTTAGAACACATATAAAAATACTTAAATACTGTGAAACACATACACATTAGGTATCCCTGTGTCTGAAAATGCCCGGTCTACAAACCTATAAAAATATTTTTCCTGTACGGTAAATGCCATAGTGGGAAAAAAAAATCAAAAGTGCCAAACCGCTGTTTTTTCACTGTTTCGCCTCTGATAAAAATTTTAATAAAAAGTGATCAAAGCAATAACAATTCCCTAAAATTGTATAACTAAAAAATACACCTGGCCCAGCAAAAAAAAAAAATCCATATGCATCTCTGTACACGGAAGTATAAAAAAGTTACAGGTGTCAGAATATGGCGACTTTTAGAAAAGAATTTTTTTGCACAGTTTTAGATTTTTGTTAAGGGGTTAAAATGTAAATAAAACCATATAAATTTGGTATCATCTGAATTGTACCGAAACATTGAATACAGGTGACATTTCATTTTGGCTGCAGAGTGAACTCTGTAAAAACAAAGCCTGTAAGAAAGTTGCACAAATGCACTTTTTCTTCAAATCCACCCCATTCTGATATTTTTTCCAGATTCCCAGTGCATTGTACAGAATAATAAATGGTAGCATCATGAAGAAAAAATTATACCACAAACATTAAGACCTCATATGGCTCTGAGAACAGAAAAAAATAAATAAAAAGTTTTGGGGTCTGGAAGGCGGGGGGGGGGGAGGGAATTGTTCTGTCTTCTTACACGTTCTCTCAGTGTGCAGTCTGACATACAGCATAAACCTTTTCTGTCTTCCAAATAAACAGACTGTTTTTTCTGTAGTCTATTTATTGGTCAAAAGCTTGTAGATATGTAGATATGGTAATGTGGTAAAACAGATATACTTGCACAGGGATAATGAAGCTTAAGTGTGAGTAGTGCAAGAGATAGCATCCCAATGTCTTGTGGGCAGGTTTCTTACTCCCAGAATGCCTTGCTTTACCCAGAGTGCATTGTGGCTCCCATAAGAGGAATTCAACAGGTAATGTAACTAAAGGACCACTACATGGCAATATAACCTTTCTAATTAGAATAAACCATTAACTCAAGCATGTAAAGATATAATACATTTTTAGCATCAGATTCTGCTCTACTGGGCAGAACACTCCCCGTCTGGTATCAACTGATGCCACTATTAGTCTTCTCTTGTGAAAACAACAGAACAAGCTTAGCTACTGGCCTGAGGAATAGCTTACTCTCGCCAAGCTTCCACACTTTGACCTCAGCTTTACGTACATTCCCATCTTTGCTTGGGAACCTTTGAGTGATAAGGCCCAGTGGCCACTTATTTTGGTGCAACTGGCCGTCTTTAATGACATCTCCAGGCCTAATGTTCGGCTTGTTAGTCTGCCACTTCCTCCTTGGTTGTAAGGTGGAGATGTACTGCTTCCTCCATCTGTCCCAGAAAGCATTGGAGAGACTTTGCACTTGCCTCCATTGTCGTCTGTAAAGATCTTTGTCACTAAAATCTCCAGGTAGTGTGCTCAGAACGCTGGTTCTCTGGGTCAACAACATGGCAGGAGTGAGAATAGTCAAATCTCCAGAGTCGCTAGATAGCATTGTTAATGGTCTGACATTCATGATGGCTGAAACTTCTGCCAAGAATGTACAGTGGGGAAAAAAAAGTAAAACATATCTAGAAAATCACATTGTCTGATTTTTTAAGAATTTATTTGCAAATTATGGTGGAAAATAAGTATTTGGTCACCTACAAACAAGCAAGATTTCTGGCTCTCACAGACCTGTAACTTCTTCTTTAAGAAGCTCCTCTGTCCTCCACTCATTACCTGTAGTAATGGCTCCTGTTTGACATTGTTATCAGTATAAAAGACACCTGTCCACAACCTCAAACAGTCACACTCCAAACTCCACTATGGTGAAAACCAAAGAGCTGTGAAAGGACACCAGAAACAAAATTGTAGACCTGCACCAGGCTGGGAAGACTGAATCTGCAATAGGCAAGCAGCTTGGTGTGAAGAAATCAACTGTGGGAGCAATAATTAGAAAATGGAAGACATACAAGACCACTGATAATCTCCCTCGATCAGGGGCTCCATGCAAGATCTCACGCCGTAGGGTCAAAATGATCACAAGAACGGTGAGCAAAAATCCCAGAACCACACGGGGGAACCTAGAGAATGACCTGCAGAAAGCTGGGACTAACATAACAAAGGCTACTGTCAGTAACACACTACACCGCCAGGGACTCCTGCAGTGCCAGACGTGTCCCCCTGCTTAAGCCAGTACATATCCGGGCCCATCTGAAGTTTTCTAGAGAGCATTTGGATGTTCCAGAAGAGTATTGGGAGAATGTCATATGGTCAGATGAAACCAAAGTAGAACTGTTTGGTAGAAACACAATTTGTCGTGTTTGGAGGAGAGTGAATGCTGAATTGCATCCAAAGAACACCATACCTACTGTGAAGCATGGGGGTGGCAACATCATACTTTGGGGCTGTTTCTCTGCAAAGGGACCAGGACGACTGATCCGTGTACATGAAAGAATGAATACTGCCATGTATTGTGAGATTTTGACTGCAAACCTCCTTCCATCAGCAAGGGCATTGAAGTTGAAATGTGGCTGGGTCTTTCAGCATGACAATGATCCCAAACATACCACCAGGACAACGAAGGAGTGGCTTCGTAAGAAGCATTTCAAGGTCCTGGAGTGGCCTAGCCAATCTCCGGATCTCAACCCCATAGAAAACCTTTGGAGGGAGTTGAAAGTCTGTGTTGCCCAGCGACAGCCCCAAAACATCACTACTCTAGAGGAGATCTGCATGGTGGAATGGGCCAACATACCAGCAACAGTGTGTGCCAACCTTGTGAAGACTTACAGAAAACGTTTGAACTCTGTCATTGCCAACAAAAGGATATATAACAAAGTATTGAGATGAACTTTTGTTATTGATCAAATACTTATTTTCCACCATAATTTGCAAATAAATTCTTTAAAAATCAGACAATGTGATTTTCTGGATTTGTTTTCTCATTTTGTCTCTCATAGTTGAGGTCTACCTATGATGTCAATTTGTGGCTGACTAAACACTTTTTTTCCCCACTGTAGTTAAACTCTCATGAGTGAGTCTTGTACTCCCCACTTGCAAGAAGATTGAGTCCAAGATTTTGCGTACTATCCCTATCATTTTCTCCCAGGCACCTCCCATGTGAGAAGAATGTGGTAGATTGAAAGTCCAGGTGCATCCTTGCTCACTTAAGTATCTCTCCTCATTGGTAGTGTCTAAATTGGAGGGAATTTGAAATTCTTTTGCCACACCAACAAAATTTGTACCTCTGTCAGAACGAATATGCTTTACAGGCCCTCTGATGACGATAAATAGAGATGAGTGAATCAAAGCTGCAGAAGTGGAATTCGATCCGAATTTCAGGAAATCTTCGATTCGCATAGAATCCGTATTTCCTGATGCTTTGCGGTAATGAATATTTAGTAAGGACCTTTGTGACATCAGACGGTCACAAGATATTCTCTAGTGATGTGATTGGGTAGGCGTGTCTTTGCTTGTTAGCAGATCCTTCCACATGAATAAAAGTTGTCCGTGCTAGAGAGAGAGAAAGAGAGAGACATGACCACGACATACAAGGGCTTCTGCCATTTTGACACCCACCTCGGCTCTCTGCAGACAGGAAATAGCTGTTTATTTGCCGTGAATGAATTCAGATCGAATATAATCATATTGGAAAATTTGCCGAAGTTGCCGAATCGAATTTTTGAAAACTTCGCTCATCTCTAGTGATAAACCGTCGAAGTGCGTTTATGAAACTTGAAGTGTCCATGGATTCAGTCACTTCTATATGGACAGCTCTGCTGGACATACAAGTAAATATAACTGTCCAGCGTTTTTAACTGGCATGGATTCCTCTAGTATGCTGTGTAGCTACAGACCAAGGACCGAATTCATCCAGACCTACGTTGGTGAAAGGAGGATCTGTACTGAATCTGTCAGGTGGGAGATTGGCCATCTTCGGATTCTGAAACTTTCCACAAAGTTTATGACAAGTAACACAGTTGAAGATGAGTTTGCTCACATATCTCTTTGCTCCAACTATCCACAGGCCAGCAGCTCTTAGATTCCCCTCAGTAAACAATCGGCCCTGGTGCTTCAATTGAATGTGGTGGTGTTGCACAAGCAAAGTTGTGACATGATGATGTCCAGGAATTATTAGAGGATGTTTTTCCATAAATTACACTTTGGCATCTTGAAGACGGCCTCCTATTCTCATCAACCCATCTTGGTCAATGATTGGATCAAGCTTCTTCAGAGCACTGTCCTTAAGAATAGATTGCCTTTTGTTGAGGTGGTCTATTTCTTCGGCATAACACTCACATTGTACTGTGCGAATTATCACGTTCTTGGACCTCTCTAGGTTGGGAATGGTAAAGCATGTCTACAGTGATGGCAACGAACAAGTGACTTCCAGGTTGAGAACCTGCTGAAACGATGGGATTTGAGGTGTTGGTCCGAAGTCACCGTGTGGAAAACGGATACCTGAGGGCGGATTTCCTCATCGGTATCTGGGTCTATTAGTTCAAATGCATCTGATCTGGTAATGCAGAATATTGGATGGTATAAGAATCTAGGACCCGTAAACCATGTTGTGTCTTTAAGGTAGTTCAGTGCGACAGATCTGGTCGCATGGTCTGCCAGATTATGATGTGTAGGCACATAATGCCACTGCTTAGGACAAGTGGTTCTCCTGATCCTTAGCACCCGATTGCTGACATAGACATAAAAGTGTCGGGTTTCGTTGCAGATATACCCTAGGACTACCTTGCTGTCCGTGTAGAACAAAACTTCCTTGATTTCCAAGTTCATTGCTGTCGTTATGAGTTCAGCCAACTCTACTGCAAGCACAGCAGCTCAGAGTTCTAGCCTGGGTATTGTGTGTTCACGGAGTGGCGCCAGTTTTGTCCAGCTCATGATAAATCCTATATGGCATTGTTCTTCAATGTCTATAGTTTTTAGGTATGCCACTGCTGCAATCACTTTGACTGAAGTGTCACAGAAGATGCAAAGTCTTTGTATTTTGACTTCTGTTGATGGCACGGAGGCTGGACAAAGGCTGGACAAAGCTTCCAGAGACTTCCTCCAATCTGCACACAGGTCCCTTTTTCCTACGGGAAAGCGGATCATTCCAATCAGATGTCTCTTGGGTGATGTCTCTTAACAGACATATACCCTGGATAGTAACAGGAGCTACAAGTCCCAGAGGGTCATATAAGCTATTTATGATAGACAAGACACCTCTGCATGTGAAGGGCTTTTCTTCCTTGCTGATTTGGAAGGTGAATGCATCTACCTTTAAATCCCAGAGTAATCCAAGGCTCCGCTGCATGAGAAGGGAGTCAGTGCTTAGATCTAAGTCCTTTAGGTCACTTGAGTGATCTTGAGAGGGAAAGGCCTCCATTAATTCATGGCTGTTGGAAGCAATCTTGTGCAACCTCAAATTAGACAGAGCAAGCATTTCCTGAGCCCTTTTGAGGAGACTGATTGCAGACTCACTTGTGGGTGTGGATTTCAGGCAGTCATCCACATAAAAATCTCTGTCCACAAAGGATCTGGAACAGTGAAAAAATCAGGCGATACCTTTTAGAGGCTAACTGAGTATATTTATAAGTATCACAAAGGATCTGACATCCGACCCATACCTTGTTTCAACCTCTTGGGCTGAATGTCTAAGACCATAGATGGCGACTGCAGGGGAAGGACTGTTTCCGAAGATGTGCACTCTCATTCGATACTCCACGATGTCTTTACAAGGGACATTGTCACGGTACCAAAAGAACCTCAAGAAGTTTCTGTGTTCCTCCTTGACAAGAAAGCAGTACAACATCTGTTGTATGTCAGCCATAAATGCCACCGAATCTCTGCAGAAGCAGAGAAGCACTCCCAGAAGTCTGTTGTTGAGGTCTGGACCTGACAGTAGGACACCATTTAGCGAGACACTGTCGCACCTGGCACTTGAGTCAAACTCAATTAGGTCAAGTAAAACAACACTTGTGCAAAAACACAAACATGTGTGTGGTCATTAAGGTCTTTTTTGGCCTATTCATCAAGGGGTTAAAATAGGTGTTAAGTACACAAAGTTAATGTATACCTTAACATTCATCTCATAGGCTTGCATGGGTTGCAGTGCCAGATGTGTATGTCCTAAAGCCATGGTGGCAAACCTATGTCATGAATGCCAGAGGTGTACACGCGACGGCTCCCTAGCCAGGCTCCTCGTTTGCTTGCTAACGGGGAATTTGGGACAGCTGTCCCAGATTCCTCGGCGAGTGAGCAAGCGCTTCTTTCAGTTGTAGATACACCTGAAAACTGTCATTGTGGGCCGCGGGTCCGCAGTCACTATAAAACAGATCCTGTGCGATGTAAATAGTGGACATTAATTGTTCAAAAGTATACCACATGCAAACTTCTACCTTTCAGTACAAAGTTGTTTGTATTATTGAAAGCCCTGTAAAGCTCGATTCACACGACCGTATCTGTCTGCAATTGTGGATCCGCACAGTATTAAGGTTAAATTGCCATGTTGGCACTTTGTGATAAATTAATGGGTTTTGGGTTGCAGTTTGGGCACTTGGTCTCTAAAAGGTTCACCATCACTGTCCTAGAAGAATCTTGTGTGAATTCAATGGGTCCATGAAAAAGTGTTTCCAGTGCATACTTAGACCCATACTCCTTTTCATTTAGTAGAATGAACCAGTGATGGTCACTGCATTGAGAACCTTTTCTGTGTTTTGTTGCCAATCTCTGTTACAAGGATAGACGGATTATGAGCAATGTCCAGACCCTCCTGAAGTGGGCAGGGCAGCTTCATATTCCTGTATTATATTTTGATTTTCATTCCTGATGATCTTGCCCTCTTTATGAATGTAGCACAGTCTTCATACAGGAAGTCATTTCTACTCTAAACTTTTTTTCTCCTGATATATTGTTAAGATCTTTATTAAGCTTTTGTACTGGAGTCTTTTGCCATGACGCAGAGCGAAAATACTGTAGCACTTTGATTTCCCTTGCTGACAGGTATCTGTGTTCAATAATGCATGACACGGCATTCTTTAAGTTACTGTAAGAGGTGTCATCAGTAGTTTCTATCAAACCAAGTTCTGCATGATTACCTCACAACTAACATGCCATCAGAAGCAGCAGGAGCTGGTTCATACAGAATATTTTCTACTTATACTGAACTTCTGCAGTGCTGTAAGCTTGACAGCTGAAATCCAGACTTTATGTAAGTGTAAACAAAGCAAATTGTGCACACAGCCCAACTCACATAACCGTACATATCCAGGTATCTGGGATCTTGCTCTGATGCACGGGTCTCCCCCCTTCGGTCAAGAGCAATATATATGTAGAAAAAAAAGGCAAACTAGAGATCCAGCAATCCAGGGGTGTCCCGTTTAAATAGTTAAAACTTAGCTTTTATTTCCATACAAAAAATATAAATTAAATGAGTCGCCAGCAATCAGAAAAAAACATGTAAGTGTGCATTCATTGGAAGAGTTTGGTAGCCTGTTCCACATTCATTTCACAGTTCCTTCTCTACAATGAAGTTTACTAATGGTCTTATCTCCAAATGTGGATCACTAAATTCAAAATGAAAATATAATTTATATTACTTTTCAATTCCATATACCTTTTTTAATGTTTTATAAGCTTAAAATATAGTTGCTGAAATATATTAAGATACATTATTTCATGTATTAATTTACAATATTTAATAGTTACAGATATTTTGAATAGAATTCTGTCAGAACTGGTCATATCCATCACTTGGAACATTTTTGCATATTCAAATTTCATAGGTGCTATAAAGATGTCAGGGTTAATATCTGAATATTGGTTCTGTAAAATTCAATGGTGTTGTTGTCCGCTAGGGACAAGGACCAAGGACCACTTTCATGCAAGACAATTTTCCCATGGCCTGGTGGGGGTTAGGGGTGGGTTTTTCGGTGACGGGGCAGGGATGGGGCAATTGAGCAGCTCATAAGAAAACACAATAAAGTGCAAATTTATTACATTTATACATTTCCCTTTACTTTATTAAGGGAGATCTCTCTCCATATCAAGCAGCTCCTTTAATAAAAGAATGGGTAGAGCAGGAGCCCTCACTCAATTAAGGGTGATATGGAGAGAGCTCCCTTAATAAAGTATAGTTAGGGCAGGGTGGACCATCACTCAGGGGGTATTATTATTGTAATAGTGTCCTAATAGTTTCCCCATACAGGTATAATTACCAGTGTGTGTGTGGGTACTATTAACTGTGGGGGTGTTACTATGGCACTATTACAGTAATACAGTAATAGTACTCCCCACAGTAAATAACATTACCTGTGTGTGTGTGGGATCTTTTATTAACTGTGGGGGGGGGGGCATTATAACTGCAATAGTGCCCCCTCCCACACACAGGTAATGTTATTAACTGTGGGGGGCACTATAACTGCAATAGTGCCATAATAGTGCCCCCCACAGGTAATATTACCTGTGTGTGTGGACGATGACTATTACCTGTGGGGGGTGGGCACTATTACAGTTATAGTGCCCCCCCCCCACAGTTAATAACATTACTTGTGTGTGTGGGCGGGGAGACTGTTACCTGTGGGAGGGCACTATTGCAGTTATAGTGCCCCCCTACAAGTAATAGTCTCCTCCTACACACAGGTAATGTTATTAACTGGGGGGGCACTTTTACTGTTATAGAGCCCTAGTAGTGCCCCCCACAGGTAATAGTCCTGTCCCCACATACTGTTACTATAATTACAATTACATTACACTTACCTGCTTACTAATGCAGCTCCTGGGAGCTGTTCTTGCACACAGGATGTGTTCATCTTCTATTCTGCTCCTCGGCACCATAGCAAAGGTTCTGGAGAAGAATAGAAGATGCACACAGCAAGAACAGGTTCCAGGAGCTGCATTAATAAGCAGGTAAGTGGAAAGTGACTTGCTGGAGTAGCCTACACCAACAGATCACTCTCAAAAATGGGTCCTATGGACACTTAGCAGTTGCTGGCTGATGCTCGTATGCTGCGTATTACACACAGCATAGAAGCATCAGCTGACACCTAGTAGCCTGCAAAGGTCCCCATGACTGAGCCAGTCCCGTACCAAGTGAACCATGGCCCAGTACTGGTCCATGGCCCGGTCTTTGGAGACCTCTGCGCTAGGGGCCTAAAGAAAACTGGATGCCATGTTAACCAAAAGTACCCATTCAGCAAATATCAAAATATCATAGACAATAAATAAATGAGCTTAGTTTTTATAGCCTAAAATTTTTGGTCTAGTCATCTTTTGTTTTATGATGTACAGTGGGTACGGAAAGTATTCAGACCCCTTTAAATTTTTCACTTTTGTTTCATTCCAGCCATTTGCTAAAAAGCAAAAAAGTTCATTTTATTTCTCATTAATGTACACTCAGCACTCCATCTTGACAGAAAAAAACAGAAATGTAGATATTTTTGCAAAATTATTAAAAAAGAAAAACTTAAATATCACATGGTCATAAGTATTCAGACCCTTTGCTGTGACACTCATATTTAACTCACCTGCTGTCCATTTCCTTCTGATCCTCCTTGAGATGGTTCTACTCCTTCATTGGAGTCCAGCTGTGTTTAATTAAACTGATTGGACTTGATTAGGAAAGGCACACACCTGTCTATATAAGACTTCACAGCTCACAGTGCATGTCAGAGCAAATGAGAATCATGAGGTCAAAGGAACTGCCCAAGGAGCTCAGAGACAGAATTGTGGCAAGGCACAGATCTGGCCAAGGTTACAAAAGAATTTCTGTAGCACTCAAGGTTCCTAAGAGCCCAGTGGCCTCCATAATCCTTAAATGGAAGACGTTTGGGACGACCAGAACTCTTCCTAGACCTGGCCGTCCAGCCAAACTGAGCAATAGTGGGAGGATAGCCTTGGTGAGAGAGGCAAAGAAGAACCCAAAGATCACTGTGGCTGAGCTCCAGAGATGCAGTAGGGAGATGGGAGAAAGTTCCACAAAGTCAACTATCACTGCAGCCCTCCACCAGTCGGGGCTTTTTGGCAGACTGGCCAGAAGGAAGCCTCTCCTCAGTGCAAGACATATGAAAGCCTGCATAGAGTTTGCCAAAAAACACATGAAGGACTCCCAGACTATGAGAAATAAGATTCTCCGGTCTAATGAGATGAAGATTGAACTTTTTAGCGCTAATTCTAAGAGGTATGTGTGGAGAAAACCAGGCACTGCTCATCACCTACCCAATACAATCCCAACAGTGAAACAATGTGGTGGCAGCATCATGCTATGGGGGTGTTTTTCAGCTGCAGGGACAGGACGACTGGTTGCAATTGAAGGAAAGATGAATGCGGCCAAGTACAGAGATATCCTGGAAGAAAACCTCTTCCAGAGTTCTCTGGACCTCAGACTGGAACGAAGGTTCACCTTCCAACAAGACAATGACCCTAAGCACACAGCTAAAATAACAAAGTAGTGGCTTCGGAACAACTCTGAGCCCTGACCTCAACTCAATTGAGCATCTCTAGAGAGACCTGAAAATGGCTGTCCACCAACGTTCACCATCCAACCTGACGGAACTGGAGAGGATCTGCAAGGAAGAATGGCAGAGGTCCCCAAATCCAGATGTGAAAAACTTGTTGCATCATTCCCAAGAAGACTCATGGCTGTACTAGCTCAAAAGGGTGCTTCTACTCAATACTAAGCAAAGGGTCTAAATACTTATGACCATGTGATATTTCAGTTTTTCTTTTTTAATAAATTTGCAAAAATATCTACATTTCAGTTTTTTTTTCTGTCAAGATGGGGTACTGAGTGTACATTAATGAGAAATAAAATGAACTTTTTTGCTTTTAGCAAGTGGCTGCAATGAAACAAAGAGTAAAAAATGTAAAGGGGTCTGAATACTTTCTGTACCCACTGTATGTTTAAGAGCCTTGTTCAGGTTATTTTTTACTTCTAAGAGTAGGGAATGCTTTAAATAAATAAATCCATTAATAAATAAATTTGCACATTTAACCCCCGCTGCTTTGATTGCCTTTGCCAGTTTTGTAAAATGATCTTGATGAAAATGATGATTACATGCCATACTGTATTTGTTCGTGTGACCTTTGCAGCCAAAGATTGACCTCACTGGTGAAATGCTGTACATGCAGGCATCAACACTGAGGTCACTGATATAACTGACTGTTGTAATAGTCACATGTGCATGTACTGTCATCAGCGTAAGACAAGACAACAAAACCATTGGGGACCTATAGAGTGACAGTGTGTACAGTGAGAATTATGTATGTGTTTCTGTTATATTCAATTTGGACTTAATATTCATGCCAGTTTCATGTCACACTATGTATGACCTGTGAGGGTCACAAATCACCACGTGACAGCAAACAGATAGCAAGAATTAGTGATCCCTCCTTCCCACACCAAAACTTTCCAGATTGTTTATTTTTTGACCTATTGTAAATAACTTCTCTACTTAGATTTCATTTTCTTTTTTTTAAGGATTCTAAGATCCTTTGAAGGTCCATGTCTTTAGGGTATAAAAAAAATCTGTGAATTTTCAATTTCTTGTATAACACCATGTCTGATGAAGGGAGATAGTACTCCCGAAAGCTTACCATCAAATATACTCAGTTAGCCTCTAAAAGGTATCACCTGATTACTTCACTCTTCTGTTATATTTAAACAACTACCCTGTTTCCCCAAAAATAAGACAGCGTCTTATATTAATTTTTGCTCCCAAAGATGTGCTGTGTCTTATTTTCAGGGGATGTCTTATTTTTTTTTCAATGAAGAAGAATTCACATTTATTGCTGAACAAAAAAATGAACATTTATTATATAGGGTACTGTACAGTAGTTGTCATCACAAACCAGCATAACCAGACAAACTGTGAATCCTATCAAGAATTTCTTACTACCGTACCATTATTTCCATGTACAACAATTAACAGTATGGTACATTTACCAATATTTACGGTACGAATAGAAAGTAAAATTTATTCAATGACAGTTATGTCATCATCTTCTAGGACATCATCATAACAATCCAAACCATTAATTTCCCTGCACACAGTATCATGTCCCATAGTGGCCCCTGCACACAGTATAATTCCCCATAGTGGCCCCTGCACACAGTATTATGCCCCATAGTGGCCCCTGCACACAGTATCATTCCCCATAGTGGCCCCTGCACACAGTATCATTCCCCATAGTGGCCCCTGCACACAGTAGTTTGCCCCATAGTGGACCACCCATGAACAATTATTATACTGTGGGGTCTTTTCAGACCCCAGAGTATAATGATCGGAGACCCAGGAGAGGATAGAAACCTAAAAAAACAACGTTACTTACCTGTTTGTCGCTCCGGTGCATGCCCGTTTGCTACTCCGGCCTTCTTCAATGTTAGACCAGGCCGCGTCACGTGATCCGGCCGGCGTCGCGACGCAAAATGACGTCCGCTGACGTCTGCGACGTCACCAAACAGGCCTGAAGCCTGGAGAAGCGTAGGACAGGTAAGCACATAGTTTTTTATGTTCGCTCACCTCCCCTGGGCCGCCGATTATTATACTCCGGGGTCTGAAAAGACCCCGGAGTAAAATGATATCAGAGATTGTGGGGTTCTCCCGCGGCCTCACATATCGTATATACCGTATGTTCTGTTCGGGAACATACGCCTTACTTCGGGGGATGCCTTATATTAGGCAATTCTCCGAAACCTCTCCTATGCCTTACTTTCGGGGGTGTCTTATTTTCGGGGAAACACGGTATGAGATGCAGCGGTGCTATTGCTATTGGGGTCATAGACTTATCTCATGAGAGTCATATACCTGCACTGACATAGATGATGGCAACACTAATATATTCTATATGGGTAGGTGGCACTGTCCCAGCATACATTGAGATTCAGCAACAGGAGGGGCCATGGCTGACACCAGAAATTCTGGGGCCCCAGGCAGAAAGATCTGTGCAATCAATGCTAAAGAAGTGGATCCAGAGGCAAAATGATAAAGTGCTGGTCAGCTGCCATGAAGCAAGCCAAAGTCCAGCCACACCACCCTTTCTTACATGTCACCAACTGGAGCCCCTCACTGGTAAAGGAAGGAAGACAGACACTACAGGGTTCTTCACTGAGCAGGAGATACCACAGCAATACAACAGCTGAGCAGAAGAATTTAATGGTCATAGTAGTGAGCAGTTCTCTACATGCAGGGCTTGGTCAGCTTCAGTCAAGGACACACATCAGTTACCCTTAGATGTCCCCTGCAACAGGGAAACTAACCACACTCTACTTAGTGGTGATATGGGTTTGCAGGAGGATGGCATCACATTCCCTGTAGGTCCTGGCGACAGACACCATGCTTCTAGCCAAGGGAATGTGATGCCATCCTTCTGCAAACCCATATCACTACTAAGTAGAGTGTGGTTAGTTTCCCTGTTGCAAGGGACATCTAAGGGTAACTGATGTATCTCCTTGACTGAAGCTGACCAAGCTCTGCATGTAGATCTCTGCTGTCTAGAGAGCTTCACAAATCCCCCCTACCCAATTAGGGTCCAACCCTGAAATTCCATTCCCTTCCTGCCATGTGTAGCCTGGGCAACCCTGACATCAATGGAGAGCAACATAGAACTGTTCCACTGCAGTCTGAGGCTGTCCACTGACTGTCTTACATTAGTATGACTGGGCAGATCACTTGTTGGCTGCCAACTTTCATTTTGTTAAGCATTTTTTGCAATTGAGTTTTCTTTTAAATACATAACTGCAGTCACTGCTCCGCTGCAGTTTGTGACTATCTACTGAGTAACTTTTTATTATTATGACTGACCAGGTCATACTTTGACAAATCTCATTTTGTTTAATTTTTTTTTTTTTCGCAAACATAACCATATTTAAATCTGTGCAGTGGTGTAACTACCTTAGGGCACCTGCTGATTTATTTATTTTTTTAAATAGACTGTTAACTACTTCGGCAAGTAATGTCCCCTATTTACTTACCAATCCCCGCTCCTGTCCATGGTCGGCTCCACTTCCTCTTCAGCCCTCCAGGTGGCCCCGTGCATTGAACATCATATCGCATCCAACATCACATCACTGACGTCAGGACATCACTGTCAACGACATGATATGGGTCTCCTGAAGGCTGAAGGGGAAGCAGAGGTGGCGTGAGAAGGAGCTGGGATCAGTAAGTAGGGGCGTGGCAAGAGTATTTGTTGGGTGAACTTCGCAAAATTCGTCTTGTGAAATTCACCTGGCAGTTTCATTCAGACCTAATAGGCTCAAAATAAAACTGCTATTATAATCTGGGGTCTAATGGTGTATAATGATTGGAGACCCAGGGGAGTTGAGCAATCATAAAAAACAGTGTTACTTTACCTCTCCTGGGCTCAGACAAGTGGTCACATGGGTTACACCATGGCATAATGATGCATAATGAGGCTGGGGTAACTTACATGATGTCTGATGTAATTGAAGAGGCCAGAAATATGGCATCAGAGACCAGGAGAGGTGAGTGACAATGAAGAGACCCTAGAGTATAATAGGTTGTGGGTAGTGAACCCCAAAATTTGGGTACTGCCAAACCCAAAATTGTTTCAATATTTACAATGAACACCGTAGGGGCCACTATGGGACATTATACTGTGTGAAAGTGCCACTGTGGGACATTATACCTTGTGAAGGGGCCACTGTGGGACATTATATTGTATGGATTCCACTGTGGAACATTATACTTGGTGAAGGGGCCACTTTGGGACATTACAGTGTGTGTAAATAGGGAATTATACTGTGTGTGTGTGTGTGTGCCAGCAAAGGGAGTGTTTTACTGTGTGGGAGCCAGTAAAGGGGGTGTCAAGAAAGGTGGTGCTATGCTATGTAGGAGTGGGAGAGCCAAAGTCAAAAGTTTGCTATGTGGCCTAGTCTTTGCTAGTTATGCCTTTTAATCTGCAGGAAATTAAATGTTAAACATTTTTGCAAATATAAAGAACAAAAAATATTGTAAAGTTTCGCTCACCATCTTAGTGGCAACAAACTTTTGTCTTGATCGGTTACCAATGGATATGACCATGAATGCAGGAACTTTCTGACACTTGTTAGAAACCCAGTCATAACTTCTTTATTGTAGATAAGTTACCAGGCAGGGACACTGCATGCAACAGAAGACAAGGAAACAAGGAAATCATGGTTGGGTTTCTGACAAATGCCAAACCATAGAAATTTCCTGTATTTATGGTTGTATCCAGAGGCAATTTGATGCTCCTGGGCCCCAATGTAAAAATGTAATAGGGCCCCACTTACCATATGCTATCTATAATACTGGTGTCTTTCACTGTGGATAAGCCTTTGGGTCCTCTGAGGCTCCAGGGGCCGGTAGCTATTGCTACCTCTGCACCTCATATAGTTAGACTCCTGTTTGTATCCAGAGGCAACTGATAAACACAAAAGACTGTCACCACTAAGTTGGTTTAAACTCTGAAAATGTTTAAATTATTTATATTTGCAAAAAATGTTTTGCTTTTTATTGTCTGCATGGCTACAAAAGGAATGGGAAATATATAGGAAGTACTTATACTTCTACCTTTTGCTCAATCTAATTCTGGCTTTGGCTCAAAAAACCACAGCAAAATCTTCAACAAAAAAGCTGTATTTGTACAACATGTGGCCTCAGCCTTAAACATTTTTTTCTTTGCATCACTCACTTCGATCCAGTCTTAATGCGACACACTTTTTTTTCACAGTGTCAGAATTGCCATCAGTGTTTCACTATTACTGTTATATAACTAGTGCAGAAAATTGACCGGAAAAAGACATGGAATAAGACAGGGTAAAGAAGGAGGACGCGCATGTGCTACTATCAAACCATCTACCTCAGCAAGTAACAATAAGAATGTGGGCAGCAACAGCAACCCTACTTTTGTTACATAGTTAGTAAGGTTGAAAAAAGACATGTCCATCAAGTTCAACCAGGGTATGGAAAGAGCATGACATTCTTTGCATTTCCATAAGCATCAATCGTATTTTGCTCTAAAAAGACATCTAAGCCTTTTTTTGAAGTTGTCAGCTGTGTTCAGCTTGTGGGATAGGTTATTCCACAGATTCACAACCCTTACAGTGAAGAAGCCTTGTCTGCTCTTGAGATTAAATCTTTTTTTCTCCAGGCGGAGGGACTGCCCGATTGTCTTTTGAGAGGATTTTACACATTTTTCTTATATGTGCCATTTATATAGTTATACAGGTTTAACATATCTCCCCTTAAATGCCTCTTCTCCAGACTAAACAAATTTAACTCCTTTAGTCTCTCCTCATAACTGAGGTCCTCTCTCCACCAGTGACTCTCCCAGCTTTACCCCCCCAAGACATATGTTGCATGCAGATTATTTTTTAAGTCGATAGTTTTTATTGAAAGTTTTGCATAGATATCATACAAAAGGTCAACATAAGGAATGTAAAACGCAAAATACAGTCATGGCATTACAGGTCGCAAGTACACAAGGAATACAAAATACTCTATATACATACAGCATACACACAAATATATAGTAAATTACATCCTAGTATTCTGTAAAATAAAACATAAAACATGTAGATAATTAGCTAGACTTGGCAGAGCATTGTGCACAAACCGTACGCACATCATGGCCATGAGGGGGGAGGGGAGAGGTCGGAACAAGCGGGAAAAGTAAAGTACAGTAATGCGAAGTCAAGTCTACCAAATAGGTTAAAGCAAACTCGACTCAACACCACACAACACAACACAACAGGCCTGAAGAACAAAGGGGGAGGGAGCACACCACTCTGTAGCAACCGGTAGAAAACACTGGAGGCCTGTCCGTAAACACGCGCGCAGAACCACCTGTGCCAGCTGTAGACAAGAATTGCTGAAGCATAGAGATAGTCCGACAAATACCCTAGAAATAGTCTAGTGTAGTGTACCATAGGTGAATGGAAGGAAGACGACGTATATCCCGGGGTTGATAATAGCCAAAACATATGGTCTGTCAGTGGGCACTGGGTGGGTGCAAAGCTGTCGACCATATCTCCCAATTTCTCCTAAACTTCTTTAAGCTCCCACCATTGCATGCATAGATTTGTTCAAATTGATAGTTCAACGATACCACTGATATCAATTCTGATAGTGATGGACAAGAGGTGGATTTCCATCTGCGTGCAATAAGTAGGCGAGCGGCCCCCAGTACCTGGCACATGACAGTTCTATACCTGCGCGGCACCTCGTGGATGCCCAGCAGGAGCAATGCCATCTCGGGCGTTGATCTCACCCCACCTCCGCACAATGTGCTGATCAGGGAAAACACGGATACCCAGAAAGTCTGAATGAGTGGGCAGTGCCAAAACACATGGAACAAAGAGCCAATCCCTCCGCAACCTCTCCAACAACATGAAGGGCATGAAGGAAAGAACTTAGCCAAACGGAGAGGCGGGTAATACCAGCGCAAGAGCAATTTGCTGTATTGCTCCCAGTGTGAGGCACATACCGTGGATTGCTTAGCCCACCTAACCGCCTCCCGCCAACAGTGAACCTCAAAGCCTCGGCCCAAATCTTCCTCCCAGAGAAGCATGTCTTTTGTTTTTTGGAAGGTACAGTCCATGTTCAGCGTACAATACAGAGTTTTAGTGGCATATGTAGCCGGGGTGGTCCGAGAGTGCAATAGGTCAGCGGCCGGCTGCGGCAGCAGATTATTTTTATCCAGATGTATAACTTTAATTTTTCCACTTTGAACCTCATTTGCCATGTGAATGCCCAAACACTCAGTCTGTCCATGTTTGCTTGTAACCTACATACACCCTTCACAAACTGGACTGTACTACATAGCTTGGTGTCAACTATATCATTAATAAATATGTTAAATAACAGTGGACCCAACACTGAAACTTGGGGTACACTCATTGAGTGCTGTGTACACAGCGATCGGTAAGGCAGGGATGGTGATAAACCTTCCCTGCCTTCTCTAGGGGAGCTCCAGCTGTAGTTACAGCCAGCTCCCCTTTTCTGCAGCTGCAGCTGAACAAGAGAGCCACTTCCGGATGTTTATAGTCTATGGGTGGTCCAGAAGTGGTTAAAAAAACAAACTTGTTGCACTTTCATGTCCACAAAATAGGCTAATTTTTGTAAAAAAAAACATTACCACTGCAAAATGGCAACGAAACATGTGCAGTCGGCTGTTCCGTTGGTCATTTTGCAGTGGTCTTGTGTAAGAAGAGGCGTAAAGAGGAGGAGACGCATCAGGAGCAGAAGAAAGAGGCAGCGCTGGAAGATATAATGCGCCTGTGCTTTGAGCAGAGGGGGAAAGCCCCCTGTGCTTTCTGAAGACCAATTTGCATAAAGAAGAAAAAGACATAACTCAAAAACAGTGGCACGGACCTGAAAAATAAAGGTAGGAAAAGAATAGCTTTTCTAAAGGCTATTCCGATGTGCTTTTAGTTAAAAATTGATTTTTTAATGATAGAATCCCTTTAAACTCTATAGCTCTGATACATTGTAACAAGTACTGCAGCACAGGCCTTCTGGACTTCAGACTAATAGTTTTTACCTATAATGTAACAACGTGGTTATGTTAAGATTATGCAGCATACTTGGCCCACTCATATTGCTGATTGACTATTGCCATGTATGTCTGTTATATATGTATTTGCAGATAATAAACAAAAGGAAAGAAGGAAGGGACAAGGTAGGCTATGCGGCGAGAACTTAATATGAATACAAAAGTTAACCTTTATTTAACTTTTAATGGAAATGCATTAAAAATATATTTTTTTAACCCTTCAATATTTAAAACATTTGGCAAGAAAGGCTAGGGTATATAATAAAAGTGTAGTAAGGTGTCCCCGTAACCTGACCACAGTCCCAATCTGGACAATGCAGTTATGCATGACTACACAGCCGTAATTGACCACATTATGCTCTGTGCAGCAAAACAAACCACCTTAAAAATTAAAGATTGATCAATGCATATAAGATAGAATGAATTGGGTATGTGTGTGAACAAGGTCAGTTTGTAATTAGCCGGCTTGGTCCCAAATATTCCAAATTGTTCATTTTTAAAATAAAATGAACAAATGGTGATTTGCTTTGGACAAACAAAAAGTGTCCGCACTAAGAGACAATGGCCACAGCCACGTGTTAGATCAGGAAATACAGAGCATACAATGTCATGTGTGCAGTGACTTATACATCACGTGATAGTAACATCTGGCAGTCTCAGACAATAGACAGTGGTGGGTGGACCTTACAGTACTGATGTCATATAGACTATATAAGCATGTGCACTTGTGATCTCAGCCTTTAATTGTTGTAATGGTGGAAATGCACACACATCTGTGTTCCATCTCATAGCTTTCCTATTAGCTAGGCTATTGGCAGCACAAGTCTGAAAACTGAACACTAGTTATAGGAGTACTTAGAGAGAATCAAGCAATTTCCACAGACAGATTAATAGTGCAGTGCTAGAATATAATTGAATAGACAGACATACTTGTAGGACAGGTTCAGTCAGTGAACCTGCACTGCTGCAGACAGTTAACCCTGATATTAGTTTTTCAATAGCCTATATTGTCTGACAGTACTTGTAATAGAACAAGTTAATCTCTTCTCTATACACATAACACATTCTTTCTTGCATTGTTGCAAATTTGAACAGAATAATTTAAGCGTTTCTCTGTATTCACAAGTTCACTGCATGCACTTGTGTATTTCTAGATATACATCACACACAGTAGTACAGTCATGGCCAAAAGTTTTGAGAATGATACAAATATTAATTTTTACAAAGTCTACTGCTTCAGTTTTTCTAATGGCAATTTGCATATACTCCAGAATGTTATAAAGAGTGATCAGCTTAACAGCAATTACTTTCAAAGTCAATATTTGCCTAGAGAATTAACTTTATCCCCCAAAACACATTTCAACATCATTGCAGCCCTGCCTTAAAAGGACCACCTACCATCGTTTCAGTGATTGCTCCATTAACACAGGTGTGGGTGTTGATGAGGACAGGGCTGGAGATCAATCTGTCATGATTAAGTAAGAATGACACCACTGGACACTTTAAAAGGAGGCTGGTGCTTGCCATCATTGTTTCTCTTCTGTTAACCATGGTTATCTCTAAAGAAACACGTGCAGTCATCATTGCACTGCACAAAAATGGCCTAACTGGGAAGAGTATTGCAGCTAGAAAGATTGCACCTCAGTCAACAATCTATCGCATCATCAAGAACTTCATGAGAGAGGTTCCATTGGTGCCAAAAAGGCTCCAGGGCGCCCAAGAAAGACCAGCAAGCGGCAGGACCGTCTCTTAAAAGTGTTTCAGCTGCGGGATCGGGCTACCAGCAGTGCAGAGCTTGCTGAGGAATGGCAGCAGGCAGGTGTGAGTGCATCTGCACGCACTGTGAGGCGGAGACTCTTGGAGCAAGGCCTGGTCTCAAGGAGGGCAGCAAAGAAGCCACTTCTCTCCAGAAAAAAACATCAGGGACAGACTGATATTCTGCAAAAGGTACAGGGAGTGGACTGCTGAGGACTGGGGTAAAGTCATTTTCTCTGATGAATCCCCTTTTCGATTGTTTGGAACATCTGGAAAACAGCTTATTCGGAGAAGAAGAGGTGAGCGCTACCACCAGTCTTGTCTCATGCCAACTGTAAAGCATCCTGAAACCATTCATGTGTGGGGTTGCTTCTCAGCCAAGGGAATCTGCTCTCTCACAGTCTTGCCTAAAAACACAGCCATGAATAAAGAATGGTACCAGAATGTCCTCCAAGAGCAACTTCTCCCAACCGTCCAAAAGCAGTTTGGCGCTCAACAATGCCTTTTCCAGCATGATGGAGCACCTTGCCATAAAGCAAAGGTGATAACTAAATGGCTCAGGGAACAAAACATAGAGATTTTGGGTCCATGGCCTGGAAACTCCCCAGATCTTAATCCCATTGAGAACTTGTGGTCAATCATCAAGAGACGGGTGGACAAACAAAAACCAACAAATTCAGACAAAATTAAAGCATTGATTCTGCAAGAATGGACTGCTATCAGTCAGGATTTGGTCCAGAAGTTGATTGAGAGCATGCCAGGGAGAATTGCGGAGGTCCTGAAGAAGAAGGGTCAACACTGCAAATATTGACTTGCTGCATTAACTCATTCTAACTGTTAATATAAGCTTCTGTTACTCATAATATGAATGCAATTATATTTCTGTATGTGATAAAAACATCTGACAAACACACATAAAAACCAGAGGGCAGCAGATCATGTGAAAATATAATATTTGTGTCATTCTCAAAACTTTTGGCCATGACTGTACAGTACAGTAGTAGTGGTGGCCGTTGTACTACTAGTAGTGCATACTTCGCTAATTTAGCAAAAGAATCATCATAATTTTAGTGGGGTTTTTTTTGTGTGTTTCACCCGATACATTCTACCCTGCTCTAATCTTTACCCGTTCCCACTCTGCGCCTTACTAATATGTCACGATGAGTGTATAGTTACTAACGGAACTCGGCTGTGTTACACAGCCAAAGGCTGGGACCAGCCTCCGGAGTCAGAAAATACTCTGACTCCGGCGGATTAACCCCTTGGATGCCGTGGTCAATAACGATCACATCCCCCCTCCCCCCATAACCACTCGGATCCCCTGCGATAATATTCCGAGGGGTTGCCATGGCAGCCAGACGGGCCGGGCCATGGCCTCCTGACTGCCTATGCACAGTTCCCAAAGGCACTAATGTGCAATGTTCTGCAATAGTATGTATTGCAGGACATTGCACGGGGAATCTGAGATCCCTGCTTTAAGTCCCCATGATATTTTCCCACTAGTTCCTATGACTTGGGGGAGGGGCATTGGGGGGGCAGATCTGATGTTTTTTTTTTCTCTCAATACACATGTATTGCAGAGGATACAAGGCTGTCAGCTTATTCAATAGGCAGGATCAACAGGCATGTTAAGTGGCAGACCCAGGGTTACTGATCAAACCGCTGGCTGCTATATAGGGACATCAGCACCCCCCGAACACTCCACAGTGGGAGAGGGGGGCGATCGAGGCCACCAATTACCAATAAACATCTTAGATGCCACATTCATGTTTGACCGCGGCAGGTAAGGGGTTAAAACTCAGCTCCAACCAGGGGTGTTAGAGAACAGTGTCAGCCATATGACACAGCTGATATCCGCTGTGCATGGTGTGCACTCAGCTTCTGAATATGCAACATGCTTCCACTGTAATAGTATGGCAGAATTCAGGAAATCCTTTGCTAGCTGCACCATACTGTTACAGAACATGTCAGAAAGAAGTTAAGGGCACTTTGTACTTTGGAACATGTAGGCATTGTATGCCAATGACATTGTATGCCACTCACATTGCTGGAAATTTTAAACTGTTTCATATAAATCTCAAGATTCTATTTGTCTGATATTAATCCCTCCACTGTCCTATACCACCAGGTATACTGATATTAACCTTGTAACTGCCCTTGACTACCAGCTTTACTATTGTTTACCTCGTTACTGCCATAGACTATGAGTTATACTGACATTAGCCACTTGACTGCCATAGATTACCAAGTATACTGACATTAACCTATTCAATATCCTAGGGATATCTTAGGGATCCTGTGTGAGGACTGGTGGTGTAGTGATGGTGTGTGGTGGGGCCTGTGGTCTCGATCTGTGGGAAGGTCTTGGATATACTACGTTAGCTCTAATTTGATATCTCTTCTCTCCTCTACCCCTCCTCCCTAGATGTTGGAACTTGGATGGCGGTAATAATATGTACATACAGTTTATAGTTATCTCTTGATATTTTTCGATATACTGGAGTTTAATGTTTTAAAAACAAGTTATATTATCTTATACGTTTTCTGCTGATTTTAGAACTATATCTAGAGCTTCAAGAACAAGTGGCAGTATGTTATGTGTTATTTGCCGATTCTGGAACATCATTTATGACCTTAAAATAGAGAGTGATTACTGTATATTTTTAGAGACTGTTGGATATTTATATTTTTCAAAGATGCCACCTAAAAAGAACTTCAATAAAGATGAAAAGGGAGGTGCAAGAGGGAAAAACCAGGGAAATGTGTAATCTGGTACTGGTACAATATCACCACTTATACTCTCTATAAAGAAACTTGAGATGTATTTTGATTCTGCTTCTAAATCAGAAGTATCATTTATTTAACTGTTAGTGAGGATCAAATCACACTGCCCAGGGGGACGAGCTGAATGCAGGATGGGCGTGTTTATTAAAAACATTTAAAAGAGAACTTCTTTCTACTATTTTTGAAATCAAGCAAGCTCATCAAGTTCCAGCAACACGTAGGCCATTAAGCACCCCACCAAGGCCAATAATATGCAAGTTTGCTTTCTATAAAGATTGTGAAGCAATTTTAAGGCAGCTAAAGGATTAATCCCATTATGTTGGCTGATAATACTATAAAAATGTTTCAAGATTTTTAAAAACATATATATCAAGCGTGGGGAAAAATTATAAAATATGTTTTGATCTACTCAGCAAAGCTAAAGGTTTTTTTTTTTCCAGGTCATGGTTTTTATTTTTTCACCCTCTAAGGAAGTGGAAACATGAATGGAGAGTAAAGTCCTTGATATATAACATTAAGAGAAACTGGAAATGAGGGGCAATCTTAAGAAGGAGTTGGTGTAAATTTAATTTCTCTTTTTTTTTTTTTTTTTCCTTCTATCCTAGAGGACCTATTTAAGGGATATTATTTTTTGATTAATATACTTAGAAGGTGGTGTAAGGTGGTGTTGGGCAGTGTGCATCAGATAAAGGGATTAGAGAACAGCGAATTTCTCAAAAGTTTGATTCTGCAGTTCGATTCAAAGTTCCAAAAAAATTTGCTTCGATCCGAATTAATTTGCGGCGAATATCACTAAAAAACACCTATTTTCTGGCTTCAGAGAGCCTGTATAGTGGTGTAGAACACTGTGCCTTGCAGTACCATGCATAGGGAGCCTACTATGGTAGTGAAACAATACTGTGAGTCAGTATGACACGCACATGACAGGCATTTCTCTTAGAACCACTGCACACTTCACTTATTTGGCCACTTACGCGACCAAAACTGACCAACTAACTCAAGTGTGAACTCAGCCTTACAGGTCCATGTTAGTGCCAGGTAGAAAGAACCGTGCAGAAGCCCAACATCCTACTGTAGAGTGAAAGAGCACACTCCTTTTACACCCTCATCTGCCGATTCCTCGTAGATGTCAACAGAGTAGCAAGCTGACATAATGTGGTGTTGGCAGCAGCATCAGGAAACCACAGAGTGGCAAGGCGACATAATGTGGAGGTGGCAGCAGCATGAGGACGCCATACAGTGATCCACTGGCAGCGGCATGAGGAGGACATACAGTGACCCAGCAGTGGCTGTGGCATGAGGAGGGTATACAGTGACCCAGTGGCAGAGGTGGAGGTAGTAGCAGCCTTAGGAGGGCATACAGTGACCCAGTGGCTGCAGCATGAGGAGGCCATACAGTGACCCAGTGGCAGCGGCATGAGGAGGGCATACAGTGACTCGGTGGCAGCAGCATGAGGAGGATGCCCCCTTAAGTTAATACTTTGTAGCGCCACCTTTTGCTGCGATTACAGCTGCAAGTCGCTTGGGATATGTCTCTATCAGTTTTGCACATTGAGAGACTGAAATTCTTGCCCATTCTTCATGGGAAAACAGCTTGAGCTCAGTGAGGTTGGATGGAGAGCGTTTGTGAACAGCAGTTTTCAGCTCTTTCCACAGATTCTCGATTGGATTCAGGTCTGGACTTTGACTTGGCCATTCTAACACCTGGATACGTTTATTTGTGAACCATTCCATTGTAGATTTTGCTTTATGTTTGGGATCATTGTCTTGTTGGAAGATAAATCTCAGTCCCAGTCTCAGGTCTTTTGCAAATCCAACAGGTTTTCTTCCAGAATGGTCCTGTATTTGGCTCCATCCCATCAATTTTAACCATCTTCCCTGTCCCTGCTGAAGAAAAGCAGGCCCAAACCATGATGCTGCAACCATGTTTGACAGTGGGGATGGTGTGTTCAGGGTGATGAGCTGTGTTGCTTTTACGCCAAACATATCCTTTTGCATTGTGGCCAAAAAGTTCGATTTTGGTTTCATCTGACCAGAGCACCTTCTTCCACATGTTTGGTGTGTCTCCCAGGTGGCTTGTGGCAAACTTTAAATAAGACTTTTTATGGATATCTTTGAGAAATGGCTTTCTTCTTGCCACTCTTCCATAAAGGCCAGATTTGTGCAGTGTACGACTGATTGCTGTCCTATAGACAGACTCTTCCACCTCAGCTGTAGATCTCTGCAGTTCATCCAGAGTGATCATGTGCCTCTTGGCTGCATCTCTGATCAGTCTTCTCCTTGTTTGAGATGAAAGTTTAGAGGGACGGCCGGGTCTTGGTAGATTTACAGTGGTCTGATTCTCCTTCCATTTCAATATGATCGCTTGCACAGTGCTCCTTGGGATGTTTAAAGTTTGGGAAATCTTTTTGTATCCAAATCCAGCTTCAAACTTCTCCACAACAGTATCACGGACCTGCCTGGTGTGTTCCTTGGTCTTCATGATGCTCTCTGCGCTTTAAACAGAACCCTGAGACTATCACAGAGCAGGTGTGTGTGTGTGTGTGTAGGGGGGGTCTGCCTCATTTCCTCTTAATTTTCTTCCCCCACAAGAAATAGGTCATCTATAAGTAATAGTTCCCCCACTTCATACTTAATAGTATTACTCATGTGGGGGGCTATTACCTGGAGGAGACACTGTAGCTAGAGATGAGCGAATTAATTCTGCAGAAGTGGAATTTGATCCGAATTTCAGGAAATCTTCAATTCGCCACGATACCGGATTTCTTCACGCCAAGCATGCAGCTAATCAGCAGCCAGCAGGACCTGTGATGTCACAGCCCTATAAAAGCCCTAGGCCATTTTAGGTACAGTCATTCCACATCGCTCTTACTGTAGGGACAGACGTCGGCAGCAGCTAGGGAAAGACTTAGAAAACATAGAAGTTCAGGGAAAGAGGCTTAGCCTTAGAACTGTAGGGAAAGCATAGGGAGGAATTGAGAGAAGAATTTGGGGTGATTGCAGGCTCATTTACAGCAAGAATTAGCAGCATAATTCACATTGCAGCACTCACTGCCGTTATACTGCTGCTCATTACTCATATATGTGTCGTCAAGGTGGAACACAACAAGCCTTTTGCAGTGCAGTACAGCAAAAAAAAGTGAAATATCATACACTAATATCTGCACGCATCTGTAAAAGAAGCCTTTTTAAAGGCTTTTATTATAAGGGGCTTATTCACTGTTCTTACAAGGCATAACATTATTCAGTACTATTGTGCCAAAGAAAACTGAATTATCATCCAATAATATCTGCACTTATCTGTAATAAATGCCTTTAACGTGGGGAAAGACATAACGACCATATTCGCCATTTTGTTACCAGTATAAAGTTGCAGGCCATTTTTCAATACAGTATTGTCAATAATAATTCAATAATTCTTAGCGGTTATCACTTATTTAAAGGTGTTTATTAGTGTGGAAAACCATAAGGAGGACCATATTCGCCACTTTGTTACCAGTACAAAGTTGCAGGCCATTTATCAAAACAAGATGGTCAATAATAATTCAATAATTCTTAGTGGTTATCACTTATTGAAAGGTGTTTATTAGTGTGTAAACCCATAAGGAGAACCATATTCACCATTTTGTTCCCAATATAAAGTTGCTGGCCATTTATGAAAACAGTAGGGTCAATTCAATAATTCTTAGAAGTTATAACTTATTTCAAGGTGTTTATTAGTGTAGAAACCCATAAGGAGGACTATATTTGCCATTTTGTTACCAGTATAAAGTTGCAGGCCATTTATCAAAACAGTATTGTCAATAATAATTCAATAATTCTTAGCAGTTATCACTTATTTAAAGGTGTTTATTAGTGTCAAAACACATTAAAAGGACCATATTTGCCATTTTGTTACCAGTGTAAAGTTGCAGGCCATTTTTCAATACAGTATTGTCAATATTAACCCCTTCACGCATTCTCATGTACCTGTACGTCGGAGAATGTGGTTAGTTACCGCATCCCCACATGCAGGTACGTGACGGTGATCGAGCGGGCTCAGAAGCAGGGGTTCTGCCATGTTGCCGCGCCCGGTACCCCCCGCAGCGAGATCGGGGGGTGCCGATATCTATAATATGCAGCCCAGGGTCTAGCCAGTGACCCCAGGATGCCTGAAGCCCCCAGTACCTGGTTGATCCTGCCGGGACCTGTGGAAATCAGCCTGTGCATCTACATAGGCTGAATTCCTGTATAGACTGCAATACACGTGTATTGCAGTCTATAGTGCTGAATCAGCGATCAGACTATCGTTGGTTCAGGTGTCCTAGCGGAACATATAAAAAAAAATAAAAAAAAAAAAAAAAAGTAAAGTGTATGAAAACAATTAATTAATTAATAAATTAATAAAGCATGGAAATAATGATTTTTTCGCCATCTTGCCTTAAAAAAAAGGCTTTAAAAAGTGATCAAAAAGTCATATGTACCCCAAAACAGTACCAATAAAAAGCACAGATCGTCCCTCAAAAAAATAAGCCCTCAACGAACTCTGTCAATCGAAAAAAAAAAAATGATACACCTCTCAGAAGATGGTGATGCAAGAATAATTGATTTCTTTCCCCAAATGGGTTTTTGTTCTGAAAAACTAGTAACGCATAAAAAAAAAACAGTATAAATGAGTTATCGCTGTAATCGTACCGACCCGCAGAATAAATGTAACATGTTACTTATGCTGTACACTGTGTGGAAAAAAAAATTAAAAGGTAAAAAACATTTACAGAATTGATGGGTTTTTTTTTTTAAATCCACCAAGAAAGAGTTAATAAAATTTATTATTATAGGCACCCAAAAATGGTGTCATTACAAAATGCATCTCATACTGCAAACAACAAGCCCTCATACGGCTACATCACCAGAAAATTAAAGAAAATATAGCTTGTACAATATGAAGAGAAAAAAAAAACCAAAATTGCCAAATCATTAAAACAAAACTGGCTGCGGCAGGAAGGAAATGTATAAGCTGTGTGAACGTAAATCAGGGGACACCCCAAATTTAGAGCTTACAAGGGAAAATAAACCAGAAGTGACCCCCAGAGAGATCCCCCCCCCCAATCATAGGAGCTGCTGGGGAAATAGTAGGGAGTTTGGTGTTCCCAATGTACACCGCACAGCTTAGGGTGGGTTCACACCTGCGTTCCAGTCTGTCCGTTGCCAATCCAGTGAAAATCTCGGCGAATGGGATAGGCATCGGATACAGACCGGTCAGCGACGCATTGGTTAAAAACCCATTCATTTGAATGGGTTTTTAAAGCAATGCGCGGGTGTCCGATTGCACCCTTTGCGCTGCGAATCCTTTTCGAAACAAAGTCGGACAGGCAGGACTTCGTTTCCGACGAAAAAAAACGGCTTTTCAGCGCAGAGGGTGCAATCGGACACCCGCGCATTGCTTTAAAAACCCATTCAAATGAATGGGTTTTTAACCAATGCGTCGCTGACCGGTCTGTATCCGATGCCAATCCCGTTCGCCGAGATTTTCACTGGATTGGCAACGGATAGACTGGAACGCAGGTGTGAACCCACCCTTATTTATTCACTTTTTCACCATCCGCTGTGCATTCACGTCTGGGATACTAATGCTTACTACACCCATTGATAAATTCTTAGAGGGGTGCAGTTTTCAACATGGGGTCACTCCTTAGGGGATTCCACTTTACTGGTATTTTAGAGGCTCTGCAAACATGGACATGGCGTCCAGATACCAAACATCTAAATATATACTTCAAAAGCTACATAGCGCTCCTTCACATCTGTGCCCTGCTGTGTGACCAAACTGTAGTTTATACCCACATGTATGACACTGGTGTACCCAGGATAACATACTTAATTCCATATGTGGGTATAAACTGCTGTTTGGACACAGACGGGAAGGAGCGCTATTTTGGTTTTTGGAGCACAGATTTAGACGGTTTGCTTTTTGGACGCCATGACACTTTTGCAGAATTGCTGAAACACCAGTAAAGTGGAATCCCCTGACATATGACCCCATTTTGGAAACTACACCCCTAAAGGAATTTATCCAGGGGTACAGTGAACATTTTTAACCCCCAAGTGTTGCATTAATTAAGTTTCCAGAAATGAATACGCAGCTGATAATGATAGGAGAAAATGACAATTTTTCCAGGAATACGTCATTTCAGTGTATAATATGTTGTGTCCGGCTTGTATCAGAGATGAATGCTCTAAAAGCTGTTGTGCCCGGGATACCCACTTAACAGTTTTAGGAGTGCATGTCTCTGATGACATAAACTGGACGCAACGTATTGGGCACCGAAATGGCATGTTTATTTAAAAATGTCAATTTTCAATTTGTACATTAATTTTTGAGAGGCACTCTTGGGCTCAAAATGATAATACTCCTTGATAAATTGTTTGAGAGGTGTAGTTTCTAAAATGGGGTCACTTTTTTTGGGGTTTCCATTGTACTGGTACTTTAGGGGCTCTGCAAATGCAACATGGCACCTGAAAACTATTCCAGCAAAATCTGCCCTCCAAAATCCAAATAGCACTCTTTCCTTTCCAAGCTCCACCATGTACACATACAGCAGTTTACAATCACATATGGGGTATTGCCGTGTTCAGGAGAAATTGTGTAACAAACTTTGGGGAGCTTTTTCTCTTTTATCCTCTTGTGAAAATAAAAAAAATTGGGACTAAATTGACGGTTTATTAGAAAAAAAGTAATTTTTCATTTTCAAGTCCCATTGTTAATAAAATCTGTTAAAACAGCTGTAGGGCCAAACTGCTCACTATATCCCTTGATATGTTCTGTGAGGGGTGTATTTCCAAAACGGGGTCACTTTTTGGGGTTTCCTTTGTATTGTTACTTTAGGGGCTCTGTAAATGCGACATAGCACCCAAAAACTATTCCAGCAAAATCTGCCCTCCATAAGCCAAATAGCGCTCTTTCCATTCCAAGCCGCACCATGTACCCATACAGCAGATTATGACCACATATGGAGTATTGCCGTGTTCAGGAGAAATTGTTTAACAACCTTTGGGGAGCTTTTTCTCTTTTAACCCCTTGTGAAAATGAAAATTTTGGGGATAAAGTGACATTTTAGTAATTTTTTACTGAAAAGGCTTTTGGGTCAAAATGCTCAATATACCTCTTGATAAATTCTGAGAGTGGTGTAGTTTCCAAAATGGGGTCACTTTTAGGGGGTTTCCATTGTTTTGGTACTCTAGGGGCTCTGCAAATGAGACATGGCACCTGAAAACTATTCCAGCAAAATAAATTAAATGACAATTAAAAGATGATGCCAATATATAACAGAGATATGGTAGATAATATTTATTAACTTATTTGGGTGGTATGACTATCTGTTTGAAAAGCACAGCATTTCACATTTTGAAAATTGAGATTTTTTTCCAAATTTCCATCAAATTTCCTATTTTTTTAATAAATAAATACAAAAATATTGATCAATATTTACCACTAACATGAAGTAAATGTCTCACGAAAAAACAATCTCAAAATCACTTGTGCAAGCATCTTAAAGTTATTGCCATATAAAGTGACATATGTCAGTTTTGAAAAATGAGGCCTGGTCCTTAACGCACTTTTGGGCTCAGACCTGAAGGGGTTAATTCAATAATTCTTAGCGGATATCACTTATTTAAAGGTCTTTATTAGTGTCAAAACACATAAAAAGGATCATATTCACCATTTTGTTACCAGTGTAAAGTTGCAGGACATTTTTCAATACAGTATTGTCAATATTAATTCAATAATTCTTAGCGGTTATCACTTATTTAAAGGTGTTTATTAGTGTCAAAACACATAAAAAGGATCATATTCAGCATTTTGTTACCAGTATAAAGTTGCTGGTCATTTATAAATAGTATTGTCAATAATGAAATAATTCTGAGCTACAAATCTCTGCCTTTATCACACCTTTTTAATTGGTGTTCATTAGTGGGTGAAGAAATAAGGGGCATATTCAAAGTAGAAAATAACAGGCCTTTTTGCCCTTTACAATTATGTTTTTTCATCGAACAGTATGTCAGACAGAGAAGCGAGAGGCCATGCACAGGGGAGGGCCGCAGGTCTAAATGTTTCTGGCACAGGTACAGGTCGCAGCAGAGTAAGGGGGCATGGCAGCAGGGGTCAGATACAGAGGCCTGAGCTCCCAGTGTCAAGTAGTGGTCGTGTCTTGACCAGCAACCCAATGGTTGTAGACTGATTGACTCGGTCATCCAATTCATCCCAAGCTACATCAGATACTCTCAGCCAAGAGTCGGTGGGTTCGTCAGACACAACCCTTAGTTGGCATAGCCCGACAGCAGGCCCTGTGCCCTCACCTGTCCTCAACCTGCCTCTGTCCTTTTCTGTTCCCTCAGCTAGAGAACTACTCTATGCTGTGGGCTCAGATCCACTGTACAGTGAGGAGGAGGTACTAGAGGACAGTCAGCACTACTGCTCAGTCAAGATGTGGAGGAGACATCCTCCGCTTCCTCCGGTAGGCAGCAATTAGTGATGAGGAGAGTGGCATGGGAGCTGGTGTTGAGGAGGACATCAGTGACCTGCAGTAGTGGATGATGATGTAGTCCAGGGGTGGGCAACCCCTGGCACGCGTGCCGAGAGTGGCACGTGAGGCTTATTCTCCTGGCACGGCAGCGGAGTCCTCAACCAGCAGTTTCGATCGGACCAAACACGGCCGAAACAAAACTGCTATTATTATACTGTGGGGTCTCTTCAGACCCCCGAGTATAATAAGCGGAGCCCCCGGGGAGATGATCAAACATAAAAAAAACAATGTTAACGCAATTTCCCTGGATCCGCAGCCTCCGTGTGCTCTTCGGGCGCTTCTGCCTGACATAAGAGACTGCTGACAGGGCCTCAGGGGTCACGTCCGACGTCATTACGCATAATGACGCGACGTGACCCCTGAGACCCAATAAGTGGTCGCTGACGTCAGGGAGAAGCGCCCACACAGCGGCTGCGGAGCGCAGGAAAAAGTGAGTATGGGTGCGTTCACATATGTCTGGCGCAGCTATCAGTTTCCCTACAGTGTGGTGCACACAAGCCGATGCCAGGACGGATCCCATAGTTTTCTATGGGATCAGTTTTGGCACAAGAAGCATCAGTTCTGGCGCCGTATCTGTGCCTCAGCCGGATGGAAAAATGTTACCTGCAGAGTTTTTCCATCCGGCTTCTTTAAAATTTCATTAGCACCGGGTGAAGATGGATGCCGCATCACCCGGCTTCTGCACAGTCTATGTACAGTAGTAAAGCCGGTAATTGCCGGCTTCACTACTGTACCTGAGTGAATTGCTTAGGATTGGTTAAAGCTATAAAGAAACACTTGGATTCATTTTAAAGATGAGAATCTCATCTTTAAAATGATACCAAGATCACCGTGATCGTCCTTACACATCCTGAGCGATTCATGGCGATCTTGATATCTTTTTAAAGATGAGATTCTCATCTTTAAAATGAATCCAGTTGCATCTTTGTGGCCCTAACAGATCCTTAGAAATGGGGCTCTAAAAGTGTCCCCCCTCCTGCCTCAGGCAGCATCTTAGAGCTAAGGAAGGAGGGGGAGGATGAGCTGCAAACTGCAGAGACAATGATAAATCATCATTGTCTGTGCATAAGCTGCAGATGACCCCAAGGGGGTAACATGGACTTCTGTCCATGTTATCCCCTCTATCAATCAGAGAGCATACTATACTTCTGCTCTCTGATTGTCACATAGAGGGATAATGTAATACCCCTCTGAGCCTAATCACATAACCAGGAAGTTTATTGGCGCTGTGACCATCGTCCAGGTCGCAGCGCCAAAAGTGTCGCACCAAACACTTACACAAAACATTCACAAAGTCACCAATAAAGTTTACATTTTTTCACTGTCCCTGTCCTGTCCATACCTGATCTTTGTAGAGTAAAATACGCCACCCGCCTCTCTAGTTATATCCGTTACACAATAAAATAATAGCAATAGCAGGATAATACTGTGTGCAGGGGCCACTATAGAGGATAATACTGTGTGCAGGGGCCTCTATGGAGGATAATACTGTGTGCAGGCGCCGCTATGGAGGATAATACTGTGTGCAGGGACCGCTGTGGGGCATAATACCATGTGCAGGGGCCGCTATGGAGGATAATACTGTGTGCAGGGACCGCTGTGGGGCATAATACCATGTGCAGGGGCCGCTATGGGGCATAATACCATGTACAGGGGCCGTTATAGGACATAATACCGTGTGCAGAGGCCGCTATGGGACATAATACCGTGTGCAGGGGCCGCTATGTGACATAATACCGTGTGCAGGGGTCGTCAGACTTACAATTATTGACTGGCACTCCGAGTACCTCAACTTTGATTTTTTTTAATCGAAATCTGTACACCGAAAAAAAAAAAGGTTGCCTACCCCTGATGTAGTCGATCGTAATTGGGAGCCGGGTGACGAAGAGGTCTCATTGTCATCAGGAGAAGAGGGTTGCAGCATGCGCATGAGGCAGCGGGGAAATCAGCATGGTGGCAGCAGTGTGAGGTCGGGAGCTAAACGTGCCTGGGGTAGACCACTCACTTCGCAGCAGCCTACCTTCCCGGAAAGCAGTGGTGCAGGGGTTCACTGAGGCAATGGCAGTAGCAATCAGTTATTGCAGAGTGTTGGGGGTAAAAACACCTACTCCGCGGTGTGGCAGTTTTTTTGTAAAACCGCTGGGGGAGGTGAACATGGCCATATATTCAATCTGTGGGCAGAAAGCGAAGCGTGGCCAGGGTGCCAATGTTAGCACCACAGCCCTGCGTCAACATATGCAGCGTCACCATAAAGTGGCCTGGGAGAGCTGTGGCTCCAATGTGGTGGTCCAGCCTGCCGAAGCAACTGCTGCAGCACCCAGTGGCCTGCACCCCATTTCAAGCAGTCAAGGCTCCACCACCTCAGCTGAAGGAAGATGTGTGTCCTTCCCATCATCTGCTGGTCATGATTCTCCTGCTCCTCCTCCTCCTCCTAGTCAGTCATTGTGTCAGCAATCGATCACAGAATCTATATCTAAGAGACAACAGTATGCGTGCAATCATCCAACAGTGCAGAAGCTGAAAGTGTTCCTGTCCAAGTTGCTGGTGCTGCAGTCACTCCCTTTCCACTTGGTGGACTCAGCACCTTTCAGAGAACTCATGGCTTGCGCCAAGCCGAAGTGGAGAGTCCCAAGACGTCATTTCTTTGCCAAGAAGGCAGTACCAGCCCTGTGGAATATTTAGAAGAGAAGGTAGGCCAGTCCTTGAGCCTGTTGGTGTCTGCCAAAGTGCATGGCAGCACCGATGTGTGGAGCTGTAACTATGGTCAAGGACAATATATGTCATTTACGGCCCACCGGGTTAATGTGGTGCCTGCCCAGACACACCAGCAACTTGGACAGGTGATGCAGCTTTTTCCTCCACATTCTCACACTGTTGGTCCTGCAACAATGTCCGCCTCATCCTCCACTGTCTCCTCAGCCTCCACTGCAGGAACAATTCCCAGCATACCACATGTGCAAGGCACAGCGGTGTCACTCTGTTCTACACCTCGTTTGCCTGGGCGAACAAAGTCACACAGGGGAGGAACTGGGTTACTATATGTCCTCCTCATGCTGCTTCCACTGGGTCACTGTATGGCCTCCTAAGGCTACTGACACATCCACAATGTCACTGGGTCACTGTATGTCCTCCACATGCCGCTGCCACTGGGTCACTGTATGCCCTCCTCATGCTGCTGCTACTGGGTCACTGTATGGCCTCCTCATGTTGCTGCCACCTGGTCACTATATGCCCTCCCCATGCTGCTGCCACTGGGTCACTGTATGGCCTCCTCATGTTGCTGCCACTTGGTCACTGTATGGCCTCCTCATACCGCTGCCACTGGGTCACTGTATGCCCTCCTCATGCCGCTTCCACCGGGTCACATATGGCCTCCTCCTGCCACAGCCACTGGGTCACTGTATGCCCTCCTCATGCTGCTGCCAACTTCACATTGTCACCTTGCCACCAGCAACTTGGCCAGGTGGCGCCACTTCCGCCTCCATGTTCTGACACCGTTAGTCCTGCAAAAATGTCTACCTCATCCTCCACTGTTTCCTCAGCCTCCACTGCCGGGACAATTTACAGTGCTCCTCCATCATACCACATGTGCAGGGCACAGCAATGTCACAACATTCTACACTTCGTTTGCCTGGGCGAACAAAGTCACATAGGGGAGGAATTGGGTCACTGTATATCCTCCTTGTGCCGCAGCCACTGGATCACTGTATGGCCTCCTCATACCGCTGCCACCGGGTCATTGTATGGCCTCCTCATGTTGCTGCCACTTGGTCACTCTATGGCCTCCTCATGCAGTTTCCACTGGGTCACTCTGCGTCCTCCTCATGCTGCTGCCACTGGGTCACTGTATGGCCTCCTCATGCCGCTGCCATTGGGTCACTGTATGGCCTCCTCATGCAGTTTCCACTGGGTCACTCTGCGTCCTCCTCATGCCTTTTTGCACTGGGTCACTGAATGGCCTCCTCATGCCGCTGCCACTGGGTCACTGTATGGCGTCCTCATGCTGTTGCCACCTCCACATTATGTCGCCTTGCCACTCTGTGGTTTCCTGATGCTGCTGCCAACTCTGCATTATCTCGCCTTGCCACTCTGTAGACATATATGTGGAATCGACAGACGACGGTGTAAAAGGAGTGCGCTCTTTCATTCCACAGTAGGATGTTGGGTCTCTTCACGGTTCTTTCTACCTGGCACTAACATGGACCTGTAAGGCTGAGTTCACACTTGAGTTAGATGGTCAGTTTTGGCCCCGTAACTGTCCAAATAAGTGAAGTGCGCATCGATTCTAATAGCGACGCCTGTCATGTGCGTGTCATTCGGACTCACAGTATTGTTTGACTACTACAGTAGGCTCCCTATGCGTGTTACTGCAAGGCACAGTGTTCTACACCACTATACAGGCTCTCTGAAGCTAGGAAATAGGTGTTTTTTTAGCGATATTCGCCGCAAAGTAATTCGGATCGAAGCAAATAATTTTTTTAACTTCGACTCGAACTGGCGAATCGAACTTTTGAGAAATTTGCTCATCTCTAGTTACCAGTATAAAGTTGCAGGCCATTTTTCAATACAGTATTGTCAATAATAATTCAAAAATTCAATAATTCTTAGTGGTTATCACTTATTTAAAGGTGTTCATTAGTGTGTAAACCCATAAAAAGGACCATATTCGCCATTTTGTTACCAGTATAAAGTTGCAGGCCTTACTGTAGGGACAGACGTAGGCAGAAGCTAGGGAAAGACTTAGAAAGCATATAGAAGTTCAGGGAAAGAGGCTGAGCCTTAGAATTGTAGGGAAAGCAGAGGGAGGAATTGAGAGAAGAATATGGGGTGGTTGCAGGGTCATTTACAGCAAGAATTTGCAGCATAATTCACATTGTAGAACTCACTGCCGTTATACTGCTGCTCATTACGCATATCTGTGTCTTCAAGGTGGAACACAACAAGCCTTTTGCAGTGCAGTACAGCAAAAAAAAAGTATAATATCATACACTAATATCTGCACGTATCTGTAAAAAAATCCTTTTTAAAGGCTTTTAGTATAAGGGGCTTATTCACTGTTCTTACAAGGCATAACATTAGTCAGTACTATTGTGCCAAGGGAAACTGAATTATCATCCAATAATATCTCCACTTATCTGTAATAAATGCCTTTAATGTGGGGAAAGACATAACGACCATATTCTCCATTTTGTTACCAGTATAAAGTTGCAGGCCATTTTTCAATACAGTATTGTCAATAATAATTCAATAATTCTTAGCGGTTATCACTTATTTAAAGGTGTTCATTAGTGTCAAAACCCATAAAAAGGACCATATTCGCCATTTTGTTCCCATTGCGCTGATGGAGCCGATACTGCTCCTGCCACCCCCACCCCCTCCCAAAGCTTCCATGCCAGTGCAAGATGAGCTCTCAGGGCCCTCTACCGAATGGTGACAATTTGGCTGTCACTGCGCAAGGAAGTCAGCATGCTACGGGTCATTTGTGCAAGTGACTCTGAGGGACTCCCTGCATCCATCTCCACTGCATACTGTCACGGCGTGTCTGGGTCATCTGCCTCATCATCCTCATCTCTCTCTGGCTGTTCTGGTTGCTCCTGCTCTTCCTCTCCACCCATTTGGCTACACATTGTTTGTGCTCCAATGTCCTCCTCATCCAGTTCAGCCCCTACAGGGCTCATGTGGACTTGAGATGTAGACGCCACATCTCCACTCCCCTGACCAGCCAGATTGAAAAGCATCTTTTCCAGGATGTGAATCATTGAAATGATGTTCATCCCATAGTCCTGGCGACTGACTAACAAACTGGCCTCATCAAAGTGAACGACAAAACAGCAGGTGTCGCGCATGAGCTGCCACTGGCTAACGTTAAAATTACAGTTGTGCTAAAGGAACAGGAAACTGCAGCACGTTATCAGCAAATACTGGAGGCAAATTTGCACTCATCAGCCAGGAAGCTGCACATGGGACGTACTTGGACATTCCAACATGACAACGATCCAAAACACAAGGCCAAGTCGACCTGTCATTGGCTACAGCAGAAGAAAGTGAAGGTTCTGGAGTGGCCATCTCCTGACCTCAATATTATTGAGCCACTCTGGGGAGATCTCAAGCATGTAGTACATGCAAGACAGCCCAGGAATTTACAGGAACTGTAGACTTTTTGCCAAGAAGAATGGGCAGTTTTGCCATCTGAGAAAATAAAATACCACAAATACCACAAAAGACTTCAAGCTGTCATTAATGTTAGAGGGGGCAATATACGGTATTAAGAACTGGGGTATGTGAACTTTTGAACAGGGTCATTTTGATGTTTTTGGTTGTCATTATGATTAAAAGAGTAAACACAGAAGTTTGACAATAAATGGCTTCAACCAACCACTAACCATGAGAGGAGAAAAAGTTTTTGTGTTATCAGTCATATTCTCTGAAAAAAGGCCAAAAAACATAAAATCTGCCGGGGTATGTAAAGTTTTTAGCACAACTGTACAAAGGGGAGTACCTCTGTCCGCTTGGATCATAAAGTAATCATTTATGGCTTTTTTCTGTTCATATAGTCGATTCAACATATGGAGGGTGGAATTCCAATGGCTGGAAACATCGCATATCAGCCTATGTTGTGGGAGGCCGTTCTGCAGCTGCAGCTCAAGGAGGGTGTGCTTGGCAGTGTATGAGTGGCTGAAGTGCATGCAAAGTTTCCTTGACATTTTTAGGATGTCTTGCAGATGGGTGGAACACTTAGGGAAACGCTTGACAACCAGATTGAACACGTGCGCCATGCAGGGCGCATGGCTTAGCCCTCATTGACGAAGCGTTGACACCATGTTCTTCCCGTTGTCGGTCACCATGGTTCTGATTTTGAGGTGTCGTGGAGAAAGCCAGGATTCGATTTCTTGAGGAAGGACACAGAGCAGTTCCTCCCCTGTGTGACTCCGTTCGCCCAGGCAAACGAGGTATAGAACAGTGTGACACCGCTGTGCCCTGCACATATGGTATGCTCGAGGAGCACTGTGAACTGTCACTGCAGTGGAGGCTGAAGAGACAGTGGAGGATGAGGCTGACCTTGTTGCAGGACCAACGGCGTGAGAACATGAAGGTTGAAGCTGCGTCACCTGTCCAAGTTGCTTTTGTGTCTGGGCAGGCACCACTTTAACCCAGTGGACTGTAAATGACATATATTGTCCTTGACCGTAGTTACAGCTCCACATGTCAGCGCTGCCATGAACTTTGACAGACCCCGACAGGCTCAAGGACTGGCCCACCTTCTCTTCTACATATTTGTGCAGGGCTGGTACTGCCTTTTTGGCAAAGAAATGACAGCTTGGGACTCTCTACCTCGGCTTGGCGCAAGCCATGAGTTCTCTGAAAGGTGCAGAGTCCACCACTTGGAAAGGGAGGGACTGCAGCACCAGCAACTTGGACAGGAGCACGTTCAGCTTCTGCACTGTTGGATGAGTGCACTCATACTATTGTCTCTTTGAAATCGCTTCTGTGATGGATTGCTGACACAATGACTGACTAGGAGGCGGAGGAGGAGCATGAGCATCATGACCAGCAGATGATGGGAAGGACATACAGCTTCCTTTGGTTGAGGTGGTGAAGCCTTGACTGCCTGAAATGGAGTGCGTGCCTCTGGGTGTTGCAGCAGTTGCTGCGGCAGGCTGGACTACCACATTGGAGCCACAGCTCTCCCAGGCCACTTTATGGTGACGCTGCATATGTTGACGCAGGGCTGTGGTGCCAACATTGGCACCCTGGCCATGCTTCACGCTTTACCTTCTGCCCACAGAGTATAATGATCGGAGACCCAAGGGAGGATAGAAACATAAAAAAAACAACGTTGCTTACCTGTTCCTTGCTCCGGTCCACTCCAGGCTATTTCAGCCTTCTTCAATGTTGGACCAGGCCGGTGTCACGTGACGCAAAATGACGTCACCAAACAGGCCTGAAGCCTGGAGAAGCGCAGGAGAGGTAAGTACATTGTTTTTTATGTTCCCTCACCTCCCCTGGGCCTCCGATTATTATACAGGAGTATAATGATAGTAGAGATTGTGGGGTTCGGCCCGCGGCCTCACATACCGTATGTTCTGTTCGGGAACATACGTCTTACTTTCGGGGGATGCCTTATATTGGGCAATTCTCCTAAACCTCTCCTATGCCTTACTTTCGGGGGGGTGTCTTATTTTCGGGGAAACATGGTACTTGCCCACCTACAGGAGGAAGCAGTAGATGTCTCCTCCAGATCTTAGCTGAGCAGTAGCTGCTGACTGTCCCATGGGTCCACTGCCTTGGGATAACCTTGGACTCTGACCTATCCTTCAAGCCGCACATCCAAACCCTCAACATCTCCTGCCGCCTCCAACTCAAGAATATCCATCGAATCTGCTCTTCCTCACCCCAGAAACTACGAAGATGCTAGTCCATGCCCTCATAATCTCCCGCTTAGACTACTGTAACACCCTTCTCCATGGCCTCCCAGCAAATACTCTCGCCCCCCCTACAGTCCACCTTAAATTGCGCCGCTCGCTTAATACACCTCTTCCCCTGTTCTTCATTGGCCGCTTTCCTCTGTAAATCCCTTCACTGGCTTCCCGTTGCCCAGCGAATAGAGTTCAAATTACTAACGCTGACATACAACACCATCCACAACCTGTCCCCTCCATATATCTCCGACCTAATCTCCCGCTACCTGTCCGCACGTAACCTCTGATCCTTCAAAGACCTACTCCGCCCTGTTTTTATCCGCTCTTCACACATCCGTCTCCAGGACTTCTCCCGTGCATCCCCCATACTCTGGAACTCATTACCAAGACACATAAGACTTATCCCCACAATCACAAGCTTCAAGAAGGCCCTGAAGACTCACCTATTCAGGAAGGCCCACAACCCCCAATAACGCTACTGTCTCCATACCACCACCTGAACAGCCTCTACCTCCACGTCTGTCTCTATCCCTCTTCCCTCATAGATTGTAAGCCCTTGCGGGCAGGGTCCTGTGTCCCACTGTGCCAGTTGGTGACTTTTAGTATTATCTGTTTTGTATATCTTGTGTACCGTATGTTAACCCTCAAATGTAAAGCACCATGGAATTAATGGTGCTATAAAAATAATAAATAATAATAATACCCCCTCCTCACTGTACAGTGGATCTAAGCCCACAGCTTAGAGTACTTCTGTAGCTGAGGGAACAGAAAAGGACAGAGGCAAGTTGAGGACAGGTGAGGGCACAGGGCCTGCTGCCGGGCCATGCCAACTAAGGGTTGTGTCTGACGAACCCACCGACTCTTGGCTGGGAGTGTCTAATGTGACTTGGGATGAATTGCATGACCGAGTCAACCAGTCTACAACTGTTGGGTTGCTGGTCAAGACACGACCGCTACTTGACACTGGGAGCTCAGGCCTCTGTAACTGACCCCTGCTGCCATGCCCCCTTACTCTGCTGTGACCTGTACCTGCGTTAGAAACATTTATGCATGGCCTCTCACTTCTCTGTCTGACATACTGTTTGATGAAAAAATGTAATTGCAAAGGGCAAAAATGCCTGTTATTTTCTACTTTGAAGAGAATGGCAAATATGCCCCTTATTTCTTTCCACACTAATAAACACCTTTAAATAAGGTGTATGCTCCTCCAGCATACCACATGTGCTGGGCACAGCGGTGTCACGCTGTTCTACACCTCGTTTGCCTGGGCGAACAAAGTCAAACAGGGGAGGAACTGGGTCACTGTATGTCCTCCTCATGCCGCAGCCACTGGGTCACTGTATGCCCTCATCATGCCACTGCTAATGCTGGGTCACTGTATGTCCTCCTAATGCCACTTCCACTGGGTCACTGTATGGCATCCTCATGCTGCTGCCAACTCCACATTATGTCGCCTTGCAACTCTGTAGACATCTATGTGGAATCTGCAAACAAGGGTGTAAAAGGAGTGCACTCTTTCACTCTACAGTAGGATGTTGGGCTTCTGCACAGTTCTTTCTACCTGGCACTAACATAGACCTGTAAGACTGGGTTCACACTTGAGTTAGTTGGGCAGTTTTGGCCCCGTAACTGTCCAAATAAGTGAAGTGTGCATCGATTCTAAGAGCAACGCCTGTCATGTGCGTGTCATTCCGACTCCCAGTATTGTTTGACTACCACAGTAGGCTCCCTATGCGTGTTACTGCAAGGCATAGTGTTCTACACCATTATACAAGCTCTTTGAAGCTAGGAAATAGGTGTTTTTTAGCGATATTCGCCGCAAAGTAATTCGGATCGAAGCAAATTTTTTTGGAACTTCGAATCGAACTGGCGAATCGAACTTTTGAGAAATTCGCTCATCTCTAACTATAGTCTATGTATGTACCTGTGGGGAGGAACTATTATGGTAATAGTGCTTCTTAGATGGGGCATGCCAGCATTGCAGTTGAAAGTTACATGCAGGCTATGGCAACCCAACTTGAGGATAACCTGGCAAGGATGTGAGGACAAAGCTGGACTTTTGCACCAGGGCCCATAAACCTTTACCTACATCATTGTTTATATCCCTATAACACTGCCTTTATGCCTCTTGTATGTCAGATTGTGCTTATGAAATCTAAAAGATTCTTTAATACTGAAACTGAGAGTACCTCTGTGATTTTCATCCGTAATCGATGATTTTCTGACTGCAGTCCTTCTAGTCGGGATGTGCTAGCTTGATTTACACTGGTGACTGATGTTGACGTCTTGGAATCTTCTTTTTTTTGATTATGTGTGAACTGAAATCTTCTGTTCTGGGTTGCTGCATCAGGATTCGTCCTTAGCGTTATTAACTATAAAAATAAAACAATAATTTACAATGTAGTGTTGTAATAGAAGCTGGCTGAAAGAAATTTAGTACTGACTGATCTTTTCAGGTGGATGTGACATTTAAGCTGGCAATTTAAGTATTTTTTTTTCCATTTACATTGCAAATGTAATGTGCTCAATGGGCAAAAACAACATTAAATATTTATGCAAATAAACATTTTAATTATGCATTAATAACTGCAGCAAGTTATTGTTTGTTGGAGAATGCTGATGCAACCTGTAGCCTTATAAAACTTATATATGTTTTTTTAGCCTTTTAAGAACTAGTGAAAATCTAAGAATTTTTACTTTCTCATTCACCAAGTAAGCAAAACAAACTGTAGATCAAGGGAATAAAACATACATGTCTTCATCTGGAAACCTATGTGTTGTCCACTTTTTACAACCCTTTTTTTGTTAGTATGTGAGTACAGAACTTGTCTATCTCTGGCATTCCCATAGAGTTGAATAGAGTGTAATCCTACATGCAAGAGGGGACTTGGGACCCTTGTCGATAGGGGATAAATATTGTTTCTGGTATACAGTGGGGAAAAAAAAGTATTTAGTCAGCCACCAATTGTGCAAGCTCTCCCACTTAAAAAGAAAAGAGAGGCCTGTAATTGACATCATAGGTAGAACTCAACTATGAGAGACAAAATGAGAAAATAAATCCAGAAAATCACATTGTCTGATTTTTAAAGAATTTATTTGCAAATTATGGTGGAAAATAAGTATTTGGTCACCTACAAGCAAGCAAGATTTCAGGCTCTCACAGACCTGTAACTTCTTTAAGAGGCTCCTCTGTCCTCCACTCATTACCTGTAGTAATGGCTCCTGTTTGACATTGTTATCAGTATAAAAGACACCTGTCCACAACCTCAAACAGTCACACTCCAAACTCCACTATGGTGAAGACCAAAGAGCTGTGGAAGGACACCAGAAACAAAATTGTAGACCTGCATCAGGATGGGAAGACTGAATCTGCAATAGGCAAGCAGCTTGGTGTGAAGAAATCAACTGTGAGAGCAATAATTAGAAAATGGAAGACATACAAGACCACTGATAATCTCCCTTGATCAGGGGCTTCACACAAGATCTCACCCCGTGGGGTCAAAATGATCACAAGAACGGTGAGCAAAAACCCCAGAACCACACAGGGGGACCTAGTGAATGAACTGCAGAAAGCTGGGACTAACGTAACAAAGGCTACCGTCAGTCACTACGCCACCAGGGACTCAGATCCTGCAGTGCCAGACGTGTCCTCCTGCTTAAGCCAGTACATATCCAGGCCCATCTGAAGTTTGCTAGAGAGCATTTGGATGTTCCAGAAGAGTATTGATAGAATGTCATATGGTCAGATGAAACCAAAGTAGAGTCGCTGTGTTTGGAGGAGAGTGAATGCTGAGTTGCAGCCAAAGAACACCATACTTACTGTGAAGCATGGGGGTGGCAACATCATGCTTTAGGGCTGTTTCTCTGCAAAGGGACTAGGACGACTGATCCGTGTACATGAAAGAATGAATGGGGCCATGTATTGTGAGATTTTGAGTGCAAGCCTCCTTCCATCAGCAAGGCATTGAAGATGAAACGTGGCTGGGTCTTTCAGCATGACAATGATCCCAAGCACACCGCCAGGGCAACAAAGGAGTGGCTTTGTAAGAAGCATTTCAAGGTCCTGGAGTGGCCTAGCCAATCTCCAGATCTCAACCCCATAGAAAACCTTTGGAGGGAGTTGAAAGTCCGTGTTGCCCAGCGACAGCCCCAAAATATCACTGCTCTAGAGGAGATCTGCATGGAGGAATGGGCCAACATACCAGCAACAGTGTGTGCCAACCTTGTGAAGACTTACAGAAAACGTTTGCCCTCTGTCATTGCCAACAAAGGATATATAACAAAGTATTGAGATGAACTTTTGTTTTTGACCAAATACTTATTTTCCAGCATAATTTGCAAATAAATTCTTTAAAAATTAGACAATGTGATTTTCTTTATTTGTTTTCTCATTTTGTCTCTCATAGTTGAGGTCTACGTATGATGTCAATCACAGGCCTCTCTCATCTTTTTAAGTGGGAGAACTTGCACAGTTGGTGGCTGACTAAATACTTTTTTTTCCCCACTGTAACTCCATTAATTAGTAGTGGTGCGCGAACCTTGAGAAATTTGTTTTGCGAATAAAGTTTACAAGGTTCGTCTCCAAGATGTGGTTCAGACCCAGCGTCATGACTTTGGTGCACCCCACGGTACAACTGCTGAGGTCCATTTTCAGGCCTCAGAAGTGGCCACGGGGATTTGACTTTGGAGAAGATACCAAAAGAGGATGCAACAGCCTGCAGCTAAAGACCAGACACCAGGAAATAAAACCATATGCTTACGAGAGGGAAGGAAAGGTGAGTATGTGTATTTTTTCATTTTTTCCACACCTCTCCTAGAGATGAGTAAACGATCTCAAGATTCCTTTTGTTTCAAGTTTGGGGCTAAGAATCGTTTTGGATTTCAGTATGAACCACACCTTAAATTGGCTTGAAACATAGTGTAGTAAGGCAAACACAGCCTAAGTTATGTCAAAGTGAAAGTGACATGTATGTCTATGGAAAATTAATGGTAAGCAGTGGATACAAACTCTGACTTTAACCATACACTGCTCTGACATTCTCTTTAACAAAGCAGTGGCACTGGTAATATGTGTGTCATAGCAACAGGGACTAATATGATGGTCCAGGCTGCAGGACATGTCTGCTTGAGTGGTGGCAGTGGTGGTAGCCACTAGGCAGTAGTGGCAATATGTGTGGCAGTGCAGAAGGGCACTATATGATGGACCAGGCTGCAGGACAGGTCTGTCCGAGTGGTGGCAGTGGTGGCAGCTGCGGCAACATTTGTGGCAGTTCAGCAGGACATAATATGATGGACCAGGCCACAGGATATGTCTGACTGAATGGTGGTCATGGTAGAAGCTGTGGGAACATTTTTGGCAGTGCCGCAGGGTATAATATGATAGACCGGGACACAGGACATTTCTTCCTGAGTGGTGGCAGTGGTGATAGGCACTAGGCAGCTGTGGCAACATGTGTGGTAGTGCAGCAGTGCATAATATGATGGACCAGCCCGCAGGACATGTCTGTCTGAGTGGATCCGCATCAGTACAGTAAATGGAAGATGATGATAAAGGGAGACAGTGACACCACTATTCGGAGGCATCAGCTGGATGTGTTTGAAAATCCTCACAGATGCATGCATGATTAATTTTGATAAAAGTAATTTTTTCCACACCACCTGTGGACATTTTCATTATTTTAGGTGCTACAACGCCACGGGCAGCACTGAACACTCTCTCGGCCATAAGACTTGTGGCCAGACAAGATAAAACTCCAATGGTAAAATGGGCCAGCTTAATAGCGTCTTACCCCTTAGCCCTGATGACGCCCTTCCCCTGAAGAAGTTGACAGTTGCAGTGGCAATACGTATGGGGTTGTTTCACCCCAGGCATCACTGAAACTTCTTCCAATTGCACCCCCAGTGGTCTGTATCTATGAAACCTTGTTTTTTTCTGGATGCACGATTTGTATTTGTCATAGTGCTTGCACTTTCTTTCTCTTGGTATATTTTTGTTATATATGCGGCTTATGCACACTTTTTATTACAATACAGATGCACAGTACAATCATACATTGACAGACTATATTTTGCTTGTCCTTGTTTACTATGTGCATTCAGAGTAGATTTATGCTCTCATGGGGCTAGGAGTAACAGTGCCCATATGTTAACCTCTATCTTTTCTCCGGCTATATATACAAATTTGCTATTGCATGGATTAGACATGTTTGTATGATCCTTCTCTATTTATTGATATTTGTGGGGAATTTATGAAACCCTGTCATATGTTTATTCATGAATTATACATATTTGTCATGAATGTGATATGTATGCATATTTATTGTATTAAATTGGTATTTGACTGGAGTGTTTATTGGGTTTATTGGGCTATTTATATATTTTTTTAGGAAAATGTTTTTGAGATAGATTGTAAACTACACTTCTGTCTGTCTTGATGCTTGGGGGTGGGGGGTTGGTGGATCCTATACCATGGGTCACTCCCAATTAGAACTTTAATTGTTTTTACGTTTCTTTTTGGTCCTTACTTCTATTTAATCAAATTTATTATTTTTGTATAATTTTGGATGTGCGTTTTTTATCCAGTCGCTTTCTTCCTTTGTTTGTCCACAACATGCAATTTGGACTGGACTACTGCACTCATATCCATGTTTACTATAGGGATCTATTTATATTTTTATTATTTTGGATGGTGCCCATCCAAAAATTGCATACATTGCCCTTGGTGGGTGAAACACTTTCCTCATGAGCCTCCAATGACATATCTCAAAGTAAAACATTGTTCCTGTGGTCTCCTACATGCAATAATTGTTCACCACCTTCTGCTGCTCACACAGATGCTCCAGCATGTTTAAGGTGGAGTTCCACTGAGTTGGAAGGTTGCAGCTAAGGCAGTGCAATAGCAGACCGTTTTGTTGCTGCAAATTGAGCAGGGTGTTTTTTGTTGCTTATGAACAGCTGAAATGCAGAAAAGTCGCGCATACAGAGAAACACTTAAAAAATTTTGTTCAGATTAACAACAATGCTCCTTGTGTATGAGTCAATCAGTGAGAGTGGAAAAAAAACATGAAATTACATTTTTTTTTTAAGATTAGCTAGGCTAGATTAGCAGAAGCTAGACTATAAATTGGGTGAACAACAAGAAGCCGCTTGTATATGACAAAGTTATTTTTTTAAGATTTGCACAGGCAAAATCAGCAACACTTTGCTGTTAAAACAGTAATATGTATTTAATAAAACTGTCTGTATTTAAATTTTAACTGTCTGTGTAAGCAAGCAGCAGCAGCACAGATTCCAGTCACTGTCTATGAACCTGTCCTATGTTTATTGAATCCTAGCACTAGTCTGCCTGTGTAATTGCTTGATTAGTCCCCTAACTATTGCTGGAATTCCTAATTCTCTGAACTGTGCTGTAGCCTTTCAGAAATGGGTTGAAGAAGAGTTGAAAAGTGTCTCATCCTTAGTCAAGGTAAAGCAAATAATAATAAAATTTTTAGTAATAATTATAGTAATACTTATGCAGAGGTGTGGACGTTCGTAAACCAGAGTGGACCTGTAAAAGGCTTAAGAAGCTCATTAATTTTGTAGAAAGAAAGCATCCCATAATTTTTGATAATCTTAATGGTACAGGCTAGAGATTTGGCTGGGATAGCCATGGGTAAGATGATGTCATCGGCATATAGGGATATGAGGTGAGAGGTATTTGCTTTTTCTACTTCTTTTACGACATCATGTTTTCTACGGTCTTGTGCCAGTGGTTTGATTGTTAAAATAAAAATCAAGGGCGATAAGAGACAGCCCGGGTTAGTGCCATTATTTATGTCAAAGCTGTCAGACAGCACTCCATTAGTATAGACTCTTGCTGAAGGAGATGAGTACAGGTTAAACATTGCTTGGAGAATACAACCCCAAAAACCCATCGTATTAAGCACTGAGAAGGCAAAGGAGCAATTTATTCGGTCAAATGCCTTCTCAGCGTTCAGGGCCACCAGCATCAATGGAATGCAGTTCCTCCCCAACACATCCTCCAAGTGTAGAATTCTCCTGGTTTTGTCAAGGGCTTGGTGGTCTTTTACGAAGCCCAGCTGATCTGTGCTAATTAGTTTGTTTGAATGGGTGCTAAGTGTAAAGCCAGCAGTTTGGAGTACATTTTAATGTCAGAATTCAGCAAGGAGATTGGTCTAAAATTTTGTGGAGAATTTGGTAGGGTCACAATTAGTAGAAACAAGGATTCCCCAACATCGCACTATTACACACTAATGTCTGCCCTATTCCGCAACCCCAAACAGCTATTCACTACTTTCAACTCCCTTCTCCGTCCTTCTGCGCGCCCTCCGTTATCACTTATCACAGCTGATGACTTTGCCTCTTATTTCAAAAGCAAAATTGACACCATCAGAGACAGTCTCACCCTACACCCCCGACAACCACCCCAGCCAACTGTCCTGTGCTCTTCATCTTTAACCTGTTTCTCCATCACTGATGAAAAGCTCTCCACCCTAATCTCTAAATCCCACCTCACCTCCTGCACGCTTGACCTGATCCAGTCACATCTCATCCCCAAACTCTCTGAAGTCATTACTCATGCCCAAACCCATGTCTTCAACCTATCCCTAACCAATGGATCCTTCCCTTTCACCTTCAAACATGCTACCATCACACCTATACTTAAGAAACCCTCCCTTGACCCATCCTCTCCAGCCAACTATCACCCCATCTCACTGCTCCCGTACGCCTCTAAATTGCTGGAGCAACATGTCCACTCCAAACTATCCTCCTATCTCTCATCCAATCTGCTCTTTGACAGACTACAGTCAGGCTTCAGACCCCATCACTCCACAGAAATTGCCCTAACCAAGGTCACTAACGACCTTCTAACTGCCAAAGCTAAGCGTCACTACTCTGTCCTCCTCCTCCTCGACCTCTCCTTCGCCTTTGACACAGTCGACCATTCCCTCCTGTTAGAAACTCTCTCATCCCTTGGCATCTCAGACCTGGCCCTTTCCTGGATCATCTCATACTGCACCAACTGCACATTCTGCATCTCCCATTCGCACACCACCTCCCCCGCCTCGCCCTCTTTCTGTAGGTGTCCCCTAAGGCTCCGTCCTAGGATCCCTCCTGTTATCCATCTACACCCTCGGCCTTGGTCAACTCATAGAATCCCATGTTTTCTATTACCATTGCTATGCTAACGACACCCAAATATATCTTTCTCCAACTCAAGAACATCCATCGAATCCGCACCTTCCTCACCCCTGAAACTACAAAGATGCTAGTCCACGCCCTCATAATCTCCCGCCTATTCTACTGTAACACCCTTCTCCATGGCCTCTCAGCTACCACTCTCGCCCCCCTCCAGTCCACCTTAAACTGTGCTGCTTGCTTAATATACCTCTTCCCCCGTTTTTCATCGGCTGCTCCCCTCTGCCAATCCCTTCACTGGCTACCCATTGCCCAGCGAATAGAGTTCAAATTAGTAACGCTGACATACAAAGCCCTCCACAACCTGTCCCCTCCATATATCTCCGACCTAATCTCCCGCTACCTACTCACACGTAAGCTCCGATCCTCCAAAGACCTCCTACTCCGCTCTGATCTTATCCGCTCATCACACAATCATCTCCAAGACTTCTCCCGTGCATCCCCTATACTCTGGAACTCATTACCAAGACACATAAGACTGTCCCCCACAATCACAAGTATCAAGAAGGCCCTGAAGACTCACCTATTCAGGAAGGCCTACAACCTCCAATAACACTACTGTCTCCATACCACCACCAGGACAGCCTCTAACCCCACCTTCTGTCTCTATCCCTCTTCCCTCATAGATTGTAAGCCCTTGCAGCAGGGTCCCCTATCCCACTGTGTCAGTTGGTCACTGTTAGTATTATCTGTTTTGTATATCTTGTGCAACGTATGTTAACCCTCAAATGTAAAGCACCATGGAATTAATGGTGCTATATAAATAAACAATAATAATAATAATAATAATAATTAAACAAGTCTAGCTAATAAGGAGACAGGAGATGTTGGTATTGAAGAAAATAATTATTTCATGACTTTATGAAGCTCTGGAAGGACAATCGGGGCATTTAAGGAATATACTGTACGTGCTCCTCAGCCACGCTGGATAGACTAAGCTTTCCCACAAAATCTGCAATGAAGTCAGAATGGTTTTCAGGTGGGGGAGTTTGGGTGTAAAGGTTATAAAGTTGTTTGTAATAATCTTTAAAACATTTGGGTATGTCTTTGGGGGTCTATGAGTTTAGCAGTTGTTGTAGGGTGTAGCAAATATGGGTTCTGGATTTAACATTTCTTGTTTTTAGTTGTTGGGCTAATAGCTTGCCCACTTTGTTACTTTGGGAGTAGTATAGCGCTTTAGAATGTTTGAGTGATTTTTCGTAGTCCTTTATAAGGAGAAGAAGCAGCTGTTGTCGGGTAAGGAATTTTGGTTTGTCATGGCCATCGCTGGGTTGCATTTGTTGTCATTTTCCATTTTAGTAAGCTTGACTAGAATATCTGTAAGTTCCTTTGAACTATTTTTCTTATCTCTGTGTGCTAGTTTGAGGAGAATGCCCAGAATAAATGCTTTATAAAAGTATTGTTTCTCCAAATTTGAGTACTGCCAAAAGGGATCTATTGGGGAGGGGGGCATAGATGTGGGCAGCTCAACACATATTATTTAGAAAAGATAGGGATCTAGTGGGGGGGCATAGATGTTGACAATGGTGTAATGCATGTTATTCAGTAAACACACAATGATAATATATTTGCCTTGTATATCTGCTTTTTGGGCAAACAGAGTGAAGAACACTGTATTTTTGAAAGCTACAAGTACTCCCCTGTTTCTCTTTGTGTGATGACAGGGAAAAGATGATGCCTTAGTCTGTGTTACAATACTGGTGCTCACGGCTGGAATCCAGTGGCCAGATGGAAGGAAGCCAGGCGCAGTTAGATGTTGTAGAGTAGTAGTACAGGGTGTGGCTTGAGGTGTAGATCACAAGGGTGATACAGCGAGGAGTAGGAACAATCTGGGAAAGATAGTTCAGAGGAGCTGGAGACTGGAAGCAAGTCACAATACTCGAGCAATGGTTGAATTGCCTCATGGGTATAAATAGGCCCAAACAGGAAACAAGATGGCTTCAAATTGGCACACATCGGTCATCTTGGTTAAGGGCAAATCCTAGGTGAGGAGTGGAAGTGCAACACAATAGTTCAGAGTGAGAGAAACAGTGGCCACTGGTGGTAAATTAGAAAAATACATCAGGATTCTGACATTATTCCCTCCTTCAGCATCGACTTCCGAATGATGCTTGGCTCGGTTTTTCTGGATAACTTTGGTGAAATTCCTTAAGCAGTCGGGGAGCATTGATGTTAGTTACAGGTTCCCATGAATTGTCCTCGGGGGCCAAACCCCTGCCATTTTATTAGATGACTTCTGAAAATCCTAGAGTACAGTATCTTTTCGACAGTGTAATGTTCTTGTCCATCCACTTCAACTGGACCGGGGGGAGGCAAGTGATGTTCCAGAAATGGATTTGGAATAACAGGTTTCAGAACTGATACATGGAACACAGGATGTACCCTCATTGTCTTGGGAATTTTTAGGCGAAAGGCTACTGCATTTACTTGTCCAATAACCTTGAAAGGCCCAATGAATTTTTGACCTAGTTTTGTTGAAGGTACTTGAAGTTTCAAATTCTTCATAGAAAGCCATACCTCATCTCCTACCTTGAAAGTTGGAGAAGGTCTGCGAGATTTATCTGCTGTTTCCTTATATCTCTATTGGGCAATCTTCAATGTGTCCCTTAACATCTCCAGATTCTGTTGAAGAGATTGAATTTTGTCATTGACTGCGGGAATGGGAGTGTCTCTGGGAAAATTAGGAAGGATACTTGGATGGTAACACAAATTAGCAAAAAATGGTGTTTGTTTGGTGGAAGCATACTGAGTATTATTGTATGAAAATTCTGCCATTGGAAGCAAATCAATCCAGTCATCTTGCAAGTGGCAAATGTAACATCGGAGATACTGCTCCAAAGTTTGATTTGTACATTCAGTTTGACCATTTGATTGGGGGTGAAAAACAGAAGACAAATTAACTTCAATGTCAAGTGTTTAGCAAAAATTCTTCCAAAATCTGGATGTAAATTGTACTCCGCGATCTGAGACAACTTCATCTGGTACTCCATGGAGATGAAAGACCTCTTGGGTGACAAGGTCAGCAGTCTCTTTGGCAGAAGGGAGGCCAGAACATGGAATAAAGTGAGTTGCTTTTGTCAGTCGATCAACCACAACTAAGATGGCATTTTTTGCTTTAGATGCTGGCAATTTGACAATAAAGTCCATAGATATAGACCTCCAAGGACGAGAAGGGATTGTAAGAGACTGCAAAAGTCCCACTGGTGAAGTACGATGAGTTTTATTCATGGCACAGGTGTCACAAGAAGAAACATATTTCTTCACGTCCTCTTGATAAATAGGCCACCAAAAGAAGCATGACAGATGTTCTTTTGACTTTTGAATTCCCTTGTGACCTAATAGCTTGGAGTCATGAATAAGCTTTAATACTCTTAGTTGTACACTCTCTGGCACATAAATGTAGTGTTTAAGAGTATATACTCTATTTTGAAACATAAGAGATATATCATCTGGTGGATTCAGAAGAACTGGATCAGTCTCATATGCTGCCCTTATCTCTTCCAGCAGATCCTTGTTGGTAATGACCCCCACAAAATTGGATTCCGATAGAATGGTAGTTGGTGGTGCAGGTGGAGAGGAGTCATTTGAGAACAGTCTGGATAAGGCATCAGCTTTTCCATTTCGGGAGCCAGGTCTATAAGAGATCACAAAATTAAATCGATTAAGGAACAGTCTCCACCGAGCTTGGCGGGGGGACAAACATTTAGCAGATCTGATGAACTCTAAATTACCATGGTCAGTTAGCATCACTATCTGCTGTGCTTCTCCTTCCAATGATGTCGCCATTCTTGAAAAGCAGCAAGGATGGTCAAAAGCTCCTTGTTTCCTACATCATTTCTTTTCTGAGGAGGTTAATCTTCAAGAAAAATAAGCACAAGGATGTAGCAAGTCTTTCTCCAGTTTTTTGTGATAGAATAGCCCCTATTGCAAAGCAGAAGCATCAACTTCAACGATAAACGCATGTTCAGGGTCAGGATGAATCAGTATAGGAGCTTTGGTAAATTTTGTCTTTAGACAAAGGAAGGCATCCTGTGCTTGAGAAGACCAAATAAATGGTATTCCCTTCCTTTTTAATTGAGTCATTGGTGCAATTATAGCTGAAAAATTTTTATGAACCGTCTGTAGAAATTAGCAAAACCTACAAAATGCTGAACCTCTTTCACATTCCTTGGGGTTGGCTAGTTCATTATTGCTTGAATCTTGCTGGAGTCCATATGCAGTCCTACAGTAGAAATTACATAACCCAAGAACTGAATTTCTGTTTGATGAAATTCACATTTCTCCAACTTAATATAGAGGTGATGAGTTCATAGACGCTGTAGCACAACTCTGACATGGTTTTGGTGTTCTTCCTCAGAATTAGAGAAGATTAGTATATCATCCAGATAAATGACTACAAACTGATCTAGCAGATCTTTGAAAATGTCGTTAATGAAATGCTGAAAGGTTGCGGGTGCGTTACACAGTCCAAAAGACATGATTAAGTACTCAAAATGTCCATAACGTGATCTGAATGCTTTCTTCCATTCATCACCAGGTCTTACACGCACCAGGTTATAGGCCCCACGTAGGTCTAGCTTGGTAATCATCTTTGCATAATGGACTCTATCCAGCAACTCAGGAATAAGAGGCAGAGGGTAATGGTTCTTTTCATTTAGTTTTCTATAAATCAATACAAGGCCTTAAGGTACCATCTTTCTTTTTAACAAAAAATATTGGTGCACCTGCTGGTGAAGTAGATGGGCGAATAAATCCTTTAGCTGAATTTTCATCTATGTATTCTATAAGTGATTTCAGTTCAGGCTCTGAGAATGGATATATGCTTGCAAAAAGTATAGCTGCCCCTGGCAACAGTTCAACGGGACAGTCATAAGGTTGGTGTGGGGGCAACTTGTCAGCATTCTTTTTAACACATACATCAGCAAATTCTTTATACATAGATGGCAGTTTAGGGGTTTCAAGGTCCTTGGTACCGTATGCATGAGGTTGATTAGATGAAGTCTGTTCTGAGTGAACCTCTGGTAGGAAGGAAACTACTTTGGTTTCCCAGTTGATCTGAGGGTTCTGAATTTGCAGCCATGGAAGTCCCAAGATGACTGGAAAATGTGGAGATGAAATTAATAAGAAAGATAAAACCTCTTGATTAATTGGGCCTGAGTTCAGTGGGGACCCATCAACCATTTCCATCAGAATTGGTGAAAGTCTCCCCTGGATCTTCACTCCATGCTTATTAGCAAAAGCAATATCCATAAAGTTTCCATTTGCTCCAGAGTCCACCATGGCAGAGGTAGATATCCACTGTGAGTCGGTACGAAACTTGATGGAAATGAAGCAATGAGAGTCCTTTCTTATCTTCTTAATGTTAGATGCTATCAAAGAGATTAAGCAGACAACTGTATTCACTGGTGGCACTGGTTCAGAAAAAATGGATTCATTGTCGAATAGATCAGGATCTGCTATAACCGCCACTGACTTCTGTCGACGACTTGGACAATTACTGAGAAAGTGATCAGGTTTACCACAATAGAAGCATTGATTTTCCCGCAGTCTGCATTCCCTTCTATCGGCACTTTCACGTTTTTGTATACTGTCAATCTGCATAGGTTCAGCATCAACTTCAGAGTACTACTTAGTTTCAGATTCTCTGGAGGTGGAAGGTGAAACAGATAAATACCGATTATTACGAAGCCAGGCAGAACTCCACTTTTCTTGCCTCCGCTCAGACAGTCGAGTATCAATACGAACACAATGATGTAGAAAATCATCAAAATTTGTGGGAGCATCAGCACGTGCTAATTCATCTTTAAGTGCATTAGATAGTCCATTCTTGAAAAATGTTAATTTTGCAGCATTATTCCATTCAGTGTCAATGACCCACCTTCTGAATTCTGTGGCATATTCAGCAACCGAGTGTCTGCCAATAATGTTGCTTCAGCTGTTGCACATTGGTTAGGATCATCAAATACCTGGCTCATAGCTGCAAGAAAGGCTTCTAAATCATCAAGACGTGCATCATTGGCCTCAATAAGGGGATTACCCCAGGCTACGTCCTTATGTGTCAGAAGCATAATAATACACAGCACCTTAGATCTGTCAGTGAGGAAGTGAGAAGGGTGTGCACCAAAATATAACTTGCATTGATTAATAAATCCACTGTATTTATCACGGTCCCCACCAAACCTGAAAGGTGGAAGAGGCAAGGTAGATGCAGAAGCTGGAACCACAGCCCGGTTTTGAAGCTCCTGTATTTGCTCCTCATGTTGAGCCACCATATTTTGTAAATCCTGAGTTGCTTGTCCGAATATTTGCACATTATGAGATGTCTGGTTTTCAAATGCCAAATACTTTGTTTTCAAACTTTGCATTTCAGCGAAGATGTTAGTAAAAAACCAGTTCATATTATTTACACGAACCTCCCGGCAGATTCCATAGTTCAGGCTCGAGTATCTTGTTACAATACTGGTACTCACGGCTGGAATCCAGTGGCCAGATGGAAGAAAGCCAGGCGCAGTTACAGTAGATGTTGTAGAGTAGTAGTCCGGGGTGTGGCTTGAGTTGTAGATCGCAAGGGTGATACTGCGAGAAGTAGGAAGAATTTGGGAAAGATAGTTCAGAGGAGCTGGAGATTGGAAGCAAGTCACAATACTCGAGCAATGGTTGAATTGCCTCATGGGTATAAATAGGCCCAAACAGGAAACAAGATGGCTTCAAATTGGCACACATTGGTCATCTTGGTTAAGGGCAAATCCTAGGCTAACACAGCAGCCTCCAGTGGTGAGGAGTGGAAGTGCAACACAATAGTTCAGAGTGAGAGAAACAGAGGCCACTGGTGGTAAATTAGAAAAATACACCAGGATTCTGACACCAGGATTCTGACAGTCTGTTGGCATCTTTCAGCATGAGGTGGCTTTCCTGTACACAAAGAACATGTCTGGAGGGATAAAGCTTTTCTCCAGCAAAATGACCTGTTCTGAGGGCAATATAGGCCTCGTACATTTAGGGAGGTAAATTTAATTACATCACATGAGCAGACATATAACTGTATGTTAAAAATTATGGGATCCACCAAATAATTAAGATGTGAAAATTATCATCTAGAAACTTCAATAAAACAAATAAAACAATATAAGAACATTCATAGAACTAACTTACAGTACAGTAATACTGTATTTAAACTGGGTTAATAATTCGGTAAGAGCCGATGGAAATCAAAAAATCATGAGTCATGGCACCGGATTCCATAGATCTTAGTCCATAGATCTTAGGGAAAGAAGAGGTGCTTGTGATTGAGATCTTGAAATGGGTCATCTTTGAGATGAGCGAATTTTTTCAAAAATTCAATTCGGCCGATTCGCCAAATTAACCATAACAATTCAATCCGAATTAATTTGCAACAAATCGCTTCCCGACATTAGCCCTAATAGTACAGCGCTGCCGGGAAGGACTTACCGCAAACCACGGCGGAAGCAGGGTGCGCACACAGAAACTGTCTGCGCACCCTGCTTTGCGGGTGTCAGCCGTATGTAATGGATGACACTGTCCTCTAACACCCCCGGTCAGAGCTGAGCTCCGATTGCGGGTGTTAACCCCTGAGATGCCGCGGTCATACATCTCAGGGGTTTTATTAGATATTGGGGTCCCGATCGGCCCCCCCCTGTAAAGTTTTCGGGGGGTGCCGCTGCTCCTATTCAGCAGCCCAGGGTCTGATCAGTGACCCCAGTCACTGTACCTCCACATACCTGGTTGATCTTGCCTTGAATGGAGACTGTCAGCTTATGCGTCTGCACGGGCTGACAGCCTCCTATACACTGCAATACGCATGTATTGCAGCGTATACCTATTGAAGCAGCGATCAGAATATCGCTGCTTCAATCCCCTATGGGGACAAAAAGAAAACATGTAAAAAAAAAGTTAAAAAAAAAGTGTTTAAACCCCCCGAGAGCTGGTGCTATTATTATACTCTGGGGTCTCCTCAGACCCCAGAGTATAATAATCAAAGACCCAGGGGAAGTGATTAAAAATAACAAACACTTATACTCACCTTACCGCACGTCTTCTGGGTATCTGGCAGTCTACAGCATCCTCCTCGCTCCTCTTCTTCCTTGCGACTGAGGTCCTGCTCCCCAGATGTCATTGCTGGGGCATGTGATTGGGCCTCAGCGGTCATGTGGGGCGCGATGACATCATTACGCTGGTGCGCTCCATGTGACTGCTGGGGCCCAATCACAGGCCCCAGCAGTGAGGCCTGGGAAGATCTCCGGAGTGGATTTTTTTTTATTTTTAATCATCTCCTCTGGCCTGGCATCTAATGAAAAGGGGCCCAGCCCCTCTTCAATCACCAGGCCCCTCTCCATTAGCAGTATGTATATGGGTGGGGGAACCAGGCTTTTCCCAACCACTATCATGGGGCCCCGGCACTTGCCCAAGTATGCCAGATGCTGATGCCGGCCTTGTCGACATCCCCCGATCTCGCTGCGGGGGGTGCCGAGGGGGACATGTAGCATGGTAGAACCCTTTGAATGCCGTGGTCATGTTTGACCATGGCATCCAAGGGGTCAAAACCCCTGATTGGAGTTGTGCGATTCGTTACTACGAAGTGTGAGGAAATCCGGATTCGATGCGAATCGAATATTTTCTGAAATTTGGATCAAATTCCACTTTGTCAGCTTCGATTTACTCACCAGGACATTCCAAGACAAAAACAACAACTTGCCTTTTTCTAGATTTCGGATGATATGAAAAGTGCCATTCCGATAAACAAGACGTTTGATTGGAAAACCCCATCAATAAAGAATTTTATGTAATGCGGAGAAATACTATGATAGGTGACAATTCTCATCTGAAGCGTAGAATGGTAGCAGGTTCGTATAGAGCTGTATCTCATGGTAAGGCTCAGACCAAGATTTTTATTTATGGGACAGAGTCATGAGTCTCTCTTTGGTGTGAAAAAAATGGTATCTGACAAGAACATCCCTTGGGATACTGTTATTGAGATGTTTCAGACGAGAGACTCTGTGGGCCCTGTCTAGAATGAGAGTAGAGGAACAATCTGGTAGCAGAGATTTAGTGAAATCCAGTAAATTAGAGAGTAAATCTACAGAAGCTACTTATATTTTGTTATTTTTAAAGATTCTAAGATCCTTTGAAGGTCCATGTCTTTTGTGTATAAAAAGTCTGTGAATTTTCAGTTTCTGGTATAACACCATGTCTGAAGAAGAGAGCTAGTACTCTCAAAAGCTTACCATCAAATATACTCAGTTAGCCTCTAAAAGGTAGCGCCTGATTTCTTCACTCTTCCACTACTTTCTATGGCTAACATGGTACAACATTATACTAGGGGAAACTGTGTCTGGCTTTACATTTTGACAGTCGTGACCAGTACAGGAATTACTGGAATGTTGCACGGCAGCCATTAAAATGAACAGTTTACCATGGAATGCATGGAGCCAAACTTGCCAGAGCAGAGGTCACTTTTAGGGACTTTCTATACTAACTCATAGAAGGGTGCCTTGGTTTGCAAAGCGTCCCTCTATGATGTTCATATATCCTAAAATGGCATATGGAAAGGAGTTGTCATTGTACAACCAAACAATCACTTTAAGGCTAAAGTCCCACAGAGATGCATTTTTTTCTGCAGTGTATTTCATTGAGTTTTTTTGCATTTTTCTCTGCATTTTTTTCTTCGCATATATGTGTTTTTGAAAATGCAGCTTTTCTGGAACTCTTTTTTTTTGTTCTATAGACTTGAATTGGACAAGCACCTAGTACTCACTATGGTCGCTATTAGGCTACATGCACACAACATTAAAAGATGGATGAAGCTGTCAGTTTTAAAATTCGTTTTCCATCAGTGTGTCAGATACTTTTCATCAGTTTTCTGGCCATCTGTCACTTTTTAATGTCCATTTTTCATCTTTTAAAAAAAACGTATGAACTTCATTGGTCTATTTTTTTTTTTTTTTTACACATCCGTTTTTTTTAACAACTGTCATACAGATGCAAATCTGTTTTGACAGATATTAAAAACAGACCCATTCACTTGTACTCGTCCCTCCATCCGTGAAAATGGATAAGAATTTGATATGTCCTATTTTTTGATGGACCATTAAAATGGCCCATTAAAAAATTGACATGTGTATTTCCCCTTTGTCTCCCATTGCTCTAAAAATGGACATGTAACAGATATTAATATTAAGAAAACATCTGTTACATGTCTGTCGTGTGCATGGGACCTTCAAAGTATGGCAAGTGAGCACTGCACCACCAATATTAAATTGATGTCCTACCTAGGACAATTTTAATAAGCTGGATAACCTTTTTAAAAACTAAGACCACTCTATACCTAAAAATTTAAAAACACATATCTCAGAAATCTTGTTTTATTTTGTGTTATAATTTTTTAAAATTAGAATTAGTACCAGGAAAACCAGAATTTCACTTACTGGTAATTGTTTTTCTGGAGCCCATGACAGCACCCCTGTTAGGAGATCGCCCATCCTAAGGCCCCACGTTGCGGATACGCAGCTTTTTTTGTTGCAAATTTTGCTGTGGTTTTTAGCTACAAAAGGAATGGAAATATATAGGAAGTACTTATACTTTTCCCTTCTGCTCAATCCACTTCTGGAAAAGTCTGCTTGAACATTTGCACTTTAGGTTTTACATGCCTGCAGTGCTAAAATTTATTCCACAGCCTCATACATTGACAATTGGTACCTATACTTACCTACAGTGTAGAGTGTAGTGTAGAGCCTCCAATCCTTGACTCCGGACGCTAGCATATCCTGAAGACTCACGATACTCCACCGCCGGAGAACTTTGGTTCTTTCCAGTATCTCCTCTTGTGTTCCTTCCGGCGTCTCTCTGTATGTCTAAGCATATCGGTTTTGCACACCTGATATGCTTACTACTCAGGAGAATATACACTCAGCAATAAAAATCCATATACAAGAACAGCCAAATGAATAAAGTATGGGCATTGTAGCTCACAGTTACTACTAGGGGGAATTTCCTTATTATATGTAGCACACCAGAGCTTTCATCAAGTATTAATATTAACAGCACAAGGTACATTTGATTAGCTCAGTGGAAATTCACAGTTCAGATTACGCAGGGAATATAGCCACCTCAGCAATTTGATAATAGAAGTAGGGGGGATATCAGCATACTTAACACCAGATATTGGTATGCTTAATATCAGTGATATATATGATCATAGTCAAAAAAGACTATATTATCCCCGAGGAGTGAAAAATAGGGTATCTTTCACTCCAGTTTACCATAATAATGTATCTATATATTTTATTCTCAATATTTTACAGATATTTAATAAAAAGTTATATTTTAGATTTAATTTCCACTGCCCTTTCTTCTCCCTTTCTTAGTGACTGCAATACTTCCTTATGCGGTGTATGCAGTGCTGGACATAAATAAATATATAAATGAGGAGAAGTAATTCTAATCAACAAAAGATTGGCTTTCATATTCATTCACTCAGTGTCCTGCTTGAATGCACTTTCCTTTTCCTTCTACTATACCTTAAGCCGGTTGCACACAACCATGTGCTAACCGGCTGCCGTGAATGAATGGCGCTGGCGGCGCACGGGGGACACACGGATGTAACCCGTGCACCAGCCATGCACCAGCCGTGCTTCTGCGGCTCCTTTCATTAACAGAATAGGAGCCACAGAAGCAGTGCCGAAAAATCGGACAGGAATAGGACCTGTTCTATATTTTGCAGCGCGGACTGTCAACCCGCACACTGGGAAAAACCCAGATAGCACACTAACCAGACATACGGTCATCTACTAGGGGGCTAATACTGCCTTCTCCACAAATGGCAGAAATGACAGACAGCAGTTTAACAGATCATTTAAAAAACAGATACATAAAATCACAAGAAGAAGTATCAAATGTATTTGGAGAAGAATGTTTTTTTTCATCAGAACAGATAACGAACAGAGGAAACATGTCCAACTTATTCAAACAATTTAAGGAACAAAGTATTAAACGTCCATAGGCATGGTGGACACGGGCCACTTATGAACTAATATTTAAAGGAATGAGAATTTTTTTATTTCCGATTTATGACTTGCGTTCCTTTACACTACGAATGAAGTGTGAAGAAACCCTAACGGAGTGCTTAAGAAAATGAATGAGCATCCTGTTAGAAGATGAGAACTAAATATTGCATAGTTTAGATGAAACACTTGCAGAAACCACAAAACTCTGGGGCGGGGGGGGGGGGCCGGCTAGGGTGGTCTTATCTTTTTTTGGTTTTATAAATTTGGTGGGGTGGGTTTTTTTTTTTTTTTTTTTTTTTTTTAGAGGCGGTGGTTTTTGTGTGTGGTTGTTGTTGGGGGTGGGCCCCCCCCTTTTTTTTTTGGTTTGTTTTTTTTGGGGGAGACAGAGTGTGAGCAGAGAAGCAGGAAGTGGCGGGGGAGGGAGGGGGGGGCGTGTTGGGGGGGGGGGAGGGGGGGGGGTTGGTTTTGTTTGGTTGGGGGGGGGTTTTTTTTGGGTGGGGGGGGGGTTGGGGGGGGGGGGGGGAGAGGGGGGGGGGGGGGGGGGGGGGGGGGGGGGGGGGGGGGGGGAGGGGGGTGGGGGGGGGGTGTGTGGGGGGGGGTTTGTTTGTGACTGTGTATTTGGATACCACATATAGAGACTCGCAGTGCTGTTGACGTACTGGACAGCACCTGCTAAACCCCGGCTTACATCCCAGCTCAGTGTATGGATTCGGCAGGACTGTCAGTGTGCTGAGTGGAATCTGCTGTTGGATTACATTGCATTCATTGGGTTTCCCTGTTAAAGAGGACTTCATTTCTCCCAAGATCCTGATAACCGTGAGGAGAGGACGTTTCACTATAAAAGAAAGGACCGACTTTGGGCCCCACCGCGCGCTTCTACGGACTGTAAGCGGTCCACCTGGACCACTGGGGAAAAGGGGGTGCACCCAAATGTGAAGTCAGGGTCAGTTAGGGATAGTTTTGAGTATATTGTTCATTCAGTGTCCATACTGCAGAAGTGGACAGAGTAAAAGTAGAAACCATTGCAGAATTTGCCTTGAAATTGTTCATGCTATATAGTATATTTTGCTTGTCTTTAGCCCTGTCATTTTACCTTTAACTAGCCTTTATTAACTTATAGTAAATATATTTTTTTTTTTTCTTGAACTACCGCGTGTGCGTTCATTTCTGGTTGCGGAGTCCAAACCACCTGCCTTGCTCTCGGTTCACAAATTGGCGTAGTCGGCAGGATCCGCTTACCAGAATGGACGGTGACGCACCCGTTAGGGAGAATGGTGCTGGAGGAAGAATGCCAGCAGGGGCTATAATGAGTCAGTTAGCTAAATTTGATGGCAATAATATGTCAGTGAGTATGTGGGTGGAACAGATACGAATGATACAGCGAATGTACCAGACCGCACCAGAAGTACTAGTAGAGCTAGCAATATTGACATTACAAGGGGATGCTAAGACCACGGTGATACTGAGGCCATTTGAACAAAGGCAGACATTTGAGCAAGTAGTCCAGATTCTAGAAACCATCTATGGAGAAACTGCATTGCTGGGGTCTCTGCAGGCTCGGTTCTTCCAGAGGGTACAACAGGAGAATGAAAGCCTTCCCCAATATGCAAATGCCCTACAAGAACTGCTCCGAGATATTCAAGGGAAGGAAAGAGGGGGCTCGCCAGCCTTCTGTAACCCTGATCGGACTCTCCGTGACCAGTTTGTCCTGGGGATACGTGACGGCAGTTTAACTGTGACTATGCAGGATTTTATACGACGAGAGACTGATGCTAAATTCCATGATGTACAGGTAGAGGCCATCTCCCGTGCCAATAGTATGGTCCCGAGGCCCCAGACCGCAGTTGGAGTTACTTTGTCACAGGGGGCTAGTTCTGGCTCAGAGACAGTAGAAAAGGGGACGGTTAAAGAAATTCTCACAGTAATGCAGAAACTGCAAGAGCAAATGGAACACTTGCACACCCGTTGTGATGAGCATTCTATGAAAATTGCAGACTTCCAGAAGACTGGAGATGAAAGGGTGAGCCATCCACACCCAGAAAATCAGAATCACCCACCACCCCGCTGGAGGGGTGAGGATAGGACCTACCGAAGGGGTCCAAATCATTTAGTGCAGTGCTCAGGAGAAATCGAAGGGGCTTACCGAAGGGGCCCAAACAGATGGCCAGAACGACGGGGGATACGCTGCTGGGAGTGTGGACGGATGGGCCACGTTGCTGCTAGATGTCCAGAGCAGCGACAAACTTATGAGAGACCGCCGTTAAACTGAAGTCCCCTGCTGCTGTAGGGCGTGTAGTAGGGGAGACTGACAAGGAGACTATGTGGGGAGAATGCCCTGATGATGACCTGATCGCTGCAAGTCCTGTCATACAGGTGGAAATGGAGGGTATTCCGGTTACCGGGATGATTGACACGGGTTCCCAAGTAACGACCTTGAGTAGAGACTGTTATGAACGGTACTTCCGGCAACATGTGAAATATGATCCCCATACATTCGTACGAGTGGTCGCAGCTAACCAGTTACCAGTTCCAGTCGTGGGAGTGGCCTGGATGAATGTCCGGGTATGTGGCCAAGATCTGGGTAGGAAAGGCATTGTGGTGGTACAGGAGTCACATGAAGTAAAGGTCCCTGTCATTTTGGGGATGAATGTGTTAAAAGAATTAGATCAGATCCTCTTTGAAAAGAAAGGTCACGGTTATTGGAAAGAAACCACCACCCATCGGCCTACTCAAACAGCTTTCCAGCGGCTGATCCGGACATGTGGCTTACAGAAAAGTTCGGATGCACAGCGTCCTCTGGCTCGAATTTCAGTTCCTTTGCATACGAAAGTTACACTGCCACCCAGTCGGGAGACAATAGTGTCCATGCCCGTAGGCACCTGTCGGAAACTAGAGGGCATAGCTGTGTTGGTAGAACCACTGCAGGCAGCCGAAGGAGGTGTTGATCCGCTAGTGGCCCGTTCCTTGGCAATAGTTCGCAATGGAAGAGTACCACTTCGATGTGTAAACACTCAGGACCAGAGTGTGGACCTGACCCCAGGGAGGCTGCTGGCTAACATCTATGTGACTCCGGAGGAAGTAAGGAAAGTAACTCCAATGCAGCTGAAGCCGACTGAAAGGGATGAGTGGACCGTAACTGTGTCCATGGGAGAAGATGAGGAACCCACCTCTGAATGGAATGGCCGTGCAATTCGAGAACAGATGAAGATGGATGCAAGTTCATGTTCTCTGGAATGTGTGCAGAAGGTAGATGAACTGTTGTGGGAGAACCGAGCCGCCTTTTCACGGTATGCTGAAGATTCTGGATGTACCACAGGGATCTACCATGAGATTCCCACAGGAGACACCCCTCCAATTAGAGAGCGCTACCGACAAATTCCTCCACAGTTGTATCAGGAAGTAAAAGAACTGTTAGCTAAGATGCTACAGGGTGGGATCATCCAAGAAAGCCAGAGTCCCTGGGCAGCTCCTGTGGTGTTAGTAAGAAAAAAAGATGGGTCCATCCGATTTTGCGTAGACTATCGGAAGTTAAACGCTTGCACCGTACGAGATTCCTACCCCTTGCCACGGATTGAGGAGTCCCTCTCAGCGCTGGGGAGAGCCCGGTACTTCTCCTCACTAGATCTGGCTAGTGGGTATTGGCAGGTGCCGATGGCCACAAAAGACAAGGAGAAGACGGCATTCATCTTGCCCATGGGACTATACGAATTTAACCGGATGCCCTTCGGGTTGACAAATGCACCCGGAACGTTTCAGCGGTTGATGGAGAAATGTCTCGGTGACTTCAACTTTGAGTTCACTCTCATCTACTTGGATGACATTATAGTGTATTCTGCGACCTTTGAAGACCATCTCCACCAGTTGGGGCAAGTATTTCGAAGATTGCGGGAACATGGGCTCAAATTGAAACCCAGTAAATGTCGGTTGTTCCAATCTGAAATTGATTACTTGGGTCACCGCGTATCAGGAGAAGGGGTGAGACCATCAAGAGACAAGATAGCGGCTGTTCAAGATTGGCCAATACCGACTACCCTGCGAGAAGTGAGGGCGTTCCTTGGAGTAGCCGGTTACTATCGACGGTTTATTAAGGATTTCGCCAAGGTAGCAGCACCACTTAATGCTCTCCTACGAGGCACATCCGGTGGTCCAAAGAACCGGTCCGTGAAGTGGGGACCTGAACAGGAACAAGCCTTCCAGGCATTGAAGGATGCACTGACAACAGCCCCAATCTTGGCATATGCTGATTACCACTTGCCGTTCCAGCTGTATACGGATGCAAGCCTGTATGGTCTTGGAGCAGTGCTTTCCCAGCTTCAGGATGGCCAGGAGAGGGTCATAGCGTACGGCAGCCAGTCTTTGAGAGATTCTGAAAGAAACCCCGAGAATTATAGTTCATTTAAGTTGGAGCTGTTGGCACTGGTATGGGCCATGACCGAGAAATTCTCTGAATATTTGACCGGTGCTGAAGTTTTAGTACTGACTGACAACAACCCACTAGCTCACCTGGAAAATGCCAAGCTCGGGGCGTTAGAGCAGAGGTGGATAGCCCGAATGACTAAGTTCAATTACCGCATTAAGTATCGGTCCAAGACAGAGAACCAGAATGCTGACGGGCTTTCTAGGGTAACCGCCCAGACCCCCACAGTAGACGTGGATCATGAGTTGGAGCATGTGGAGGTGCCCGACTTCAGCAGATTTTCACAGGCCTTGGCCGCCGCTAATCAGTTTGAGTTGGAGGGGACTGAAACGGCTCCTTTCTTTGGTCCCTCACGACAGGAATGGGCACAGATACAACAGACCCATGAGGGGCTGGCACAGATGATCAAGTGTGTTGAGAAAGGCCAGAAGCCCTGTAGAGAGGAAAGAGAACGACTGACACGTGAGATATTATCTGTTCTGAGTCAGTGGGAAAAGTTGGAGATGAAAAATGGAGTGCTATGCCGAAAGGTCTATTTACCTTCTGAGATCGACATTCGATACCAAATTGTGGTGTCTAGTGAACTGGCTCGCTCGTTGGCAGTTGAGGCTCATAATAAGAATGGACATTTTGGTCATGAGAAGACCTTTCGTTGGTTACAGCGACTGATTTACTGCCCTGGTCTTCGTCAAATGGTCGAAGAAGTATGCCGCAGCTGTCGAACTTGTGAGATCCATAAGGCAATAGAACAGAGAGCTCCCCTGCAAACCATCGTGACCCAGGAACCTTTAGAAATCGTCATGATAGACTATCTAATGGTGGGCCCATCCAATAGCGGACACCAGTATTGCCTCGTAATGGTGGATCACTTCACCAAATTTGCGGTGGTAACCGCCACCAAGGACCAGACAGCTGAGTCAGCAGCTCGTGCTCTGTGCCAAGATTTCATTCGAGTATATGGGTGCCCCAAACGCATCCACTCCGACCAGGGTGCCTGCTTTGAGGGACACGTAATGAAAGAAGTTCAACGTATCTACGGGATAAAGAAGTCGCACACGACTCCATACCACCCTCAGGGAAATGGGGCCTGTGAAAGATTCAACAGAACTCTGCTACAGATGCTGCGGACTCTGGAGGAAGACAAGAAGTTACAGTGGCCTCAGTTCTTGTCTGAAATGGTGTGGGCCTATAACAATCAGGTCCATTCTACAACGGGGTACTCTCCTTATACACTTCTCTTTGGGCGGTCTGGGCGAAGTGTAGGAGAATTACAGTTGGATGATGTGGATGGGTTCCCTCCGAGGGATCCAACCTCTTGGGTGCGGGCGCATCGGCAGAGACTTGAGACGATCCATCGATTGGTGCGGCAGCGCCTGCAAGAACATCCCCATCCTGATAAGACCCCAGTGCAAGAAGCACCATTGCAACCAGGCGACCTGGTGCTAGTTCGTGTCAAGAAACCCCAAGGGAAATTGGAAAGCAGATGGGAGGCTTTGCCGTATCGTGTTGTTGGCCGCAAGTATGCGAATGGGCCAGTGTACCAGGTCCAGAAAGAAGGAACTGATTGTGTTAGAGTACTTCACCGAAATATGTTGCGCCTGTGTCATTCTGAAGGGACAAATCATGATGGGCCTGCCAATGTGAATGAGCTCCCACAGTCAGAGAATGGATGTGCGGAATGGGCCTCAGACGAGGAGGATGATTGTTGGCCGATCCCTGCTCCTGGGGATGTTCCACCTGTGACTACTGTATCTCCGGCCTGTGCCCCCTCAGGTGCGGAATCCGCTGGTCCTTCTCAGCCCATAGCTGTAGCACCCCATAATATACCACCGGTCCTCAGACGGACCACTAGGCCAAATGCTGGTATTCCCCCTGTTCGGTATGCGCAGGATGAGTTTGTTTGGCCTGCCATACATCGGTATACTACCACCCTGTGCATAAAAGTACAACCCTCTGGATATACAGTCATAGGCAGGGACTGCCAATCTTAAAGTGGGGGGGGAATATGTAAGAGACAGCCAATGTTGTCCTAAGCTTCATTTGTCTGTATAAACTGTTAATGTTGAATGTATTTCTGTGATTCTGTTCCTTTAAGACAGCAGCCATTGTAATTGTGACATGATGCTGGAGTGAGACCCCCCCCTTTTATGTCAGCCTGCCTGTTCTGCAGACAGAGTGTGAGCAGAGAAGCAGGAAGTGACGAGACAGAGAGCAGCAGCCATCTTGGCAAGGAGAAAAGTGTTGTATTGAACTGGTGTGGAGATTTTTCTGTACAGCTAAGCTGTATCTTGGTCCAGAGACAAACAGAGTGTAAAGAGACAACAGGACTAGTGAGTCCACGTGAAAGGAACTGTGCTCAGTGGCTGATCAGTGAGACTGACATTGTGACTGTGTATTTGGATATCACAGATAGAGACTCGCAGTGCTGTTGACGTACTGGACAGCACCTGCTAAACCCCGGCTTACATCCCAGCTCAGTGTATGGATTCGGCAGGACTGTCAGTGTGCTGAGTGGAATCTGCTGTTGGATTACATTGCATTCATTGGGTTTCCCTGTTAAAGAGGACTTCATTTCTCCCAAGATCCTGATAACAGTGAGGAGAGGACGTTTCACTATAAAAGAAAGGACCGACTTTGGGCCCCCCCGCGCGCTTCTACGACTTTGGGCCCCACCGCGCGCTTCCCCAGACTGTAAGCGGTCCACCTGGACCACTGGGGAAAAGGGGGTGCACCCAAATGTGAAGTCAGGGTCAGTTAGGGATAGTTTTGAGTATATTGTTCATTCAGTGTCCATACTGCAGAAGTGGACAGAGTAAAAGTAGAAACCATTGCAGAATTTGCCTTGAAATTGTTCATGCTATATTGTATATTTTGCTTGTCTTTAGCCCTGTCATTTTACCTTTAACTAGCCTTTATTAACTTATAGTAAATATATTATTTTTTTTCTTGAACTACCGCGTGTGCGTTCATTTCTGGTTGCGGAGTCCAAACCACCTGCCTTGCTCTCGGTTCACACTGTTAACAAACTTTATTAGGGTAGGGTAAAGGCTAAATGGTAGATGCTAAATTCTAGTGGCCTAAAGGACCTTTGGTGACGTCATGACCATGTGATCAGACTCTTGTGTCGGCGGAGCTATTCTGGATACTGAGGGACAGTGTGATCTTACACAGAAAGCTGGGAATGAGAGTGATCGAAGATGAGGAGAGAAGAGACAGTATGTGTGAGCAAGAGGGGGGAACTGGGGGCAGTTAAACTGAAGGCAGATGTAGGGGCAGTTAAACTGAAGGCAGATGAAGGGGGAAATTAAAGTGGGGCACATGAACGGGCAATTAAACTGAAGGCAGATTAAGGGGCAATTAAACTGGTGGCAGATAAAGGGGGACATTAAATTGGTGGTAGATGGAGGGGGCAATTAAACTGAGGCAGATGAAGGAGGCAGTTAAACTGAAGGCAGATGTAGGGGGCAGTTAAACTGAAGACAGATGAAGGGGCAAATAAACTGGGGGCAAATGAATGGGCAATTGAACTGAAGGCAGATTAAGGGTGCAATTAAACTGGTGGCAGATAAAGGGGGACATTAAATTGGTGGTAGATGGAGGGGGCAATTAAACTGGGGCAGATGAAGGGGGACATTAAATTGGTGGCAGATAAAGGGGGACATTAAACTGGGGGCAGATGAAGGGGGCATTAAGCTGGTGACAGATGAAGGGGGACATTAAATTGGTGGCAGATGAAGGGGGGGCATTAAGATGGTGGCAGATAAAGGGGGACATTAAGATGGTGGCAGATAAAGGGGGACATTAAACTGGGGCAGATGGAGGGTGACATTAAACTGGGGGCAACTGGAGGAAGACATTAAACCGTGGGGGGTAGCTGGAGGGGGACATGTCTGCCTCTAGTTGCCCCCAGTTGAATGTCCCCCTCCAACTACTCCCACTGTTTAATGTCATCCTCCAGCTGCCCCATAGTTTAATGCCCCCCTCCAACTACCCCCACTGTATAATGTCCCCCTCCAGCTGCCCCATAGTTTAATGTCACCCTCCAGCTGACCCAGTTTAATGTCCCCCTCTAGTTTCTGCCAATTTAAACTGGGGCACGAGGAGAGGGACTTAATACTGTGGGGCAATTGGAAGGGAACATTATAATGTGGGGGCATATAATGTTAGGGTGACTGTAGGAGCATTATACGGTGTGGGGGCACATGGAAAAATAGATGAGAATGGGCGGAGTCAATGTAGTAGTGGGTGGAGCAAATTTGCATATTTTGTCCCTCTTTCTGTCCTTTGAAACTTGGGAGGTTTGCTGTTGTACACTTCTTGCCCAGGCTGATCTCTCTATACTGTAACAGGAAATGTTTTACTACTCATAGGATACTGGAAAGTGTCACATTCCTACTGTCCGGGTACTAGAGGAGTCAGATAGATTCATAGCAGCTCTGAAGATCAGATGTGTAAAGAAGCTTACCTCTGCTTCAGGATCCTTGTGCAGTATGTCCATGCCAGCCATGTGCTAACTATAATACTGCTGTCTTATGTTGTAGAGAGGCCTTTGTGCCCTCTGAAACTCTAGAGTCCAGTAGCGATGGCTACCTCTGCACCCACTATAGCTATGCCCCTGGTCAGCTGTATTTTTGTTAAGCACTGCTACCCAAACATTACAATATTTTAGTACAGGACTCCAATCCCAGTAATATTCTCTCCTTACATGGTGAACCTTTACGGCATTGTGCCAAAACTTTGGTCAGGTTGTAAAAGGGATATGACAGTCTGAATTATCAAGAACCTCCATCCTCATGCTGGGTTACCATGATAGAGACTGTCCTAGGATGAAGTGTTGCTAAAGAAGCCAAAACCATCACTGTATTATAAGTGTCAGTAGAATGTTGCAGACGTCAGCCAGGTGTCACAAGTATCAACAAAGAGTCGCAAGTTCAGGCTATCTATTGCTGTTCTGTAACTGCCAAGCTCATTGCATCCTTGTGAGTAAAGTTCTACAATTTTGCAATTACGCCTGAGTCTGCTTTGACCCACCATCCCTGATTTGGGAATCACTCCAACATCAAGTGCTATAACGTTCTGCATATTTAACCCCTTAGCAACACATGACGAACCTGTATCTCATGGTGTTACTAAGGAAGTATGGAGAGAGAGCACCCCCCTACCCAGCGGGTAATGGTTGTTTAGTATAGTAGGTACTCATCACTAACAGCTGCGATTGGTACCTGCACCGATCACGGTTGTTAACCCTTTTAACCCCCAATTGCAACCGAGGTGCCTAAATAGCAGTGGTGCATGATCATCACCATATTGGTTGCAACGACAGCCAGAAGACTATTCAAAGCTCCTAGACTTCTCATTACTAAGATTTTATTGCATTCTGCCTTAGGCAGTGTGAAAAAGAAATGAATGAATTTCACAACAGTTGACCCGAGGGAGTTTAAAAATAAAAGATAAAAAAATAAAAGTTGTAAAAAGTTTAAAAGAAAAAAAAACTAAAATTTTAAAGTTTAAATCACCTTCCCCTTTCTTTAGATTACATATAAAAATAAACAAACAACAATTAAAATAACAAATAAGGTATCTCCATGTATGAAAATGCGTGAACTATAAAAATATCATGATATTTATCCCATAAGGTGAACAGTGTAGCGGGATACAGAATCAAATACACAAACTGACATTTTTTCATTGTTTACTCTCCCACAAAAAAATTGAATAAATAGCAATCAAAGCCTCATACAATTACACAAAATGTTATTAATAAAAACTACATACCCAGGCACAACAATGTACCTGGATATACACACGTGGACAAAATTTTTGGTACCCCTCATTTAATGAAAGAAAAACCCACAATAGTCACAGAAATAACTTGAATATGGCAAAAGTAATAATATATAAAAATTCAATGAAAATGAACAAATGCTTCTGGGAGAATGTCCTATGGACAGATGAGACAAAAATCTAAATTTTTGGCAAGGCACATCAGCTCTATGTTCACAGATGGAAAAATGAAGCATATCTTGAAAAGAACACTGTCCCTACTGTGAAACATGGAAGAGGCTCTGTTATGTTCTGGGGCTGCTTTGCTGCATCTGGAACAGGGTGTCTTGAATCTGTGCAGGGTACAATGAAATCTCAAGACTATCAAGGGATTCTAGAGAGAAATGTGCTGCCCAGTGTCAGAAAGCTTGGTCTCAGTCACTGGTCATAGGTCTTGCAACAGGATAATGACCGAAAACACACAGCTACAAACACCCAAGAATGGCTAAGAGGTAAACATTGGACTATTCTGAAGTGGCCTTCTATGAGCCCTGACCTAAATCCTATTGAGCATCTTTGGAAGGAGCTGAAACATGCTGTCTGGAAAAGGCACCCTTCAAACCCGAGACAACTGGAGCAGTTTGCTCATGAGGAGTGGGTCAAAATACCTGTTGAGAGGTGCAGAAGTCTCATTGACATTTACAGGAATCGTTTGATTGCAGTGATTATCTCAAAAGGTTGTGCAACAAAATATTAAGTTAAGGGTACAATCATTTCTGTCCAGGCCTGTTTCATGAGTTTTCTTTTTTTTTAAAATTCTGTTGAAGCATGGTTGAAAAGCAATGTCTGACTTTCATTTGTTCATTTTCATAGAATTTTTATATACTATTACTTTTATCAGATTCAAGTTATTTCTGTGACAAATTGTGGGCTTTTCTTTCATTAAACGAGGGGTACCAACAATTTTGTCCACGTGTGTATAAAAAGTTTTGGGTATCACAATATGGCGATGGAAAGAAATTTTTAAATTTTTCAAAGTTTTGAATTTCTGTAAAGGTATTAAAACATAACAAAAGCTATATAAATTTGGTATCACTGTGATAGGAAATTTAATGAAAATTTGGAAAAATTCACAATTTTGAAAATTTTGAATATTTTCTGCTTTTCAGACAGTCACACCACCAACGTAAGTTCACAAATATTATGTACAATATCTCTGCATTATATTGCCATTAAACTTTAAACATACTTTAACCCCTTAAGGACACAGGGATAAGCCACCTTAGGCTGGGGCCCCATGTAGCATAAATGCTAGAATTTTGCCATGGAGGAAACACCGCTGAAAAAAATGCAGCATTTTACAGTATCCCATCCACACATTGCAGAAAAATATCCGTAGCGCATATGTTGCTATTTCAAAAACGCTGCGTTTTTGGAAATCGCAGCATGTCAATTACACCTATAGAAATGCTGCCGTTTTCTGTATAGGTATAATTGAAGCAGAAAGACTTTCTGTGAAAAGCGTTGTGGGAAAAATCGCAATGCGTTTAAGTATTTAAGTTTGGTACAAACAAGAGCTTAAATTGGCTTAAACCAAAGTGTATGACACTGCCAGGGCTCCTAGGACTCACCATTTCTAGCTCTCTAAGGCTAGAAAATGGATTCTCAGCATGTATTCTCACCGCAGTACTGCTCACTACTGTTGCTTTAAGGTTGCTATGCCATTATGTGAAGCTTTCTCTGCAGCTAGTCAGAGCCCTGAGATGATGAACCAATCTGCAGATGGAGAGCAATATTTAAAGTCTGTTCGGAACTTCCCATGTGTCTGCTATTAATTAACTGTTATTACTTAGGTTTCTGTGATCTTAAAATATCTTGGTTTGCTGTACTCCTGACTTTGACTTGTTTATTGGATATCTGCTTGCTTAATGATTTGTCTTTTTATTTACATAGTTACATAGTTAGTACTATTGAAAAACGACATATGTCCATCAAGTTCAACCAGAGGATAGGAAAGGGCATGACATTCTATGTATTTCCATTTGCATCAATGCTATTTTTTTCTAAACAGACAACTAATCCTTTTTTTAAGATGTCAGATGTGACTGCTGTGACCAGCTCCTGGGGTAGGCTGTTCCACAGATTCACAGTCCTTACAGTGAAAAAGCCTTTTCTGGCTCTTCAGATGAAACCTTTTTATCTCTAGAAGTCAGGGCAGTGTGAGATTTAGGTAGTTTGTTCTACTGCTCTTTGTTATCTGCCAGTTTCTGCATTTTTGGAAATTGCTTTGCAATTTCATAACACAAACACAGCCGAAGTTATGTCAAAGTGACAGTATCATGTATGTCAATGGGACGGTATGCAATGGATACAAACTGTTAGTTTAAAAATACTCAGTGCTGATACCTTCTGTTATGCATTTTAACATTTAAAAATTAGCCTATTTTGGGGGACAAGGTACTTGCCTGTGGTTTTTCTATACATACATGGTAGTTATATTGCAAAAAGCAATGGCTTTATATAAAAGCCATAGCCTGTCTTGGGGATTTTTAAAGTGATGAAGAAACAATGGTGGTTGTTGTTTGTTTTATTTTATTGTTGCTATGCCAACAGTGTAGTAGCGGCAAGTGCCACTGAGAACTACAGAAATGAAAAGTGCCTGCTAGTTGAATAGTGAAGTGATAAGTGATTGAGAACTGATAAAGAAAAAAGCCACCAAAAATAATCCCTTTATGGGAGCACATGCAGCACCAAGGAGTGACAATTACAAAATTTCAATAAAAACTGTGGTACAGTCACTATGCCTGTCATTTGAAAGTTGTCATTTTACAGAATTTAAAGAATAATTTCTAGCACACCATAAGTGTTCCTGCCAGTTGAAAAAGTGAGTGTACAAAAAAAACCGCAAACAATTATCCTTTCATGGGAACACATGCAACACCAAGGAGTGACAATTGACAGAATTTTAAGAAAAATTTTTGGCACACTCTCAGTGTGCCTGCTAGTTGAAACATGATAAAGAATTTAGTGTAGAAGAAAAGCCACAAAAATTATTCCTTTTTGAGAGTACATGCAGCACTAATGCAGACAATTTACAGAGCGTTAATAAAAAAATGTGGCACATCGTCTAGCTGGCAGGCTAGGTACACTATCTTCCAAAAATGATCATGATATAGAAGTTGTTATTCTTCTTCCTCTCATTGTTATCTGCCCCATTGTGCCTTTGATTTGTTGTAGTATTCTGCTGCTCAAGATAAGCTCCAGCATGTGATACAGTGCCACTTAATGTGCACTTCACCAGCCATGAAATGAGGGAGTAGATGCAATGACTTGTCCTGGTGAAGTTGGGGAAGTACTGGTCCAGTAAGAACACACTGTAACAAAACAAAAACAAAGGAACGGGCGCTCTCTAATGAAGCCTGTTTAATCTAAGGAGAAAGAAGCAATTACAAGCTTTGGGTTTGGTCTCACTTCCTCAATGTTGTGCAATGTCAGACACAACATTGTATCATCAGATATGAAAGAACACGGTAAGAGTAATGATAAATCCTACGATCTCTTCCACACCTTTGACTGCTGCTCCTTTCCTGATGAATGCTATGTTAGAATTCACTATCCAATGACCATAATTAAATAACACAAAAAGGCTTGGACATTCTTTCTGTTGCAGCTGCCAATGTAGAACACTGACTCAACATTTGTGTTTCACTGCTTTATAAAACTTTTTTTTATTCTCCGTAAGTACAGCAATACTGATGGGGCTGGCAAGAAGTAGTGTTGCTGTTTTGTCACACATTTTTATTGTTAGTATTAGTACATGAACTGGTGGATGGTGTGACAGTAACACAAGTGTTTTGGCCTTCCACTTTAGCCTGTCCCCTGCCCTGTCTTTTTCCAGTCATTTTATTTCACTGCATGTATAACAGAGATTGGCAACAATTCTGAAACTACGTCTATTTACTGTGTAAGTGTATTTACTGTGTATGTACTTGTGGTTAGATAATAACATACAAGCGTTGAATTTACAGGTTTTTGCATGCAGCTTTTGAACCCCAAAACAGATGTGGCTCATACTAGGACAGATAGATGCATGACAGCTTCCACTCCCTTTTTTTTCAATATACTCATGGTTTTGGCTTCAGAAATTACATGGAAGAACATGAATGTATAAATGTACCCTCAGGAAAATTCAGCATACTGGTCACTGATCCTCAATCAATGATTAAGCATGTCTAAAATAATTTTTACACATAATAATAGTGTTTATGTGATGGCTGGTTACTGTCAAACTCTGCAATATATTGAAACAAGATTGGTATATTTTTAGAATTTAAACCTTTAGTTATTTTTATATTGCCATTTCCCATAAAACAGCATAACTTTCATAGTTTACTTATTTATATACAGTCTATAATAATTTCACAATGCTGGAAGAGATCCCTGTGAGTAAAAGTTCACAATCAGATGACAAATACCCAATTCTCAGTGAAATACATATTAGAGGGATGTTATCAAGTTCTGCTCTCCAAAATTTTTATATGTGTGGGAAAGTTGGTGAGGTGGGTAAGGCTGGATTCACATCAGCACGCGCTTGCCGTTGGGGGGATTCCATCGGCCATTTTGCTTGAAAAATGCAGAGAAAAAAGTACTGCAAGCAGGACTTTTCTCTCCGAATTTTTTAGGCAGAAACCCAAGCGGACCCAAAGAACGGAAACCCAAGTGCAGGCGTGAACCTAGCGTAAGTCTGTGTAGCTGTCTGTACTGCAACTGCAAAAAAATTGTTGTAAACATTGTGTAATCTCTCTCCAGTAGGTTGATAGTATAAAAAGTGGAGTAACTCAGGACAGAAGTGTTAGCATCTATAATCCTAACAGAAGTGTTAGGATTATAGATGCAGCACATTTTTCAAACTTTGATAAATTTGATGCATATTATACCAACGTAGACTGCAGCAAAATTGAATTCCTCTCATAATAAATCCCCCCAATATGTTGTGTATTGTTAACCAATCCTAGTGACTGAGCAACATTGGCTATTGGTTTTAATTAGAGATGAGCGAATCGAAGCTGACAAAGTGGAATTCCATCCGAATTCGCATCGAATCCGGATTTCCTCACGCTTCGTGGTATCGAAACGCATTTTAATCTAAGGACACGTTGGAATAGCCTTTAAAAAGGCTATTCTACTCCTACCTTTGCCATTACATCATGCCCCCTGCGATGTCCTGGTCCTCCTAGCCCGTGCAGTAAAAGAATCAAAAAGGCCGCCGGGCATGCGCAGAGCCGCTCAGAATAGAATCAAGATTGCCGCCAGACATGCGCAGAGCCGCTCAGAATAGAATCAAGACGGCCACCGAACATGCGCAGAGCCACTCGTGGCTGCCATCTTTATCCTATTCCGAGCGGCTCTTCACATGTCCGGAGACCATCTTGATTATATCCCATACAAGACAGTTTCTGCGCATGTCCGGTGGCCATCTTGAATCTGTTCCTGAACGGCTCTGCGCATGTCTGGTGGCCATCTTGATTATATCCCATACAAGACTGTTTCTGCACATGTCCGGAGGCCATCTTGATTCTATTCCGAGCAGCTCTGCACATGTCCGGTGGCCATCTTGATTCTATTCCATACAAGACTGTTTCTGCGCATGTCCGGCGGCCATCTTGATTCTATTCCAAGCGGCTCTGCACATGTCCAGCAGCCATCTTGATTCTGTTCCAAGCGGCTCTGCGGACCAGGACATCGCAGGGGGCGTGATGCAACGGCAAAGGTAGGAGGAGAATAGCCTTTATAAAGGCTATTCCGATGTGTCCTTAGTTTAAAATGCATGTCCCCATATCCCCAGGCTCTCTGGAGCCAGGAAAATAGCTGTTTTTAATGTGATTCACCGCAAAGTAATTCGGGATCGAAGCGTATTGTTTTGGGAAATTCGCTCATCTCTAGTTTTAATTTTCCCAACATTATTGAACATAATACCTAGTATAGCAGTAATTTTAGGTGAAAAAACATATTTTGTACTAAATAATTGTGAATTCTTCTTGATATTTGTCTAATGTGTGTACATGAATTGTCACTACTTCAGCAATGGTAAGAAAGTAGTATTATAAGACACACATGAAACACACTATACAAGATGAGTCTTGGTCAGGATACTTATTTCTGCTATCCCTGTTTGCCATCTACCTAACAGTCCAAGTACTTGGTTTGACTACAGCTACGCTCACACTAGCATCATAATTCTGTCTTTAACAAGTTACCATTATGTGGTTCTTATGCCACTTTCATGTATTTTCCCAGTTGATAGTGACTTTAAATACTACCTTTTGGCACCAAAGAATGTAAAAGCATAATTGTTAACAATCCTAAATTTTCCAGGATTGTCCTGAATTTTCAGTAACAATCCAGGCAAATTCAGCTTATCCCAGCATGTTAAGGGATGGGTTTGTATGAATTTACTTGAAAGTGAGCAATCCTGAGCAGGTTAGGCAATCCTTGGGCAGGACTTAAAGAGGTTGTCCAGGCTATTTTTTATTTTTTAATTAAGCCAGGGGAGGTTAAAAAAAACAAAAAAAAAAAAACATACTCACCTGTCCCCGGTGCTCTGGAGTCTTCCAGTGCAGTCCGGTCCTGCAGCTCTGTTCTTTTCTTCTTGCGGAAGTCCCACCGCACATGACATGGAAGGGGCACGGGACGTCACAGTCGGCAAGGGCTTCCGGCAAAAGAAGACAGCCGAGCAGGAGGACCGCGCCTGGACAACCTCTTTAAATGTGAGTTTGTACTAATGAAAAGTTGGTATCTATGTTATAGAGTTACTGAATCCTAGCCCTAGGGTCACAATGACATTGCTGGAATTTGACACTAGAATAAGATTCCCTACTTTCTTATATAAATTTTTTTCGTCTTTATTATTATTTTTTTATTATTAATATTATCAATATAATTATTATTTATTTATAGAGCACTATTAATTCCATGGTGCTGCACATTTGAGTGTTTACATACAATACACTAAATACATAAAACAATTACAATACTAACAGTGACCAATTGGAACAGTGGGATAGAGGGCCATGCCTGCAAAAAGCTTACAATCTATGAGGTAAGGGGATAGAGACAGTAGATGAGGGTAGAAGCAGTTCAGATGGTGGTTTGGTGGCAGTAGTGTTATTGGAGGTAGTAAGCCTTTTTGGGTCTTCAAGGTCTATATGAACCTTGTGGTTTTGGGAGACAGTCTTATGTACAGTATTGTGGTAGTGTGTTTCAGAGTATGGGGGATGCATGGGAGAAGTCTTGGAGGTGGTTGTGTGAAGAGCAGATAAGAGCAGAGTAGGAGATCTTGAGAGGATTGGAGGTTATGTGTGGGTAGGTGTTTGGAGATGTATGGAGGGGACAGGCTGTGGGTGGATTTTAAACTCTATTCGCTGAGCAATGGGTAGCCAGTAAAGGGATTGGCAGAAGGGAGAGGCTGATGAAAAACAGGGAAAGAGGTGGATTAAGGTAGAGTTTAGGGTGGGGGCGAGAGCATTTGCTGGGAGATCATGGAGAAGGGTGTGACAGTAGTCTAAGCAAGAGTTTATAGGGTGTGAACCAGCATTTTTGTAGTTTCAGGGATAAGGACGGAGTTAATTAGATGAATGTTCTTGAGTTGGAGGTGGCAAGAGGTGTTGAGGGCCTGGATGTGTAGTGTGAAAGATAAGTCAGGGACACAGGTTATTCCAAGGCCCTGACTTAACTTTAATAGATGGGTCAGGTAGGGGGGCCGTGCAAGATGGAGGGAAGATGAGTTCTGTTTTTGTCCATGTGGACAACAGAGCGGTAATGTCTGGTCCAGAAAGATATATTTGAATGTCGTTAGCACAGCAATAGTATTGAAAACCATGGGATTCTATGAGTAGATGGAGAACAGGAGGGTTCTCAGAACAGAGCTTTGGGGACACATACAAAAAGAGGGTGCAGTGAGGAGGTGGTATGTGAGTGGGAGACGCTGAACGTGTGGTTGGTGAGATAAGAGATCTCCAGAAGAGGGCCAAGTAAGTGATGCCAAGGGATGAGAGAGTATGTGACACGAGAGAGTGGTCGACTGTGTCGAAGGTGGAGGAAAGGTCAAGGAAGAGGGTGAGAACAGAATAGTGCAGTTTGGCTTTTGCAGTTAGTAGGTCATTTGTAACTTTGGTTAGGGCGGTTTCTGTGACGTGATGGTGTTGGAAGCCTGATTGTAGTCTGTCAAAGAGTAAGTTGGACAAGAGATAGGAATATAGTTCAAAGTGAACATCTTGTTCAAGAAGTTTTGAGGCAATGAGATAGGGCAATAGTTGGCTGGAGAGGATGAGTCAAGGGATGATTTCTTAAGGATAGGTGTGACAGTAGCGTGTTTAAAGGCAAAAGTGAAGGTACCTCTGGTTAAAGATAGGTTGAAGAGGTGAGTTAGAGTAGGGGTAAAGACTTCAGTAAGGTTGGGGAAGAGGTGGTATTGGGTCGAGTGCGCAGGAGGTGAGATGGGATTTTGAAATTAGGTTAGAGAGCTTTTCATTGGTGAGGGTGGAGAAGCAGGTTAAGAATGAAGAAGGCTGAGGCTCTCTCTGATAGCTTTGTTTTTGAAGTAAGAGGCAAAGCCTTCAGCTAAGATATCAGGGGGGGGGGCACCAGGGGATGTAGAAGGGAGTTCAAGGTATTTGGGTTTGTGGGATAGGGAAGATATGAGTGTGGTGAAATAGTCCTATTTTGCAGAAGTGAGTGCATTCTTGAAGTGCTGACTGCCTCTTTATAATTGATGAAGACTTCCTTGGAGTGGCTTCTCTTTCAGAGGCATACGGCAAACCTTGAAGCACATTTTTTGTCACTACCATGTGCCAGGGTTGCCTATTGATCAGTCGAGCTCTGGTGTATGTGAGTTGGCCACTGAGTTGAGGGCTGAAGTAATGGTGGTGTTATAGAAAGCATCTGTGTCGTGGAGTGAGGATATACCAGAAAGTGGTTGGAGAGAGTCAGAGAGTATGCGGATAGCAAGGCGGTAAAGGTTCCTGCAGGAGTGTGTTAGTGCCTGGATTGGGGGGGGTCTGTTATAGAGGAGAGGGATGAAAATGTTAGTAACTTGTGGTCAGAGAGTGTGGTGGGAGAGTTAGAGAGGTTGCGTAGGGAACAGAGGTGGGTAAGATGAGGTCCATTGTGTGTCCCCTTGTGTGAGTGGCAGAGGAGGACTACTGTGAGAGACCAAAGGAAGTGGTGAGAGATAGGAGTTTGGAAGCAGAAGGGTGGTTTGAGTTAATGGAGATGTTGATGTTAAAATCGCCCATGATCATAGTGGTGGTATCAGTTGAAAGGAAGTACATGAACCAGGTGGTGAAGGTGGTGATAGGTCCTGGTGGTCGGTATATGACAGCCACTTGGAGGTTGGAGGGTGAGTAAATGGAGACAGAGTGCACTTCAAAGGAGGGGAGGGTGAGAGCAGGTAGTGATTGCATTGTGGTGAAGAAACAGTTGCCAGACAGAGGAAGGCCAACACATCCAACAGAAGGGGGGCCGCCTTAAAGCTCAGCGTCATCGTTGGGCTGAGAGGAACGGCCCCCCCCGATTGTACTCTTCCATAGACTTGTACTGTGGGGGGGGGGGGCGTTTCTTACAGCCCAGCAATGACACTAAGTTGTAAGGCCTGCCCATCTGACATTGGGGAGATATTGGTGTCAAAAGTAACGGCACCGCTATCTCCAGCACTGGGGCTCATACCCCAGTGGCAGATGTGAGTAGAAGAGGGTGTGAGTGGGTTGTGTGTATCTGGAGCAGAAAGCCTTGCAGGTTTAGAAGTAGCTCAGCAGAGAAGATGGTGGGGTAAAACAGATGGAGAAATGAAGAGTTTGTTATTAACTATCGTGGTTGGGGTGTGAGGAGTCATGTTTAGAAGTAGGGGAAGAGCAACAGTGGTTAATATGAAAAACATTCAAGTTTGCAACATTTAACTATAGTAATGTTAAGATTAATTATATGTTGTTTTATTGGGCAATTGCATTCATTTCCCTTTTATTCCAATTCTGGTCTAATTTTTGTCAGTGTACTTACAGAATTGGACAGAGACAGTATCTTTACAGTTCAAAGAAATGCAAACAAAAGCAGGATGAAACATACCAATAACAGAAAGGTGACAATAAAACAAGTAGTGATAGAGTTATGCTGGGAGAACTGGTGCCTTATTTTCTTTGTATGGGTGGGGAAACATAACTGTGGATTGGAGATGGAAGACAAGATCAGATGAGAATGAAAAGAAGATGGTGGAAGACATTGTTTATTACATTCTGGCCTAATTCTGGTAAGTGCACTTATAGATCTTCACTTAGAGATATTGCACAGAACTAACTACTGTGGTTTTACACTATACTTCATGTAGAAGGGGTTTGGGTACAAAAAAAAGGACCTCTATCATTATGGATCGTAACTGACACTATTATGTGCCATAGGCTCATCCTGATTAAAAGTAGATGATGTTATTGATTTGGATATAATTTACAGAAAGGTGCATCGCTTTAAAAGGGGATTTTTTGCCCAGATCAAAATTAGGAAAGGGCAGAGAGAAGATTAAAATAAAAAATAAAGGATATTCACCTGTCCTATGCCATCTCAGCTGCACGTCTCCTATTCCCAGTACAGGTCTTCTGTTCCACTGAGGCCATTGATTGGGAGTGAGACACATCCTCTCTAGAGCCCCAGAACAGAAAAGCGGTACCAGGGACCAGGAAGCTGTAGCTGGGGCAGCAAGAGTAGGACACTGAGCTTTATTTTTTTATTTTAGCCCCTTCCCTGCCCTTTTATAACTTTGGTCAGGGGTCAAAAAACCCTTTAAGTTACTCTTTCAGCACACTGTATTTCAAGTCTGAATCAGAATGCATTCTATTAACTTTTAATATATTTATTTTGAATGAGCCTTCATTAAAAGTAAATAAAGATGCAATACTGAAATGCATGATATATTATTCCTGAGTGGGTTACAGTTTGTGGTGGGGGCTGGTGTGGCTCTTGCTCCCCCCCACGCCACGCCACGCCACGCCACGCCACAACAGAGGATCTTGATTTAAATGGTGGTCCCATTCTGCACTTCAGATGTGTTTTTTTGGCATCTGCATCCCTCCTGGGAGGGGCATGGTCCATACTGGGGATAGACCTATACATTGCTCTGGCTCACATACCTTGTTTTGAGAATAGGAGAACAACCTATTGTTTTTGCTGTTATTTAGTTATATTGCCTTATTGTTACCCCTTTTCCCTCTATTCCCTCTCCGTCCCCCCTTCCTGACTCTCCAATAATCCCGGTGTCACCCTTGGCGCAGGATTGGATTATTGGTAGATCGCTTATGAGACAGTATTATTCTTTACCCTGGATGTTTATCATGGGAAACCTTATCATAGCAAACCAGGTCTGATATTTTGCTATGTCTTGTAGTTTTTTTCTATGCCATATTTCAGTTTTCTATTCTCCCTTTTCCCTGTATGTTTGGTTAGTATTGAAAATCAATAAAAACAATATATAAAAAATATAATGGCAAATCCAATTCTAGGAACCTTTGTCACCATTTCACTAAGGTCCCTAAGAGTTGCCCATTTTTATTTTGGATTAACTATGTAACAGGCAGTTACAGCAAACTATTCTCAGTAGAATTACATTTCTGTGAAACCAAAATCATCCTGTGAAATAAACTTTCCAAGCTAAATATTTGAATAGTTAAAAAATTGGAACAATTAACGACATTAAAAGAAAATATCCTTTCTTTAATAAAATGCTTTATATTATTATGGACATGCTAACTGAAGGAGCCTGTCCCTTATGCACAAGTAAATGTAACATAATTACCCGCACAAAGGCTTTATTTAACTTCAGTATACTGTATTTGTACATATTACATGTATTTGTACATATAGTTACATATTTGCAGCAAGTGTATATTTACATTTGCTGCAAAGGCATATTTGGACAGGCAGAGCTGGTACAGGGTTGCACACAACTTTCAGTATATGAATATGAAATGGAATTCTTTCAACACTTCCAATTCTTTGAAGTCTTTCTTCTTTTCTAGTGCTTAGACTATTCACAAGACTGTTTCTCCATTTTTAATTGGTGAGTGTCATCAATTTTGCATCCATTTTTAACAGACTGTTCAAAAAATGGATTACCGTATTTTTCGGACTAAAAGACGCACTGGACCATATGACACACCTAGGTTTTAGAGGAGGAAAATAGGGAAAAAAATTTATAAGCAAAAAAATATGGTAAAATATTTAATATATGGGAGTTGTAGTTTTGCACCAGCTCCAAGGCCACATTGACAAGTGGCTCTGCAGCTGTACGGGGAAGCATAGAGCGTCTTTTTTTGTGGGGACAGGTGTACTTTTTAGTTATACCATTTTGGGGAATGTCTATTGCTTGGATCACTTTTTATTCAAATCAGAGGCGAAACAGCAAAAAAAACTGCGGTCCAGCACTTTTGATTTTTTTTTTTTTCCCCGCTATGACGTTCATCCTACGGGAAAAATATTTTTATATGTTTTGTAGACCGGGCATTTTCGGACACAGGGATACCTAATGTGTAAGTGTTTCACAGTAAATTTCTACTTTTATATGCATTCTAGGGAAAGGGGGTGATTTAGAACTTTTTTTTTTTTTTTTTACTATTTTGTTAGCCCCCCCTAGGGGGCTTGAACCTACAAGTGTATTGCAGTCTATGGGAGAGTCTGTACATTATTATTGCGGCTGGTCATAGTAATATTCCTATGACAGGTCTGGGAGCCTTCCGGCTGTTACAGGAACAGGACGGTTCACGTGATTGCGCTGCGCGGGAGACGTCCTGCAACAAGAAAGGTAGGGGGCCGGTGGGGACCGGCCCTGGGGGCAGCTTTACTACCTTTAGGGGCTCACAGGTAGTAATGCCCGTGATCAGAGTGGACTCTGATTGCAGGCATTAGCTCTGTGTCTCCGCATTACAGCGGAGACCCGGTAGCTATGGCGACCGCTCTGCAGCACAGCGGCCGCCATCATCTTCACAGACCCGACATCCGCCACAACAGCACGGCGGATGCCGGGAGGTTCACACCGCCAGGACACCCTCTCACCCTCTCGCTGCAGGAAGCCAATTGTTAGTAAAAAAAAATGTGTTGCCTATGTTCTATATGTAATTTGGTAAAGGTTGTCCCAAAAACAACAGGAGCTCTCTGTGTGAATGGAGTGGTAGTGTATGATGTGTGATCACTGCTCCTTCACTTTTGTGGGACTGATGGAATGCAGTCCAGGCAGTTGGAGCCCCAGTTATCATGCATTTAACCTGTGCCATCCTGTGAGTAGGTGATAAATATTTTTATGGGAAACTTAATGTCCCATTTAGAACCTATTTGTTGTACTATACTTTGTGTTGTTGCTATTATTATCATCACAATGGTTTGTACTGTGTATTTATTATATCATGTCACAGGTTCCCTTTAACTGTAACTGCAGAAATTCAGAAATACAAACATTTACAAATATCAATACTGATTTCTAAGAAAAATATTCATTTACCAAAGAGAGACTTTATTTTAAATCTAGTATATTTGCTTTTTGCTGCAGATTTTCCTTACTATAACAGTAATTCCCGCTTGTTACATACTGTATTTGCTTAAGCAAAACAGGGTTTGCATAAAGTCACAGACATTATGCACAAAATAAGAACACGGACACAGTAAGTATCAAGTATCATTATTGTGCGATAGAAAATGTGTCTTTGTTGCCTATAGCAACCATGGTGTCTGTTTTTTTAGAATAAGGTTCCTGTTTGTCTGGGATAGATATGAATGCTATGTAATCTATAAACATTGACACATTGCCAGTGAAACAAAGAGGTACTGTATTGTAGACTGTTAAAAAGTAAGCAAAAAGTTGAACATGATGGTTTAACATCTATAACTACCTGACTACTTCACAAACCATATTAAGTGGCAAACTAGGGTTAAGCTATAGATACTGCTATGGAATAAATAAATGCCTGATAAGAGAATCTGTGCTCAGAGGTGTTTAACCGATTCCCACTCAGTCCTGTACTATTATGTCACTCTGAGCGTATAGTTAACGCTCAGCACCATAATAACGCAGGAGCTGTGTCTGCAGTATGATTTCGAAGGTCGCAGCTATAATACACAACCAAGACGGCTTAACCCTTCAGATGCTGTGATCAATAGCGATGATGGCATCTGGGTTGTAAGCCTTGGATTCCTTTCAATGAGATCACGAGGTCTGAGAGGTTGCTATGGCAGACAGGTGGCCTATCAACTGCTTTTTACCAAATACAGGAGTATTGCAGTACATTGAACTGGGGATCAGGAAATCTCAGGTTCCATGCATCAAAATAGATAAATAATAAAAAAAAAATTTAAAAACTCCTTTAGGCTAAAGCCCCATGTAGCGGTCCGCAGCAAAAAAGTGCTGCGGGAAAAACTGCAATGGTAACACATTGCAGTTTTTCCCGAAGCGCTTTCACAGAAAGTCTGCAGAGGTTTCCTCTACGGACTTTCTGCTTCTATTATACCTATAAGGAAACCGCAACATTTTTGGAAATCGTAGCGTGTCCGCTGTGTTTAATTTTTCCGCAATGTGTGGATGGGATTCGCTAGATACGCCACATGGGACCCTGGCCTTATAATTTAAAAAAATGCAATGCTATAAAAACTACATTTACCCCGCAAATAAAGGGCCCTGACATAGCTTTCGTCAACAAGCCAGTAAAAAAGTTATAGATAGACATCAGAATATGGTGACCCCAGGCAACTTGTTTATTTTCGAAAAATTGCATTTTATTAAGTAAAAGTGGTAAAACATAATAAAACCAATATAGATATGGTATCACCATAATCAAAATGACCTATAATCGTAATGAATCTGCCATGTCATTTTAATGCAGAGTGAATGCTGTAAAATCAAAATGTAACAAATAACAATAGAATAGTAGGTTTCTTCACACAAACCGAAAAATGTTAAAGCAAATCAAAAGATCATATGTACTCCAAAATGGTGGCAATTCAAAGTACAACTCGTCACACAAAGAATAAGCCCTCATATAGCTACGTTGAAAGAAAAATAAAAAAAAAGTTATGAATTTTCAAAAGTGGAGATGAAAAATATGTAAAAAGTCGCTGAGCATTAAAAGGGTATTCCTATCTCAAGGATCCTATCTATTCTGCTAGTTTATGTAAATTCAAGATTTAAAGGGGTTGTCCAAGTCAGGTATCTGTTTAAAATTATTTTTTAAAGTTGAATCTTTTGAATGTGTCAATACTATTGATGACATGCTGTGCATGCACACATAACTGCTAAGATGTTACAAGTTCTGGCAAGTACTGGAAATGTCAAGGATGGGAACTGCTGAACTAGATTGGGCTGCATTTGAAAAGTAGCCTTTTAAACATCAATGCCTTCAGTTAAATTTTAAAATAAGGCCTGGTTCACATCTGCGTTCAGGTTTCTGTTTGGGGGGTTCGCTTGGGGACCCCCCGAACGGAAACCTAATCCGCATAAAAAAGCAGTTACCTTAGGAAACCCATGGACCCCATAAAACTATAATGGGGTCCGTGTGGTTTCCGCTCAGTTTCCGCCCGAAAAGGGTGGAAAAATGTGGAGAGAAAAGTCCTGCTTGCAGCGCTTTTCTCTCCGCATTTTTCATGCAGCGGGGAACAGAATCCCCGAACGTAGTACATGCACCAGTGTGAACCCAGTGTCAACTAGACAACGCTTTAAAAAACACAAAGAAATCTTTGTAATACACTTTTTCTAAAAACCTACCAAAGTCTGGTTACAGACATTTTGGAGCAGTTACTGAAAATGGAATGCCAGTTTTCTGGTGTAAAGAGCTGCACCTCCTATCTTTTATAACCTGCTTGACACTTTTTAGAAAAGTGGGTGTAGGAGAGCAGAGATCAAGGTGAGCTGTCGGACACTCACAGATCTAATTTTGATGACCTATGCTAAGAATAAACCATCAATATTAGAAAATGGATAACACTTTTAATCTTCAGACCTTTAGTACAGGGCATACTACACAGCAATGAAGGGAGAGCTCCCTCACCTGGCACATTCTTCAATATTTAAAAAAAAAAAAAAATAATTTATTTACTATGTTGCTGGTATATGAAATATAGTACCTAGACATAAGTGGATACAGATACAGAAGCAAGTAATCCAGAGCAAGTATCAATGAGCATGAGTACATGGTTCAGAAGGAGAACAAGAATAACAAACCAAAATAGCAACAGAAAACCATAAACAATTTTGCCCCACAGCAATACACGAGGAAGGAAGAGCAGAGCATTGGAAGAGGTATCATGGACTTGTGGGTCAGGAAATGGCAAACCACATCATTCACTTTATTGAGCTGCCAAATGGACTTTACTGCGTGAATTCCTGATTACCAAACCAGTCGAAGTCCCTGGTTTATATGCAAGTCTACGAAAATATTACATCCAAGGTTTCATAGCAAAAGTGACTTTTGGCTGGTGTGTGAATCGACAGGTCAGTCTACTGACCACAATGTGACATCCACACAGGTTGTAGGTGTAAGAACAGCAAGAACAACCCAATAACTCAAATAACGAAATAGCGATTTTACTGAGCATGATTGTAGAATCAAGGACACAATTGGTATACAAAACGTCACAGCACATCAAATACACAAATTCAAAGTACTGGAGTTTGTACAAGGTGATGGATAACATTCCTGTCTCCACAAGTGTCACAGGCTGCTTTTCAGAATAGTAAGGGCTGGAAAAGAACACCATACAGCCAGACACTGAACCAACAGTTTTCCTAAGAGACACAAAGACGCCTCTATATATAATTAGTCCTTATTGCAATGCAACTGAAATATCATGCAACAGGCACTGCAGGGTCATATAATAAAAAACTGGAAAATGGGCCCATGGGAATGGATTAAAGACCTTAGAACAATAAAATACTTTCATACCAGACTCTTTAGAATCTGAATATGTGTGGAAGAGATTGTATCGGTTTTCTAATCCAGTCAACTAAATCTCTAATCCATTGTACACACAAGAAGAAGACCTAAAAGACACTTGTTGAATGCACCCAAAATGTGACGAATTGTTCATTGCCCAATTCAAGATATCTAAGTTCTAAACACACAAGGACAGTAGTGCTTTAAATTCCTGAGGGTATAAAGAAGCAGTAAACTTGAAATAGAATGTTGTGCAATATATTTGTAATAAATGTTCATTTTAAAAGGGATGTTTATGAAAAGAATTGTCATGAAAAAATTTCCTTGAGAATTTAGATAATAAGCCTAAGAGAGAGCGGGAAATAGTAACTAAACAAGCAAACAGATTACTATATGAGCTTTTTATAAAGTAAAAAAAGCATCTATAAAAATAAAGCTATGTCCACATTTGTCACAAGCACAGGATCCAAGAAACCATAAAACTTAACCTTTAATATTAATTATAATAATAAATATTTAAGACAGTCAGAGAATATCACCAATTAATGTGCACAAAACAAACCGTGCTCTAGATAAAAAAGGGAACGGTCTTACTCAGACCTACTGAGAGACGTTGGGGCCTCAACGGGACTTACAGATGAAGGGCTGGTATAATTATACCCTATCTCTCACCTATGTCCCACAATGACTCCTGTCCTAACAAGGACAGTCCCAAAACTCTCCCTGTATCTCCGTATCAAATTAGATCAATTTTTCCAACGCGTTTCTTGTCCCAACCAGATGGAGGGGCAATCCTCAGGGGATTTCAAAATATAAACCCAGTGGGGGGTAAAAGCCCTTCAAGCTACTCAACCATGTATTATCATAGCTTGCCAGTTGTAGGGCTGTGTAGATGGATGCTCCACCCTGAATGCAGGGGAGCATATATGTCAGCAGTGGTCCTGTAAGTGTATGTCCACATTTGCAACCAATTTTGTTTATTCTTCAATTACATATGAAAAATGAAACAACTTTGCAAATAGTCTTTACATACAGTGCTGTGCAAAAGTTTTAGTCATATGTGGGGAAAATGCTACAAAGTAAGAATGCTTTCAAATGAACAAAATGAAGTTAATGAACAAAAAACAAATCTAAATCAAATCAATATCTGGTATGATCACCCATTGGAGGAAGAATTCTGGATGATCTCCCACAGGGACCAGATCTCAATATTATAGAGTATGTCTGCGATTACAGAAAGAAACAGAAGGATTTGCACAAACCAACATCCGCAGAAGATCCAAGATGTTTGAAACAACCTTTCTACTGGGTTCCTTCAAAAATTGTGTGCAACTGTAGCTAGAAGAATTGATGCTGTTTTGAAAGCAAATGCTGGTCACACCCAATATTCATTTGATTTAGATTTCCCTTTTGGTCATTCAATTCATTTTGTTAAGAATTCTTACTTTGCAGCATTTTAACTACATCTGCTTAAAACTGTTGTCCTGTATGCCCTACAATTTTGTGCATACAGCTTTCATAGTAACCTCTACTATCCAACATGCCCAAAACTGCCTTCAGTTGATAGTTGGGCAGCTTAAAATACAGTATATAGGTGGCTGATATACACTGCCGTGCAGTGCCCAAAAGAGTACAGCGATATAACTATTGTGACTTGCATTCATAGCTCTGCCTCAGAATGCAATACTTTTACCCTTCTGTTGTATTATGTACAACTGCACACTTAAAATTGAACTTCTTTGTATTTAATGTCAGTTAAAGTCTTATTCATTGCAATGATATAAAAGTTTACTGTATTGAGCAGTTAAATAGCCTTTTTCAAAGAGGTATGCAGTGAGTTACAGGGCTGTCAACACAAAATTGTTATGTCAAGTTATGTCACCCTTATTAAATTGTTAAATACCTAAACATTTGTGTGTAAAATGACTTTGCAATAGATGACTCATTTCTGAAAAATGAAAGAATACACCCTACTGTAAATTATATTTGACCTGTCTGCCCATATACAGAAATAACTGCAGGCAGATAGTTACCATACAGATCATAGCAATCTAATATTAGTTATGACACTGTTTCTGTCATAATGTATTATGTGTGATTTCTGTGTAACACATTTTTGTTTCTTAAAACTACAGGGACCATTATGGAAACCCAACAGAACCCATTAATGTCCATGCGGTCCATCAGGTACCGTGGAGGTTCTCTATGAGATGGATCCAGCACTGCCAATGCTTTTCTTTTCCTTTTAAAAAAAAAACTGAAATTCAAGTGCAGATCTGATCCCAACCCAACACTACTAAGCAAATTATAAGATATTGCAAACCAACATTCTACAATAGAAGCATATGACATCCTTCTGCCCTTGTTTAAATCAAGACAGGTCCATAGTAAGTGAAGGAGAAAGGTTTTCTTCACACAGTGAATGGAGAGCGGGAGAGGCAGGTCTGTCCTCTATAAAGCTGGACTTAGCTTCTTATGTACACTGCACAGAAAGGATTCTGCAGCATCCCACAGCTAACAATGTAAGAAAAGTCCACTATGTACTTGTATCGACTTCTGGTTGCTTATGTTATTTCTGATTGTGCTCTGATATCTCTTTCTGTGCCAGGACTTTTTAGCTGCATTATGATGTTTACTTGTGCTTTTCTTAGCTATTTGTTTGCTATTTTACAGTCACTCCTGGCAGTATGACATGTAGAGAAACCAATAGTAGTAGTAATAGTAGTAATGGATAAGGGACAAGGGCAGGCTGCTCTGTATAGTACATACTCACAGCCTCAGGGAGAAAAAAATGTGCTGCAGCCATAATGGGTTTATTAGCAGCAGAAAAACTGATGGAAAACCATCAGTTTGGCTTATACAACCAAACAACAACTAGGCCCTGCAGAAATGTAAACTTTTCATGAAAACTCAGGTACCCTTTAAAGGTCTCCTTAGGGGGTTGGACTGAATACCCTCTTGCAATAACCTCTTGCTTGAATGGTCCCAAATGTCGTTTTGCCACGTGAACAGGCATCAGTGCTATAAAAGACACATGGTAGATTCAGGCCTAGTTATAGATTTTGCATTGTAGTCCAGAAGCCAAGTCATATCTCTTATGGGTTAGCTGGACATTAAGGCACCCTCAGTCACCTGAATGAACTCCAGATTCTGCACACCTTATAGCACTTTGTATTCTCAGAAAATAAAATTTTACCTTTTCTAGACAGAAATATTCTTATTCAAGCTTATTTCTCATGACTTTCCCATTTCTGTAATATTCAATTCTTAAACTGCATTTGATGCATTTATTTGATCAAATGAAGTGTGGGTTGGCTATGATCCTTGAGTGTATCATGTAGGTGTACTGAGTAATTGTAAGTGTTAATTTTGCTTCTGTTATTATACTATGAGGACGCTGGATGGGGAGGAAGATGTTACTTTTGACTAATAGGATATGTTACAGTTCCTTATGCAAATATAATTTATGTTGTTCCATATTGCCCTAGAGAATAGGACATTTGCTTCATACAGTGTTCTTAATTCCTTTATTCCCAGCGGAATCAGTAAAATAATTTTGGGAATCAGCATGACTATTAAATGCCATGTATTAAATATGTTCTCTCTAACTTTGGCTTCTTTCCTCACAGAATTTACATTTATGTATGTATACCAGCCATGGAAGGATATTTGGTGCCCAGATAGGAGAACTGAAACTCTAAACCCAGTATAAAAAGGGATGTACATCTATAAGATATAAAGTATGTATTAACTACAAATCAGAATAGTAGTTATGGCTAGTCACAAACAATGTAAAACATTCACTGCTTAGCAACTCATATAGTATGTGATTCTTTACATTTCAGATTATAGAATGTTTGTTCCAATCTTTTCATTCCACTTAAAGGGGTATTCCCATTAACATAACCATTTTAAAATTTGTAGATAATTAAAAGTTAAACATTTTGAAACTATAAGTAATTAAACATTTTGCAGATTTTTAAAGATTTTCTCTAAATATCTTGTGGTCACAAATTGTTGTCTTGATCGGTTGCCAGTGGATAGAACCATGAATGCAGGAACTTTCCAAGGTCAAAAAATTAGTTATGATGTCCTTATTGTGACTGGGATACCTTCTGATACATGTAGTGTCCCTGCCTGATAACCCAGCTACAATAAGAAAACCATGGCTGAGTTCCTGACAAGTCCCAGACCATAGAAAGTTTCTGCATTTGTGGTCGTACCCATTGGCAACCAATCAAGACAACAAACTGTCAACTCTGCAGAATTTTTAACTACTTATATTTGCAAAAATGTTTAACTTTTAATTATCTACAAATATAGATATGGTTATGTTCATGGGAATACCCCTTTAATGCATTCTTACACTAGGTTCACACCTGCGCTCGGGTTTCGAATGGAAACCTAATCCGCTTAAAAAAGCAGTTACCCATGGAAACCCGCGGACCCCATAGACTGTAATAGGAACTGATGAGTTTCTGCCCTGCTTGCAGGACCTTACTCTCTGCATTTTTAAGCGGATTCGGGAACGGAAACCCCAAACGTAGATCAGGTGAAGTTGTGAACCTAGCCTTAGTTTCAATCAAATTTATTGAATGTGGGCTTACACAACACATTTATGTTGTCCAATACTTGACTTCATACAATAGATATTGCATATAACGCTCTCACATAAATTACAAGTTCTGAGAATGTTAAATGGTGTTATTCCTTATGTACACACATGGCAGATTATCCTGAAAAGTCATCTAAAATGACAGGTACACTTTAAATAATTTATCCAAGGGGAATACACAGTCATGAGAAATAGGAAGTATACCCTTATGAATTTTATGGTTTTAAGTATTAGGGCATAATAAAAAAAAAATCTGGTCCTAAAGGTCTTAAAATGAGGTACAATATTGCTTGAACGTTTGTGAACCCTTTCCTATTTTTCTACATAAACGTTACCTAAGACTTCAGTAGATTTTCACACAAGTCCTAAAAGTAAATAGAATGAAATCAAACAAGTGATTAAAATTATAAGACTTGGTCATTTATTTATAGAAAACAATTAATTTTTAGCATTAGCAGATAATTTGAAGGTGATATTAGAGTCAAGTGTTATCAAGCAATGGGATGACAATTAGATGTGAGTGAGAAACAGGTTTTATTTAAAGAACAGAGATCTATCAAAGTAGGACCTGTTGTAATTTCTTAGAAACTTTAAAATTATCCTTTGAAAATATATAATATCAAGTCTGGGAATGAGAATAAGGAGCAATCAAAACAAACATACAATCCCAGTGAAGGTTACCAAATTTATTGTGTAATGGCCCAGATTTTTTGATAGACAATGTAAACTTAGATAGGGAGTCTGAAAATACACAAGAAGTGTCACAGTAGCTGATGCTGGATGATAAATCTGGCATATCTTTAGACTGTTTAGTCTAGGTTTATACCACCTTTTTGTTGGTTTACTTTGAGATAGACTTTTACCACACTATTTTGGCATATTTTGACGCATGACACATTTAAGCCACACTCCTTTTTTTCTGAGAATTCACACCCACATGTTTAGCAAGTAGAAACATTTTAGCCCAAACTATATTTGCAAAAGATGTGTCACATTGTGCCAAAGATGTGCCACATTTACATTATTTTCTAGTCTTAAAATCAATAGTAAATTTGGGCCAAGGTTTGCATCCAACCCATGGGATAAAAGGTGAATCCACCTTCTGTGAATCTTTTTTAATTAACCCTTTCGCACTCTGCGCCATAATAGTACGTCACGATATGTATACAGTTAGCACTCATCACCATACTATTATCCTTCCTTCTTTTCTCCTAAAATAGCTGTGATGGATGCTGTCTGATACAGCAGACCATCAAAGAAAAGACAAATGGTGGTGGTCCAACATTGACGATCGCCACATTAGTCACCGACTGATAGAATACTAATGACGGCGATCGCCAAAATGGGACCGCCTCCATTTCATTTTCATCACGCATACAAGCCGGGATGGCTGCTATCTGAGACAGCAGACCATCCCAGCTAACTGCCATGTGACAAATGGTAGTGGTCCCACATCAGCAATCGTCGCCATTAGTCACGTGGGTAAATGCGGCTATGGCGGAAGTGAGACCGCTGTCATGTGTGTCCATATTGCCGCATGTAATTTAATGCTTGCTGTGATGGCTGCTGTCTGGGACAGCAGACCATCATAGCTTGCAACAGGTGGCCCACACAAAAGAACGGCGACCACTGCCATTACGCATGTGACTAATTTGCGTTTATTTATCCATCAATGCTGTGATGGCTGCTGTCTGAGACAGTGTTAGTGTCAAGAAACTGTCACCTTAGTTAGATTTAGCATCAAGGACTGTCATCGTAGTTTAGTGTAGTTCAGTGTTTGTAGTTAGTGTCAGGAAAGTTTGCTCCAAATTAGTGTTAGCGTCAGGGAATTTGCATAAAATTAGTTAGGTTTAGCATAAGGGAAGTTTACATAAAATTAGTTTATGTGTAGTGTTAGTTTAGGGAATCCATAGTTTACTATAGTGTAGGGAAGTCCAAACTTTTCATATATTTACCTATTTTATTGGGTATTTTTTTTTCTTTCTATACAGTTTTAACTGTATAGACAGTTTACTGTGAATACACATAACACCTACATTTCACACCAATATGTCCCAGCACTCCTTTACTGCTGCAGAGGCATATGCATTTCTCACCTCTGATAGCGATTCTTCTGATGGTGCCACACTTTATTTGTCGTCATCCTCCCCGTCAAGTCATGATGAGGACGAGAGACCACCTAGAAGACATCCTAGACTCACTTCATTTGAAACGTCCGAAAGGAGTGACGCAGTCACTCTACAAAGCCCAGAGAGAAGTGGTCCCATTTTGACTTCACTAATAAATATACTTCTTATACAAAAATAGTTGCGATGCAAATGTGGTTTATTCACCACTTGTAAATACATGAGAAAATAAGTGAGTGAACTCACTCACTCTACGCATTGTGGGGGAATAAGCTCAGTGGTAGCCGCAGCAGATCCAGACAGTCAGAGACAGACACAAAAGTTCAAGTCCAACAGGTTTTACCCTGTGCATTTATTTTTCTCAAAAAAGAAAGCAAAACAAATAAGCCTTAACTTTCAGGCAAAAAATAACAGAAATCCTGCTCATCTGAGCAACTAACTACACAGAAAACTGTCCTATTTGTACGGGGGGCTTGCTTCAGCCACATGGTCAATAAACAGCGCAAAGAAAGGGCAGGAGTTCAATCCAGAGTCTCACCAGCCTTCACAATGTGGGGACAGAACCCGGCTCCTCCTTTCTCCCCCAGGAACTACTCAGTAACGAGAACTGGCCAACATTTTATAGTCCTTTAATGAGGCCCAGCTTCCACCTGTGGTTGAAGGCTCCTCCCTAGTAGGAGAGGAAGGGGTTAACAGAGACAGCCTTCTCACAGCAAAGGTTTTACCTGACTTGTAACCTGATTTACCACACATAAGTAAGGAATCTGGGAGAGACATAGCGACCTTCCAGAATCTTACCTGTCACCTTCTCACATACCCTCCCCCTTTGTTCGAACCTATAGTGGCAAACATTTTTTGCCACCATACAGTGTGCCCTGGACAGAGCATCCGCATTCCCTTGTAACCTACCAGATCGGTGCTCTACCTTAAATTTGAAATTTTGTAGGGTAAGGAACCATCTAGTGACACAGGCATTTTTCTCTTTGGCATGAGACATCCATGTGAGAGGGGAGAGGTCGGTAACCAACCTAAAATAACCAACCGTAAAGATTCCAGTGCCCATTTGATGGCCAAACACTCCCTTTCCACAATACTGTAATTCCCTTTTGCGGGAGTAAATTTTCTACTTAAGTACTTAAGTACGTGACTGGTCGACTGGTCGAAGGGAATTTAGTACAGCCTGCACTTTCGATTTAGTCCATCAGTTGCTGGAAGGTTGCAGAGGACCATGTAACCCAAAAGGCATAGTCACATACTGAAACAGACCATCTGGGGTGACAAATGCTGTTTTTTCTTTAGCGCTCTCTGTGAGAGGTACCTGCCAGTACCCTTTTGTTAAGTTGAGAGTAGAGAAATACCTGGCAGTTCCCAGCCTTTCAATCAGCTCACCTACTCTTGGCATCGGGTAGGCATCAAACTTGGAATTTTCATTTAATTTACGAAAATCATTACAAAACCTGATTGTACCATCAGGTTTGGGAATCAGAACAATTGCATTTGACCATGTGCTCTTAAACTCTTCAATTACCCCAAGGGCAAACATATCGTTTACCTCCTTGGTTATGGCCTTTCTACGAGCTTCGGGTACTCAGTACGGCTTTAGATTGACTCATACCTGCGGCTTGGTGACAATGTCATGCTCTACCAGATTAGTACGCACAGGTAACTCAGAAAATACATCATTAATAATCTGTACAAATTCTTTTGTTTCTTGTACCTGTACCCTGGATAGGGTCTCAGCTATTTGTACCTCAGGAAAATCCTTACCATGTGCACCACATGGAATATATATTCAGGTTTTCTCCTGCCTGGCTGAAAAACCTTGTAGTTTACATCACCCACTTTTTCAATTATTTCATAAGGGCCCTGCCACTTGGCTAGAAATTTACTTTCTACTGTGGGCATGAGCACTAACACTCGATTACCGGGGTTGAAGGTTCGGAGCTTAGCCTTCCTGTTATAAACACAGCCCTGAGCTAACTGAGCTTGCTCCATATGCTCTTTTACAATTGGCATGACTGCCGAAATTCGGTCTTGCATTTGGGAAATATGCTCAATAACACTCCTGTAAGGAGTTTATTCCTTTTCCCAAGTTTCCTTAGCAATATCTAGGATTCCCCATGGGTGTCTACCATACACTAATTCTAATGGAGAGAAACCTGTAGAGGATTTAGGTACCTCTTGGATTGCATACATGAGATATGGCAGCAAACAATCCCAATCCTTGCCATCTTTGCTTACCACCCTTTTTAACATTCCCTTAAGGGTTTTATTAAACCACTCAACCAGGTCGTCTGTCTGGGGGTGATATACAGAGGTTCTCAGATGTTTAATACTCAGGAGCTTACAAATCTCTTTCATTACTTTGGACATAAATCAGGATCGATCAGGATCTCTTTAGGTATACCTGTCCGAGAAAACATAAAAAAGAGCTCCTTTGCAATTAACTTTGCTGACGTATGTCTGAGGGGTACAGAGTGCTGGGTAGCATAGTCTACTGTAATACCACTAATATATACTGATGTCCCCGGGTGGACTTAACAAGAGGACCCACCAAATCCATGGCTATACGTTCAAATGGGACCTCTATAATAGGCAGGGGTACTAAAGGACTTCTGAAGTGTGATAGTGGAGTGGTAAGTTGGCAGACCGGGCACGAGCTACAATAATCTCACACATGTCTATCCACCCCCGGCCAATAAAAACGCTGTAATATGTGCTTTTTGGTTTTCTCACACCCCAAATGTCCTCCCAGTGCATGCTTATGGGCTAATTCTAGAACCACTTTTTGAAAGGGCTGGGTAACCACCAATTGCTCAATAATGTCACCTCTTATTTGGTTTACCCTATATAATAGGTCCTGATTCATGGCAAAATAAGGAAATTCTCGGTCAGCCCCTGGATATTTGGACTTACCATTTATCACCTTAACATTTTCCCTGGCATGAGACAAGTTTGGATCTCTGAGTTGAGCGGTACCAAAATTGTCATGGGACACCTCAAGTTCCGGCATTTCCGACACTTCTCTCTGGCCTTCAGTGTCGCCAGCTAGGACAGTCAGAGGAAAGCTATTTTCTTCTGGGACTACCGCAATTGTTGGCACTCCACTGTCTGGATCAAAAGGCTTAGGGTCAACCTTGGGCAACCTTTCACAGACAACATCATTAGTTTGTGGAACCTTCTGGTTTTTCCACAGGTTCCAAAACATAGGAAAATCTCTTCCGATAATCACATTGTGGAACAAGGACTTGACCACGCTGACCTGGTGACAGGCTATACTGCAGGTAGTGTCTATAGTGACCTTTGCAATGGGGTATTCTTTGATTTCCCCATGGATGCACAAAACCCAACAGTACGTTCATTGTATAATGCAGGGTCTATCAGAGATGCATGCACCAGGATCACCACACTCCCAGAGTCCAAGAGAGTGGAAACAGGGCGCCCCCCCCCCCCACACAGTTACCACACACATTTGGGGATCACAGTCAGTTGCAAGTGGTGCTAGACAGGCAGGGTGAGCAAAAAGCGAGACTTGCCTAGAACTGCTACAGTCCATGGGCTCCATTGTTAGGGGGCAGTATGCAGCTATATGACCTAACTCGTGGCACCGCCAACATCGGGTACGGGATTGGTCCCCCTTTTGAGTTTTGGGGTTATAGGTCACAGTCCCAGCTGCCTGTTCCCTTTGTGAAAGTCCTTCCAACCCAACCTTCCTCACACCCCTAATGGTTGGTTCCGTCTTACCAGTTCTTGGGGTGGCTGGTCCGGAGGGTGTCTGCAGGAGCTCTTCAGTGGCTCGATACCTTTCCACCAGGCATACTAGCTGATCTGCCATTGTAGGTCCTGCTTAGCCAACCCAGCATTGGATTTCAGGTGGGAGCGACCGGGTGTACTTGTCTAAGACCACCCTTTCCACCATCTGTGCAGGGGTGGTCTCTTCAGGCTGTAGTCAACTTTTTTACCAGGAACACGAGGTCATGCATTTGAGACCTGGGTGGGAGATTTTAGGAAAAAGTCCAATGATGTACCCTTCCAGCTTGCACATGCATATTTACTCCAAGACGGGCCAAGATCTCACTCCTCAACGTGGGATAATCTCTGGCTGCACACAGGCAGGGCCGGTTTTAGACAAAGTGGGGCCCTGGGCAAAATTAAAAGCGGGGCCCCAAATGCTGATATGCACACAACACCATCGTTTTCCAGTGGCAACCCCTATAATAACGCCTCCTTTCTGCCACCAAAAAAGTAATAACAAACCCCATTTTCCCACACACAATTCAAATGAGCACCTTTGTACCTTCTAATAGAATTTTGCACCCAGTCATCAGTTATTATAGCGCCTCCTTATAAATAATAGTCCCTGCTTATAAATAATATTACACCCATACCATATAAATGATAAATAGTGCCCTGTATCAGTAATATCCTCCCTTATCAGTAACAGTCAACCCGTAAAAATAATACTGCTCCCTTATTAATAATAGCCCTCGCATAAATAATAGTTACCCTTATAAATAATATTCCTCATTATCACTAATAGCCCCCTTTATAAATAAGCCCACTTAACAATTATACTCCCTTATAAATAGTTGCCCTCTTATAAATAATATCTTCCCCTTATAATGGATGCCTTATATATAATAGTTCCCCACTTATAAATAAAAGTTCCCCCTTATAATAGCCCCCTCATATTTGTTTCCCAATTATATATACAGTAGTAACCCACCCTTATATATAATAGTTCCTCTCTTATAAATAAGAGCCCCCTTATATATAATAGTTTTCCGTTATACAGTGTCGGACTGAAGGGACTTAGGCCCACCAGAGGAACTTGTTCTGGGGCCCCACCCAACAGCTTCCTGCTAATAGCCTCCTTCACTGAAGTCTTACATATGTGCTGACTATCTGGTGTTACTGAGTATGTTCCCAGTATAGTCAGCCCATATAGTACTGTGAAGGCCCCAATAACTCCATGGCCAGTTCATGCACAGTACTGTATGGGGAATGACATGGCTATGGAGCACTACACATATGTGCAAGATTATAGTGAGGGAGCTGTGATGCAGACATAGCACACAGAGCTGCCAGCAGGAATTTTGAGCCCCCCCACAGTATAATGCTCCACATGGTATATAATGCTCCACAGTGGCCCCACACAGTATAAAACGCTCCCCTGAGCCCCCCATAGTGGCCTCACATGGTAAATAAGGCTCCACACAGTATAATACTCCACAGTGGCCCACACAGTATACTACCCCTTAGTGGCCCCAGACAGTACAATATGCTCCCCAGCAGCCCCACACAATATAATATGCTCCATACAGTATAATATGCACCCCACAGTGCCCCCCAGTATAATGCTCCAGAGTGGTCTAACACAGTATAACATGCTCCACAATGGCCTCCACACAGTATAATATACTCCCCAGAGGAGTTCCCCCAGTATAATGCTCCACAGTGGTCACCCACAGTATAATATGCTCCCCACATTCCCCCCCCAGTATAATGCTCTACAATGGCCCCACAGAGTATAATATGCTCCCGAGAATCCCCACACAATATAATACACTCCACAGTGGCCCCACACAGTATAACAGGCTCCCCACACTGCCCCTTCCCCCCAGTATAAAGCTCCACAGTGGCCCATAGTATAATATGCTCCCCAGAGGGCCCCCCTAGTATAATGCTCCACAGTGCCCCTCTGCAATATATTATGCTCCCCAGAGTGTCCCCCAGTATAATTCTCCACAGTAGGCCCCATGCAGTATAATATGCTCCTCAGAGTATAATAATCAAAGGCCCGAGGGAGGTAAGGGAAAATAACAAACAGTTATACTTACCTTGCCTTGCCTTACCTCTAATGGGCCTCCTTGCGCTGCTCCGCTATCACCGCCAGCGCTGCCTTCCTCTTATTTGCGGCTGACGTTACACGTTGTGGACGTCACTGCTGAAGCCCAATCACAGGACTCAGCGGTGATGTGAGGCACGCTGTTAGCACGCCCCACGTGACGGCCAGGCCTCAGCGGTGACGTCCGGAACGCCAGAAGATGATGTCGGACACCTAGGACAGGTGAGTAAAAATGTTTGTTATTCTTACTCATCTCGGAAAGGGGCCCTGCGGTCCCTTTCTGTTATCGATATGGCCGGGCCTGACTCCGGGATCCGGAGTCATCAGGCTCCGGATCCCGGGGGCCCATTTGGGGACGGGGCCCTGGGCAATTGCCCAGTTTGCCTGCCCCTAACGCCGGCCCTGCACACAGGTCGTAATATGCCTTCTGGGGTGCCACGACATCGGCCCACTGTTCCTTTGGCAGCTTTTCACGTTCAGCAACCCGCTCAAAGACATGAAGATATGCCTCTATATCGTCAGTGGATGTCATCATCTGTAGTGAAGTTTGCACGGCTGCTCGAGCAGTGGGTCTCGCCATCTGGGTCTCAGCAGAAGTTTCTCCTACCGCTTTCTGAGCAACCAAGGTCTCAGTCAATACAGTCAACTGTTTCATGAACATCGTACTCATTTCTTGCTGCCATTTTTCGGATGCCTCTATAGCATTCTGTTGACGCCTCTCAGCGTCCAGCTGGACCTGTCCAAGCAGCTTAACCAAGTCCTCCATGGTGGCAGTGTCCTTTTTTGGCTCTCCTACTGCCTTCACCCAGGTGGTGGAGAAAAAAAAAAGTATCTGTCTCTTTAAGAATTGTTTTAAAATAGGTCTGCCTGCATCCTCCTCCAAATGTGGTGGAATAAGCTAAGTGGTAGCCGCAACGGACCCAGACAGTCAGAGACAGACACAAAAGTTCAAGTCCAACAGGTTTTACCCTGTGCATTTATTTTTCTCAAAAAAACAGTAAAACAAATAAGCCTTAACTTTCAGGCAAAAAATAACAGAAATCCTGCTCATCTGAGCAACTACCTATACAGAAAACTGTCCTATCTGTACGTGGGGCTTGCTTCAGCCACACGGTCAATAAACAGCGCAAAGAAAGGGCAGGAGTTCACTCCAGAGTCTCACCAGCCTTCACAATGTGGGGACAGAACCCGGATCCTCCTTTCTCCCCCAGGAACTGCTCTGTAGTGAGAACTGGCCAACCTTTTATAGACCTTTAACCCCTTAACGACCTTGGACATACTATTACGTCCTGGGCGCTAGGTACTTCGCGCACCAGGGCGTAATACTACTCTCAAGGCAGGCCACCCGCTCACTATCTGAGCGGGCAGCATCGGAACCGGGTGTTAGCTGTAACTGACAGCTAACACCCTGCTCCATAACCTCCTGTCGGAACTGAGTTCCGATCGGAGGTTTTAACCCCTTGGATGCCGCGGTCAAACATGACCACGGCATCCAAGGGGTTCTGCCATCTTAAAGCCCCCCCCGGCACCCCCCCGCAGCGAGATCAGGGGGTGCCGATATCTATAATCTGCAGCCTGGGGTCTGCCCAGTGACCCCAGGCTGCCTGGAGACCCCACTACCTGGTTGATCCTGCCGAGACCTCCGGAAGTCAGGCTATGTGTCCCCATAGCGATGACTTCCTGTATAGACTGCAAGACACATGTATGCTCGTGTCTTGCAGTCTATAGTACTGAGCCAGAGATCAAAGCATCTCTGGCTCAGATGTCCTAATGGGACACATGAAAAAGTAAAAAAAAAAGTGAAAAAAAAAAAAAAAGTATGTGAAAAAAATTAATAAAAGAATAAAGCCCCCAAAATTCCCTTTTCCTATATAAAATGAATTATATAAAAAATAAACCTAAAAATTTATAAAAACAATACATATTTGGTATTGCCGCGTCCATAACAACCTGTACAATAAAACTGAAACCATATTTAACGTACACGGTGAACGTCGGGAAAAAAAAAAACGGAAAAAAAAACACCAGAAGTAATGATCTTTCGCCATCTCACCTTACAAAATATGCCATAAAAAGTGATCAAAAAGTCATATGTGCCCCAAAACTGTACCAATAAAAAGCACAGATTGTCCCACAAAAAATAAGCCCTAAACCAACTCTGTAAGCTGAAAAATAAAAATGCTACGCATCTCAGAAGATGGCGATGCAAATAAAATTGATTTATGTCCCAAAATGGGTTTTTGTTCTGCAAAATTAGTATCGCATAAAAAAAAACAGCATAAATGAGGTATCACTGTAATCGTACCGACCCGCAGAATAAAAGTAACATGTTACTTACGCTCTATGCTGCATGGCGAAAAATGTAAAAGGTAAAACGCAGTGCCAGAATTGTTGGGGTTTTTTTTTTAATCCACCAAGAAAGAGTTAATAAAATTTATTTAATAAGTTGTAGGCACCTAAGAATGATGTCATTACAAAATACATCTCATACCGCAAACAACAAGCCCTCATATGGCTACATCACCAGAAAAATAAAGAAAATATAGCTCGTACAATGTGAAGACAAAAACCCCAAAAATCGCCAAATCATTAGAACAAAACTGGCTGAGTCAGGATGGGAATGTATAAGCTGTGTGAGCGTATATCAGGGGACACTGCAGATTTAGAGGTTACAAGGGAAAATAAACCAGAAGTGACCCCCAGAGTGACCCCTCCAATAATAGGAACTACTGGGGAAATAGTAGGGAATTTAGTGTACCGAATGTACTCCGCACAGCTTACATATTCACTTTTCCCCATCCGCTGTGCAGTCACGTCTGGGATACTAAAGCTCACTATACCCCTTGATAAATTCTTTGAGGGGTGCACTTTTCAAAATGGGGTCACTCCCTAGGGGTTTCCACTTTATTGGTACTTTAGAGGCTCTGCAAACATGACATGGCATCCAGATCCCAAACATCTGAATCTGGCTCCAAAAGCCACATAGCGCTCCTTCTCTTCTGTGCCCTACTGTGTGCCCAAACTGCAGTTTATACCCACATGTATGACACTGGTGTACCCAGGATAATGTACTTAATGTCATATGTGGGTATAAACTGCTGTTTGGGCACAGCTGGGCACAGAATGGAAGGAGTGCTATTTGGTTTTTGGAGCACAGACTTGGACGGTTTGGTTTTTGGGCACCATGACACTTTTACAGAGCTGAAATGCCAGTACAGTGGAATCCCCTGACATGTCCCCCCCATTTTGGAAACTACACCCCTGAAGGAATTTATCCAGGGGTACAGTGAGCATTTTTAACCCCCAAGTGTTGCTATAATTTATTATCCATAAATGAATACGCAGCTGATGGTGAAAGGTGAAAACAACAATTTTTCCAGGAATACATAATTTCAGTGCGTAATATGTTGTGCCCGGCTTGTATCAGAGATGAACGCTCCAAAAGCTGTTGTGCCCGGGATACCCGCTCAACAGTTTTTGGAGTGTGTGTCTGTGTAGACATAAGCTGGGCACAACATATCAGGCACTGAAATGTCGTATCTATGGAAAAATTTCATTTTTAACTTTTCATTATCAGCTGTGCATTCATTTCTGGAAATTAAAAGAATGCAACACTTAAGGGTTAATAATGCTCGCTACCCCACTTGATAAATCCCTTGAAGGGTATAGTTTTCAAAATGGGGTGACATGTCTGCAGATTCCACTTTACTGGCATTTCATGGCCTCTGCAAATGTGGCATGGTGTCCAAAAAGCAAACTGTGCTCCAAAAACCAAAATAGCGCTCCTTCCCTTCTGTGCCTGGCTGTGCCCAAACAGTAGTTAATACCCACATATGACGTTGTTAAGTATGTTGTCCTGGGTACACCAGTGTCATACATGTGGGCATAAACTGCTATTTGGGCACACAGCAAGGCGCAGATGTGAAGGAGCTATGTGCTTTTGGAACGCATATTTAGATTGTTGTTTTTTAATAATAATAATAATAATAATAATAATAATAGTCCTTTAATAGTCCCACAATGGGGAAATTCAGTGTGTTACAGCAGCAAAGATAAGATAAGATAAGCAGATACAAATACAAATACAACATGTACAGGAATGTTCCAAGGTGAGAGGCATTACATTAATAGCAGACAGACAGATAGGGCGTAGCAGAGGGGGGGGGGGGATTTAACAGGCAGAGAGATATTTCAGTTCTCTGTGTGTAATGATCTCCGCTTAGGTCGGTGTTGGTTGTACAGCCTAACCGCGGTGGGGAGGACGCCATGTCACATTTGCAGAGACCCAAAAATTGCCCCTACAAAATGGGGGTCACGTCTTGGGGAATTCCAATTTACTGGCATCTCCAGGGCTCTGCAAAAATAACATGGAGACCAGAAAGTCCCTCTAAATCAGTGATTCCCAGAGTGGTCCAGGTGGACCCCCAGAGGTCCACGGGAGACTCGACGGGGGTCTACGTTAGATCTAATCTTCAAATTTTTTGACGAGTTTTGGGAATATGGTAGAAATGTAGCAGCAGGGGGTCCACCGAAAGCAGTAAAATTTTGAAAGTGGTCTACGAGAAAAAAAAGTTTGGGAACCTCTGCTCTAAATCTATACTCCAAAAGCTAAAAAACCAGTGCTCCTTCCCTTCTGAGCCCTGTGTACCCACATATTTAATTTTTTTGTCCCCGGGATAGCCCACTTAATAGTTTTAGGAGTTCATGTCTCTGATGCCACAAAGTGGCCGCAACGTATTAGGCACTGAAATTGGATATGTCTTTAAAAACTTTAATTTTCACTTGGTACATTAATTTTTGGGAAGCATTTTTAGGCTCAAAATGACAATACCCCTTGATACATTCCTTGAATGGTGTAGTTTCCAAAATGGGGTCACTTTTTGGGGGTTTGTATTGTATTGGTACTTTAGGAGCTCTGCGAATGCGACATGGCATCCAAAAACTATTCCAGCAAAATCTGTCCTCCAAAAGCTAAATAGCGCTCTTTCCATTTTGAGCCCTGCCATGTACCCATGCAGCAGATTACAACCACATATCGGGCATTTCTGTGTTCAGGAGAAATTGTGTAACGAACTTTGTGGAGCTTTTTCTCCTTTGCCCTCTTGTGAAAATTAAAAATTTGGGGCTAAATAGATGGTTTATTGGAAAAAAAAAGTAATTTTTCATTTTAATGTCCCAATGTTAATAAAATCTGTGAATCAGCTGTAGCGTCAAAATGCTCACTATACCCCTTGATATGTTCTGTGAGGGGTGTAGTTTCCAAAATGGGGTCACTTTTAGGGGGTTTCCACTGTATTGGTACTTTGGGGGCTCTGCAAATGCGACATGGTACCTGAAAACTATTTCAGCAAAATCTGCTCTCCAAAAGCCAAATAGCACTCTTTTCATTCTGAGCCCTGCCATGTACCCATACAGCAGATTACGACCACATATGGGGTATTGCTGTGTTCAGGAGCAATTGTTTTGCAAACTGTGGGGTGCTTTTTCTCCTTTAACCCCTTGAGAAAATGAAAACTTTGAGGATAAAGTGAAATTTTAGTAATTTTTCATTTATACATCCCAGTGTTAGTAAAATCTGTGAAACGGCTGTAAGGTCAATATGCTCACTATACCCCTTGATGAATTCTGTGAGGGGTGTAGTTTCCAAAATGGGGTAACTTTTTGGGGGTTTCCTTTGTATTGGTACTCTAAGGGCTCTGCAAATGACACATGGCACCTGAAAACTATTCCAGCAAAATCTGCTTTTCAGATGCCCAGTGTCACTCCTTCCCTTCCGTGCGCTGCTATTCGCCCAAACATCAGTTTACACCCACATGTTAGATATTTCTGTGCTCGGGAGAAATTGCATAACAAACTGTGAGATGCATTTTCTCCTTTAACTCTTTGTGAATGTGTTAATTTTAGGGCTAATTAAGGAATTAGTGGAAAAAAATTAAATGTCTACATTTCACCTCAATATTGTTTTAATTCCAGTGAAATGCTTAAAGGGTTAACAAACTTCCCAAATGCTGTTTTGAATTATGTGAGGGGTGGAGTTTTGAAAATGGGGTGATTTATGGGGGTTTCTAATATATAGTCCTTTATAATCCTCTTCAGAACTGAAGTGGTTCCTAAAAAAATTAGTTTGGGAAATTTTCTTGTAAATCTGCAAAATCGCTGTTACACTTGTAAGCCTTCTAACATCCAAAATAAATTACAGGACGATTAAAAGATGATGTCAATATAAAGCAGAGATATGGTAGATAATATTTATTAATGTATTTGGGTGGTATGACTATCTGTCTGAAAAGCAGAGCATTTCACATTTTGAAAATTGCGATTTTTTTTTCCCAAATTTCCATCAAATTTCCTATTTTTTTAATAAATAAATACAAAAATATTCATTAGTGTTTACCACTAACATGAAGTACAATGTGTCACGAAAAAACAATCTCAAAATCACTTGTGTAAGTTAAGATGTCTCAAATTTATTGCCATATATAGTGACACATGTCAGTTTTGAAAAACAAGGCCTGGTCCTTAAAGGGGTATTCTCATGAACATAATCATATCTATATTTGTAGATAATTAAAAGTTAAGCCTTTTTGCAAATATAAGTAGTTAAAAATTCTGCAGAGTTTTAAAGATTTTCTCTAACTTTCTAAGTGGTGAGAGTCTGATGTCTTGATCGGTTGCCAATGGATATGACCACAAATGCAGAAACTTTCTGTGGTCTGGGTCTTGTCAGGAACCCAGCCGTGATTTTTTTATTCTGGACAGGTTATCAGGCAGGGACACTACATGTATCAGAAGATATCCCGGCCACAATAAGGAAATCATGGCTGATTTTCTGACTTTAGAAAGGTCCTGCATTCATGGTCGTATGCACTGGCAACCGATCAAGACAACAACTTGTGACCAGAAGATATTTAGAGAAAATCTTTAAAACTCTGCAAAATGTTTAATTACTTATATTTGCAAAAATGTTTAACTTTTAATTATCTACAAATTTAAAAATAGTTATGTTCATGGGAATACCCCTTTAACGCTCTTTTGGGCTGGGTCCTTAAGGGGTTAATGAGGCCCAGCTTCCACCTGTGGTTGAAGGCTCCTCCCTAGTAGGAGAGGAAGGGGTTAACAGAGACAGCCTTCTCACAGCAAAGGTTTTACCTGACTTGTAACCTGATTCACCACACATAAGCAAGGAATCTGGGAGAGACATAGCGACCTTCCAGAATCTTACCTGTTACCTTCTCACAGCATGTATTTACAATGACTGAATAAACCATGTTTGCATTGCATCTAGTTTTGTATACAAAGTCTGTTTATTAGTGGATATTAAGGGTTGGGACCCTACTTTGTATCATATATACAAGGAGTGCCTTCTACACCCATTTGGACTTCAGTGCCTGAAAATTATGTTCCCCGAGTACACAGGCACCCCGGGGACCAAATTAGACACGGCAGGGCTTGGTGAATTTGATTTCTTTACATTTTTTTTCACTGAGGACCTCATAGAGCTCATGGTGGTGTAGACTAATTTGTATGCACAACAATACATCACCAAGAACACCGCAGAATTTCTTTCTCAACCCCACAGATGGGCCCTTGTAACAGCAAAATAAATGTACACATTCTGGGAACTCAAGTTAAACATGGGGATTGTAAAGAAGCTGTCAATTAGAGACTACCGGAGCACAGACATATTAAACTACACCCCATTATACTGAACCACAATGTCCAGGATGCGTTTTAAGGCCATACTTCGATTCCTACACTATTTAGATAATGAACAGTGCCCACCATGAGATGACTCCAGTTTTGACCGTTTATATAAATTGAGATCCCTAATAGACCATTTCAGTGCCCGGTTTGCACAAGCATACACCTCTGAGAAGTGTATTTCTGTTGATGAATCGCTGGTACATTTTAAAGGGAGGCTTCAATTTTGCCAATACCTGCCAGGCAAGAGGGTAAGGTATGGCGTGAAGATGTATTAGCTGTGCGAGAGTGCATCAGGGTATACCTACAGTTTTAGGATATACTCCCTTCCTGAGAGTTACCTCCAAAATTGTGTGGGATTTGGTACATCCACTGCTGGACCAGGGTTACCACTTCTACCGGAATAATTTTTATACCAGCTTGGCACTCTTCAATAGCCTCACTTCCAGAAGTACTGAGGCATGCGGCACCTTAAGAAAAAATCAGAGAGGCCTCCCTAAGACACTACTTGGGCAAACAAAAAGGGGTGAGAGCAGGGCGCAATGTACAGTTGTGCTAAAAAGTTTACATACCCCAGCAGATTTTTTGTTTTTTTGGCTTTTTTTCAGAGAATATGAATGATAACACAAAAACTTTTTCACTTTTTCTCCACTCATGGTTAGTGGCTGGTTGAAGCCATTTATTGTTAAACTTCTGTGTTTTCTCTTTTTAAATCATAATGACAACCAAAAACATCAAAATGACCCTGTTCAAAAGTCTTGCATGTACTTCGCGCTTGAGATCTCCCCAGAGAGGCTCAATGATATTGAGGTCAGGAGACTGAGATGGCCACTCCAGAACCTTCACTTTCTTCTGCTGTAGCCAATGACAGGTCGACTTGGCCTTGTGCTTTGGATCGTTGTCATGTTGGAACGTCCAAGTTTGTCCCATGTGCAGATTCCTGGCTGATGAGTGCAAATTTGCCTCCAGTATTTGCTGCATTCATCTTTCCTTCAACTTTGACCAAGTTTCCTGTACCTTTGAAGCTCACACATCCCCACATCATCAGTGATCCACCTCCGTGCTTTACAGTAGGAATGGTGTTCCTTTCATCATAGGCCTTGTTGACACCTCTCCAAATGTAACGTTTATGGTTGTGGCCAAGAAGTTCGATTTTTGTCTCATCACTCCAAATTACCTTGTTCCAGAAGTTTTGAGGCTTGTCTCTGTGCTGTTTGGAGTATGTGAAGGTGAAATTCTTTGTGGCATTTGCGCAGTAATGGCTTTCTGGCAACTCGACCATGCAGCCCAGTACTTCTGGAAGCGAGGCCACACGCATAGTACCAGGACACACTTTCCATGAGAAGTTCCCCAAACTGCTAAGAAGGAAAAGAGTCAAAAGAAGTGTTGAATCTGCTCAAAGAGGGGGATAAGGAAGGACACCATATGCCAGTTTGATACATGTCCTGAAAAACCAGGGCTCTGTATGAAAGAAAGTTTTCGCATTTATCATACATCCTTTGATATTTAATTTACCCTGATGCACTCTGCACAGCTTATCCCCCTGCCTCATGCCGCCTCTTTTCCTTCTGAGCCCTGCCATGTGCCCAGGTATCACATAGCAGCCATACATAGGGAACTGCCGTACCCAGGAGAACCCACATTTATTGGGGTTATGTCTCCTGTGGCACATGTTGGGCATAATATATCATATGAATACCTTAAGGTGTGAAGTTTTAAAATGGGGTCACATCTTGGGGATCTTATCTGCACTGTTACCTCAGGGGCCCTGCATACATGATTCGGCACCAGAAAAGCATTCCAGCTATGGTCCATGCTCCAGTAGTCTAAATGGTGGTCCTTCCCTTCTTACCCTACAGTGTGGCGAGGCACCACATAATGGCTACATGTAGGAAACTGCCCTACCTAGGAGAACCCACATTATAATTTATGGGGATTATGTCTCTGGTGGCATATGCTGGGCACAATATATCAGGCACTGAAATGATATACACACGTGGACAAAATTGTTGGTACCTCTCGTTTAAGGAAAGAAAAAACCACAATGGTCACAGAAATAACTTGAGTATGACAAAAGTAATTTGCCAAACTACATGTTGACAAGCCGCAAAGCTTCTGGGAGAATGTCCTATGGACAGATGAAACAAAAAACAAAATTTTTGGCAAGGCACATCAGCTCTATGTTCATAGATGGAAAAATGAAGCATATCTTGAAAAGAACACTGTCCCTACTGTGAAACATGGAGGAGTCTCTGTTATGTTCTGGGGCTGCTTTGCTGCATCTGGCACAGGGTGTTTTGAATCTGTGCAGGGTACAATGAAATCTCAAGACTATCAAGGGATTCTAGAGAAAAATGTGCTGCCCAGTGTCAGAAAGCTTGGTCTCAGTTGCAGGTCATGGGACTTGCAACAGGATAATGACCCAAAACACACAGCTAAAAACACCCAAGAATGGCTAAGAGGACAACATTGGGCTATTCTGAAGTGGCCTTCTATGAGCCCTGACCTAAATCCTATTGAGCATCTTTGGAAGGAGCTGAAACATGCCGTCTGGAAAAGGCACCCTTCAAACCCGAGACAACTGGAGCAGTTTGCTCATGAGGAGTGGGCCAAAATACCTGTTGAGAGGTGCAGAAGTCTCATTGACAGTTTCAGGAATCGTTTGATTGCAGTGAATGCCTCAAAAGGTTGTGCAACAAAATATTAAGTTAAGGGTACCATCATTTCTGTCCAGGCCTGTTTCATGAGTTTTCTTTTTTTAAACATTCTGTTGAAGCATGGTTGAAAAGCAATGTCTAACTTTCATTTGTTCATTTTCATAGAATTTTTATATATTATTACTTTTGTCAGATTCAAGTTATTTCTGTGACCATTGTGGGTTTTTCTTTCATCAAACGAGGGGTACCAACAATTTTGTCCACGTGTGTATATTATTTGAAAATTGCAATTCTCATTCTGTACCATTTGCTGTGCAGTACCATTTTGAAAAGCCTGTGAGGTCAAAATGCTTACTATACTCCTAGATGAATACCTAAAGGGGAAATGTTTCCAAAATGGGGTCACTTCTTTCGGGTCTCAACTGTACTGGTACCTCAGGGGCCTTGCATTCATGCCTTAGCTGAAATGCTTTTCTGCTGCTAAATCCACGGTCCTTTTCCATTCGGAGCCCTGCTGTGTAATCAGACATTGCAGAACAGCCACATGTGGTGTATTGCCATATCCAGGAGAGCCGTCATTACAATTTATGGGGTCTATGTTTCCGGTGGCACATGCTGGACACAATATATCAGGCATTGAAATGGCATATATGATTCAAAAATTGCAATTCTCACTCTGTACCATCTGCTGTGCAGTACCATTTGGAAAAGCCTGTGGGGTCAAAATGATCACTATCCCCCTAGATGAATTCCTGAAGGGGTCTAGTTTCCAAAATGGGGTCAATTTTGGGGGTTTTCCACTGTTGTGGTATGGTACCTCTGCAAATGTGACATGGCACCTATAAACCATTCCAGTAAAATCAGAGCTCCAAAAGACAAATAACGCTCCTTCGCTTCTGAGCCCTACTCTGTGCCAAAACAGCAGTTTTTGATCACAGATGGGGCATTTCTGTACTCAGGAGAAATTGTGTAACAAGATGGGCTACTTTATTCCTTGGTAAAAGGGAAAAAATTTACAAAAAAGTACATATAACTGTAGAAATTATAATTTTTTTCTAATTGACGCCCAAATTCAGATACGTTCAGTGAAAAGCCTGGGAGTTCAAAATGGTCAACTCACCCACAAATGAATTCTTTAAAGGGTCAAGTTTCCAAAATGTGGTTACTTTTGGGGGTTTTCCAATGTTGTGGTACCACTAGGTCTCTACAAATGCAACATGGCACGTAAGAACTATCCTAATGAAATCACTGCACCAAAATCCATAAAGGTGCGCTTTAATTTCTGAGAACTGTGTTTGAGTCAAGATGCACAGTAGGGCCACATATGGGATATTTCTACAAACTGCAGAATCAGAGTTCTAAATATGTTGGTATGTTTTGCTGTTAACCTTGTCTTTGTTACAGGAACAACTGGTTTGAAATGGAAAATGCAAAAAAAAAATTACATTTGGAAATTTCACCTCCATTTTGCATTAATTCTAATACTAAAGGGTTAACAAAGTTAAAGGGGTTTTCCGGGCAAAAAAAATCATTTTTCAAAAAAGGTCTGTTAGTGCTATTAATAGGTTAATAAATGCCACCAAATACCTTTAGCAGTGTTTTGAGTGAATTCTGGGGTTCTCAGTGAGCTCCTGGCATCTTTTGCATTTGTTTACATCCCTATTTTCCTGTGGTTTGTTTCCTACAAGTTCTGTGATGCCTCACTTCTCCTCCTTCTCTCACTCATTGACCCCCTCCCTTTCCAAACACTCCCCCTCCCTGTTTCCCTAGTTAGCCTGCCCACTACACCCTCAGCAGCCATCTTTAGACTCCTAAATAACATTGTGAATCCACTTATTTCTTATATTACTGTATTTTATTCTATTGTTTGTAAATTAGCTCTGTTCCTCCCCCATAATTAGGTATTCAGCCGGCAGACTCAGCTGGAGGAGACTGCCGGCTATTGCCCATGCGCACAGTAAGACTAGGCTCTTGTTTGCTCGTTACTCGCTGAATGTGAGCAGTCTGGGCTGGGAGAGAATGCGATTGCGCAAGCTAGCATCTCCCCAGCCTTGTGTAGAAAGGTCGAATTTTCTTGGAGCCGGGCGTGACGCCACATCTAGAAGTGACATCACGGCTCCGTCTGGACAGGAATGAGAAGGCTGGTAAGTATAGTGCCCTGCTTCCCAGCACTATTGCACATGCGTGGGGAGCCGGCGCACAGAAGAGGAGAGGCAAGGATGACGCGCCTGCCCGGGTCTACAGGAAGAGGTAAGTACAAAGGGGCTAGGTGGGGGCTAGGTGGGGGCGAGGCCTTTTTCCTGACGTAACGGGTCAGGATATGGATTATACGATGACCTGTTACGTCAGCGGAATGGTTAAAAATGTAATATATGTAGGTCTCATGACCTACATATATTACTGTCTAAATATACTATATGTAAAATAAACATATAGTACAAAGTTGGAAGGGGAGGCATGAGGGACTTATTTTTAAAATATTGATTTATCTCGGAAAACCCCTTTAAGGGGTCAATTTTGGGAGTTTTCCATTATATAGGCCCCTCAAAGTCACTTCACAACTGAATAGGTCCCTAGAAAACAGAATCTTGAAATTTTCTTGAAAATCTGACAATTTGATATTAAATTTATACACCTTCTAACATCCTAGAAAAGTAAAAGGATATTGAAGAAACAATGCCAATATAACGTAGACATATAGTAAATGTTAATTATTAAGAATTTTGTGTGATTTGACTATCTGTGTTTTTACGATAATAACAGAAACTTTCAAAATTGATAATTTTATGAAATTTTCAGTAAATTTCAAATTTTTTAACAAACGCAAAGTGTAATCACTAAAATTTACCACTAACATAAAGTACAATGTGTCATGAAAAAACAAACTTGGAATCATCTGGATAGGTAAATGCATTATGAAGCTATTTTCACATAAAGTAAAAGACGTCATATTTGAAAAATGGGGTCTGAACATTAAGGCCCAAACTATCCTGCGTCATTAAGGGGTTAATGAAAAGAATGGTGGTAATTCATTTTATACATAGAGTACGTCTATGGAATACACTTTAAAGAGGCAATTTTTAGGTAGGATGAAGAAGCAAAGTAAATTGATTTGATGGGCAACATAAATGGCCCACAAAATCACCTAGAATAAAGGGTATGGATTAAACAAGGTCACGAAAGACTTTTAAAAACTACAGTATATCAAGGTGAGCTTTAGTTAGGCCCTCCTTCAACCGAGGCAAGAGTTCAGTTCACTATCTATACTCTGCATCTAAATACAGGAAAAGTGGCTTGTTGATTCTCCCTGACAACCAGTACCCGGTTGCACCTTTACCAAGCAACTCCCCTCATCAAAGACCAAAGCTGCTAGTGGGTATTGGTTCTGTTAAGAAAAATGCCCCTTCTGTACTCCCTTTATCCCTTAAGCATTTCACTATAACACTAAGCAATCGCTATAGTTAATAATATTCTTCCTCACGTGGGTAACATCAATTGGACTGGTTTGGGATGTGACATTACAAGGGGGACTGTTTCTATAAATTGAGCAGTAGACCCAACTCCTATTGGACAGCCAATGCAAAGAGCTTAAACATGCTGAAAGCATGGTTTGTTCACTTCCAGACTCCCTAGCAATTGATAATGCCACAGATGTAATGTCACAGAGACTGAAGAAACTGGCTTGGTGGTCTCACCACTGATGATGTCAACAGGAGGATTGGGGTTGTTACAACCCCATTATAATACCAGTACATGTGATTATGTCAAAAGTGATGGAATTTCCAAATACACTTCAGGAAACTGTCAGATTGTATTGCAAAATAGCTGCCCTTGAAAAAATGGCTGCTTATGAAAAGATGTTTATAATAGCCAGGCCATAAGTAACCTTATTTTTGAACCCAGTATAAAGTAATGTCTACCCACTCTATTTTCAGTTGACATGTTATGAGATTTTGTATGTCTATACTAATTAGACCGCAGGATGCTGTTTGAAGGAGTATTTACATACCCATACAACCTAGACAAAAGACTCTGTTTAAGGTTAGATTTACATGCCCATACAGATTAGATCACAGGATGCTGTTTGAAGGGATATTTACATACCCATACAACCTAGACAAAAGACTCTGTTTAAGGTTAGATTTACATGCCCATACAGATTAGATCACAGGTTGCTGTTTAAGGTGATATCTATATGTACATGCTAATTAGATCAACGACGCTGTCTGAAGTGATATTTACATACCTATACAGATGAGATCAACGACGCTGTCTAAGGTGATATCTACATATCTATACCAACCAGATCAACAGGTTATATCCATACTGGTTAGATCAAAGGAACAACTCTGTTTAAAGCGTATATGTCACAAGACATATTCAAATGGAAATTGGCCCCTTCCACGTGAATATGAGCTTGGAGAAGAATAGAGGCCTGACAGAGGTGTATCACTTCTGTAACCGCCCATTGTATGACATACACAAAGGGTATATGATGAGGAAAGATCCCTCAGCATTAGTGTTGCATTTTCTTGATAGCAGATCATTGGGGACGCCTGCTGATGCTGCATGCTAGCACATGGCTGAGTGATGCTTCCTACAGATACCCTTATCAGAACTAAGCTTAGCAGTGTTGTAAGTATATGATTTGATTACCATGCTATACCTGCTGTATTGTAAGTGTTGAATATATATCATAGTTTGATTGACTTTGATATTTGATTTGATATACTTTATGATACTGTTAAGTGTTGTAAGTATTTGATTTATATCATAGTTTGATTGACTTTGATATTTGATTAGACCTTGCTTTATTGCAAGGGTTGATTTTGATATACTTTCTGATACTTTTAAGTGTTGTAAGTATTTGATTATATATCACAGTTTGATTGACTGTAATATTTGATATTTGATTATATCATAGTTTGATTGACTTCGATATTTGATATTTGATTATACCTTCTAATATCTGTTATACTTTTCCTTGTTGTAAGACCTTTTTACTATACTTTTCCCTGTTGTAAGACCTTTTGACGTTTTGTTATACTTTTCCTTGTTGTAAGACCTTATTCTATCTTCTTATACTATTCTTTATAAAATGTTAAGCCATTTGGGGATAGTCTAGTGTTTTTACTCTATAACTTTATTCTATTACACGGAATCTAAAGAATCTGGTTTCATTTGGCAATACACAGATCAAAGATAACAACCAAAACAAGCTACCTACAATCCAACACCGTTCTGACTGGAAGATTCTATGACACCCCTGAGGATTTCAACAGAGTCTACCACAAGTCACTTTGGGCTTTGCCAATCAAGAACCCAGGTTACCACCAAATCTGGTGTCAGAAAGTAGATGAACTTGCGGACTAAAGACCAGACCAACAAACCTACAGGAGAACACAGGAGTATACAAACAACAGCAGCAGAATAACAGGGCCCAGGACAGGGTCAAGTCCAGGAGTTCATAGTTAATGTCAAATCAGTAAGAAATCAAAAACACATAAGCGGCATTACAAGAGTGTTATCACCCCTATGACATCTAGCAAATCCGATCCACGCATTGCAGAAAAATATGCACAGCGATATTCTGTGATTTCCAAAACTATTGTGTTTTTTGGAAATCGCAGCATGTCAATTATACCTATGGAAACGCCAGCGGTCTCCCTATACCTATAACTGAAGCAAAAAGTCCACAGAGGAAGACTCTGCGGACTTTCTGTGAAAAGCAAAATGCGGTTTTTCCGGCAGTGCTTCTTTCGCTGCGGCCCTCTACGTGGGACCTTAGCCTTAAGGATTTAAGGCCCAGAACAGGAAATTATGTCACAGGCATTGATGCCATACCTGTAATTTGAGTAGTGTAACACATAGTTGCTAGATCATTACAAAAGTTGCTCCCAGATTCGTGGCGGCCAATGACATAGATGTGGTGTGTCCCCTATTGCAGGTGATTAGTTCGCACAACTGAGCTAAAATAGCAGCCACCATGTGAAAGCATGGAGAAAGCAGAGAAGAAGGATCAGATGACCTCGGGGATCAGGCTTCCCCAAAAATGCCCTGCAAGCAGCCTTCACAATGGCTGTCCAGATTAAGGGGTAGTGTCCTATTCAAATATTTGGGAGTCTCCATAACCAGATGGTGATCCAACCCAAATGTCTTTGGGTTCATGTCTTCACTCCTGTTACAATGATATAATTTTGAATAACACATGCTTACATTTAGATTAACCTCTATTCAGTAATACCTCTGAGTTTGAGAGAAATAATAGTACTTCATCTTCATAGAAAGCTAGGCAATATTCACCAGATTTATGGATGATACCCATATATATATAATATATACTTATATAATGTTCCACAGGAGTATGTCCAACGACTCCACTGAAGAGGTCAAAAAAAGTGTCAAGAGTCACTGACAGATGTTGGGAGCCAAGCAGAAGTAAGATGAGTATTGGTCATTTTGTGAGATAGCAGCTCTTGTATGGTGATATATTGTTGAAATTCATTGTAGAAACATAGGGCCATTGTAGAATCTATAGCAAGAAGGGCCTCTCGATGGAATCTAAGGCCTTGGCTGCACCTACAGAAGCCTAGGCCAAATTCCTTCCCATTCCCAATGCAATCTGCTCACCACTACACAATGTGATGGAGTATTGCTAATCTGAAAAAAAAATATTTAAATAAGCATTTTTTTTTGCTGTGCATATATGCCTTCACTAATCCAAAAAAAATCTGTTAGTTAAGCATTTTCTTTTGTGTTCAGTTCACCCAATATACAGTCTAACCTGCACTAATCTAATGGTTTTTTTTATTTTCTACTCTGATCACCTACCACCAAATTACACAGTGTGACGGAGTGTTGTTAATTTGAAAAAATATTAAAATAATTTCTTAAGAGTTTTTTTTTTTGCTGCATATACAGTAATACCTCGTACACTCGCGTTTCCGAATTTGCGAATTCACAGATTCGCGATATTTTTTTGGCAACTAACATATATAGATTTTGCTCTTTTTTTCTCAGATCTGTGAAATTTAATAAAAAAAACCACCTTCGCTATTGGGTAGTAGCGTCCTGTTCGTTACGTACCCGGTAATTAGTTTCATTTTACTGTGAGTGTATAAGAAAAATGAATGAATGTATTAATATACAGTACTGTACAGTATACTTTAGTATACTTTAGTATACTGTACAGTACTGTAGGGTAAAGTTTATTGATATTTAGGGGTTAAACATTAGAAATCGGCATTGTAAGCGCTTCTAAGCGCTTGTACCAAACATTCGCGATTCCTCGCGATCCGCAACTGGTTCTGGACCCTAACCTCGTGAATGTACGAGGTATTACTGTATATAAAGTTTTGCAGCTCCACTAATATAAAAAACAATCTTCATTATTTAATAGGTTTTTTGTTGTGTTCAGCCTTTGCTAATCTGAAAGAAAACTGTTGTTATTTAATGTTTTTTCTTTATTCTCTATTCTGAACAACCACTAAATACACAATGTGACGGAGTGTTGTTAATCTGAAAAAAATAAAAAAATTCAAATCATTGCTTAAGCGTTTTTCTTGCTGTGCATACAGTATATACAGTATTGCAGCCTCCGCTAATCTAAAAACAAATCTCCACTATTTAAGGTTTTTTTTTTTGTTTTATTGTTCACCTAATATACAGTCTAGCCTGCAATAATCTGAAAAAACTTTGTTATGTAAAGCTGACTTTTCCTGAAATACTTGTTTGCAAAAAACAACAAAAGCAAACATACAAAAAAGGACATCCAAGTAGTGGCAGAATTGCTGCCAATCACTATAATGAAATTAAGCAGTGTGTGCAATAAAAAAAAAATAAAACGAAAAAAAAAAAAACAGGGCAGAGGACCGACAAGTACTACTAACAATAAGAATGTGGATGGTAATAGGTTCAACAACACTACTTCTGGTTTTGACAGCCTGCCAGTAGCCACAGTGTTGTCGTACTTAAAGTGGTTTTCTGGGTAAAAATTCTATTTTTTTTTAAAAGGTCTGTTTGTGCTAGTAATGGGTTAATAAGTACACCTATATACCTTTAGCAGTGTTTTGCATGATTTCTGGGTTTCTCTGGGAGCTCATGGCATCCTCTGCATTCGCTTACATGGTGTAACTTCCTGCTGTGTAGCTTCCTGTTGCCTTCAACACTAGCTCCCTCTCACTCAGCCCCCCTCCTCTCTCACTCCTTTACACCCCCCCCCCCCGTCTCCCTAGCTAAGCTATCTCGCCCACTGCTAAACCCCCATCGTATCATAATTACTTATATTCCTCTATGGGAGACGGCTCCTCCTTTATCCTTCACTGTTCGATGGCTGGAGTCACAGGCACCTGCAGACTGCGCAAGCGCTTGTAGAGAGGAAGAGGGGAGGAGCCGTTCCCAGACACAGGAAGACACATAAGTATTGATTGTGTTGGGGGGGAGAGCACTGATGACGTTCCATTTCAGAAGCGGTGAAACAGAACGTCACCGAATTATCAGAAAGTGTCCATAGGGCGGTCTCTGCTTGAAATCACCATGTGGGCTTTTCCTTGTAAATGTCCACGCCACTGTCAATAAGTGGAGCAGCACTCATGGGCACTTTGGCAGAGACAACACATAGCTGTCATGACCCACTGAGTCAATGTTTTGAGCGTCAGAGCAAGCCATTTCTTACACTCCCCTTTCTCATTTCATGGCTGTAAGGTGAAGCGCACTTTGATTGGCACTGTTGCATATGCTGGAGCATCAATTTGAGCAGCAGTATACGTTTAATTGGTCTGTGAGAAGAACAGTTTCTATAATACGTGTTCTTTTCTGCCTCCCAAGCAGTGGCGTAACTAGGAATGGCTAGGCCCCAAGGTGAACATTTGACATGGGCCCCCCCCAACCACCCCCCCGCACAAACCGCATTCCTACGCACACTATTATTCCCCATAGTGGCCCCTGCACACAGTATTATGCCCCATAGTGGCCCCTGCACACAGTATTATGCCCCATAGTGGACCCTGCACACAGTATTATGCCCCATAGTGGACCCTGCACACAGTATTATGCCCCATAGTGGCCCCTGCACACAGTATTATGCCCCATAGTGGCCCCTGCACACAGTATTATGTCCCATAGTGGCCCCTGCACCCAGTATTATGCCCCATAGTGGCCCCTGCACATAGTATTATGCCCCATTGTGGACCACCCATGAACAATTATTATACTCTGAGGTCTTTTCAGACCCCAGAGTATAATGATCGGAGACACAATGTCACTTACCTCTCCCTGGCTCTGATGCACTCTGCGCTACTTCGGTCATCTTCAATGTTGGACCAGATCTTGTGTGAGCCGGGCCGGCATTGCGACACATAATGACGCAGGCCCAGCCCATGTGACGTCACCAAACAGGCCCGAAGCCTGTGGAGTGTAGGAGAGGTAAGTAGCAGTGTCTTTTATGTTCCCTCACCTCCCCTGGCCCTCCGATCATTATACTCGGGGCTCTGAAAAGACCCCTGAGTATAATGATAGCAGTGTTTGTGGGGTTCGTGGCCCGCGGCCTCACTTACCGATCCACGCAACTGCTCACAGTCACCTCCGCAGAAGGGTAAGCGCAGGCGGCTGTGAGCAGGAGCGGGGATTGGTAAGTAAATAGGGCCCGTTACCTGCAGGTAACGGCCTATTAGGGGAGGGCCCCCGAATGTCCCGGGCCCTGTGGCAGCTGCTACTGCTGCTACCCCGGTAGTTACGCCCCTGCTCCCAAGTGTTGTTTTCAGGGTCAGAAATTGAATCCTTTCCATTTCAGAAGATATTCTATCATATTCAGCTGGCAGGCCAGGTACGCTGATAGTATACCCCAAATTTTTATTGAAATTTTATAGTTGCCACTGCCACTCTGTTGGCATAATAAAAAGAAAACCATTCCTTCTTCTACTACCAATGCAATGTTGGTGTGGCATTCTACTCTTTTATTTGAAAAGCCAATTCATCATCACTTTTCAAATGGCCACAAATTTGTCTCCTAAATAACAGTAATCAACAAAACAGGTAAATTTTTCTACAAAACCATTGCTATAAAACCACAGGCAAGCACCTTTCCCCAATAAAATGGTAATTGTTGTAGTATTTTAAATGTTAAAATACGTGAAAGCGAGTGCAATGTATGGTTAATCTAGGAGTTAGTATCCTCTGCTTACCATCCATTTTTCCATAGACATTCATGTCACTTTCACTTTGCCATAAATTCAGCTGTGTTTACCTTAGAGAGCTAGAAATTGGATAGATAGGTTCCTAGGAGCCCTGACAGTGTCCTATCCTATGTTTTCAGCCAATTTAAGGTGTGGTTCATACCAAACTTGTTCGACCTGAATCTTAGACCAGAGCCACACAAACCTGAAATGAAACAAATCTTGAGAGGTTTTCCCATCTCTACAAGTGATTAAATCAATAAACTTTTAGGTTGAAGCCCCATGTTGCGAAAACACAGAGTTTTTGGTGTGGCGGAAACGCCTTGGAAAAAACGCTGCAAAATGGACGGGATTCTGGCTAATTCCATCCACACATTGCAGAAAAAACTCTTCAGAAGAAAAGCTGCATTTTCAAAAACTTGCATATTATACTTAGGTTTAATAGAGGCAGAAAGTCCATAGATGAAAACTTGCAATGAAAAACCCTATGGAATGAAAACGCAAATGCATTTCCGCCGTGTTTTTTTTTTCCACAGCTTTTTTTTGCTGCGCTTCGCTAAGGGGACCTTAGCCGTGTATGTTATTTTTTATAGTGGTTTCCTCTGTAGACAAATTGCCTTAAAGAGGACCTTTTACGTCCTCATGTACAGGGGGAAAAAAAAGTATTTAGTCAGCCACCAATTGTGCAAGTTCTCCCAAATAAAAAGATGAGAGAGGCCTGTAATTGACATCATAGGTAGACCTCAACTATGAAAGACAAAATGAGAAAACATATCTAGAAAATCACATTGTCTGATTTTTTAAGAATATATTTGCAAATTATGGTGGAAAATAAGTATTTGGTCACCTACAAACAAGTAAGATTTCTGGCTCTCACAGACCTGTAACTTCTTCTTTAAGAGGCTCCTCTGTCCTCCACTCATTACCTGTAGTAATGGCACCTGTTTGACATTGTTATCAGTATAAAAGACACCTGTCCACAACCTCAAACAGTCACACTCCAAACTCCACTATGGTGAAGGCCAAAGAGCTTTGGAAGGACACCAGAAACAAAATTGTAGACCTGAATCAGGCTGGAAAGACTGAATCTGCAATAGGCAAGCAGCTTGATGTGAAGAAATCGACTGTGGGAGCAATAATTAGAAAATGGAAGACATACAAGACCACTGATAATCTTCCTCGATCAGGGGCTCCACGCAAGATCTCACCCCGTGGGGTCAAAATGATCACAAGAACGGTGAGCAAAAATCCCAGAACCACATGGAGGGACCTAGTGAATGACCTGCAGAAAACTGGGACTAACGTAACAAAGGCTACCGTCAGTAACACACTACGGCGCCAGGGACTCAGATCCTGCAGTGCTAGACATGTCCCCCTGCTTAAGCCAGTACATATCCGGGCCCGTCTGAGGTTTGCTAGAGAGCATTTGGATGTTCCAGAAGAGTATTGGGAGAATGTCATATGGTCAGATGAAACCAAAGTAGAACTGTTTGGTAGAAACACAACTCGTCGTGTTTGGAGGAGAGTGAATGCTGAGTTGCATCCAAAGAACACCATACCTACTGTGAAACATGGGGGTGGCAACATCATGCTTTGGGGCTGTTTCTGTGCAAAGGGACCAAGATGACTGATCCGTGTACATGAGAGAATGAATGGGGCCATGTATTGTGAAATTTTGAGTGCAAACCTCCTTCCATCAGCAAGGGCACTGAAGATGAAACGTGGCTGGGTCTTTCAATGATCCCAAGAACACTGCCAGGGCAACGAAGGAGTGGCTTCATAAGAAGCATTTCAAGGTCCTGGAGTGGCCTAGCCAGTCTCCAGATCTCAAGCCCATAGAAAACCTTTGGAGGGAGTTGAAAGTCCGTGTTGTCCTGCGACAGCCCCAAAACATCACTGCTCTAGAAGATGTGCTAGGAGATGTGCATGGAGGAATGGGCCAACATACCAGCAACAGTGTGTGCCAACCTTGTGAAGACTTACAGAAAACGTTTGACCTCTGTCATTGCCAACAAAGATATATAAAAAAGTATTGAGATGAACTTTTGTTATTGACCAAATACTTATTATCACCATAATTTGCAAATAAATTCTTTAAAAATCAGACAATGTGATTTTCTGGATTTGTTTTCTCATTTTGTCTCTCATAGTTGAGGTCTACCTATGATGTCAATTACAGGCCTCTCTCATCTTTTTAAGTGGGAGAACTTGCACAATTGGTGGCTGACTAAATACTTTTTTTTCCCCACTGTATATGCGGCTTTACATACCACTAGAAAGTTGACAGCGCGCTGAATTCAGCACACTGTCGGCTTTCCCATTATGTGTCCCGGGGCTGGAGATATCAGTGGTTTTAGTTTCACCGTTCACCGTCAGAAGGGCGTTTCTGACAGTCTAGCTGGGCTGTGAGGAACGCCCTCCCTGACAGTATGTACTGTCAGAGGGGGCGTTCCTTACAGCCCAGTGATGACACTGAGCTGTGAGGAACGCCCCCCCCAGTACAGGGCTATGGAAGAGTACTGTCAGGGAGGGCGTTCCTCACAGCCCAGCTAGACTATCAGGAACGCCCTTCTGACGTTGAATGGTGAAAGTAAGACCCCCGATATCTCCAGCCCTGGGGCACATAATGGGAAAGCTGACAGTGCGCTGAATTCAGCGCTCTGTCGGCTTTCTAGCGGTATATAAAGCCGCATATACATGAGGACGTGAAAGGTCCTCTTTAAAATGTTGTGTATGACACTTTGAGGTCACAGCCCTATTACCCATGAGAACGCCATGTTGGTGATGAAACATGCCTGGGATGGGGAAGTAAATTGGTGTTTTTAATCTAGCTCTTGAGCATTCAAATTAGGAAGGGAGACCTGCAAACTTCCTCAGTCAAGTCTTATGTAGTGAAACAGAACTGTTAAATACTCAGATTCCACTTGTACATAGACAAGTTGTACAAGTACACTTAAAGAAAAGACACTCCAAAGATTACAGGCTTTTAGCAGATATTTGTAATGGATGTAATAAAGGTTACATTTTATTTATATATACTACTGTAGATTTTGCACATACATTAATTGAACGGATGGTAAATCATGGTTAGTTTGGCCATCATAAGGGAATCAATAATAGACCTGCAGGTTATTTTTGCTTACTTATATAGCACTATCATATGCTTCAGTGCTTTACAAATATTGTCAAATCTGTCCCATATAGAGCTCACAATCTAAATTGTGATTTAATACATCAGTATGTCTTTTTTGAAGTGTGGGAGGAAACCGGAGTACCTGAAGGAACCCATGCAAACACAGGAAGAACATACAAACTCCATGTGGAAGTTGTCCTTGACTAGATTCAAACCAGCACTGCAAGGTTACAGTGCTAAAAATGCCATCATGCTTTCAGACAACATAAACACAAATTTGTACATTGGGCTTAAAAGCTAAAGGAAAATATTACCCAATTTTAATTTCCTTCCTCTGGGTAAAAATGAGTGGAAATGTCTTCCACTGTTCTATCACAAATAGAACACCATCCAGCAACATCCTGGGCTCCATTATCCTTTTTCCTGTGTTGCAGCAAGTCTTTAAACCAAATTACACAGTTGTTTGTAACATGCCATTTTTACAAATTATGCTATTTTGCAAGTATAATTCTGTTCTGTCAGAATGGGGTTACAAGGAGGTTTTCTACTACAGAGCAATATTTTTTCTGTACACTAGAAATCTACTTAAGGCTAAGGTCCCACGTAGTGGGCTGCAGCAAAAAAGCGCTGCACGAAAAACCATGGCATTGCAGTTTTCCCCGCAGCGCTTTTTACAAAAAGTCCGCAGAGGTTTCCGTTTACGCCACTCGGGTCCCTGGCATAAGACTGAGGCCCCACGTTGCAGAAAAGCTGCTTTTTTTGTTGAAGATTTTGCATGATGATAGCCCAGCATTGGGAGCAGGTGTGGTTATTGAACTCAACCCCCCTGCAATGTACTGGTAAAACGCAGGTGAAGTCACATGGACAACAGGCGGTTAAAAGCAGGAATAATCCTACTACTTTGTAAACATCAGTTTTCCTTAGGCAAACCATTAGTACTATTATTAGTACTGGTAACAGCATTCTCACGGATTACAACGGTTCACAGTGGTAACACACTCTCATGCTCTTCTCTTGCAAACAGGTACAGTCATTAAACTTGAGCTTAATTCTTTCTAGGCAAGCTCTGCTGCAGGAACTCAGAGGTATATTCTGTACAGCTGCCTCCTGGCAACTTCTGGCCTTGACTTTGTCTCTGGAACAAGGCTAAATTCTGGGCTTATGTCTTACCCTGGCAGTCTTCCCTAGGCCCATGCTACCTGACCATCTCAGGGGTTTCTGCTGGCAGAGTCCAACTGTTCTGGTCTGTTTCTCCTGGAAGCTTTACTCACTCTGCTGTTTCATAAGCTGGCCATACTCTCAACTGGGCTGAACTTTACTGGAACTGACACTGATTGACAACATTCTGACGCTTGGCATTGTTCTTGGTGATGTAAGACTTGCATGCAGATGCTCGAACATAGAAATCCATATCATGAAGCTCCTGGGGCAAAGTTTTTGTGCTGATGTTAATTCCAAAGAAGTTGTTAGAACTTGGTAACCCTGTACTGTAACGTTACATGATCCCACTATTTTGTGGCTGAGTTGCTGTGTTTTTTAAATGGATCATATTTTTCAATAATACCACTCATAGCTGATCATTGAATATCTAGGAGGAAAGAAATGTTTCAAACTGGCTTGTTGTAATGGTGACATCCTATTACAGTACCACACTCGAGTTTCAGTAAGCTATTTAGAACCATTCTTGCACAAATGTTTGTAAAAGCAGACTGCATGGTTAGTTGCTAGATTTTATACACCTGGGGCAATGGTAAAAAATTATTAAAAAAAAACCCTGAATTCAATTGTTAATATGTGTGTCCCTAATAGGTGTGGCCATATGATGTATCTTATCTTAGGAAAATGCCCCCTTTTCCACTTATAGGTCATTTTATCTCTTCACCTGAAGTCTTTGGGAGAGGAGAGGCAGGAGGCTGAAAGAGCAGCTGCATAAAGAGAATGAGGTATATAGACAGTGGCGTAACTAAAGTCTTGTGGGCCCCGGTGCAAACTTTTGTCTGGGCACCCCTACCCCCTCCCTACAGCAAATTCTTGATAGTGACGGTTACGGGGCCCCAAACAGTATAATATGATTGACAGTGGCCCCAGATAGTATTATATGTTCGACAGTGGTCCCCACACAGCATTATATGCTCCACAGTGGCCCAAATACAGACCCCAGAGTATAATAATCGGAGGCCCAGGGAAGGGGATTAAAAATAACAAACTCTCATACTCACCTTACCTTAGCTTTCCTTGGCATCCTCGCCCCATTCCTGCTGTCTTCAGGCCCTCTTCAGACGTTGCTGCTGAGGTCTGTAATTGGGCCTCAGCGGTCACGTGGGGGCGCAGTGATGTCATTACGTGGCCGCGCCCCCATGTGACCACTGGGCCCTAATCACAGGCCTCAGTGTGGCCTAAGTCACATGACGGAAGAGCGCCGGAGAGAACACTGTGCCCAGGAGAGGTGAGTAATATGTATTTATTTTCAGTCACCTACCCTGGGCTGTCATCTATTGGAAAGGGGCCTGGCAATATGCCAGGGCCCCTTTCCAATAACAGTATGTATAGCGGTCGGGGAACCAGGCTTTCCCAGACCGCTATCATAGTGGTCCGGGGCCCCGGCCATACCCCGCTGGGCCCGGTCGTTATGCCACTGGGTATAGATACATAGAGACATAATGCTTCTAGTAAGTGTTATGTCTCACTGGAGTGCTAGATTCACAACTACACTGCTCAATGCTGCTGTATACTATCCTTCATGCCACTGCAGCTTTTTAGACTGATTAAGATAGATATAGAGGAACAGAATCTTTTATTCTGTATGTGCTCAGAATAGGAGAATTCATAGCAACTAGTCTCCTCCCAATATCAGAAACTTACCATTGAAGATGGAGCCTATACAGGGGTAAACTGCTGCAAAATGTCATAAAAAAAGTTGTAAAATGTATACAAAAAAAAAAAATACTCCTTATGTATAAAAGGTGACCTAAAAAACAGCGGTTACTTACTGGCTGCCCATCTAATTTCTAATTTTTATTTTTTAAAAAGATATAATTATAAAATTCAAGTATTATAAGGGATATTTCAAAGTATAAGACTAGTTGTTATAGTGTACATAATGACAAAAAAAACCACTTGCAGTAAAACAATGCAAATGTAAGGAGATTGTGTGTACACTGTATTACACTGGAGATATGTTTCCTAGGAAGAATGTCTTTGTTTTACCAAATATAATTGCAAAACTATGCAAATTCTATAAAACTGAAACAGGAACTTCATTATTGTAGAGGTTACTAAGCTAGTATACTACTAAAGCAGCTATTAGTTCAAATTACTAACGCTGACATACAAAGCCATCCACAACCTGTCCCCTCCATATACAGTACAGACCAAAAGTTTGGACACACCTTCTCATTCCAAGAGTTTTCTGTATTTTCATGACTATAAAAATTGTAGATTCACACTGAAGGCATCAAAACTATGAATTAACACATGTGGAATTACAGACTTAACAAAAAAGTGTGAAACAACTGAAAATATGTCTTATATTCTAGGTTCTTCAAAGTAGCCACCTTTTGCTTTGATTACTGCTTTGCACACTCTTGGCATTCTCTTGATGAGCTTCAAGAGGTAGTCACCTGAAATGGTCTTCCAACAGTCTTGAAGGAGTTCCCAGAGATGCTTAGCACTTGTTGGCCCTTTTGCCTTCACTCTGCGGTCCAGCTCACACCAAACCATCTCGATTGGGTTCAGGTCTGGTGACTGTGGAGGCCAGGTCATCTGGCGTAGCACTCCATCACTCTCCTTCTTGGTCAAATAGCCCTTACACAGTCTGGAGGTGTGTTTGGGGTCATTGTCCTGTTGAAAAATAAATGATGGTCCAACTAAACACAAACCGGATGGAATAGCATGCCGCTGCAAGATTTTGTGGGAACCATGCTGGTTCAGTATTCCTTCAATTTTGAATAAATCCCCAACAGTGTCACCAGCAAAGCACCCCCACACCATCACACCTCCTCCTCCATGCTTCACGGTGGGAACCAGGCATGTAGAGTCCATTCGTTCACCTTTTCTGCGTCGCTGAAAGACACGGTGGTTGGAACCAAAGATCTCAAATTTGGACTCATCAGACCAAAGCACAGATTTCCACAGGTCTAAGGTCCATTCCTTGTGTTCTTTAGCCCAAACAAGTCTCTTCTGCTTGTTGTCTGTCCTTAGCAGTGGTTTCCTAGCAGCTATTTTACCATGAAGGCCTGCTGCACACAGTCTCCTCTTAACAGTTGTTGTAGAGATGTGTCTGCTGCTAGAACTCTGTGTGGCATTGACCTGGTCTCTAATCTGAGCTGCTGTTAACCTGCGATTTCTGAGGCTGGTGACTCGGATGAACTTATCCTCCGTAGCAGAGGTGACTCTTGGTCTTCCTTTCCTGGGGAGGTCCTCATGTGAGCCAGTTTCTTTGTAGCGCTTGATGGTTTTGGCCACTGCACTTGGGGACACTTTCAAAGTTTTCCCAATTTTTCGGACTGACTGACCTTCATTTCTTAAAGTAATGATGGCCACTCGTTTTTCTTTACTTAGCTGCTTTTTTCTTGCCATAATACAAATTCTAACACTCCATTCAGTAGGACTATCAGCTGTGTATCCACCTGACTTCTGAACAACACAACTGATGGTCCCAACCCCATTTATAAGGCAAGAAATCCCACTTATTAAACCTGACAGGCCACACCTGTGAAGTGAAAACCATTTCAGATGACTACCTCTTGAAGCTCATCAAGAGAATGCCAAGAGTGTGCAAAGCAGTAATCAAAGCAAAAGGTGGCTATGTTGAAGAACCTAGAATATAAGACATATTTTCAGTTGTTTCACACTTTTTTGTTAAGTATATAATTCCACATGTGTTAATTCATAGTTTTGATGCCTTTTAGTGTGAATCTACAATTTTTATAGTCATGAAAATACAGAAAACTCTTAGAATGAGAAGGTGTGTCCAAACTTTTGGTCTGTACTGTATCTCTGACCTAATCTCCCGCTACCTGCCACACGTAACCTCCGATCCTCCAAAGACCTCCTACTCCGCTCTTATCCACTCTTCACACAATCGTCTCCAAGACTTCTCCCGTGCATCCCCCATACTCTGGAACTCATTACCAAGACACATAAGACTGTCCCCCACAATCACAAGCTTCAAGAAGGCCCTGAAGACCCCCCTATTCAGGAAGGCCTACAACCTCCAAAAACACTACTGTCACCACACCACCACCTGAGCAGCCTCTACCCTCACCTTCTGTCTCTCTCCCTCTTTCCTCATAGACTGTAAGCCCTTGCGAGCAGGGCCCTCTCTCCCACTGTGCCAGTTGGTCTCTGTTAGCATTATCTGTTTTGTATATCTGGTGTACCGTATGTAAATCCGCAAATGTAAAGCAACATGGAATTAATGGTGCTATATAAATAAACAACAACAATAATAATAATAATTTAGATTGAGAGTGCAGTTTTTTAGCAGTTTACACCTTGATCTGCAGAACCGCACTGTCATTTTTATTATATTCACATTTTAAGGGGTTGTTCGGTGTCAGCAAATAAATGTTATTGTTTGTATAATGAAAAGTTACACAAATTTCCAATATACTTTCTGTATCAATTCCTTACAGTTTTATAGATCTCTGCTTGCTGTCATTCATTCTGCTTACTTCCAGTGGATAAAAAATCAGCCTATGGTCATGTGATATATGGTCCATGGTCATGTGATATATGGTCCATTGTCATGTGACATACAGTTCATGGTCATGTGATGAACACACAGGTGCACAGCTCGTTAGGGTATGTTCACACGACGGAAGAGGAGTTCCTCTTCCTTTTCCGCCTCCAACATTTTCGCCGCGGTCTAGCCACGACGGGATGCTGATGCTGCGATCTCTGCCTCCCATTGAAAACAATTGGAGGTGGATTCCGGGAGGAATCTGCTCCGGTTTTGGGGCGAAATCTGCCCCCAAATCCGCAGCAAATTCCTCCGTGTGAACACAGCCTTACAGTCACAGCACAGTAATCAGTCATCTGCCTGGTAACGAGCTGTGCACCTATGTGCTCATCACATGACCATGGACTGTAGATCACATGATCATTGACTAATGTTTATCCACTGGAAGTAAGCAGAATGAATGACAGCAAGCAGAGATCTTGAAAACTGTGAGGAATTGATACAGAAAGTGTATTGTAAAATTGTAGAACTATTTACTAACATTTACTTGCTGAAACTGGAAAAACCCTTTAACTAGGCCCTTAACTAGCTCCGATGCTTTATGTGTATTTTAGCCCTTTAGTGACCTAACACATTTTAGCCTTACACCAGTAACATTTTATCCCTCTCTGCATTCCTGCGTTCATAACTTTTTACATTTTATTTCAATGTAGCTTTACGAGACCTTATATTTTTGTGGGTACATAAGATTTTTGTTTGCTCAGTTTTCATTACTTTTTGTTTTTGAGAGGTGAGATGATCAGAAAACATATATTCTGGCATCCAGGGCCGTTTTAATGCATTTGGGGGGAAGTGTGCAGGGGCCATGCGCAAACTTTTTAAAAGGACACAGATAGAGTTGAAATCACTATCCCACTCTATCTGGGGTGGCTTAGGGGGCCCCCACAACCATAGGGCCCGCTGCGGCTGCATCGTTGGCCCTATAGTTACATTTTCTGAATTTTAATGTTTATGACCTTTATCATGTAAAATCGATACTGTACTAATTTTATTTTAGGGGTTGTTATGGATGTAGTGATACCAATTGTGTGTTTTTTATTTTTTGATATTATGAACAATAGTCCATAGTACCCCCCTCCCCTAGGGTTATCTGAAGTGACAGGGACAGGAGAATAATAAAATAACAGCTGCACTGTCAGCTGTTCTCCTACACACTGATTAAAATGAAAGTGCAAGTATATGCAACTCCACTTTAGCCAGTGATATCTGTAAAACTATGGAGCTACCTAGATAGCGGCTCCGGTTAGAGCAGTTTAAAGTTACAATGTCTCTGAACCTGCTGTATTCGTGATGAACACTAATGCACTTAGCTCAAGCCCGGAGTCCTGCTCGTTCAAAATTGTAGGGGGGTTAAGGACAAAGTATAAAAGTACCTTATAGGCCTTATTTATTATCAAAGTGATTTGTTGTTTTCCTTAAACATTGTACTTGGTGTCAATGGTAATTTTTGGTATATCCGTTTTGTCATTAATTATGAAAAAAATAGGAAATGTGAAAAAATGCAGTTTTTAAACTTTGAAATTGCATGCCTTTCATATAGACTGACACAGACCAGAGGCATTGCTGGAGCGTTTAGACTGATAGATAAGCCTGGCCGCTGCACATACAGCAAATTGCAATCTTAGTTTACCCAGTTGCCAGATTTATCGCCAATTGAGCATTTATGAAATCAGCTGGCATGTGCCAGCTTCGGCAACCTACAAGTGTGCTGGATACACAGGCCCAGTGCAACATCTGTTGACAAACATGCCACAGGATACCATACAGAACCTGTGTACCTCCATTCCCAACTGTATCTCATCTTGTAACCAGGCTAGAGGCGGCCAAAAGGGGAGTAGAGCCTCCTGTCAATTGTACAGTTTTCCCCAATAAACTTATTCTTATCCACTTGTATTGTAATCATTTAATATTAATATATTCACACATATATTGTTTCATTTGATTCCAATATCTCCTTCTTGGTGCCTATTTTTTTGTCAATGTGTGTGTATGTACTACAGTATATTATTAGGAGAATAATGTATGTAACAGTGTGTGGCCTCCTTTATATCTCTATAGAGGATGTTAATTGATTTATTGCCTTTTATCGCTAGAATAGCAGTATTAAGAGAGCTCCTCCTCAAACACAGAATAGGAGAGTGCAGCAGTAGTTATCTTTGTGTGTTTTCCAGTAGCCCCCTTCTACCCCTCTCTTCTGTGTAGACTAATATGTAAAAAGTAACTCAACTTGATAAATGGAGAAGGCAGCATTTATGTTAAATAAAATACATTACAATTTTTTTCTTATTTTTGTTTGTATCATTCATTTGTGAAAAGTTTTCTTTAGAATTGGAGGTATGCTTCAATAAATCTACCCCATTATGTTTTCTATTACTGCTCCACAGAGGTTGTTACCTAGCTTTCCCAGACTGTAGAATGCCAAATCTGCTTAGTCATGCACTGATAAATGCCCACCGCTCATATTGCCAGCTGAAAAGAATAATGGGCACTACCATATTTATTTTACCAAGAGTAAATGTATAAAATTATATAAACACAAAGCAAAGACAACAAAAAAATCAAAGGCTGCACAACCCAAATTACAATTTGAGAACGTTATTAAAAAAAAAAAACCCACACTGCACTATTATTTAAAAACACTTAAAATTGTACACAACTGCACACATGGATGTTATCCTATTGGGTTATCAACCCACGACTTCACCTAGAAACCATAACAGGTCAATATGAATACCAAATAATAAAGCTGTTTAAGGCTACGGCACCATGTAATGAAACGGAGAAGAAAAAAATGCAGAGAAAACGCAGAGCTTTTTTCTTCATTGAGTTTGTGCTGCATTTTTACTCTGCGTTTTTTCTTCCCCTATTGAATAAGGAAAACGCTTATAATTCTGCAACTAAGGGTGGGTTCACACTTGTGCCAGCACTCCGTCCGCCGCAATCCAACCTAAATGTTGGAAAACAGGATAGGGACTGGATAGAGAAAGGTTTGCGATGCTTTGCTTAAAAACCCATTCACTTCTATGGGTTTTTAAAGCAATGCACAGGTGTGCGCTTACACCCTCTGCGCCGGGAATACGTTTTTTTTTTCGTCAGACACAAAGTCCTACATGTCCGACTTTGTTTCCGACAAAAAAAAAAACGGCTTTGCGGCGCAGAGGGTGTAAGCACACACCAGCGCATTGCTTTAAAAACCCATAGAAGTGAATGGACCCCCACAGATCAGATACTGATGACCTTTCCTGTGGATAGGTAACCAGTCCTGGGGATAGGTAATCAGCATCAGAAATGCATTTGGGGCAGGGAACTGACGTCAAACAGGCTGCACCACAGGAGAGTAACATACAACTTAGTTCCACTTATAAGGAACCAATTGTGAAGTAGCTTGGCCTATACTGTGCTCTCACCATTCTAAACAAGGGCAGTAGAAACAGGTGTTCCAAAATTCCTGTTATATAACAAGCTACCAGTTCAGACCCCAAGCACACAAGGAAATCCAGGCCGAATAATCTGGCCCGTACATCAACCAAATTTCCTGGCATGAACCCAGTCAGGAGACAGGAACTCCGTGCATCATAATGATCTATGCACGGCCCCACTGTCTTTACAATATATAGTATGGAACAGTGAATCCTCAAGGATGCAGGGACCACTAGCATCGTAGATCACTATGATGCAATGGGTTCTGATTTCCTGACTGCATCAGGGCTAGAGGCGTAACGTTAATCTCCTGGGCCCCAGTACAAAATCTGTGTTGGGGCCTCTATTTAGCCTGTGTCATTTAGAATAGTGGTATATTTTATGTGGCATAGGGACCTTTGCAACCCGTCAGGGTCCCGGGCCTGGTAGCAACTGCAGTTTCTGCACTCCCTATAGCTGCACCTCTGGTTTGGGCTGGTAAATCTGGCTGATGCATGGATGATTCTCCTGTGTGCCTGAGGCCTCAAGGTGTGAGTCCACACCATCTTACACCCAGTCAAAAGAAATTTTCTGGTTTGGCTTCTGTCAGTCATGACTGGTTCAATCGCTGGCCACAGCATTCAATTGTTTTGCTGCAGAGAAGTTGGCACTATAGTGTTGACGTAACCAACTACCACACACGAACGCTATTGCCCCAAGTGGCTGGTAATTGCTTTGGGCGCTCTAGAAAAGAATTCCATAGCCTGTTCCTGGAATGAAAGGGGGGAAGATGGGCCAAGTTAGACTACATTCACATCTGTTTGGAGGCTCCCATGCAGAGTCTGTCTAAAAGTGCGGATGAAAAAAATCCTGTAAGCCCAGGAAGAGAGCAACAGATATCTGACACCCTCCATTATAATCAACGGGTTCCTTCAGGATCTGTTGTTGTCAGTCATAGAATGGATCCATCTTTAGGCTGAGGCCTTACGGTGCGTAAACGCAGCTTTTGTTGATGCAGGTTTAGTTGCGTTTTTTTGAGCCAAAGCCAGGAGTAGATTGAGAAGAAGATGGAAGTATAAGAGCTTCCTATATGTATGTTATATATATATATATATATATATATATATATATATATAGTCATATGAAAAAGTTTGGGCACCCCTATTAATCTTAATCATTTTTAGTTCTAAATATTTGGGTGTTTGCAACAGCCATTTCAATTTGATATATCTAATAACTGATGGACACAGTAATATTTCAGGATTGAAATGAGGTTTATTGTACTAACAGAAAATGTGCAATATGCATTAAAACAAAATTTGACCGGTGCAAAAATTTGGGTACCCTTATCATTTTATTGATTTGAATACTCCTAACTACTTTTTACTGACTTACTGAAGCACAAAATTGGTTTTGTAACCTCACTGAGCTTTGAACTTCATAGCCAGGTGTATCCAATCATGAGAAAAGGTATTTAAGGTGGCCAATTGCAAGTTGTTTTCCTATTTGAATCCCCTCTGAAGAGTGGCATCATGGGCTCCTCAAAACCACTCTCAAATGATCTGAAAACAAAGATTGTTCAACATAGTTGTTCAGGGGAAGGATACAAAAAGTTGTCTCAGAGATTTAACCTGTCAGTTTCCACTGTTAGGAACATAGTAAGGAAATGGAAGACCACAGGGACAGTTCTTGTTAAGCCCAGAAGTGGCAGGTCAAGAAAAATATCAGAAAGGCAGAGAAGAAGAATGGTGAGAACAGTCAAGGACAATCCACAGACCACCTCCAAAGAGCTGCAGCATCATCTTGCTGCAGATGGTGTCACTGTGCATCGGTCAACAATACAGCACACTTTGCACAAGGAGAAGCTGTATGGGAGAGTGATGCGAAAGAAGCCGTTTCTGAGAGCACGCCACAAACAGAGTCGCCTGAGGTATGCAAAAGCACATTTGGACAAGCCAGCTTCATTTTGGAAGAAGGTCCTGTGGACTGATGAAACAAAGATTGAGTTGTTTGGTCATACAAAAAGGCGTTATGCATGGCATCAAAAAAACACAGCATTCCAAGAAAAACACTTACTACCCACTGTAAAATTTGGTGGAGGTTCCATCATGCTTTGGGGCTGTGTGGCCAATGCCGGCACCGGGAATCTTGTTAAAGTTGAGGGTCGCATGGATTCAACTCAGTATCAGCAGATTCTTGAGAATAATGTACAAGAATCAGTGACGAATTTGAAGTTACGCCGGGGATGGATATTTCAGCAAGACAATGATCCAAAACACAGCTCCAAATCTACTCAGGCATTCATGCAGAGGAACAATTACAATGTTCTGGAATGGCCATCCCATTCCCCAGACCTGAATATCATTGAACATCTGTGGGATAATTTGAAGCGGGCTGTCCATGCTCGGCGACCATCAAACTTAACTGAACTGCAATTGTTTTGTAAAGAGGAATGGTCAAAAATACCTTCATCCAGGATCCAGGAACTGATTAAAAGCTACAGGAAGCGACTAGAGGCTGTTATTTTTGCAAAAGGAGGATCTACTAAATATTAATGTCACTTTTCTGTTGAGGTGCCCATACTTTTGCACCGGTCAAATTTTGTTTTAATGCATATTGCACATTTTCTGTTAGTACAATAAACCTCATTTCAATCCTGAAATATTACTGTGTCCATCAGTTATTAGATATATCAAATTGAAATGGCTGTTGCAAACACCCAAATATTTAGAACTAAAAATGATTAAGATTAATAGGGGTGCCCAAACTTTTTCATATGACTGTATATATATATTTCTCATCCCTTTGTAGCCATTCTTGTCTTTAACTCAAAAATCCAAAGCAAAATCGGCAACAAAAAAAGCTGCGTTTCCAAAACGTGGGGCCTTAACCTTACACTAGGTTCACACTAACGTTCAGATCTCCGTGGTTCGGGTTCAGATGGGGATCCGCAAGCCGGAGACCCTGTCCACTTAAAAAGTGGTTATCTGCAGAGACCCGCGGACCCTATAGACTGTAATGGTTTGCGCCGATTTTATACTGAAACTCGCGGAAAGAAAAGACCTCCGTGCAGGACTTTTCTCTCCGCCGATAGGCGGAATCTGTGGTGGAGTCTCCATCGCAAATGTGAATTCAGCCTTAGTATTATCGTTTAATCTGTTCTTTTCTTTCTACAATGAAACAGAAGGGGTTAACATGGCAGTTATAAAAGTGTCCTAACACTTCATTTTTCTTATTTCAGAGCAATCCCTGACAATATTTTTAACACATGTGAAAAAATTGTCGTGTTTATACACGTTTTGGGTTCCCATTGATTTCTGTGGGGCTGCAACTCATATTTTATGTGGCTTTCAACGCGGACAACACTTCAAAAATCGAAGTAAAAAAAACACTCCATGTGAACATACTTCTATGTTTGGGTCATGAAGTGCCTCAGAAAGTAGGAGTGATCCCAGCCCTATGGAGGACAGCGGAGGGATCGAGGTTGCCTGCAGGTGTCTGACTGCCCCGACCCCCATGACAACCATGGTGTCCGCCTGTTCAGCTGTGTATGTATAGACTGTAGACTGCCACTCCAGATCCGGCACACGGACGAGATCCGGCGCCAGGGTTTCCTTGCAGTTCTCTGTGCTATCACACACAGGAGAGGAAGTAACAGACATCACGGCTTCTCTGCTCATGGTAATACAGCCCTGCACACTACAAGAAGAGGCTGTTAGCACCGGAGGAAAGGAACACTGTGCACGGTGCCGGACAATCGGTGGAGGAGCCGTGCCCGTCCTGTGCCCGCCGGACGCCGGTGTGAGGTGGGGAAGCAGCTGTTACACGGAGGTGGAGCGGAGCGCCGGGGCTTAACACAGGATTCTCCTCTATGGACCCGTGTTTGCTATTGGGATGAATTGAGGAGGCTTTGTTCTGTCAGAATCGGCCCGCTCTGCTGCTCTGTGTACCCACGTTCAGCAATGGAGGCTGCTAGAGGAGGAAGCAGCACATTGTGGTGACTGCCATTGCTGCAGACACATCCCCTGCTTTCCTGTGTCATGGTGGCTTTTACATTCAGCAGCCAGTGGATGCCGTAGATCTATAGGAGCCGTGCAAAGTGCCCTGGGAATATAAGACAGTCGTTGTGCCATTCTGAAACATGTTGGCCAGAGGATTTGCTAGGCATCTTTTAGGCACAGCCGCCTGATTTCCCTCCGAGCCGCACAAGTACTATGCCCACTGCTTGCAGAGCCTAAATTGCAGCAGACTCCATACAGACTGGCATAGCTGGGGCAATCCACTGACTGGCTGCTGCTGGGGACTACAATCTGGATCCCCTCCTCCCTCTTATTTTTAAGATTAAAGGTCATTTTATTTGCTGCCCCCCCCCCCCTTAAGAGCATATTCACATGAAGAGGATTTATTCAGGCACCTCTGTCATTGTCTTTTTCAGTATGCATATTGTGCTGTGAATCCTACTATGGGACTAAGGTGACCCTGGGCTACAGTTAAAACCCCCTTTTACTTTCTGGTCCTTACTGAAGCCTGGGCCCGATCACCTCTGGGAGTTGCAGTGTTAGATTTTAAGTAAAAAGAGGAATTTATTTTTCTTATTAATTTATTTTGGTTTAATCTTACGGATATTCTGACATTTGTGCTGCTGCGTAACTCACGCTATTACTATAAACTGTTTGCGGTTAATATTGGTGGATTTGTAACTTCATTCATATTCAAGCATGGCGGACCTAGAAGCAGTTCTGGCTGATGTCAGCTATCTGATGGCTATGGAGAAGAGCAAATCGACCCCAGCAGCCAGAGCCAGTAAGAAGATTGTACTATCGGAACCCAGGTAAATGGGAGGGTGTTACGGGGGAGGTGGGCTGCCAGTGTTTTTACCACCCTGGTATTTGGGAATGATCACTATGTCATCTAAAGGTACTGTAAGATTTATGGAAAATCATTCAGGTATCCTGTTATGGTAGTCGTAAATATGGACTGGACACGTTTCAGGGGCCAAGTAGCCAGTTTGCCTTGAAATTTGCTGTCAGCGCTTGTTTTCTAGTAGTCATGTAACCTGACTACTAGAAAACACAAACTGAATCTCTTAAATAGATCAGGAGGTTACAATATTTTGTCTGCCCCTGATCTCAACTATGGGTTTGTTCATGGGTCAGTTCCAATGATGATCTGCATTCAGTGAATGAGGGTTTTTTTAAAACCCTGTTCACATGCATGGGAAATAATTCAGCTTTTTGTCCAAGCAGCAGAAAAATAATCCATGAGAATAAGTAGCATGCTACATATTCTGCCTACATTTACAGATTTAACCAGAGAAGCCAGTAGTTTAGCCCCTCTGAATGGGGCTTCACGTGCAGGTCTTGTAGTAAATAGTATTAGATTTGCCTATGGCAAGTATGACATGTGTGAGCATATCCTTAGGTGGCCATCATTACTTTATTGTAGAACTGGGAATTACTCATAAGATCAGTGTCCTAATAGTCTGCACTTACAAGCAGGGTTGATGCCATTATAAAGAATGGCAGTGGTGGCTCTCAGCCATTGCCCTCTAGTATCATCGGCAGAATGTAAGCCGTTGAACAGTATTTTACAGGGAACTTGGCTTCTCTGCCATCTTGGGCCTTATTCACTAGAGTGTTTATAACGTGGTAAGTGTCTGTGAAAAATGAATGTTTTTTTATTGTATTTGGTCCTATTCATGTGAAAAAATGGCCATGTGATGTCTATTTTTTGTATGGTCATTTTAAAGCACATGACTGTCTATTGACATATTCACATGTTCATTATTTTTAACCGTCGAAACAGACATATAGGATGTTGGTTTTTTTACATGGAAAGTTTAAAGAAACACCTGTGCATACACCCATAAACTTTCAGACGTTCTTCTCTGTCATGTGAATAAGACCTTACTGATTCCCTTCTGTCTTTTCAAAATAGAGTTCATAATGCAAATCTGATGTATGTACAGTGGGGGAAAAAAGTATTTAGTCAGCCACCAATTGTGTAAGTTCTCCCACTTAAAAAGATGAGAGAGGCCTGTAATTGACATCATAGGTAGACCTCAACTATGAGAGACAAAATGAGAAAACATATCCAGAAAATCACATTGTCTGATTTTTAAAGAATTTATTTGCAAATTATGACGGAAAAGAAGTATTTGGTCGATAACAAAAGTTCATCTCAATACTTTGTTATATATCCCCAAAACATCACTGCTCTAGAGGAGATTTGCATGGAGGAATGGGCCAACATACCAGCAACAGTGTGTGCCAACTTTGTGAAGACTTACAGGAAACGTTTGACCTCTGTCATTGCCAACAAAGGATATTTAACAAAGTATTGAGATGAACGTTTGTTATTGACCAAATACTTATTTTCCACCATAATTTACAAATTCTTTAAAAATCAGACAATGTGATTTTCTGGATTTGTTTTCTCATTTTGTCTCTCATAGTTGAGGTCTACCTATGATGACAATTACAGGCCGGCCTCATCTTTTTAAGTGGGAGAACTTGCACACTTGGTGGCTGACTAAATACTTTTTTTTCCCCACTGTATTTTCATTCTATATTAACACTTGCACTACGATAATGGGAAAATTCTGTACCAATGTAAAAAAAAAAAAAAAATAAAAATTTTGGTCAGAGCTGTAGTACCGTATGGTACCCATAAATATGGCCCTGTATCTCGAGTTCATAGCAGATGCAGATCCCTCAACTGCAGGTGGTTGCACAGCATGTGTTGCTTGTGAATAGGCGGCTGGAGAAAGACGTTCCATTGATCCCTTCATTGTCTAATGAAAATATTGGCCAGCCTCTGAATTGAAAAAAATGACTTGTGCTGTGTCAATGCTCTGCCCTCTGCCTGGTTATTGAAGGCATCAATGACCCTTAATTTCTTATCTGAGTTGCAGTACATTGGAGATATGGAGGAAGGGCCTAGAGCTGCAAATGTCATCACAAAAGGAAGAATTCTGCATGCAGAATGTGAAGTGGTAGAAGGGGAAAACCTCTATTGGTAGCACTACAGTAGCAACACCATCATTATGGCAACCAATAGAAATGGGAAATCTTCCACAGTTGCTAACTAATCTCTCTCAATATCGATGTATATCTATATCTTGTATAGTGGTTTCCTTTTATAACAGAAAACAAAACGCCTTGCTGGATACCAACAACGCCCAATGTGCCCCACTGCAAGTTGTTCAGGCTCCTGAGGTTCCATAGTGACTGGACATATTGTGCTGCATGTAGGGTTATTCTTCCAGTCCAATGTTATGGAATCTGTGACACCTGTGCCATGCTCCTCTGGAATCGTAGTGAGCTATTCTTACCTAGAAGCACTGCTTCTAGAGACTGTACGCGCTGTTATACTATGGGCCACAGAGCACCATGAAGAGCCATATGGAGCTGCAGGGACTCCGTGTGCCACTGTACAGCCTTCGCATCATGCAGTCATGAAGATACAGATAGACCTGTGATGCGGAAAAGCTACATGCTCAGAACCTGTACACAGTGGCGTAACTAAAGTCTTGTGGGCACCGGTGCAAACTTTTGTCCGGGGCCCCCTACCCACTTCCTACAGCAAATTCTTGATAGTGACGGTTACGGGGCCCCAAACAGTTTAATATGCCCGACAGTGTTCCCAGATAGTATTATATGCTCCACAGTGGCCCCCATATAGCATTATATGCTCCACATTGCTCCCCCCACAAACTGTATAACATGGTCCACAGTGGCAGCACACACAGTACAATATGCTCCACACACAGTGGCCCCACGCTGTATTATATGCTTCCCACAGTGGCCCCCACACAGTATTATATGCTCCCAACAGCCCCACTCTGCTTTGGTGCTATTATACTCTGGGGTCTACTCAGACCCCAGAGTATAATAATCGGAGGCCATGGGAAGGTGATAAAAAAAAAAAAAAAAAAAAAAAAACTCTCATACTCACCATGCCTTACCTTTCCTTGGCATCCTCGCTCCATCCTGCCATCTTCAGCGTCTTCAGGCCCTCTTCAGACGTTGCTGCTGAGGCCTGTGATTGAGCCTCAGTGGTGACGTGGGGGCGCACTGACATCATTAATATGCCAGGGCCTCTTTCCAATAACAGTATATATAGCGGTCGGGGAACCAGGCTTTCCCCGACTGCTATCATAGTGGTCCGGGGCCTGGCCATCTCCATCTGGCCACAGGCCCCGTCACCCACCGGGCCCGGTCGCGATCGCACCCCCTGCGACAGCGATCGTTACTCCACTGCCTGTACAGCTGCACTTGGGGTCCTCATGGGGAAAAAATAAAAGCATAAAGGATCATGGCAAAACTGCATAAAAATTGTAGTCTAATAACAATATCTAAAGAAAAGAAATTGTGTTCACAAGTCCAAATAGTTATTCTAGTTCTCTGTATGCTTTTCACTCAGAAATATTGTCATCAAGCTATAAAGTTCAGTGCCTGGAGACTGAATTACATTTTCTGCATATATAGGCACTAGTGATGGTAGCTCTGAAGAACTGTGGCTATATGTGTAAATTGTTCATTTTATTTGATGTAAATTTATTCATGAAGGCCAATTTCACACTTGCATTATACATGCAAATTTACAGCCACAAATTTTAATAATGGGTCAACAATGACCTGTATTAACAACATCATAGGAATCTATTGTGCTGTTAGTTTGGGTTATTAGACCTGTGGTCAGATCAGAAATTGTGGCTAAGGCCGAGGCCCCTTATGGCGTAAACACCGTGGTAAAAACTGTGGTCTTTTACAGTCTCTGCAAAGTGGATGGGATTGTAGTGAATCCTATCCACACATTACAGAAAAAATACCTGCAGCGGAAATGCTGCGGTTTCCAAAACTGTTGCGGTTTTGGAAATTGCAGCATGTTAATTATACCTAGAGAAACGCCGGCGGTTTCCCTATAGGTATAATTGAAGCAGAACGTCTGCACAGGAAACCTCTGCGGACTTTCTGTGAAAAGCGCTGCGGGAAAAACCGCAATGCGTTGCCACCACTTTTTTTTTTTTTTTTCTGTGACGTTTTTGCCTAAAAACAGGCATAGTAATGCACCTGTCTTGCGTTTGTATGAAATTGTATGAATTTCAGCCTAAGCTAGTCACACATAGTACATTTTCGGCCAGCTAGATGTTGAGGCAATTTGCAGAGATCAGATCAGCCATGCTAAATGGTTTTTGTCCAGCTTTCGGCCAAAATTACCAGTTTTTCCATCCAGATATGTAGGGACCTCCTTAAGGTTAGTTCACATGTGGCAGACTTTCTGCCTTGGATGTAGTTGCATATCTGCAGTAAAATCCACATGTGTTGCATGTGAACTTTCTTGCGAATTGTATTGCAAAGATTTTTACATAAGGGTAAGCATGCATATGTAAACACCATCCACATGTATTGTGTGGTGTTTTTTTTTTTTTTTTGTTGATTTGCGGTGCGCAGTCTGCAATTCCATCTTGTCTGAATGAGACTTACTCATCCAGTCCATCAGGAAGGTATGCACTTGTGCTTATACAATGTCAATGGGATGCCTAGTTAATTTTTTGGAAACTCTGGTGTTTAAATCTCATGAAGGCGGTCATGACAATGTACAGCATATGTACCCAGTGTCCTATTGTCAATAGGACTTACTATAGGTAGTGGACACTTTAGATTTTTCCTGTCACTTTACATCAGATAAAAGTTGTCTCAGTGTGACAGGAACTCAGCTGCACCCTGTATACAATGTGCTGCAGGGCTGTGGAGTCGGAGTCGGTGCCTATTTTGGTGGAGTCGGAGTCGGTATAAAATGGACCGACTCCGACTCCCAAAATATATAATAAATTGGTACAGTTAGTAGTACAATGCAGTATGTGCTGAATATATTTTCATAAGAATTTGGGAAAATGATGAAATGTTGAAAATGATGAAATGTCCTGTAAAGGTCTGTTCTATTCCTCATATAATGATGGGACTGAGTTCTGAGTGAACCTATAAGGTTTAGCAGTGCCAGGGCTGTGGAGTCGGAGTCGGTGCCTATTTTGGTGGAGTCGGAGTCGGGGGAAATTGAGGAGTCGGAGTCGGGGCTTTGGCGTTCCGACTCCACAGCCCTGATTGTGCCGATATTCAGAGAGCAATTGCACTGGGCTTTATACAGTACTGACCTCACCAAGTACACACTATGGCATATTTATGGATAACTGGGTAAAGGCCAAGTTGGTGCTACCTATAAAATGTCTACTTTAATTACCTTGTCTAGAAAAAGTTTTTAATTTTTATGTCAACCTTTTAGATATATACGTTTATTTAAAGGGGTTTCACAACATAACCATATTTTATTTTGTAAACAATTAAAAGTGAAACATTTTTGCAAGTATAAATAATTAACAATTTTGTACTGTTTTAAAGATTTTCTCCAACCATCATTGTATTCATAGGTTGTCAATGGATATGACCATGAATGCAGAAACGTTTTATGGTCTGGTATGTCAGAAATCCAGTCATGACTTCCTTATTGTGAACAGGTTATCAGGCAGCGACACTACATGTATGAGAAGATAGCCCGACCATAATAAGGAAATCATGACTGGATATCTGACAAGTCCCAGACCATAGAAAGTTCCTGTATTCATGGTTGTATCCATTGGCAACCTATCAAGACAAAAGACACCACTATTATGGTTAGATAAAATCTTTAAAACTCTGCAAAATTTAAATTATTTATATTTATAAAAATGTTTAAGTTCTTAATTGCCTAAATATGATTATGTTCATGGGAATACCCCTTTAGGCTAAGGCCCCACGTTGTGGAAAAGCAGCTTTTTTTTTTTTGTTGCGGTTTTTTGAGCCAAAATCAAGAAAGGGAAATATCTAGGAAGCTCTTATACTTCTCCCTCCTGCTCAAGCTACTCCTGACCTTTGGTTAAAAAAACCACATCAAAATCTGCAACAAAAAAAGCTGCATTTCCACAACGTGGGGCCTTAGCCTGAAAGTAATATGAAGGATATGGAGGAGAGTTTATCCATGTCAGCTAGGAACACCCATCTATGTTGCGAAGCAGTGAAAGTGTGAAGGAGAGCTTTGCAAGACCTCACTGCTTGCCACTGCAGCTGACTGCAAACCTCTTAAAGGCCTAAACTACACTGGTATCTGAATTACTTTATCAGCCTCCTAACATTTGGCCAGTGGACCAAATGTATCACTTTCTTGGAGGTACTGGTGGTAAAACATGCAGTGACTTGTTTCCATGAAATACACTGTAGACATTATGGGACACGATCCACTGTTCGGCAGACTGGAATGGTACTGTATCTTTCTCTGAATTACTTATTTTTATCGATTTGGGCTCTGGTTCTGCAGCCCTTTAATCAGTTGCTGGTGGGGGTGCCATAAGTCAGACCCCCACTGATCACCTTCGGTCAGTTGTTACAGGATTATATCTGTTTCTTTCTTCTAGATATTGTTAAACGTCCTCTTAAAAACCATGACATGATATTGGATCTGTCACCTGACAGACTAAAAAGGACGCTCAATGGATTTACCATGGAATCCTTTAGTTTTTTAGTTGTGTGATAGAGCCTTTGCAGACTTCAACTTGGCCTTATACGCATGATCATGTTCAGGTTGACGTTATGTGTGTGTCGGATTGTGTTCTATACAGTTCCATGCTGTGGTTCATAATGCATATGGTGGTATATAAAATGCTTTTACGCAGGACATCATTTTCCTCATAGTTTGTTGTGAAATAGCTTTTACTTCCCGTTTTACACAAAGAAACTGAATTTCAGGCATATATTGCATACAAAACCATCTTTACAGATGTATGTCCTGTTAGTGGTGCAGCAAAATGCATTACCACAGACTTACTGTAGATCACTTTTAGTGTTGTGTTTTGGAAGAAAGAAGTTAAAGGTATTCTATCATTGGAAAACCCATTTTTTTTTTTTTACTAACACCACATCGGAATAGCCTTTAGAAAGGTTATTCTTCTCCTACCTTTTATTTTTCTGCTCCACGCAGCAGTTTCTGAGAATTTTTGTTTTTCCGTATTTATGCAAATGAGTCTTCAGAAAGCACAGGGGGCGTCCCCTGTTCTCAAAGACGACACTCTTCTGAAGATCCAGCGCCGCCTCTCTCTTGTTCTGCTGACGCCTCTCCGCCGTGTCATCAGCCGCCGAGTTTCTGTTCAGGAACCAAAACCACATGAAAATGGTGGCTGGACATGCGTAGTCGTCTCTGTCCAATGTGAAATGGCAGAGCTAACTGAGCATGTGCGGGATTTGAATCCCAAACGGAGACTCGCCGGCGGCTGACGTGGCGGAGAGGTGTCACTATAAGAAGAGAGAGGCAGCGCTGGATTTTCGGAAGAGCGTCGTCTTTAAGCACAGGGGACGCCCCCTGTGCTTTTTGAGATATCATTTGCATAAAGAAAAATGAAAATTCTCAAACGGCTGCGCGGAGCAGAAAAATAAAGTTAGGAGAAGAATAGTCTTAGTGAAAAATGGGTTTCCCAATGATAGAATCCCTTTAAGCATTGGCCCCTTTCCACTGAGATATGTTCATACTAAATTTATCTAATTGAGCTGTTGCAAAGTTTTTTGTTAATCCACTATGTAGAGTGCAGAAATCCGGAAGCTCAGTCTCATTCATCTGAGTGGACTGAAGCTGTAGTAAGCTGTAATACCAGCTAGAGTCCTTATACACTAATATTGAACACAAGCTTGGTTTAAGGGCAGGCCAATACTTTTTGAACATGAAAGGTGTATATTTTCAGACGCACAATTCTTTTATTAAATTGCTTAGGTTTATTTTGATACACAACTGCTTTTTGTTTGATGGTACTTACAGTGAACTAAAGGGACTGTCAAGGGCACAGCATATGAACCAAATTATGCAAATTTTTTTCTTGGGTGGTGGAAGGCCAAACATGTATTTTTTTGGGTAAATTTGAGTTGTACGACCAGCATGTTTCTTTTTGGGGGACGTATATAGATTTGAAAGTTTTAGGATGGTGAGTTTCTTGCACCTCTTAACCTCATCCCTATGTTATTGTTATTAACATACAAAATAGATTAAACTAAGATTACGTTTTTGGATTTAAAAATATTGTTGGATCCTAGGGCCATGCCCAAACTTCATTTATTTTTTTTATTTTGTGCGCAGGAAGTGGTGTAGACTTCCTGTATCTCATTATTACTTATAATAAATATGTTGGGCCAACATGTCACTGGCCCACCCCACTCTGTCCACAGTCACAGAAAATCATGGGGAATGTGGTGCAAAAAAAAAAAAAAGGCCCTTACACCAAGTGTGGGCCACATTATCACCCATCTACGCAAGAAAACTGTTGTAGATGGGATAATAATCCCCCCCATGAGTCAGTGGAAATGACTGTGAGCACAGTCTGTTGATAAGAAACAGCTGACATGGGTTGTTAAAATAAATTAAAAAAGACTCATGAAATGCACTCTGACACGTTATGGACATTGATAAGTATGAAAAAAGATACTTGCACTAGGTTCACTCTAGCGTTGGCCTGTCTGTTATTCTGGTCTGTCAGAGGACCAGAACAACAGACAGGCGGACCACTGCAAAAGTGGTTACATGCAAAATTTGGTGGACCCTTTTGATTTATAATGTGGTCCATCGGGTGTAACCGGCAGAGGAAAAAGCCCTGCGTTCAGGACTTTTTCGTCCACTGATTTGAGGTGGACATTGCGATGGAGTCTCCAATGGAAGCTTTGGCGCAGATGTGAACTTGATGTGAACTTAACCCTGACTCAACTGCTTCAATGCTTTTTGTTGTATTTTGTGATAAAGTATGCTGCAGTGTCGGTGTTAAATTACACTTTGCTACTTCTGTATACCTCTACTTATAAGAATGCACGTTCTTGTCTGCAGGCCAGGAGTATCCCAAACAGGTCATGTTTTACATAGGTGATATAATTGTAAGTGCCTCAGTCTTTGCCACAAGTTTTTTCTCTATGGGATATGCTCAATTCCCAGATACTGGAAGCAGACCTACTCAAATCTGCATTGGTCAGTTCTGCTCAAACAGATGGTAGTGCCAGATGTATTACATGCCTGACCAGTGGTGCCTAGTGGACCCCACTGACATAGGCCTAATGCACAGGACCGAGTGTGCAGGCTGAGGCTCTCCCGAGGGGACATCTAATGATTATAGAGCAGGTCCTATCATATTCCGTGTCATCGGAACAGAGCGGATCGGAAGCCCCCATAGAAGTGAATGCATCACGGAAGGCACTCTTGAGTGTCATCCAAGTGCATTGCGCTGTAAAATCGGCTTAGTCATGTGTATAGGGCCTCATAATGGGATCTGTCATATTTCCACTATAGTGTCTGTTATCTTATGGGAAAAAGTAGAGCAGCATGCTATGCTGTCTTTTCTTTTGCCTTTTTTGACTGCATCTGTGACAGAGGTTCGTACCTGAGCTTCCAGTGGACATGTGAACACAGCCATAGTAATTTAAACCTTTCTGTATACATGCATACATTGTGTAAACAGAATAGTAATCGATAGAAAGCATGAAAGCCTTGCATTTCCTCAGCAACAAGAATAATCCATCACCAGCATCAATCAGAATGCCTGTTTTAGCTTGTGTAGGAGCTTTACACCAGTGACAACCTGTGTCTCCCTGTGTTGTGCTGTCTCTATTTCCACAGTCTGTATACATTGCAGACTGTGACTCCAGATCCTGTACAGAGAGAAGATCCGGCGCCAGGGTTTCCTTGCAGTTCTCTGTGCTATCACACACAGGAGAGGAAGTAACAGACATCACGGCTTCTCTGCTCATGGTAATACAGCCCTGCACACTACAAGAAGAGGCTGTCAGCACTGGAGGAAAGGAACACTGTGCACATTGGAAAAAATACACCATCGCCTTAAATCTAGAGGTCAATGGGGAGACCTGGATGCTGTGTGACCCCACTTGTTAGTTGTTCATAGAGGCTAAACCAGCTGTTACACACATCACTGCAGAGGGAAGCGGATACTGTGTTTGTGCTAAGGATTTTTTTTTTTTTTTTTTTTTTTACCATTCTTCATGTTAATGTAACCAGGGGTGCTATTGTCTTTTATGTTAACTGGATCTTTTATGTGAATGCGACAAGGGAGGCACTTTGTAGTGTCTGCCATTGCAGTGGGATAGAAAAACCTTGTTTTTCGTTTTTTTTTTTTTTTTGTTTTCTTTATTTTTATATTTACCCACACTGTGCAAAGTGGCTTGTGTAATGTAGAAGAGTGTCGCTGTTCACTGCCAAAGCAGCGTAAACCAGTAAGCTTGGATGTGCACTGCTAAATGGAATGAGATCTGCAATGTCGGAAGAGGAATTGAAAGGCATCTTGTAAGCAAAACCGCCTGCTTTCTCCTGAAGCAGTACTGTACTACGCTCAGCCGTGAGAGCCTAGATTGCATTTCGCACTACTGTCTATAGACCGATATGGAACATACTGTGGGTGAAACCACCATGAAGTAGTTAAGAAGAAACTGATGGGCTGTTGCTAAATGAAAGCTCTGTATTTCTTTCCATTCAGTCGTCTCACAGTTTTTTTTTTTTTTTTTTTTATATTTGCACCTTTCCACCTTTTGTGGAAATTGTTTTTCTCTAAGCCAGTTCTGTGATATGGACATAATGAATGAATAATGCACTTAGAAAATTATATGAGGCCTGGAATCCCAATAATATATAGACTGTTATTCTTCTGTATTTCAATGAGCTCCTCAGTCACAATATTGTAATGTAATAGATTAAATATTGCACGCTTGGACTAGCCTCTCCAGTTGGCACAACTCTTTTTGTAGCTTGTGTTTGACATTGAAGTACTTGCTGCTGCTTTTGTGACATAGTTTTTTACCATTGGGTTTGGTGATTTGTAAAGAAAAAAAAAAAATGGCAGACCTAGAAGCAGTTCTGGCTGATGTCAGCTATTTAATGGCAATGGAGAAGAGCAAATCGACCCCAGCAGCCAGAGCCAGTAAGAAGATTGTACTACCTGAACCAAGGTAAATTGGTGAAAAAAGTGCATTGGGATTGCCTTTCCAGTGGTGACTTCTAACATATAGTATTTGTCATACTCATTCCCTAAGGCTACTTTCATACTGCATTGTGCAATGTTCGTTCACCCTATGTATAAGAAAATCTCCTGCTACATATGTCAAACGTATCTATAATCTACCATGCACCCAAATGGGACCAAGATTTTCTTTTTGGGCCATCAGTTTGGTTCACATTGATATACCTTTTTTTTTTCCCACATAGGAGCCTATAGGCAATGAATGCCACTGTATGCTCCTAATGTAAAGTTATAATAGACACTGCAAAACATTGTATGAAAGCACCCTTTTATTGGAAATATTTCATTGCAAGGAACCCTTTGATATGTATTTGTTATATTCTCATAGACTAATGTAAATGTATTACCAACTTAGCATTGTATAGTAGCCCATGAAAATCTCATGTGTATGAACTTATGAATAGCCCATGTAAATTCCAAATATAACACTAACGGGATTCAGAAGAAAATGGGAAACCGTTTCCCTGAGTGAAGGTTTGGGGTTTCTCTGCATTCATGTCATGCATTCCAGATCTGTTATGGTATCAAATGTGCTGTATTAACACAGGCTGCAGGGAGACCCAGTACCCCGAGATGTTTTGGCATGTTACTGAATTCTTTGACGTGCACAGGCAGGTTGATCAGCATCTGTAGGTTCTTTGTAGGAGTTGGACACTAATAGCCACTCAAGTATATATGTTCTTCCATTCAACATTGACATTTATAACTAGATATTCACACGCTGGCTGTGTAACATGACAAAGGATTGCTATAAAAGTGATGCACCTGACTACTTCTTGTATGTATGCCATCAGGAACATAACAGTAATTTGGCTTAGTAGATATACACACCATCAGTAAGTATTTAATTTGTTTCTTTCTTACATTAAATGTTAACCATAAAAATAGGGCCACCAACCAAAGACTTGCTCCAATTTCATTATATAAAGCCTGTTCAGGCCCTGGCACTGTGCTCTGCAAATGCGGCTGCTGGGAAGTTGGGCTTGCTCATTGTGAATATTTAGTGGGTTTGGGATTTTTCTTATTAAATGCTGTGGATTTCAGGAATTTAGATGAGCAATTAAATCGGAGTGCAATATTTGACACATTGTCAACTTGGTGCAAATGAATGTAAATATGTGCGTGTTATGCCTGGAGAGTAGTGAGAAGTGGTGCGGATGGCATGACTCGGTGTGTGTGTGTGAATCTCACCACTATCTCTGATGTCATAAATATGCCAATTGCTCAAATCGCCATGGTTTCTTATGTTTCTGAAATGTAGGACTATGCATTGACCATAGAGCTAGCTTTTCTAACTCAAGTCTGTTATATGAAAAAAAAAAAAAAAAAAAAAAAGCGTACTAGTTAATCTTTACTGTGTATAGTACTGAAATTGTAAGTATATTTTATGGGGCGCATATTATCTACTATCTATTAGATGTGAACCCTGGTATTGGAGATTTTGGCCACTGCTCTTCTAGTGCTCTTTTATTTGATCACTGTTGCTTGTTCTTATGAGATTTGCATATACAGTATAAGAACTCAATAATAAAATTCTGTATTTGTGATCATTCCCTTTTTAAGCCTGAACAACCTTTACAGATAGGGTAAAGATTGAATTACAGTGGGGAAAAAAAGTATTTAGTAAGACACCAATTGTGCAAGTTCTCCCACTTAAAAAGATGAGAGAGGCCTGTAATTGTCATCATAGATAGACCTCAACTATGAGAGACATAATGAGAAAACAAATTCAGAAAATCTAATTGTATGATTTTTTTTTTTTTTTTTAAGAATTTATTTGCAAATTATGGTGGAAAATAAGTATGTGGTCACCTACAAACAAGCAAGATTTCTGGCTCTCACAGACCTGTAACTTCGTCTTTAAGAAACTCCTCTGTCCTCCACTCATTACCTGTAGTAATGGCTCCTGTTTGACATTATCAGTATAAAAGACACCTGTCCACAACCTCAAACAGTCACACTCCAAACTCCACTATGGTGAAGACCAAAGAGCTGTGGAAGGACACCAGAAACAAAATTGTAGACCTGCACCAGGCTGGGAAGACTGAATCTGCAATAGGCAAGCAGCTTGGTGTGAAGAAATCAACTGTGGGAGCAATAATTAGAAAATGGAAGACATACAAGACCACTGATAATCTCCCTCGATCAGGGGTTCCACGCAAGATCTCACCCCGTGGGGTCATAATGATCACAAGAACGGTGAGCAAAAATCCCAGAACCACACGGGGGGACCTAGTGAAAGTCCCAGCTTTCTGCAGGTCAAACGTAACAAAGGCTACGTCAGTAACACACTACACCGCCAGGGACTCAGATCCTGCAGTGCCAGACATGTCCCCCTGCTTAAGCCAGTACATATCCGGGCCCATCTGAAGTTTGCTAGAGAGCATTTGGATGTTCCAGAAGAGTATTGGGAGAATGTCATATGGTCAGATGAAACCAAAGCAGAACTGTTTGGTAGAAACACAACTCGTGTTTGCAGGAGAGTGAATGCTGAGTTGCATCCAAAGAACACCATACCTACTGTGAAGCATGGGGGTAGCAACATCATGCTTTGGGGATGTTTCTCTGCAAAGGGACCAGGACAACTGATCTGTGTACATGAAAGAATGAATGGGGACATGTATCGTGAGATTTTGGGTGCAAACCTCCTTCCATCAGCAAGGGCATTGAAGATGAAACGTGGCTGGGTCTTTCAGCATGACAATGATCCCAAGCACACCGCCAGGGCAACGAAGGAGTGGCTTCGTCAGAAGCATTTCAAGGTCCTGGAGTGGCCTAGCCAGTCTCCAGATCTCAACCCCATAGAAAACCTTTGGAAAGAGTTGAAAGTCCGTGTTGTTCTGCGACAGCCCCAAAACATCACTGCTCTAGAGGAGATCTGCATGGAAGAATGGGCCAACATACCAGCAGTGATTTTCTGGATTTGTTTTCTCATTTTGTCTCTCATAGTTGAGGTCTACCTATGATGTCAATTACAGACCTCTCTCATCTTTTTAAGTGGGAGAACTTGCACAATTGGTGGCTGACTAAATCCTTTTTTTTTTTTTTTTTTTCTTCTCTTCCCCCACTGTATATTCTTAACTCTTTCTTTGTTCTCTGGAATTAGTGTGGTCCCAAGAGGTCAGACCCTGGTCACACGGTTATGATACATTCTCAATATACAATGCAGACAAGGTTTAAAGATGGTGGCTTTGACTTCATCTATGTGCTGGGGTTTCTCTTCTATATATTTCCATGGATTGAGATGCTGCTAGTTTTCTACAGCAGAAAAAAAAACCGCATCAATGGCAATTTTTTGCAAAAAATCTGCATAATTTCTGCGGTAGAAAATGTGCATTGTCCTCAGTCCTGTGAGAACATACCCTTTAAAGGATTTATCCACCTTTTTCTAAATTAATGGCCTGTCCTTTAAAGGGACTAAAATTGTTGATGACCTTTCCTAAGAATAGGTCATGGGTGAGTGCCTGGCCCTCATACAATTGGTTTTGTTCAAGTTGAAAAATCCAGCTTCATGAATTTGTACCAGCCAGGTGGAATTTTTCTGCCTCCCTCACTTCAATGGGACGTATCAAGATTGAGCTTGACTCTTATGTTTTTTTACAGTAGCTGAAAAAATCAGCCAGAGCAAAAAATCATTGTCTGCCTTCCATTGAATTGAATGGGAAGCAGATTTCAGACGGAGTTTGGAGCTTATTTTGAGTCTGAATCCAGTCATCCTCCATTCATTCTCTTCATCACTGTGGTCATGTAGGAGGAATGGTAGGATCAGGACCCACTTTCTAATAATTGGTGAGGTCCCCATCGATCAGACATTGTCACCTGTCATTTGGGTAAGTGAAAACTTCCCTTAAGTATTACAGTATACTGTGCATTTAATAGGCTGCCACCCATCAGTGTTTTAGCTGATACTAAATCTGAATACTTGTAAAGTTTTATTATGTATTTTCTATGTTATTGGTGCTGGTCATCTTGTGAGATGTAGACGCTATTAGGTGGATTACAGTACACTCCACTTGTGTGATAAACACATCAGCAAAGATGAACTCCCTGAGTATTCAACACATTGCAAGCAATTTTATCACAGAAGAGACATTATAATTCCTTCTCATCTGAGACCGCACTAGTACTATGGGTATCTGGGTAATATTTGCTGTTGGCACGTCTGTGTGATGACATTTATTTACTGTAGTGTGTCCTTCTGGGATAAGGTGGCCTTTTCTAGCAATCATCCTCTCAATGCATTTCACAAGAGGGTGTTAAATTGTGAATAAAACATTATAGTGTACAACAACATTATACACTACTGTACATATACAGATGAAACTGTGTGTGTGCATGTTCCTTGGTCTCTGGTGAAGAAGATCGACCTGAGGAACTGCATTTGCGTATTACTTACAGTATGCTCTATAGGTGAGGTAATGGGCTGTACTGCCTCATATGCCATCTGTAAGCTCTGTTTCAGTATAGTGCCAGTGGCAGGGAGTGGGACCTATTTCAGTACTTAAGGTGCAAGGGTTACCGCATGACAATAAATGTGTTTGGTAATAATTTTTTTTTTTAATGTTTAGAACCCTCCCTGGAGGCAGCATTTTGGAGGCACACACTTCCTTCCTGTATATTTAGTACAGCGGGGTGAGTGCACTTTGTCATCTGAAATGAACAGAACTTAATTGCCAGAAATGTCATCCATTTTTACAGTCTACAGGAAGTGACACAGGTTAACCTTCACCAGATACCAAGGGACATGGGCGCACACACAATTTGGTATGTGCATCTACAGTAGTGTATAATGTTATGCTGCTATACTACTATATGTAAACATCCAGCAGTACAATAAACTGCTCTATTGACCAAGGTGAAAACTGCAATATTTGAAGTTTTATTTATGGGAATAATAATACAAAAATGAAGAAAAAAAAAACAAAACTTTTTTTTAGTAAATGTATGATAAAAACCTCATGTAAATAACGTTATTCTCTGGCAATTTATTTTCTTTCCAGCCTTAAATCGTTTTGGGTTTTTTTTTTTTTTCATACTGATGACCTATCCACATAAGTGTATTATCTGTGGGAGTCCGACATCCCGACCCTGTACAGCTGTTCTGGCAGTCTCTAGGTGACAGAAGCTACTGCAGTGGACGGGGAGCACGTGCACACTTCTCCTATTCAAGTAATAAATATATAGGAGCAGTGTTGCTCCTATTTCCCTGAACCACTGCAACACAGTGGATGGGGCTGCAGCGCCACTTCTATTACCTGAATAGGAGCAGACTGCATGCACTCCCCATGCACTGTAGCAGCTTCTGTGCCCTGGAGGCTGTTGGAGCTGCTCATCTGTGTGGGGTGCGGAAATTGGATTTCCACATATCACATACTGGTGACCTAATGTGTGGATAGGTCATCGCTATGAAAAATCTATTTAGGGCCAGAATTTTACAGATGTTTCTAGATTCACACATCACGGATACTGAAACGGGCAGTAATGCACTCCAAAGCTTTTTTCCAAATATATATATATTGCTATTCATTTTTTTTTTTTTTTTCCCCCCTACCCTTTCTTCCCCTTCCCCCCCCCCCCCAATGTGCAAGCAGTAATACAAACAAGAGGAAGTTGTGTGACTGCTTCTGTGGAAGAGTAAAGGGCAGGAGTGGGTGATGGGTGATACCACTGGTTATTTGTAAATGACCAAATCTCTTAAAGGGCCAGAGCCAATACATATTGGTAGGGTGGTAATGTGAATGGAGAGAGGAGAGATGTAGGAACAGAATCTCTGATGTTTTGTAAAAGAGGATGTGCAGACAGTACTATGACAGACAGGGACAATAATAATATTATGACTAGTAAGGAAAACAAGCCTTGAAGGTGTATTCAAGATGGATTAAGGCAGAGCTGGTTTGGTTAGTAGAGGGATAAAGAAGTGAATGAAGGAATATAAAGTATGTGTTAATGAGGTAAGGACAATGGATTGAGCAAGGCAAGTGTTAAGAAAAAAATGTGATACCATTGTGACATCCAGTTGCTAGATTTCTTTTTCTTTTCCTTCGGGTGCCAAGATTGTATATGTTGGTATCATATTATATGTGTGTGTGTGTGTGTATGTGTGTGTGTGTATGTGTGTGTGTTGTATATATATATATATATATATATATATATATATATATATATATATTTGTTTTTTTTGTTTCCAGCTGTGTAGAATTCTGCTGGGCTATTACATACAGATACAGGTTTTACCTGGGTACTGTGGTGAAACCCCCCTCCGGCATGTTACTGCTGCGGCTAATCGCCAGTCTCAGCAGTCACGTGATTGGCTGCAGCAGTGAGGAGCTCTCGATGTGACTACTAAGGTTGTAGCAGTCACGTGCAATGGGCCTCTGTCCTCAGTAGCCGGGTAAATCAAGCCTGCCCAGGTGAATGGAAATCATGGCGTTGGAATGGGCAGGTGAGTAGTACTTCTTATTTTGAATTTAAAAGACTATGGCTACAAAAGGGTTTATCCAGCAATGTTTATCAAACAACAAAATGAATGTGACCGGACAGCTCTTTTCTGGTTGAGTGGACATGATACAATTAGAAACATTTTAACTATATTCTGATATTTTTCTGAATAATCTTCTAAATTGGCGCCTCTTTGCTTTGCTGCCGCTAAGATTGTGTCAGCCTCTGCCGCCGCAGCGTGGCACAGTGATTGGAGTGAAATGTGTTAATATGCAGCGCTAGTTCTTTGTAAATTGGACACATTTTATTTCTCAAAAGCAAAGTGTTTTAACTGTAAGATAAAGAGATTTGCCAAAGGTCAGACAGATCTGGCACCAGTTTTCAAAACAATCTAGGCTCGAAGGCTTAGCTCTCCCTTATTCCATTTGTCCTACTTGATTTATACAGGACTTTAGATATCGAAATGCCTGCGATTGTGATCCCTGTAATAGATAGCTGTCTAGTTTATATATGTGTGTGTTATTCTCTGAAATCTATGGTGTGTGTGTATCCGTGGAGTAGAAAATGGACATTTGTATAATAGTATATTAGAATGTATTGCAGTGGGATACTACAATGAAAATGTTCAGACAAATACAACTCAGTGTATAGTAATATCTCATTGTAAATCTCTAAAATATATTAGTTTCATTTTTTAAAAATAAATATTAAAGGGGTTTTCACTGCTCATGCCCAGTATCCTATATTCCTTTTTTTTTTTTTTTTTTTTTCTGCTCACTTGCAAGTCTCCATCTATATCTAGGCTCTGACTTGCTATTTATGCGACAGTGGCAATGGCCCTGGAAGTCTGGTGTTAAACAGCACATGTGCTGTGCACTGGTTCCCTGCTGTAGCAACCCATAGATAATGTTGGGGGCATCATATGTGTCTGTCAATACAACAGGGCTGGCTTAGTACTGATGCACCTAGATACTTGGGGAGGTTCAGATACTCTGAGGACAATTTAGTATCACGAGTTACCATGTGGCGCATCAATAGATATAAATTTAGAAAGGTTTGTACATTTTATGCAGTGTTTTAGGAACTATTTGCAGGGGTAAAAATTGGTGACAGGTTCTCTTTTAAAGTGTCAGCTCAGATACCCCTATTAAGCTAAGTATAGCACTATCATACCGCTGCTATATAATTTGATCCTGGAAATGTAGAGAATTATTACTTTTAATATATATGTAAATGAGGTGCTCAGAGCATCAGGGATGTGTATTCTTGGGCCTGAGCATCCTCAATCATGTTGTCTTGCTGACCAGTCCTTCCCTAAGCCCCACACTCTGAACACAGGCCGACATTATCTCTAGTGTTCAATGTGGGTGGGGGAGTGGAGCTGGGCGCCAAGATGGTGTGATTGATGGTGCTCAGGCCCAGGAATACCCACCCCTGATGCCCTGAGCACCTCGTATACATACAGATGAAAAGTAAGAATTCTCTCCATTGCTAGGATGAGATTACACAGCAGTGGTATGATGGCGCTAGCGCTTAATTACACTACATGGAGCTATGCTTAGTTTAACAGGGTTATCTGAGCTGGCACTTAAAAGGGACCTGTCACTTCTCTAGACATACACACTTTCTAAAACATTTACTGTATTTTTTTTAAGAAACATTCTGGGGCATCTTTTCTTAAACTATGGGGCACATTTATTAATCGTCTATGCTACTTTTGTGATGTGAAAAGTTGCATCTATTTAAAATGCCACTTTAGACAAAAACTCTTACACCGCCCTTGCCACTTTCCTAAAAGAGTGAGTGACCAGGGATGTGGTGTGGGTGGGGTCAGTGGCTCTGCCAGACTCATGGTCATTTTCGCCAGTTTATCGGTGTAAATGATGCCTGAAGTCTACACCACCTTTGATCTGGTGTAGATTTCAGTGCAGCTGCATGGCCTAGAGGATGATGCATCTGATTTATGAGAGCCATCTTTTGGCGGTGCAGGGTTCATCAACACTGCTCTACTACATGCCAGTCTTGTTAAATCCCTTCCTATGTGTTTTGCACGCTCCTTGGTACCCCATTCTGGATGTTCTGATTTGTTAGTGTTCTCTTGCACACTGTCTAATCAGAGCTGCCCATGCCATACTGTATAGGGTCACCCCTTTGACAAGAGGAATGGTAGCACTCATTTGTCAATTTTACTTTTTACGAACAAAAGCTGGAGAAATAAATTTTTTATATTTTGTTTGGATTGCAAGTATTTACTGAACAAAAACCTGTCTGGAGAGGTGGCAGGTTCACGTTTGTATTGTAGAATATAGTTGCCTTTGTACAATGCAATTCTTAGATGAACTATTCGGGGTTAGCGCTCACATACCTCCCAATCGTCCTGGACAGTGGGAGGTATGTTGTGACTTCAACTCACCGGCTTCTGAAGCTGTCCGCTCCCTGCATTATCACTAAGCCATTATTTCTGTTCCCAACAGGCAGGAGTGATGTAGTAATGTCCCTACATTGCATCTGCGGCTCCAGCGGACAAGAATGCAGGGGACCAGGCAGAGGGGAGTATTAGCTTTATTCATGGGGGGGGGGGGTTTGTGGGGTCACCTGTAGGAGGACATTACAATGTTTGGGATATTATACTGTAGGGGCTACAAGGGAACAATATACTTTTGTGGGAACCAAGGGGCACACATGATACTCTTTCGGTGTCTCTTTGAGTGGAGGCACAAAGATAACTGGCTACGGGTGGGATGGGTGGAACCAAAGTGGAGGTGGTCAGGGTTTACTATACCTAAATTTGTTGCGTAGCGCAGATTTTGTCCATCTTTCCTTGCTTGAAGGTTGGGAGGTATGGTCTTACCCCTCACCTCTCAGGACAGTGACAGGTAGCTGTCTCTTGTCACATATCTGAACAATCACCATGATAGATGTATTGAATAGTGGCATGCATTAGTAATGGAAACCCCAGATTTTCCATCTCATCTGTGCTTGGCATATTTCTCAGGTAGAACTTTAGGACTGGTGACAAGACAATTGCAATTGTGCCGTTAATAATTTTCTTTAGCTTATTACATGAAAGGCCTCATGAGGAAGAAGAATCCTCCTTAGACTTTGGCAATGATGTCAGCACATGGAGATGCGAGTTTAATTGCTTCTTAGTGTTACCTTTAGGGACTTTACAGAGCATATACATTAAAATTTAATAATCTGTTATAATAGATTGTGCATATGCTGCTGTTATTAGGCCGGTAGTGTCATGGATATTATGATGAATAGATGCTAGCAGCTTTGCTATTGGTATTTGTTATTTTAAATGTGTGCCGTGAAAAGGGCAGCCATGTTCTTTGTATGTATATAACACCATTGTTGTGTAAATTGATTAGGAGTTTGTTTTTAATAATTGGAGGTACACTTTTAAGAAGTGGTTGGAAGGCTTGTTTATTAATATCGGTATATGTTTGTTAGATCATTCTGAGCTGACTTTTTATTTTTCTTATCTCTCCTGGGTATAGTTGATACATTTGAGTTGCGTTTTAGCAGGGGTAATCTGAATGATTTGCAGAGGGGGATAAAGCAATGGGCCTTCTGGTCTTGCTGTCGCGACCCCCAGCTCAGCCATTTTTGGCTTTCGGCATTAGTGTCATCGTTTCATAGTGATGGTTGAGAGTTGCTGCAACAGTGTGCCATTAAAATGTATGGAACACTGCTGTAGTAACTCATCTAACTGCTGCTTTGAAAGAGACTGCAAGTGAGCACTGCAGCTCTTGGCGCGTAAACAATGCGGTCAGATAAAAACAGCCCATGAGAGGATTTTATGTTAAGAATTAGCCATCAATATTATAAAAGTGGATAAAAGTTTATATTTTGAGCTGAGCACCCATTTGATTGAGATCTGTTCTTACCCATCCATCCTGACCCTACCCCATACACATTCACTTATCTCTTGTGATGTGATAACGTAGGTGCCCATCTAGTTTCAAGAAAGAGACCGCTATTCCTCCTGACTCCCTCATACACACCTGACTGTCTGTGTTCTCAATAGGGAGAGGGGAATAAGATGCTGCTAGACTCTTCTTAGGTTTATCTTTCATGAGTGCAAAGGACTGGGCACCTTGAAATCCAAAATGACCAATTCTTCCCCTAACATCTGTCATCCCATTCACATTAGTTGTTTGGCTGGTCCTGTCAAAATCTGTGGATTTGGCTGTAATGCACATGGCCACCTTTGTAATAACACTGTACATATTGCATTTATAGCATACATCTAACTGCAAATTTAAACACTCCTTTGGCATATGTCTGTTCATTTGGAGTCTATGGAAGGGTTTGGTGTATGCAAAACACGAGATGTGAACATGGCCTTATTTGGACATGGTTTTGTATTTGCTAATGTTAAAGCTCCTGAGCTTGGATGTCAGTGTGTGTGGGAGGGGGGTACTTTTTATTTTATACTTTTGTTACTGTCACTATCTAATGGATTTGTATTGAGTTATCAGACTGAGCTACCAGTAAACATGAACTATCTTGCTTCCCTCTTTACTACTTAGCTTGAGTTCCTCCTTAGCTTGTGGTTGTGCAGTGGTATGGGGTCTGACTCATAGTTATGAGCAATTTTGATATAACAGTGCAGAAAGGAGGAAGGTGCTGTGTGTTTGCCATAAAAGCATAAAACATGCACACTCATCTGAAATATAAAATTAGAAAGCAAGAGGTCTACTATATTGCTTTCAAGTTTCCATGTTCATTTCCCCTTTGTCCTATGCACTTAAGTTACGGTCACATCTGCATTAGGCCTCATGTACACAATCGTACTTTTCATCCACAATTCCAGATCCAAGTACAGACGCATTCATTTGTATGGGCCCACATACACAGCCGTAGTTCTTGCTGCTGTGTGTTCGGGACTTAAATATAGAGCTGGTCCTATACCTGTCTGTATTTGAGGCTCGGTCTGGGTATGGGTCAGTGAAAATCAAGGATACCAATCCGTGTGTTATCCATGCCGCTTTTACTGACCCGTACACTGTTGTGTGCGTATAGCCTTAGTCTATCAGGCGCATAGTCCAATTAATATCACAGTCTAAAATGTCCTGCAAGCGTGCCTTTTTTTCCAATGATGTCAGGGACAAAAACTGCAGATTCCTGACAGACCCCACTAGTTATAACAATGGATCCCAAGGGACCCTATTGTTATAACTCATGAAATGGGTTGGTCTTTATTGTTACTCTGCTCTACAGGTCCTTTGATGGACCAGAAGAACGTGTTCTTACACTATATGCCAGTCTGTTATTTATATTGTTTGCTTTTCTATTACAGGAATAATTATAGCTCTCTTAATATTACCTTTGCAATGTTTTCTTTACCCACAATTCATTGGTAGTTATGTTGCACTTGTTTTTCAGCATAATGATTTTCATCTTTTCCTTCTAGTTAGGTCTAGGATTAATCTGTAATGTGTGAACAATTGTTGCATTTTGGAAATAAGTTTTCTTAGGGCCCATTAATATAAGCATACTAAATATCCATGTGCACCTGAGTGTACACAGAACACTGACATATTGGGGCAGATATATTAAACTGGTCTAAAAGCAAAATTGTCTTGCTTGTCCATAGCAACCATTCACAATGCTGCTTTTTTTTTCAGGAGTGGAATACAAAATGTAAGCTGTGCTGTGATTGGTTGCTATGGGCAGTTAAGACCATTTTGCTTTTAGGCCATTTAAATAAATTTGCCCCATTGTAGCCAGTGGGTCAATTTACATGTTCAGTGTTTTTGAGGGACCAGTTTTTAACAGACAAAACAATGATTGGATATCTGAATAAGCCCCAACAGTGATAATACTTTTTAGTAATGTCAGTTTTTGAAGGAATCGGAGGGGATGTTCGCATGAAGAAAAGGGGACTTTTTTTTAAAAATTGTAATCCCCTTTTATTATACGCTTTTATTTTTTGCGTATGGCGAGCCTCTCACCTTGCTTTTGTTGCCATAAATGTGAATATTTCAAGGAATGGAATAGAGCAATGTGTACCATATTACTAGCTCCGTGTGTATGCCGAGTGTCATGGGGCAGATTTATTAAAATGATCTAAAACAAATACTGTCTTAGTTCCCCATAGCAGCCAATAATAATGCAAATTTCATTTTTCAGGAACAGAATCTAAAATGAAAGTTACATTTTGCTTTTAGAACTTTTTAAGAAATCTGCCCCTTTCTATTTGCTTACAGGGCTGTGGAGTTGAATCCTGGTTTTTGGGTGAAGTTAGTCAGAAAAAAGTTGCCAACTGCAGCTTAAAAATAAAATCACAGTTTTTAATTGGATTATACAATTATTGGTATTGTATAATTAGACCCATAGTTTGTTGCATATCTACTTTTCATAGGAATTTTTGTGAGCTTCTGACTGACCTTGGATGTCAGTTGGAGTCGGGCTGTGGAAAAATAGTCGGTGGTTTGGCCTTCCCACCCCACGGCCCTGGTTTATTATCTTCTCTGATCATACAATATTTTCTGCCCTGAGCGCAGAGCAGTTCTGCAGCTTCGCTTTTATGTTACAAATTTTCGGGGCTTTTTCCAATATAGGTTTTAGTCTTTTCAAAGCAAAATTCTCATGAAACTTTTGTATATAGAAATGTCCATAAAATACCCAGGCAGCAGATACATTAAAGTGAAATAAATACTTAGTGATTTATCTGTGCAGCTGTGTCTTTCAGCGTCCGTCTGCTGCAGCTTCCCTGTGGCCTAGTACATTGAAGGCTATTTTTGGGTTGTTTTGACTTGTTTTGGATCACATGGAAATCGCATGTGTGTTTTTGCTTTCTTTTTTCCATCGATTGTGCTGATATGAGTTGCTGTTTTATGTGCATAAGAGATGATAGAAAAAGTAACCTCAGTTCTGCTAAAGCGCATCCTGTCCAGCATGTTCTTCATATGTTTAGGCCTTGTTTGAGTGTGGCCTATTTTTTTTTCCTTTTTCACCCTGCTTTTCTTACGCTTCCTGTTGGAACAACTTCATTTTCCACATTAAACATTACTATAAGACTTGTGTAATGATGTTGATTCATTCTTTTAGGGTTTATACAAAATATAATGACGGGCCCGGGCAATAGACTCCTAAGGGCTCTGAGAGTGCGCTGTTGCACCCGAGCCGACTTCATATAAGTGCATGATTACATGTTCGCTTCTGTTGCAGTTTCAGGTTCTTTTCAGTTTGTTCACCTCTTTTGTTCTCATTTCATGTCAAAATATCTTATTATGTAAGCGCTCCATAGAAGCACTATTTTAGCTTTTTACTGTTGACTGCCTGCTTTGTTCATCCTGAACATTACCGCACTAGACAATTGCCTGCTAATGTTAGGAGTGTGAGGGGAAGCATCAGGTTTCATAATACATGTCCCTTGTGTGCCACATGAACTGCGTCTGTATGACAGTGGGGCTTCTTTCTTCTGCTGTTTTATGATGCTAGGGGTACTGTGAAGGTCTTTTCTCACTAGACTGTCATTTGCTATGTCTTTTTCATTGTGTGTCTGGTTTTGGTACTTTTATAAATTTCAGGCTCCAAGTGCTTCCTGGTGAGTTAGATTTTGTCTGCTACTTTTCATTAAGAAGGGCCATATCTATGCATGTTTGCGTTTCTTCATTATGAATACAATTATGTTGTATTCATAATTGATGAGTTAACTTCACATTTGGATTGTCTTGCATATTGCTAAAAATCCATTAAATCTACTGGCAAACTTCTCAGGAGCAGCCGAATCTTCCCCACTGCTAACTTATGACTGTATTATCTTCTCCAAAGTAAAAGCACACATCCAAAACTGACTTACGTTATAGTGACCCACATTTTTGCTTTTTAACCCACTTTTACAAATATAAATGATTTCAAGCCATGTGACCATTATATCAACATTTTAATGCTTTGAGAACTGATGTTATTAGGGCCCTATTTACACCACGATATGTAGACTATGTTGGAAGTATACTTTGAGATGACACCTGTAGCTGCAGTGTCAATTTTGTATAGCAAAGTGGGCCATGTCTCTCATTCAGGCCGCCCCCTCCAAATATAGACCTTGCACTAGGTACAGACTCCAGTATCATACTCCATCACCGCTGATACCCATAGACTGCTTTAGTGACTTAGCTGGTTATGGTCTCTCCCGATCCCCAGCATCAGTGCCACTATGTTACTCTATTGATGTTACCGATGTCCCCATTGTGTTGGGAAGTTGCCGACTAAGGCTTTAAATTTAATATTTTGAATAAAAAATATATTTTTAATTCTATTACACAATTATTATTGTATATTTTGAATGAATTAGAAGATCTTTACTGCTTCTGACTGACCATGACTATCAGCTACTTGCGATTGGTGGTTTGGCCTGCCAACTGTATAGCCCTTTCACAAACATTAATGCGAATTGCCATTACAGCTATGGAGGGACACTTATAAAATATGGTACAAGTAAATAAACATTGACAAGTTAAAAAATATCCAATAACCACCAAATATACACTGGGGCAAAAGAGCATGAATGAGCAGATCTGGAGATCGACTTTTAAGTACCATCATTACAAGATAGTAATGTGTGTGTGTGTGTGTGTGTAAATGTGTATATATAGATACACACAGTAAAATTTTAAGGATATGAATAAGAGACTCCCTAATTGTTGTTGTTCGCTGCTTCTACATTTCTTCTGAGATTAGTAGAAGGAGAACCCTTTCAGGAAGTGACTCTTGTTCAGTCTGTATTACCCCAAGATCTCCTGTGGAAGTGGAAAACTTGTGCTATATTCGCCGACGTGGCCCACCTGATGCATATGATGTTCATTCTTTTCAATTCAGTAATGCCACAAAACTGACACGATTGCATTGATAAATGCGCCACCGCTGCATTTTATTGAACCCTTCACAGGGTAAGATTACCTGGATAACCTAATTGAAATCATATCTTTAACATGTGATAAGTGATCTGGCAGTGTTGGTGTTCATATGAAAGTCAATCTAGCTGACTTTTTTTTTTTTTTTTTCTCCGTAAATTGTTGACAGAATGAAGCAGGTATATCATCTTGTTGATCATGGTATTTAGACGTGGGCAGTTTGCCAGCTGTAATACTGCAGTAGTACCCTACTTTTGCATGTGTCTGATAAGTTACTTGGGAAGGTGAGATGTGTGTGGATCATCCCTTGTTAAAGAAGCACTCTAATGAAAGTGTTTGTTTTTTCTGTCCCTGTTTGAAAATGAGTCTGTGTGTAGTGTAATACTGTTCAATAACTTATTGACAGCTTTATTGTGGTAATACAGGTGCTTCTCAATAAATTAGAATATCTAGATTCTTTACACACAGAGTGTTCTATTTCAATTGTTTTTTATTTCTGTAAATATTGATTATGGATTACGGATAATGAAAACCCAAATCTAAGAAAATTTTAAAAAGTTCAGTATTGTAAATTCAGTGTGTCACCTGCCAAGGTTTCCTAAGCCTTTAAATGGTCCCTCAGTCTGGTTCAGTAGGACACACAATCATGGAAGACGCTGATTATGAATTGTATTACTGAAATGAATGTTTCAACGATATTCTAATTTATTGAGATGCACCTGTATGTGCTACCTTATGAAGCACTGATCTCATGTCTTCTCCTCTGCACACATAGGGGTGAGATTTATTAAGACTGGCGTTTTTCTTTGCCAGTCTTAATCCGTTCAACCACTGTCGTCAGATGTGTCTGAAATATTTATAGGCTTCAGTGGTGAGTAGGGTGCAACATGACATCTTTGGTGCAAAAAAGAACTGTGCTTCCACCTTTATGTCTGTCTATGGCAGAAAACTGGCATAGATGGGTTAGTAAATTCCCCCCAGTGTTTCCTGTATGAACAGGAGGTCAAGCTCGCAGTGCAGGTTTATTAGAGCCTTGACTTCCACAATCCTGTATTGTTTGATTTCCTGTTCACACAAGAAACTCTGTGTGCATCTGAGAAGCAGAGAGAGGAGGCCGATGCTTTGGAGTGACATAATAAAGTTGTTGGTAAGTTGGTTAGTAACTCGTCCTAGTAACATTAAACTTCAAAGTGGGGGACAAATATTTTCATGTATAACTGGAGTACTTCTTTAACAAGATTCTTCTGATTTATATTTTGTAGGGACTGAGGAAACTAGTTCTAGTGCATATCCAATGTCATCTTCGTGTCACATTTGCTCTGTACCTCTGTCCAGTATTCTAACTGGAAGCAATGGTTCTCCGAAGACATGCTGTAGGTCTTTGTCTCTTCATCTTGCTTGTTTTCAGTGTTCCTGTTGATAACTTTCCACCCTATGGGCAGTTATGCCATTGGATTAGATTAAATTATAATAACTGAATTCCTAACTGATTCAAGACATGTCAAGCGAGATAAAACAGATCTGGTACATGATACTGAAACTGTTGCATTTTCAAGAGTTTGGTCGATTTCAGATGAATTTGAGATCCTTTTTAGAGGAGGGAAGAGATACGATAGAGGTTATAGTTACTCTTTTAAAGCAAAAATATGATTTACCCTTGATAACTTTTTAACAGTGAACTTCAATGTTAAAAAAAAAAAAAAAAGTAGAAGTATAGTGTGCGGAGTAATATAAATGAGAAGAGAGAAGCAAAACCAGAAAGACGAGTGTTTAACACAAAATGCAACATGGCTTTTGGAGACCGCTGCACTACTTAGGTATCCAATTTTACATTTTTCGGTGACCAGAAATAAAAACTTGTGTGCACTAAATGCAAAATGTTAGGCTTTAATTAATTAATTTTTTTCTTAATTTCTCATATAATAGGTTGCACTGATTATGTATTGCAATGTATTATGTGGTATGGGCTGAATTGACGGCAGTGTATAGTGCTTCTGGCACAAACTGATAGCCCTATACTGAGGTAGACCTGGGGGACCTTCACTAGGCCCCTGGCTTCCATGTACAGACATTGGTTGAGTTTGTGGTGCTGCTGATGCCTAGAACTAGTTAGATGCTGTGGTTGCCACTGGCCACAGCATCTAAAAGGTTAATGCTGCCAGATCGGCTGTCATTGCCCTTTCACTAACGGCCACAACCACATCTGCTGGAAGTTTGTTCCAAGCCTCAATATTTCACTGAATATTGGGAGTGCTTTACTAACTGTACAATATTTTATGATATTCTGAAATGCTTATAGCATTATTTATTTTAATATTGCTTGTCCTGAGCCTAGGTTAATGTAAATTATGGAACACACAAGTTCCTCTATTTTTTTTTATTTATTTTTTTTTCCCCCTTTTTTTTTTTTTTTTCTTTAGGTCATGTTTTGTTCTTGTTTTTGGAGTTTTTATTTCTGTGTGTGTGGTAAGCTTGCATAATAGCTGCACATTTTGCTTTAGAAAAACAGTGAGTACTAGTAGCAGTTCTAGTAACTATTATTACAATTAATAACCTTTGTATTTTCATAACCTTTTTATTAAACAAATTTTTATTAAGTTTTACACAACATTTTTCAAGAGTGTTTTTTCATACATTTATTTTCCCTTTAATAAAGTTCATGAAATGTAAAAAACGAAAAAGGCAAGAAAATCTATGCTGTTTTCTCATATTTTGCTACTGGCCAAACTTCTAGCCTCAGTGTTTTTCACAGTGACAACGCCCAGAAATGCTCTTTATGTGAAACCATTTTTAACATGTATATTTTAGGACAGAGCTCCAAGTTGCCATATAGCACAAGATATGTTTTTGCTGTGATCTAAAGCAAACGCTTAGGCCTCCTGCGTGACCAAAGTTTTTATCCGCAATTGTGGATAAAAGGATGGACCCATTAATATCAATGGGCCTACATTGCAGTTTTTGCGGCAGTATCCAAGGACAAATTGTGAAGCATGTCTAATTTTTGCCTGCATTTGCAGTATAGACAAGTGTAGGGGATCACCAAAGTCCTTTTGCAGATCCGTGTTTGCGGATGCTCGCTGCTTATAGTAAATGTAGGAAGTTGGCGTAGTGTCTTCAGTTGGATGTCTGTAGATGGGTGAAAATATACAATATTGCTGGATTTTTTGCAGTTGTGAATTTGCAGAAGGCACAAGATCACAGTTTTTTTTCCTGGGCATGTACGATTGTCTTGTTCATATAGTTAACATGGTGTTCAATGCTCAAATACTGTATACTCTGTTATCTATACTATGCTACTAGGCTGGTATGTAGCCTTCTGCTATACAGATATCTCTAGCTTTAAACAGAATATGAGAACAAACGTGGAGGAATATTATTGTCCTTCACTTTCTTGCATTGTTGGCCTGTTGAAGAGATGTTCAATGCCGACTATATTCTTAGTTTGCTAGGAAGGAAATGCTGTAGTGTGCTCACATCCTGCCTTTTAATTTGTGTAGAAGACAATGTACTATCCTTTCATGTGTAATATTACATTTTCCTCCTCAAAACAATATATTTGCACCTATCAATGTTTCAGGGCACATCCAAATTGCTTATAAAACAGTTGTCACTTCCAATAAGAGATACCGTACTTGTCCTTTGTAGGATCTTCTATCCACAGGAAAGTATATCTTTTGTCTGATTATTTGTGGGTTCTAGGTCTAGTGGTGTAAGTCATGGAAGTTGTAGACTCTCCTAGTCCTGTTAAGTATTTGGTGGTATGGTACGTGATTAACCTTTGCCTCCAGGGCCTTATTTACTCGTCTGGTGTGTGTGTGTGTGTGTGTGTGTGTGTGTGTGTGTGTGTGTGTGTGTGTTTGTTTGTTTTGTGTTTTTTTTTGTTTTTTGTTTTTTTTTTGTCAGTGCTCATCTTTCAAGTGTAACTCCCATTTTATTTTTTTTGCGATTTTGTCAAGGAGTGTGTGGTGAACATTTTGGTCAAACTTCCTTTTGATAGAAAACACACTGTGAAGTTCCCATTAGCAATTCTCTAACTTAGCTCTGCCAGGGAGACTCTGTACACCCTCTTACAGCATCTGTTAACCTGTTCCTCACCAATGGCAGGGAACAGGTTAACAGATGTTGTAATCAGTTAACATCACTAAATGTGCCTGCGATGTCCCTGTGATCAGGCTGGGGTTCACCAGGGGAGCACAAAGTGGCAGATTTTGCATCAGAGGGCAGAGCTTAAGTGTTTAAATACTTTTACGCATTAAAAGTCAAATGATTAATACAATTTTTCAATGCCTAAAAATTCTTTTACAGAGGTCTGTACAGGTGTTATTGCGACCTCTGTTTTGGAACCTGACACACTCCCTTTTGACCTATTATATGTAAACTTTAATTTTATAGGCAATGATTCTTTGACTCTTTTGCCAACTTTGACTTAGAACAATTTACAGTAACAACATATTTCAGTCTGTGAGCGCTGCTCTGGAGTAGAGAAGTCAGGAGTGTGTGCTAATAAAGCGTGAGATTGAAAGCGGAAAATTGAGTTATTTTTGGATGAGCTGCATGCAACTGTGCCTTAAAAGGGAAAAGGATATAGAATAGTGTGCAGACATTGTTACTGTTAATTAACCATTTTACTCCCAAAACAAGTGTGAAGTGCTGCGGCTCAGCCTTAATATGAGCTATCCTAGAATTGCATTTATATTACTCTAATATTGTTCTGCTAATCCCCAGTAGTTAGGGCTTTATTCTGAAGGAGGAAGAACCATTATAAGGTGACCTAACTATGTCTACCTGCAATTTATTTGTGCAAATTGTTTCATGGCTTCACAATGTTTAAGGCATTTTCTGTATCTAACCAAGATAACAGCTATGTATAAAGTTGTAAATTCACTTGGATAATCGCTGCTTTTTGCGAGCCATTGGGGCTGATCCTCATAAGTACAAATTTTAGGTGTGCATATATAAAGCTTTCCACCTATGAGCCATCTCTTGTTTGTTAGGTTGTAAGTTGTAGATGTAGTATTTCCTTATACCTCCCATTACCTAAACTGTTTCCTTTTAACCAGCAGAAACAATAGAGAAAGAGGATTTGAGAAATACAACCCCCCTGCAGCTGCCTTCCCCAGATGCCTTTAGCAAAACACAAGCTCTTGAGAGGCAGGTCTGGATGGATATCTGCCTAAAGTGCACCTTTAAGGAAATGTAGACCAACATTGCTGTGTTGCCCTGCAACGCCTCCTTTTTCTAGTTTAAGTGAATAGAGTTGCACTGCAACTCCTGAAAGTGCTGTGAATGTGACTATCTTATTGTCTAGAAGTCACAGTCCTGGCACCCACGGGAGTTGAAATGCAACTAAATTTACCTATATTAGGGAAGGAGTCACAGGGTGACACAGCAGTCTTTGGTAGCATGATGCAAGTCACCATGTAGCCCTAACCTTATTTTCTAATCTATAGCATACATTTAATACCACCTTTTTTCATTAAATGATGCTTCTAGACCACAAAAGAATACAATGCTGCATTAGGTTATGTGCACATTCTGCATTAAGAACCTGACACAAGATACACTGTAATGCACATCTGAGCAGCTGAGAAAATGTGCAAGTTGCCCATTTTAAAAGGAACACTGTGTGTTCTACAGCAGATATGTCTTGTACGTGCCATGGATTTTGCCAATTGCTATGCAAATGATAGGTCCGCCTATAACACATGAAGAGTTGAAGCCAGCTTCCTGGTGGGAAATCTCTTAACAATGCACATATAGCCATAGACCTAAAGTTAATTTATCTCTCTCTGATCTATGTTAACAGTCTCTCATCTAGCCAACAAAGCGTCTACAGACGAGAAGGCTGTTGGTTCGGTTATTATCTCTAGTCCTGTTTCAATCCTGTGAAGGAGCTGGACATTGACTGTAAGGTAGTTACGTCCACTATTTGGCACTACAGAGGTTGCTTACGCTAGGTCCACACCTGTGCTTGGGTTTCTGTTTATTGGGTCCGCTTGGGGACCCGAAAAACGGAAACCTAATCCGCTTAAAAAGTGGTTAGCTGCGGAAACCGGCGGGACCCCATTATAGGTCCGCCAGTTTTCTGCCCAAAAAATGCTTGCAGGACACTTCTCTCCGCATTTTTCAAGCAGAACGGGAAACTGAATCCCCGAACGGAAAGCAAGTGCTGGTGTGAACCCAGCCTAATCTGCATATAATTTTTCTCAGGAAGCATTGCCTATGTCTTCTCTGGCACTCTCCACATTGAATTACAGTAAACTTGAGACCTCGGATTTTGTCATGGTTTCCATGTCATGGTTCTTCACGCATGCTGTATAAAAAAGGGATTCTTCTCTAGAAGAATTGCTTTTTAGACAAGAAAATGGTTCTCCTTGGAGGCTGCACATGGACTTGCCTACAGGACCTGTTGAGATTCAGTATTCAACTGCCCTGATCTAAATAGCTCCCTTTTTACAAAGGGAATGATTTTGCTAATGTGAGTATGTAAGGCTGTGTTCACATGTGCCCTCCATTGCAGTTACTGTCATGTTTGATGGAAAAAATAGCAATGCTTGCACCTTAGCAGAATCCAGCAAAGTCATCTTTGTAAGTCAATCGCATTAGTTAGGTGCCGGTGGTGTCTGTTGTGTGATGTATCCACAACACAGATGTAAAAAAAAAAGCCTTAGGAAATTGTTCTATCTGCATAACCAGTCAAAGGAAAACAAAAGTGAGTTTATTATGGCATGTAGTAATGTATTATTGCTTTACTTACAAAAGGCACACAAACGTAAAATGTGCAAAAAAGGAAAAACAAGTGAAAAACCTCCTGAAACACATCTGGAACTTAAAGTGAATTTTTGGGTTAAACTACTACTAGTCATGACCCAGGCTGTGTATATTACTGCCGAGCTAATGTCCTTTTATACAGCACATTATAACCACTTCTAATCCTTCTAGTGTTTGTCAGTATTTCTGTTTTTATTCTTCTTTCAGCAATAGAACTCTGTCTCTAGATACAGTGCTGACCCTGAACAAAGGTTGGAAACCAAACCAAAAGTCACTGGCCCTGCAGATACTCACTCTGTAGTTAAATTCTAGAATTTCTGCTGTATTTACTGAAGAAATATTTGATTTGGATGCAGTTTGCATTTATTTCTTGTGTAATAAAAGCTTCTGCCTTTCTGCCTAATGATTTAATGTTCGACCAGGGAACCTGCTTTTCTTGTTTATTTCCCATTAGTGGCTTCTATTTTTAACATAGAAGTCCATTCCCAGTTGGATACATTCCTTGCCTACTATAAACCATATAATTTCACAGACTCCTTCCATGTGTTTGTATTCATGTTCCTTATGTTACAGACTTGATTCAGATTTTTAACAAGAGTCATCCCTTTCATGTTAAGTAGGCATAAGACTATTAGTTGTGGAAGACAGCAACAAGTCTACAATGTTATACATAGTAAGGCTGCGACTCAATGTTGCAGGCCTTCTGCTCAATCCACTCCTGGCTTTGGCTCAAAAAACCACAGCAAAATCTACAACAAAAAAACTGTGTTTCCACAACATGGGGCCTTAGCCTAAAGTGGATGGCACAGAAAGCAAAAAACACTCTCTCTGGTTTTAATCCGTTTATCAACATTTCCGTCAAACACAGTACTCCTATACAGCAACATTCTAGTTGAGATTGTATGACAGAGTGAGACAATTACACCTACACCTTACTTTCCATTAGCAAATGGAACACATTAAAAAGTGAATCTGCTGTTTTACAGCACTAGAATGTTCATCAAGAATCAGTGAAAATGAGAACCATTTATAGATTATCTGTCACAAAGACACAGGTTCATTTAGGTGCATTCACATATGTCTGGCAATCCCATGTATTTTTCCCCCATTTATTTATTTATTTATTATCCTTACTTATATAGCGCCATCATATTCCGCAGCGCTTTACAGACATTGACAGTCACTGTCCCATATAGGGCTCACAATCTACATTCCCTATCCGTATGTCTTTGGAGTGTGGGAGGAAACCGGAGTACCCGGAGGAAACCCACGCAAACACGGGGAGAACATACAAACTCCTTGCAGATGTTGTCCTTGGCAGGATTCAAACCCAGGACTCCAGCGCTGCAAAGCTGCAGTGCCATTGTTATTGCATTTGATCAAAAATGGAGACTGCAGCTTTTTATGACCTGGCTAGTTAAGAGGTCCAGAGTTGTTGGATGCTGTGCAACACTGGAGTCTATTAAGCACATCCAGCATTTCCTTCAGAGTGGCCCTTAAAGCTCTCTCCGGATCACCACATGTATGTGATGTCTCCAGCTTTGTAAAGGTGCCAGTTTTTATGGCCAGTATGGTAACCGCTCACTACGGTCGTGTTTGCTTTTGAAAGTAGTTTGAAGGTAAATAAGCACCTTCAGCAACAACAGGTATTGCTTTCCATTCTTCATTTTACATGCATTCTTTGCTGAGTATGTGTTCTGAATAGGCAGAGGGGAGCCACTGCTAAGGCACCTCTGGTGTTGGTTTATCTCCCTTAATAACAAAATGGTTGGGAAAAATGGATTTCCTCAAGAGTCAGAACACCCCAATACCCATTGATGGATTTGACTGACATTCATCTGAAATACATAGCCATGGTTTGAATTACACTTTGTGAAATAAATGGTGTGTAAATCTCTGGTGCAATGACTTTCACTTAAAGATGATTTTTTTTTTTTTTTCTTATCACAATGGTGTAGAAGAAAAAGAAAAAAAAAGTTGCCTGTGCCATTCCAATGCTTTCCAGATGCGTTCTGGTCTCTACTTTCTGGTCCCATCTCTTCACATAGGAAGTGCCCACTCAAGTAGTCAAATGGTCCAGCTCCAGCTGACTCATTGATGCCCTTGCTGTTGACACTAATTCAATGACTTATTGGTGTATCACAAGGCATTATGGGAAAGGAGCTGGGGAGCTCATACGCCCTCTGTTGGATGTAACAGATCCTCAATTTGCTTTTGACTCACCGAGTCTTGAGACAGCAAAAGGGATTTTAGCCAAGCCAATTTCACTTATCTGCATACAGCACTGTTTCAGGATTGTTGTCCCTCATCAGTACAGAGTAAAGTGAACGGCTGGCTTTGGGGGGGGGAAGGGGGGGGGGGGGGGGAAAAAACCCCCACATGGAGGGGAGCCCCGGGGAGGGGGGGGGGAAATGGATTTGCTTTTTCCCTCTGCTAGCCCAAGGCTGGGAAGGAGCTGAGGGGCTCATCCGCCCTCTGTTGGTGTAACACTCCTCTATTTTCTTTTTCTCACCGGGTCTTGAGAAAAAAAAGTTTTAAACCTATTTTTCCTTTCCCATCTTTTTTTTGTTTTTTTCCCTTTTATAAAAGCATGTCTGGTTCAGTCCCACATAAACTCCTCAAGAACAGAACCTTTAGAGGTCTTATAAAGTCTATGCCTCAACAGGTTATGACTGTTTTAGCAGGACATAGACCGTATTACAGAGAGGGTTTTAATATTATGGCTTATCTGTGTACATATACAGCAGATGTATTAATTATCAATTGAGAAATATTCTTTATGTTAATTATCAATAGATTTTGCTCAGTGATTGAGTCCAAACGTCAGGGTATTCTGTCTGGCAAAGGCCTTGTAGAAAGCCTGAAAAACCCAGCTCTGACACGTACAGTCATATGAAAAAGTTTGGGCACCCCTATTAATCTTAATCATTTTTATTTCTAAATATTTGGGTGTTTGCAACAGCCATTTCAATTTGATATATCTAATAACTGATGGACACAGTAATATTTCAGGATTGAAATGAGGTTTATTGTACTAACAGAAAATGTGCAATATGCATTAAACCAAAATTTGACCGGTGCAAAAGTATGGGCACCTCAACAGAAAAGTGACATTAATATTTAGTAGATCCTCCTTATGCAAAAATAACAGCCTCTAGTCGCCTCCTGTAGCTTTTAATCAGTTCCTGGATCCTGGATGAAGGTATTTTTGACCATTCCGCTTTACAAAACAATTCCAGTTCAGTTAAGTTTGATGGTCGCCGAGCATGGACAGCCCGCTTCAAATTATCCCACAGATGTTCAATGATATTCAGGTCTGGGGACTGGGATGGCCATTCCAGAACATTGTAATTGTTCCTCTGCATGAATGCCTGAGTAGATTTGGAGCTGTGTTTTGGATCATTGTCTTGCTGAAATATCCATCCCCGGCGTAACTTCAAATTCGTCACTGATTCTTGTACATTATTCTCAAGAATCTGCTGATACTGAGTTGAATCCATGCGACCCTCAACTTTAACAAGACTCCCGGTTCCGGCATTGGCCACACAGCCCCAAAGCATGATGGAACCTCCACCAAATTTTACAGTGGGTAGCAAGTGTTTTTCTTGGAATGCTGTGTTTTTTTGACGCCATGCATAACGCCGTTTTGTATGACCAAACAACTCAATCTTTGTTTCATCAGTCCACAGGACCTTCTTCCAAAATGAAGCTGGCTTGTCCAAATGTGCTTTTGCATACCTCAGGCGACTCTGTTTGTGGCGTGCTTTCAGAAACGGCTTCTTTCGCATCACTCTCCCATACAGCTTCTCCTTGTGCAAAGTGTGCTGTATTGTTGACCGATGCACAGTGACACCATCTGCAGCAAGATGATGCTGCAGCTCTTTGGAGGTGGTCTGTGGATTGTCCTTGACTGTTCTCACCATTCTTCTTCTCTGCCTTTCTGATATTTTTCTTGGCCTGCCACTTCTGGGCTTAACAAGAACTGTCCCTGTGGTCTTCCATTTCCTTACTATGTTCCTCACAGTGGAAACTGACAGGATAAATCTCTGAGAAACTTTTTGTATCCTTCCCCTGAACAACTATGTTGAACAATCTTTGTTTTCAGATCATTTGAGAGTTGTTTTGAGGAGCCCATGATGCCACTCTTCAGAGGAGATTCAAATAGGAGAACAACTTGCAACTGGCCACCTTAAATACCTTTTCTCATGATTGGATACACCTGGCTATGAAGTTCAAAGCTCAGTGAGGTTACAAAAACCAATTTTGTGCTTCAGTAAGTCAGTAAAAAGTAGTTAGGAGTATTCAAGTCAATAAAATAAGGGTACCCAAATTTTTGCACCGGTCAAATTTTGTTTTAATGCATATTGCACATTTTTTGTTAGTACAATAAACCTCATTTCAATCCTGAAATATTACTGTGTCCATCAGTTATTAGATATATCAAATTGAAATGGCTGTTGCAAACACCCAAATATTTAGAACTAAAAATGATTAAGATTAATAGGGGTGCCCAAACTTTTTCATATGACTGTATATCCTGCAATAGTTGGTCCACTTCTGTTGTACTGTAATTGTAATGTTTACCATGTTATGGAATAAAACTTTTTTTTTGACAGTCGTTCACCCTGCATCTGTGACTGATGTGTTGATGCCTCCTATCATGGCAGGGAATCACACACCAGATAACATCAATACTTGCAGCTGTTTTTTACATATTCAGATCTTCACGTTCTGAATGTTGTCAGTGGTGGCCTTCATTCCTGTGACCTTCTGGATCTATAAGCTAAACCTGGCGGAGAGTAGTGTGGGGCTAATCTCCTGGAAATGTACACACAGAAGTGGAAATGTAAACTGTGCTCTGTACAGAACAGCCTCCTGTTCTGCTACATTGTAAAGTATAGGTTTAACTCTGTGACACTGACGACGTCCAGCGCTGAGGTGGGAATTAGAGAGTGTATCTGCAGAAGACTAATATCCTCCACATATATATATATATATATATATATATATATATATATATATACATATATACACACACACACACACACACACACACACACACACACACACACATATATATATAGCTGTTCTCCAGCTATATGATCAACTAGATTAAAACTTTGTAGGCTGCTGAAATAGCTGACTACTATGCATGGATGCATGGAGAGGACGAGGTTTGTTCATGCTCACTTACATACCACAAATCTTCTCTTTTTTTTTTTTCCTCCTTTTTTTTTTTAATAGAAATTAGACACATGCAGAAAAGTGTGAAAAAGTATTCCAATATAGCTTTCTGTGAAATTACGAATCTCTCATACTATGTCACACCTATGATATCAAAGGTTGTTGCTGGCAGCAAGAACATCATGTTTCCCAAAATATTTCAGTTCAGTGGCCAACAATAAGTTGCCGTAATCACTTTTCTGTTCTCATAACTGTAATGACACAGCGACTTACCTTAAAACTGATAGTGACAGATAATTGCTGGCTAAAAATGTCATTTTTTATATCATGTCATGCCATTGTGTGACATCAGCACTGGACATTATCTTCTAGAATTGGATATGGTTGACGCCCTCCACCGCCATCTATTAGCTGTACTCGGCAGTGCACAGAGAGTTTAGTAAGGAGGTAGCTCTGCTCTCTGTGTAGTGGTGGAGCTGTTTCACTGCAACTTAAGGAGTGGAAGTTTACTGCAGTACCTGGCTTGGCCGCTACACAGAGCTGCCTGCTTTCTGCTCCATTCTCTGTGTATCAGCTGCTGCTCTGTCATTGCTAATGGACATAGTAAAGTCACTTGGCATCAGCCAAAAAAAATTTTTTTTTTTTTTTTTTTTTTATAGTTTTCCTTTTATAAATATTCATATACTCTAAGTCCTATAGAAATGAATTGAAAGGGCCACAGTAGCAGATGTATTGGGGTTCTTGACTTCTGCTTTGGGACGTGCATCTACAAGATATTTATGACCTATCCCATGGATGAAAGAAAACCCTTTAACCATACCAGTGTTAGCTGAACTCCCAAAATACACAGATCTCTGCTAAAAGGAAACCAGTAAAAATCTTTCACTTTTAGGCAAGGGCCCCATGTTGCGGAAATGCAGCATGGATGGATCCCATCCACACATTGCAGAAAAAAAAAATCCACAGTCGAAATGCTGCAATTTCAAAAACTCCAGCATTATACCTATGGGACTTTCTGTTTAAAAAAAAAAAACAAAACAAAAAAAAACTGCTATATCTTTCCGCAGTGGTCTTTTGCTCAGCATTTTTTTTTTTTTTTTTTTTGCAGCGATTAGCTGCATGGGGTCTTAGCCTCATAGTGTTTTATAGTTATAGTTGCAAGGTTATACTGTAACTTGTAGGTTATGGTAGTTCCAGAGTGTCAGTCTACCTTTGGTTAACTTTAACTATTAAATAATTCTCATAAAATCAGTTCTGTAGAATCTCTTTTATGGATTATGAAAGTCACATGGACTTACTATTTTCATTGAAGGTTCTATATGTAGGTGTAGTGCTTTGCATTAACTATGTGAGCAAGTATAGCGATGTTGTCCTCAGAAAGAGAGTCCACATTTTAGTGTATTGAAGCTGTTTAGCCAATGGAAGCCAATCTCTGGCTGCCGAGGACTACAAGTCCGCTTCTTTTATGAAGTCCATGTTATGTGTGCTTAAAAGGCGGTTCTGTGATGTTGCCACTTAGTGGCTTTGGCGACTGTTACCGTGGTGAGCATCCTTTTTGAAGACTGGTAATGTAAGCGTTAGCGTGACGGCAAAGATTTTATTTCAGCTGTATGACTCCTATTATATATCCTCAGTGCAGCAGCTGGAGTGCACACCTTAGTAACTGAAGACTATATGACCTATTTCATGTGTCGTCACTTATGTGGGGCCCTGTCGTGTACTGCATCCACACTTTTACTCTCTTATCTAATCTATTGACTTGTAAAACATACATGTGCCATAATGACAGAAAACTGCACATAGGCTGATAGTGTGTGGTGTTTGTTTGTAGACTCTACTCTTAGCTCTAATCCTGCATGTATCTGATCTCAGTTGTTGTAGCGGGATGTTGGCTGTATATTAGGCTTTAGGTCCCATGCACACGACAAAGTATGTCATCCAAGGTGGGCTCTGATGCTCCATTCCAATGCGATAATTATAGAACAGGTCCTATCCTGCTCTATGAAATCAGATTGGATTGGGATGGAACCCCCATAGAAAGAAATGAATGAAGCACAGAAGGAACTCTGAAGTCATTGAAGTGTGATCCGAGTGCTTTCCTTCAAAAAATCGGTACCCACTCATACCTTACCTCTGTTTACTCCTCACTCCTGGTTTTAGCTCCCAGTCACTGACGTGTGAATAATACCTTACAGTCTATTCCTACTATTACCACATCGTAATTGCAATGATGCCAGTGTCATAAATTTGCCATATGGTGCACAAATGTGTTAACATCCAATGGCTTTCCTTAATTTTATCTTATTATGGCCTAACAAATGAAACCCACAGATACTGATATTGTGTGTGACATGTAACGATTGTGTGTGTCTGTGTTGTATAACGTAATATCCTCAAGCTGTTGTGCCCAACTACCGGGCCATGTATGGGTTAGTTCTCAATGAGCTTCTCTTTGTGTGACTAGACTCTAGAGGTTTTCCACCTCACATTTTGCTGATTCGGTGGTGAGGATTATTCACTCACCGTCTCCTAGTGCTCTGCAAGTTTTCTAAGACCGCACCTAGCTGCCACTTTTCTATTTTTACTCACAAACTAAGGTGTGGGAAGAAAAATGATGGGTTTTGTGTTGTAATTGAGGTTCTTGGAAGGCCTGAGGCAACTGCTACCTCTGCAGAGTAGTAGAGCAAAGCTACACATTGATTCATTTAGAAACCTGATTAACAAATAGGGGACATTTTGCTTAATTTTAAGAATTTGCTTGAGCAGATGAGTGGTTTCTTCTAGTGAGGTTTGCAGAACATTCATATTAGTTTCAGAACGTGATATTTCTGTTTTTTCTTGTACCGCAATGATGCCTTGTAAAGAGCAAATAGGGGCATCCATCCAGACGATTCAGGGAACTGAGATATGCAGTATTAAATTCTCACTTGGGGAATTACTACACTTTGCTATAGTCAGCCAGCCCCCATAGCACATGTAAACTACCTGTGTAAATGGGAGAGGAGTGAGGGTTGGAAACAGCCCAGAACCCCCAAGCCGGTATTAAGAAAACTCCAATGCATGTACAAAGTACAATTACACTCCTCAAACAACCCCTTTTAATTAGGACCAGGGTTTAAAGGGAGTAGAGGGCAAACTGGGCACTTACCTGGGATCCAAATCCACGAGATTTTCAGGAGGGGTCCCAGATCATTGATGTAAACAGCAAGCCAAACATTTAGGGTGTGTTTCCATATTCAGGTTTTCTGATGTCATTTTTAAATCATAATCCACACATGGATTATGGCTGCATTTACACAATGCTTTTTACTGAATACAATGCACTCTCCTTTTCATACTTTTATGTGAGTTATATAAGCATTATTTATTCAACAATAGAAGCCAAGCAATAAATCCAAATATTTCCACATATAAAGGCAGATGCTATATCAAGTAGTAGGAAGTTTTGGCCCAGTCGGGCCCTCCTCAGCATATCTCTGTTTCTGGAAGAGTGTAAGCATGTCTCGGCTTACAGCGTCAAGCTATATTATATAGTGAGATGCATAAGTTGTTGCATATTTACCTGGTCTAGCAGTAACTTTTTTGTGAATTAGAGGATCTTTACAGAGTATGTATGACTCTGGCTATCGCCCATTTATGAAGGAGCCGGAGCCAGGAGTCTTTGGAGTCTTTTCATTTGCATTGTTTTTTCCATACAAAAACTGAGAGAAGAAAAAAAAAAACCAAAACCAGAGTGGAGAGGTTGTGTGTGGTGTGTGATGGGAGGGAACTTCCATTTTCATTTTAACAAAGTGAATTATGATTGGATGGATACAAATGGAAATGCAAACTTTTGTTTGGATCAGTGAATATTAGGGCGGCTCAGTGGTTAGCACTGCAGCCTTGTATCGCTGGAGTCCTGGGTTTGAATCCTGCCAAGGACAACATCTGCAAGGAGTTTATGTTCTCCCCGTGTTTGCGTGGATTTCCTCTGGGTACTCCGGTTTCCTCCCACACTCCAAAGACATACTGATAGGGAATATAGATTGTGAGCCCTATATGGGACAATGACTGACAATATCTGTAAAGCGCTGCGGAATATGATGGCGCTATACAAGTAAGCATAATTGAAAAAAAGCATAATAAATAAAAATAGAGACCTTCTCTGATGAGAGAAATGTATAGGAAATGGCTGTGTGAATATAGCCTAAGGTACATTAACCAGATAGTTTGTTCGGGTACCACAGCAGAATGGTTGCATTTATGTAGGCGCCAGGTAGAGTCATGGTTGTTGTCGTCCGCTCCATGCAAGGCTTGCTATTATACCTCAGGCATTTAGAGATGAGGTTGCTAATTTGTTTTTCCTACTTGAAGTTGGAGACCGTACAATGAGGAAGATGTGACCCATGCACTTTTGTCTGAAAAGGCAAGCTTCCAAGTAAGCTAAAACAACTATTGCCATATGCAGAGTTTTCTTATGCTCTGTAATGTGGACTAGCTACGTGACACATGCTCAGAGACATCTGAGTGAAGAAAATTCCTTGGCTGTCCAGGTCTTAGCTGCTGTAACCCCTGTTTTTGGTCTATGAGTGCTGATGATATATGGCGGTTTTCCTGCATGTTCTGTTACTGAATTCAGATTGTACAACATGGATCTCAACTACACAGTGGGAACACTCACTTTTATCAAGATCACAAGGGCCTGAATTGTGCCAGATTTATTAGTAGAGGTTTGGTATAGAATGGCAGACTTTTGACAGCAGATTTTGTATGGCAATTTTCTTTTCATTTAAGCCTAATCTTCAAGATGTGCTTAAAGAGAAAACCAGTGGATCTGTGTATGTTAAATACATTGATATTTAGACCACGTAGTGTATATGCTATAATGTATGTTCGTTTTGCAGATTTGTTGCCAGATTTCTGCCATGGTCCCGTTCATTTGTTTGGAGCTTTCAGATATCAAAGTACCATATATGCACCAGAAACCGCGCCATTTCTATGTATGGAATGGATTTCTCAATTGTGGAAATGTCTTCAATAAATCTGTTGCTTGTAAATATATCCTAAGGGTATGCCCACATGGGACATGTTTCCTGCTTTTTTTCTGTTGCAGGAAATCGTCAGTCAGTTATCCAGAATTTTGCCATTGCAGAACGTCTGAAATGGCAGCTTTGTGGTGGAATTCAAAGGATAATGGAGGTGGTTAAAGGGGTTTTCTGGGCAAAAATGTGTTTGTGTGTGGGTTTTTTTTTTTTTTTTTTTAAATAGAAGTAAATTAGAAGTTAGGCGGGGGAAGAGGATTAGTTTAGGAGTTAATTTTGATGTTATCTCGGATAACCCCTTTAAGCTGCTGCTGTATAGTATATGTATTGTTACTGTATCCATCTGCATAGAAAACCGAGCACACTGTTTCCTATAACGTAGAAAAAAGCTTTGTCAGAATACTCTTTTGGTATATGCTACATGGGTACATGGGTTTATGGATATGTCTCAGGTGTATGGGAGGGAATATTCCAGAGTTATACTTGATGTAGAAAAAGAAAATGTGTACAGAGCCTTACATGTAGAAGCCAAGCTGCTTTTCCCTGTCAGCGCTGTCATGTATAGCTACAGTAAGTTGTGTTTGACAGACTTGTTGATGGGTATAACATGGCTAACATCTGCCGTCTTTTCTCTATGATTCTGTGAATATATCAGACTTGTTCAGGACAAGGTAGACTACTGTATGTAAAAAGGTATGTTGTTAAATGAGTCTATCGGGTCCAGATTGCATCCCAAACCAATAATAGTGCTGTCTAGGGACCTTTTAATAGGAGAAGAAAGATATCACTCGGGCCACAAATCAGCCTACAAGTATACTGGTAGGGGGGGCCTGATTTTCCTGCAGGCAGAGGTTAAAAATGCCAATCACAACTAAAGTGGTGACATTGGGCAGTGACTCCCTTTAAAGAAAACCTTTCACCACCTCTACCAACTCTAGTTCTTCGCATCTGGCACAGTTGGAATTTTTTCTCTAGCTCCCACCTTTCCCGAGCAATCAATGCTGATAATTGTGGTGACTGATATGCTATTTTGGCTCTGTACTGTCAGGTGCATGGTGTCAGGCAGGGACAGTCAAGCAGTGTGATTCTGAGCTCTGACACTGGCTGCCTCTGATTTGGTGCTCTGAATTATGCCTCCTGCCTGACACTGCCCTTCTAGCATTACAGAGCTTAAATAGCACATCAGACATCAAAACTAACTGCACTTCTTGCTCGGAACCGTGGGGGCTGGAGAGAAAATTCCAACTGTACTGGAATCAGTGGAGTAGTGCCTATTAACAGATGCTATGACCTGAATTGGTGGAAGTGGTGATTGTCAAGTACTTAAAGGGAATCTACCACCTCCCCCAAGCACTACAGCTGCCAGCACTACATTACAGAACACATTACAGTGATAAACATCATACCTTTTATGTATGTCACTTTTGTAGACTTAGAGAAAAATAACTTTGAAGTCTCAGGCAAATGAGATAGTTGGTGCACTGGAGTTGGAGTTGCCTGTGGCGAACTGTACAGTGGGAGGTGATCCTCCCAGTACTACTACATCACCCTACCATCCTACGTGAGGAGCAAGAACAGTGCTCTAAGGGTTGAAGGCCCGCCCCCAGTGCACCAACTTCATAAGACTTCAAAGTTGTTTTTCTACAAAAGTGATGTAGGCAAGTAGTTTATCACTCTACTTTATCTAGCTGACAGACTAATCTGAAAGATAAACCCTATCCGCAGTCTTGTTGGTAAGATTGGGGACACAGAGCACTGTCTTGTTTGCATTCTACAGTAAAGGGACACTGAGCAGTCTCCTTTGCTGCTTGTGTCTTTATAGACACAAAGCATGGTTTTCCTTGAACTCTTTATAAAAGAAGGACGCAGTGTACAGTCTATTTTGCACACTCTACAGTAGAGCGACAGGGGGCACAGTCTTTGCACTGTACAACGGGAGAAACTGTTTAGGCTTTGTGGATTCCTATAAAATAGTGCAATCTCTGTGTTCTGTGTCCCCTACTGCAGAGACTACAGTAGAGGGACATAGAGCACAGTTGTCTATGCACTGCTTACTAGGACACATTGCAAGTCTTCTTTGCTCCTTTATAACAGAGGAGCAGAAATCATGGTTGTCTTTGCACTCTAAAATAGGAGACACAGCACATTTGCTTCCTCAGTAGTAGAAGTACAGATCATGGCTTCCTTTTCACGCTCTACAGTAGAAGCATATATAAAGCAGGATGGTTTAAAATCTCTGTACTGGGACACATAGCATAGTCTATTTTCTGCGTTTTCTAGTAGAGTTTGACTTCTTCCCAAATGTAATGGGCAGGTTGTACTTCTTTTATATGGTTTCAGTTGCACATACTTAACAGATTTCTTTTCGCAGGTCACAGCCTCACACAGGCGTCTCTGGCAGACGGCCAGTCCATGTCATGTAGCTGCTGTGGTTTACACACTCAGTGACGTTCAATACTTTTGTTTTTCTTTACACTAGACCGTTTTAAGCCGGTTGTCACACAAATATTTAGACAGGTAGTGCAATTGCTGCTTTGTCCCAGTCTGGGTGTAAAACTATTGGTTGTAATTAAATTGTATTTGTTTAGACTGGATTGTCCATGTTGTGGCCAAGTTACTTTGGCTAAACATTTTACCACCCTAGACTGCATTGTGCATGATGAAGCAACGCAAGCTGACAGATGTGATTTTCACACTTCTTCTAGTGAAACATTGATTTCATTTAGAGTTCTCGTTTGTTCATTCAACAAGATTTTTTCCATACCTGCCTTTGACTTTTACACATCTGTATTCGTGGGGTGATGTGACCAGGGAGTAGAGCACACTAGGAATATTTCCATGTAAGAGACATTGGTGCTCTATAAAGCTTCTTAACTTCCTACACCATGCTGTAGCTGTTTCCTGTCAGGCGTTGACTTCATGAAGAAAAGGGCCAAGGAACTAAGGAAGTTGAAACATCAGAATATCAGTGGCTTTTCACAAAATGGTGGCTTCGGATGTTTGTTAGTGACACGGTGGGTCATCTTTCAAACACTTCTTTTTTGTTTCTTTTGAAATGCCTAAGTGTAACCAGCCATCAAACAGATTTTAGAATGCACAAAGGTAATGTAATATCAGGATACACAGCCCTATTGGACTCGTAGCATCCTCAAAGGTTAGACTTCAGAAGGAACTGACTAAGGAGGTCCTTTCTGAGTGTTACAATTGATTTTTCTCCCTGAGCTTTTAGGAGTGAAATATCAAACACGCTAAACACATCAATTACCATGTTGGTAAAAGAAGATTTTTTGAGTTCTTAAATTTAGTATCTCCTCCCCTCCTTTAACTCAAGAGAATTTTCGAGTAACAATTTTTAGGGTTTGTTAATGACAGTCTACTGTTTGTAGGAATGGCTAGTCTCAGAAATAGCTTGAGAAGAGATTAGCCTTCCTTGAATTTCACTTGCACTTTAGAAATCTTTTGTTTGCTTTCCATTACTACGTCATAGTAGTGAAGAGTGACCATGCTAGCATTAGGGTCAGGACTAGAATTGGCACGCTCAAAAAGACTTATGACATAACTGAGTAAATGAGTTGGATTCAGTATTTTCCTGCACCTACTTCTTGAAGGAACGTAAGCCTGCCAGCCTTGATGAAAGCCCCAGAGAGATTACATGGTGATGTCACTGGGATTTTCTGTACCAAAGCAAGAGCTCCTTGGTCTACTTTTGAAATGTCTTGCATGGATTAAATAAAAGTAACCTCAACATTCAACAACCTCCTCATGACCCCTGCAAAAACCTGCTAAGGACAGTTATGTTCATTGCACTTGACCATGATTATACTTGTTGTATGGACAAGGAGGACTTACTACTGAGGATGAGACATAATGGGGTTATTGCTATGTTACGGACTTTATTTTAGAAAAAAAAATAGTATGGAAGTTGTATGCCTCTGTACAGACAAGTGTAGTTTTCAGATTAACATGTGCCAAAAGAACCCTGTTTAGCCATATGGCGAGTCAACTGAGTCTTATGGCTAGATTTTGCCTATATGCCAGGGTCTTTCTAGTACATACAGCAAATGTAGTAATATACAAATCTATATTTATGTTCTTTGGTTTACTATTACTTTATAAGTACTTGTCTCCCATGAGTGTGTGCTTTTATTTACTGTTCTACTGACATCTGCAGTCATAGTGTATTTTCTACAACCTGTTGTCTAGTTTTTGTGCTAACATAAAGAGATGCATAGGAATTCTGGATTGCAGTGTGTGCTTCTAGTACTCTTGATAGCTTTAAGCTGATGCGTGCTGCACTGACTTTAGCCGGCTTTCCTGCCAGCTGACAGCTTGGTACCATGCAGCACACAGCATTCTCCTGACTAGCAGAGCTATTGCTATACGGTATTATGAACTAGTTGCGTCAGCATTTCTATGAACTATACAACTGCTTCAATCTTTTCTGAGCTTTATTTGTACAGTGTAAATATTGGCACGTTAGTCATGGGCAATCTAAATCTTCTCAATGTACATAGAGAAGTAGTAAGTTCCATAGTTGTATAAGTTGTATATGCGTCATGTCTTTTGCCGTATTTGGTTTATTATAAAGAAGGAACAGTCTGAATTTATAACATGATGTTCAATGGTGAAATTTCAATGTTTTAACTTTTGAGAAAGAGAAGTACAGAATCGTGCAGTAGAGAAACACAACTTTCCTATAATAATATATAGGATATAATCATATGAGTGCATGCAGACTCCAAAATTAGTTTTCAGGGATCTCATGGAAACGTAAAGCATTTTTGACTTTTCAGGATAGGCTGCTTTTTTTGTGTACATCTCCATCTTTAATTCTCAGTTGTTCCTAAGCTAATGGATAGACACTAGCTGCTATGATGTCTCCCATAGAAAGCTGATGCAGAAAAAAAAAAATCTGTGCAGTCTTTCAGCACCATATAGAATATTATAGAGAAGTACTGGCCTAGCCTGTTCTGATTTGCATAAAAGCACTTGGGTGAGATATAAAACTTACTTTTATCTGCAACAGCCTCTGTTTGCCTATGTCTCTGTTTCTCTCTTTTTGCTCCTCCTCCCCTCTCCATAAACTTCTATGGGCATATGTAATCCTATATCTCTGAAAACTGACTGTAAGTTTAGCTGTAAGGGCAGCACGGTGGCTCAGTGGTTAGCACTGCAGCTTTGCAGAGTTGGAGTCCTGGGTTTGAATCCTGCCAAGGACAACATCTGCAAGGAGTTTGTATGTTCTCCCCGTGTTTGCGTGGGTTTCCTCCGGGTACTCCGGTTTCCTCCGACACTCCAAAGACATACTGATAAGGAATGTAGATTGTGAGCCCTATATAGGACAGTGACTGTCAATGTCTGTAAAGTACTGCGGAATATGATGGCACTATACAAGTAAGCATAATAAATAAATAAATAACGTGGGGCCTCAGCATAACACTCCATGACAAGTATATCCATCCTAAGCTTCAACTCGATAGTTAAAATCAATGAGGCTGGGTTTACACAGGGCTTTTTTGCTGAAGAACTGTGCGTGATTTTTAATTACAGTGATGTTACATGTCACCTGTATGCTAACAACCAGATAACCATAGGTTTTCAATTTAATAATCGTTAGCATAGTAACATGGGCTACTCATTACTGCACGCAGTTCTTCAGCAGGAAAACGCTGTTTGAACCCAGCCTTAGTATTCCAAAAAAATGGTTAGGAGTAACTCCATTCTTTGGCCACTTTTATGGGTTGAGTATTTGGTCATTAGTATTTTACATCAATATTTGTAAGTCAAAACTAAGAGTAGATTCAAAACACAGAGGAGGAACAAATTTTTCCATTATACAGTCATATGAAAACGTTTGGGCACCCCTATTAATCTTAATCATTTTTAGTTCTAAATATTTGGGTGTTTGCAACAGCCATTTCAATTTGATATATCTAATAACTGATGGACACAGTAATATTTCAGGATTGAAATGAGGTTTATTGTACTAACAGAAAATGTGCAATATGCATTAAAACAAAATTTGACCGGTGCAAAAATTTGGGTACCCTTATCATTTTATTGATTTGAATACTCCTAACTACTTTTTACTGACTTACTGAAGCACAAAATTGGTTTTGTAACCTCACTGAGCTTTGAACTTCATAGCCAGGTGTATCCAATCATGAGAAAAGGTATTTAAGGTGGCCAATTGCAAGTTGTTCTCCTATTTGAATCTCCTCTGAAGAGTGGCATCATGGGCTCCTCAAAACAACTCTCAAATGATCTGAAAACAAAGATTGTTCAACATAGTTGTTCAGGGGAAGGATACAAAAAGTTGTCTCAGAGATTTAACCTGTCAGTTTCCACTGTGAGGAACATAGTAAGGAAATGGAAGACCACAGGGACAGTTCTTGTTAAGCCCAGAAGTGGCAGGCCAAGAAAAATATCAGAAAGGCAGAGAAGAAGAATGGTGAGAACAGTCAAGGACAATCCACAGACCACCTCCAAAGAGCTGCAGCATCATCTTGCTGCAGATGGTGTCACTGTGCATCGGTCAACAATACAGCACACTTTGCACAAGGAGAAGCTGTATGGGAGAGTGATGCGAAAGAAGCCGTTTCTGAAAGCACGCCACAAACAGAGTCGCCTGAGCTATGCAAAAGCACATTTGGACAAGCCAGCTTCATTTTGGAAGAAGATCCTGTGGACTGATGAAACAAAGATTGAGTTGTTTGGTCATACAAAAAGGCGTTATGCATGGCGTCCAAAAAACACAGCATTCCAAGAAAAACACTTGCTACCCACTGTAAAATTTGGTGGAGGTTCCATCATGCTTTGGGGCTGTGTGGCCAATGCCGGCACCGGGAATCTTGTTAAAGTTGAGGGTCGCATGGATTCAACTCAGTATCAGCAGATTCTTGAGAATAATGTACAAGAATCAGTGACGAATTTGAAGTTACGCCGGGGATGGATATTTCAGCAAGACAATGATCCAAAACACAGCTCCAAATCTACTCAGGCATTCATGCAGAGGAACAATTACAATGTTCTGGAATGGCCATCCCAGTCCCCAGACCTGAATATCATTGAACATCTGTGGGATAATTTGAAGCGGGCTGTCCATGCTCGGCGACCATCAAACTTAACTGAACTGGAATTGTTTTGTAAAGAGGAATGGTCAAAAATACCTTCATCCAGGATCCAGGAACTGATTAAAAGCTACAGGAAGCGACTAGAGGCTGTTATTTTTGCAAAAGGAGGATCTACTAAATATTAATGTCACTTTTCTGTTGAGGTGCCCATACTTTTGCACCGGTCAAATTTTGGTTTAATGCATATTGCACATTTTCTGTTAGTACAATAAACCTCATTTCAATCCTGAAATATTACTGTGTCCATCAGTTATTAGATATATCAAATTGAAATGGCTGTTGCAAACACCCAAATATTTAGAACTAAAAATGATTAATATTAATAGGGGTGCCCAAACTTTGTATGTGTATGTATGTGTATGTATATATGTATGTATGTATTTATAAATTTTATTTTTTATTAATAATAATAATATTAATAATTATTATTATTTATTATTATTCTGAAATCCCAGTGTGTGTGTGTGTGTATGTGTGTGTATATATATATATATATATATATATATATATATATATATATATATATACACACACAATATATATATATATGTATATGTGTGTATATGTATGTGTATGTATATATATATATATATATATATATATATATATATATATATATGTGTGTGTGTGTGTATGATTATGATTATTATTATTATTATTCTGAAATCCCAGTAGGGGTGTGTGTGTGTGTGTGTGTGTGTGTGTGTGTGTGTGTGGTTCATATTTTCACTTGGGCCTTGCAGCTTCATGTTACACCTCTAGCTACTAGTTTTAACCCTTTTATAGGTTACTGGTAGAGTGTAATTTTTCCAAAATGTGTATGGCCTTCAATGGGTCTATTGTTTTAGTCAAAGTCTAGTTTGTCAGGCTCAGATTGCCGATGTTAAGCTTGGTCATCTGAAAGGGCCCCTGACAGGAACAAACCTGCACTGCTTACATTCAGTGTACCTATTTTCTTATTACATGTGGAGGTAATAATTTCCTACAAAGTTTTGGAGTGTCTGACATTACGGACTTGTTTTTATATCAGGGAGGATTCTCGAAAACCTACAAAAGGTCGCACTGCTCTTCACTTTCATTTGGCATGTCTTCTTCTCTGCTTATGGCATTTTCTTTATGACCTCACTGTGCCAGTCTGCGCGTTTTCATTATTTTATAAACATGGCTGAAGTGATAGCAGAAAAATGCTGCACACAAGTCAGAAGATTTCCTAGAACCCTGCTAAGGTCACACTTCTTCTTTTCTCATTTGCGCTGAAGATCATGTTTTTTACATTCCACACTATGAAGGGGACTTTACTGTCTTGCTCATTTTATTAAAGGTTTTGGAGTGGTGGGTGGCATGTGTTTTCATTTATGTGATATGTAGTACAGTGCACAGACCATGTAAACCTTTAAACTAATGACCCAGCCACTTAACCATTGTTGTGGTGCCCTGGGATCCCGGCAAATTATATAGATCGAAAATCTCCAATTACAACCACTTTTATGGACACGAGTTGTAAATTTGGCACTTCTTTGTAACATAAATATGTGGTTCATGTGAAAAGACTTATTTCTTAGTTCTTCATACCAGCACAGGCACAAGCTTAAAGGGAGCCTGTCACCAGATGGGTGTCGATGGGTTACAGTCACCTGATGTTCTTCCCAATATGCAAGTTAGCTCTATGGAGCAATGAGAGCGTTGCTCCAAGGAGCTCATTTGTATGGCAAAAACAATGATATCTCAGAAAAGAAGGCATTGATTTACAGAAGGACAAGACAGGCTAGGATCACTTCAATCAAACTATCTGCCTGCGTGGCTTTGTTGATATACTGGGTCTGGTGACAGTCTCCCTTTAATACCAGGTCTGACCTGTTGTGCAGAATGTTCTGTTACCAACAAGCCGTGTGTTCTTGCAACACTAATTTTGAAGTAAAAATATGAGTTTGGAGCTCCTAACAAAGGGCAACGCTTGCTCTGGCAGACCCGGGCTGTCATTGTTGAAAGGCCATCATGTGGTTCTAAATTACACCTGTTGTCTCCCTTTCCGCCTTCATCCTCTGGTTTTATTCAATGACTATAAACAGGAATGTTGAAAACTGAAGAATGACACAATGAATATTAGAAAGCTGAAACAAGTACATAATGGAACCCCCCCCCCCCCGAAAAAAAAATAAATAAAAATAAAAAAATTTACTGAACAAATACCTCAAGACAGTAAAATATAGAATTGTAGTCCATATGATGTATTTAAAGGGAGTCTGTCAGATGAATTATTCCTATTAAACCAATTTGTGAATATTGATAGAGCTAGGCAGGCAGAGAAAATGACTTTATTCACATACGCAAATACTGGAATAATACAAACTCATTTGCATTTCTTTTCTCTGCAGGTTTAATCCTATCAGCAGCCACAAAGATATGTTTCTGTGCCTCTACTTGAATTGGTTTATTAGGCATAATTCTACTGACAGACTCCATGTAGTGCCTATAGCTTTCCAAGTGCTGTGAACTCTGAAGTCTTTTGGCGAGGCTGTTTTCCTATTTATTCTGTCATGAGGGTAGAATAAATAGGGAACACCCAGCAGATTTGTTGCAGAAAATCTGTGACTGAAAAGTAGTTGACTTCATCTGAAGAAGTCCAGGAGTTAGCTGTTACAACAACAACCCCATTCAGATTAATGGAGCTGATTTTCAGTAGCAGATTTTCTGCCACAAAATCTGCTATTGTGGAAGCCCCTGCTAGAGGAACTCTGCTACTGCTCGCTGGTCTGTTACTGATGGGAAGTGACAACTGGTGCTCCAGCTACATAATAAATTATAGGTTTGCTGCCCCCCTCCTTGTCACCTTGGGTCCTTATGGAGAGGGGGTGCAGATAGGACAGTTATACCTCTTAATGTGGTGAATCAAGCCATGAAAAAAAAAAGATTGCAGTTGAAACTGAAAAAAATAGGCAGGTTGGTAGCAGGTTTTCCCTTTGATTTCAGGTGGTTCTACAAATGTGGTGAACATTGGCTGAATCTGCTGATTTTGTCAGGACCAAATGACCAGCTAATGTACGTGGATATGTCCCGGTTCTGAAATCCAATCAGATGTTGAAAATCCAAACCTTTTTTCTCACCCAAAATAAGCTGCTGGCAAAGGTTCCACTCTTCCCATTGAGGACAAATGCAATAATATCTGATATCTCCATGTCTCGCTTTTGGGAACTGTGTATGTTTCTAGAATGGGGCTCCAAAGCTACCTGATTGGTTATTTTTGTAACTCCCATGTAAGTAAATGGAGAGGTGCACATGGGTGGCCCCCTCTCAATTCACTTTTGAGAACAAACTGTTCCCCATTCTTGATATCGGTGGATCTCCCAAAGATGGGACCATTCAGGTATTTGTGGCATATTTTATGGATATAGCCATACATTCTGAGATGAGACTATCCCATTAAAGGTGTCTTGCCATTGTACTATCTGAAAGTTCCTTTACATCTTTTTATGAATGAAACACCTTTGCACTTGCATGACTGGTACTCCATTCACTTTTATGAGGCTACTAGAGATTGTGGTCCCGGAAGCCCCATAGAAGTGAATGGAGCGTCACTTGCTTCATTCACAGGGAGGATTTACGGGAACCTTTGGGACTCCGTTTTCCTGATTACTGTGAGTCCCGTCAGTTGAACCCCCAGCCATGTGATGCTCCTTTAAAAGCAAAACCTCTTTCGTTCTCATATAGTTTAGAGTTGAGGTTTCTTTTCTTAATTCATCTAGGGAAGCTCGGTGGGCGATTTGGTTCTCAAAATTAGTTCAAGGGAAAAGTGGTGCATCTTGGAAATCAACTATTGTGTGCCAGCACCCGTTGTACTAAGGCCTTCTACAAAATATAGCCATCAATCTGAGTTATTGCTATGGTGAATGTCTCCAATTGTTTTGATATGTTTTTCATTCTTCAGGAAATTGCTTTTTAATAAAATTGACAATACATTAACTATGTTTAAAGAGGGTGGGTGGCAATTCTCTTTTGTTTGTTTCATTCACTCCAGTTAGAGGTATGTAACATGACATGGAGTCTTATGGAAAGGTTTCTGAGTGACAGCCAATGACCATAGGGTTTATTTTTGGATCCTTCTGGATATGGCTGTTTGTAGTTATCACTATAACAATGTGTAACTTGGTGGTTCTGTTTCCTCATGCCCTCAGATGCTCTTGTCTGTGTCAGTCTTTAGAGTGTTATCTATAGGAAAATGCTGCTTCTTGTTCAGTTAGAGGGTTGCCTTCAAGAAAAAAATAGTCTCTTGTGTACATGACTTTTATAGTCTTGTTGCACACTTTACGATGGGATGTACTGTGTCTGCTGGCAACTTTTCACATGACTTCAGATTGTGGGGTGGGTAGCATTGTGATAGGTCAAAGTGCAGTGTGTGTGTATTATATATCTATATAATATGAGGTCAATTACTGTAGAAATGTTAGAAACATTAAAGTGTAACTACTTTTGGACAACACTTTGATTTTCTGGCAGTATTTGTGTCATAAATAAATTTTGTAATAAACTTTATTAACAAATTTTGCCTCCTTTCTGTGAAATCCTACATTTTTTTTTCCACTCTTTCTTGCTTCTGTATTGAAAGCTGTTTCTGCATCTCACTGAATATTGTATATGGAAGTACAGGGCTGTGTAACATGTAGGGGAGGGTCACTTCAAACAGTTATATTTCGGACATTATAAAACGTACAAACTTGCTTTCCAGAGATATCACTGGTTGAAAACACAATCAGGATTGGGATTTTTATATCATATATATTATACAGCTGCATATAAATATCCCAATCCCGAATCTCCTTTTTCATAGGACACCAAAAACAAGTTCACGTCTTATAATGTCCAAAATAGAACGGTTTGAAGTGACCCTTTCTTACCCTCATTCTCTCTACATGTTACAGCTCTCAATACAAAAACAAGGGAAAGAGTGAAAAAATGCAGGATTTCACAGAAAGGATCCAAAATGTGTTAATAAAATATATTACAAAATTTATTTGACACAAATACTGCCAGAAAATGAAAAGTTGTCTGAAAGTTTAGTTACGCTTTAAGGCTAAGGCCCCACGTGTCATCCTGCAGCAAAAAAAAAAGCGCTGCGGGAGAAACCACGGCGAGATTGCATCGCGGTTCTTCCCGCAGCGCTTTTAGACAGAAAGTTTGCAGAGTTTTCCTCTGCGGACTTTGTTTCAATTATACCTATGGGGAAACCACCGGCGTTTCCGTAGGTATAACTGACATGCTGCGATTTCCAATACCGTGCCGGTTTTTGAAATTGCCGCGTGTCCGCACCGCGGTTTTTCCCGCGGAGTGGACATGGGATTCACTATAGAATCCCATCCACTTCTCTCTGACTGTAAAACGCCGCAATTTTTTTCCGTGGGCGAACTGCGGTGTTTACACCACGTGGGGCTTTAGCCTAAGGGTTTTTTATGAGGTTTTAGGTGTCTGGTATTACAGCATTCAGTTCAATGGACAAGATTGGTGCTAGTAGAAAAGGACACTTTTCTACCACAGAAACCGGATTACTTTTTATTCTCAAGTGCAAGACCTTTTGTGCTGCTTTTTTGTTTAGCAGTGTATGGATGGGACTTATATATTACTGTGGGCTAGACGACTAACCCACTGCAGGTATGCCCTTCGTGTCCCTGTCCTTAAAGGGGTTTTTTCCAGGATCAGAATATTGATGCTGTGTTTGGATTGGCCGTCAAACACATTATTACCGACTAGATTTGGCAACACATCTTTGCTTTACAGTATTTTGATGCTAATGCTCATTTTGGTTGATACTACTAGTAGGACATTATTATTTTTTTTTTTTTTTACTATGTATTTTTGTTCTATAGGTTTGTGTACTAATATCACATTTGTCATTGTGATATATGTAACACATCCTATATCTGCACACACAGAAATCCAGCAGTATTCAGTTAGACTTTATTTGTCACATACAGATCAATATAATGCTATTTACATGTTACTGATCTTCTAGCATGGCATGAATACATGGAAAGAAGTAGATTTTGTTCTTACTAGTCACATGTTGATACAGCGTGATCTCTTTGGCTAAGGCGGTGGGCTATTTGAGGAAGCGCTTCAGTATCAAAGTACTAAACCCTCCAATTCTGATAAGTCATGACCAGCAAATGATAATCCAAACTACCTTAAGATGATTTACTGCATGCCGATATTGCTGAAGACCATACTTTTATCCTGATTAGATGCAAGGGATATCCAGATTCACTGCAATGAATTAGCACATAATAAGAGATTGACCTAGCCAACAGATGCAAGGGGAAAAGCGCATGCTGCACAGTGAATGAATACTCTATGGCAATGATAGTGTACATGGTCTACAGTCATAATAACTGGCATTGTAGAAGTACAAATACGTTTTGTATACATTCTATCTGCATTTGCTCAGATATGTTTAGCTTTTAGTTTCGGCATTACCTCCAAGTTATCATTGCTCAGATATGTGGAGGTGCAATTACGACATGTTTAGAAAATTCTTCAAATAAGCCATTGGGTTCAGATATAATTTGGTTAAAAAGTAAAACTTTTAACACTTTACATTTTTAGTCAGTTATTTTTAAGCATTATCTCTTATAGAATATTCCTATTTATGTACCTCATTTATCAAAGCAGTCTAGAAGTAAGACCATAGCAACCAGTCCTTTTGTTAACTGCTTTTTGAGAAATAAAAGGGGGTTGTTGAACTCCTTTTTATTGATAACATATCCTCAGGATAGAAGATCAGTGGGGTCTGAGACAGCTGTTTAATGGGGCAGAGTACCTCAACCTCTAAATCCCATGCTGCTTTTCTTAACAACTATGCAATGTGAAAATGGACATGTGCAGTGTAAATCGTGAAGAGATCACTGTGCTTGTACGAGTGCCTAGTTCACTTAAAAAGCTGATCAGCATGGGTTCCAGGCCTTGGACCACTACAGATCTCTTATGATGAGGATATTTCATCGATATAAAGGAGTTGGACTGTCCCTTTAAATAATTCTTATTGGTTGCCCAGGACAACAGACTGTCTTTCTAGTAGACGTTCTTGATAAATGAGGCCAGGGGCATGCAGAGGTAGCAATTGCTATCAGTCCCTGGTGCCTCAGTGGACCCAAAGTCCTTTTTACAATACGAGAAGATACCAGTATTATACATAGCACATGGATAGGTGGGGGGCCCCGATTACATATTGTACGTTGGGGCCCAGGAGCTTCAAGTTATGCCTCTAGTGGGTTTTGCCTGAAAAGATTTTTTTTAGCATTTCTGTTATACTTGTTTCTGTGAAACATGACAGGTTTCCAATATGGCTGTCATTACAGCTGTCACAGGAAGGGTCACCGAAATTTACCAGGCTCCTAAAGCCTGGAGTTGGGTATGTAATCTCTATTTACTTAGCAAGTGTTAATCTGACGTTTAACATGTTGTTAACACGACAAAAATCATTGAAATAGTCAGTTTAAAGTTTGCTGTTAAGTGTCAGTGAGTTTATCCTTGGTTGCAACCGTGTACAGTTTATATGTAATGAGTCACGTGTCGAGCCACAAGAAATTTTTTAACAAACACATACAGAACAAAACAAGGCTCTTTGCAAATCCCTCACTGCTCTTGTGTTGTAGCTCTCTTTCTGGGGGCCCATGAAGCCTCAACAGGGAAACGGCAGGAAATTGTTATTGTTAGGTGTTGCTAATATATATATATAAATAGATAGATAGATAGATAGATAGATAGATAGATAGATATTTTTTTTTTTCCGCATTTAACATTTTTCTGTGTGTGTGTATATGTATGTGTATATATATATATATATATATATATATATATATATGTGTGTATAATAGTGCAACCATTGTGTGAGATCTCATGTAAATCTATACATATAACCGTATCAGTTGTAAATATAGTATACATGTGTAGCTTATGATCTAACAAATGCATTTATTGGCCCGTTGTAAAGGTTCAGAGTTGTTCACTGCTCTGTCATTTTGTAGGTTTACAATAGGATTTCCTGTTCAGAAAAGGAAGAAGGGTGAACACAGAAATAAATGCTTCCCCTGCAGATTGTAGTCTTATCGTTTAACTTATATATCCAGTGGTGCAAATACTGTCTGCCTAGGAGTACATGGTTACGGGCCTGCCCACATAGAAAGTGTAATTGTTTTGCTACTTTTAATTATATTGAGTTTTTTTTTTTTGTCATTTGCTGTCAGGGAATAGAAACTGTGCTTAATTTGAGAGGCTAAAAACATGTACATGCTTTCTGCTTCTTATAGATGCTATAGTATGTAGTCTAGTCATGTGGTAAACAGCCCAAGTCCTTATTCACATGCCAGTGATTGGTGGCAGTGTGGAAGCCATGTTTTATTTTTGGTTTTTTTTTAATGGACAGCATACAGCCCCATCAAAAAATTATGGATCTATTTAGACAACATGCCATTTATAGGATTGTTTTCACAGATTCTTCAACCGACTCAAGTCTTTGAGGGATGCATGAAAATGGAATAACCTTGGGTGTACACTCAGCTGTGAAAAAGTACTTTTTCAAGGCCAAGTGCACGACACGGTTGTGTGAACATGCACTAAGATTCTGAACCTGCACAGATACGTTGTAGCAAGCGAGGAAAGAGGTTTATTGAGTAGCTGAATGCATTGCCTAAACTGGATAAAATTGGATCAAACTCTGATCTGTGAGAAATACTATGTATTTATGAGGTTTCACCCTGTGCATGAGAACAAAAGAGGTTTCCATTCACCGACAGGAAGATGATTTTGAAAATGTAAGGAATATAATGGCTTTTGTGCTCTTTGGCAAAAACTTTTATTGTCCCAATCCATCAGTTTTATGAATCTGTTTTAGGGATCTCTTAATTTCATGTCTTGCGCTAGGTTCACAATAGCATGGGAAGACCAGAACAACAGAGAGGCGGACTGCTAAAATAGCAGTGACATGTGGATTCTGATGGAACCCATTGACTATAATGGGGTCGGTCAGGTGTCCGCGTCGTTTTAGAACAGGTTTGCCAGCGGAGAGAAAGTCCTGCGCAGAGGATTTTCAGGCGGACATTGTAACAGAGTCTCCGGTGCAGATGTGAATGTTGTTTTAGTCTATTGTTTTCGAGTCTACAGCTCTTATACAGATTTATGTTACTATAGTAGTAGATATCAAATCTTCTGTAGTCTGAACCTGCTGTCACTTTGCCATCCATCTGTCCAATAATTCTTTGTACTTAAATGAACCTAGAATGTAGTACAAATTAATATTTCTTGCCAATTCCAATCTGGTCTTCTGTCGAAACGTAAAGGTTTCTACTTATGGAATCCAATTGGTGCTCTATAAAGGATAGGTGGTGGTCTGACACTCTGCACCCCCACAAATCAGATGCTTTCACAGGTGATACACAGACAGTGGAGCAGGACGCAACTGCTGCATTCTGTACAGTGGCCAGACTGGGTTACTTCAGGTCAGCTCCCATTAACTTGAATGGTCTTTGAAGGGGTTGTCCCACAAAGTAAATTGACAAGGACCTTTCACGCGCTCCACATTCGACTGGATCACAGCCAGACTTGTGACGGTCAGCACTCCCATTCACTTCAACCTGGCTGCGGTCAGGTTGAATGTGGAGCGCATGAAAGGTCCTTGTCAGTTTACTTTGTGAGACAACCCATTTAAGCTGCAGTGACTCTGTTCAGCCACTAGGCAGAGAACAAAGCTGTCTGCTTTCTGTTTTGTTTTCTGATCAGTTATTGTCATCTTCTCACTTGTGCTATTCATTTTTTATAATTGGAGGTATGCAGGTCATGTATCTGCATAAAAAAAGCAACATGCAGGTCTAATTCTTACATCAAAGTGCTGAACCACCTAAGTGGGAGAGGCAAAAAACAACCAAAGCACCTGACTGCCCATTGACTATATACATTTTGGTAGTCCACTTTTAAACCTGCAAGGAGATTTTATATATAAAATGTTCTTGTAAAATTGTGCAGCTGTTCTACAGCCAGACCTTCCGTAGCGAAGGCAGGGACGGTTTATTCATTGAGCATTGCCTATACATCTATGGGAGCCGCCATGATGCAACTCCGCTTCTGGTCCAGTGGTCACTTGATCACCAGGGGTCGGTTACTACATGAGTTGCTGGGTCCTACAGGATGAAAAAAATTAATGCCAATACCACACCCATGTGTCACTTTTGTAAAAATTAGTGTAAGGGAGAAAACTACAGTCATGGCCAAAAGTTTTGAGAATGATACAAATATTAACTTTTACAAAGTCTACTGCTTCAGTTTTTCTAATGGCAATTTGCATATACTCCAGAATGTTATAAAGAGTGATCAGCTTAACAGCAATTACTTGCAAAGTCAATATTTGCCTAGAAAATGAACTTTATCCCCCAAAACACATTTCAACATCATTGCAGCCCTGCCTTAAAAGGACCACCTAACATCGTTTCAGTGATTGCTCCATTAACACAGGTGTGGGTGTTGATGAGGACAGGGCTGGAGATCAATCTGTCATGATTAAGTAAGAATGACACCACTGGACACTTTAAAAGGAGGCTGGTGCTTGCCATCATTGTTTCTCTTCTGTTAACCATGGTTATCTCTAAAGAAACACGTGCACTCATCATTGCACTGCACAAAAATGGCCTAACTGGGAAGAGTATTGCAGCTAGAAAGATTGCACCTCAGTCAACAATCTATCGCATCATCAAGAACTTCAAGGAGAGAGGTTCCATTGGTGCCAAAAAGGCTCCAGGGCGCCCAAGAAAGACCAGCAAGCGGCAGGACCGTCTCTTAAAAGTGTTTCAGCTGCGGGATTGGGCTACCAGCAGTGCAGAGCTTGCTGAGGAATGGCAGCAGGCAGGTGTGAGTGCATCTGCACGCACTGTGAGGCGGAGACTCTTGGAGCAAGGCCTGGTCTCAAGGAGGGCAGCAAAAAAGCCACTTCTCTCCAGAAAAAACATCAGGGACAGACTGATATTCTGCAAAAGGTACAGGGAGTGGACTGCTGAGGACTGGGGTAAAGTCATTTTCTCTGATGAATCCCCTTTTCGATTGTTTGGAACATCTGGAAAACAGCTTATTCGGAGAAGAAGAGGTGAGCGCTACCACCAGTCTTGTCTCATGCCAACTGTAAAGCATCCTGAAACCATTCATGTGTGGGGTTGCTTCTCAGCCAAGGGAATCGGCTCTCTCACAGTCTTGCCTAAAAACACAGCCATGAATAAAGAATGGTACCAGAATGTCCTCCAAGAGCAACTTCTCCCAACCGTCCAAGAGCAGTTTGGCGCTCAACAATGCCTTTTCCAGCATGATGGAGCACCTTGCCATAAAGCAAAGGTGATAACTAAATGGCTCAGGGAACAAAACATAGAGATTTTGGGTCCATGGCCTGGAAACTCCCCAGATCTTAATCCCATTGAGAACTTGTGGTCAATCATCAAGAGACGGGTGGACAAACAAAAACCAACAAATTCAGACAAAATTAAAGCATTGATTCTGCAAGAATGGACTGCTATCAGTCAGGATTTGGTCCAGAAGTTGATTGAGAGCATGCCAGGGAGAATTGCAGAGGTCCTGAAGAAGAAGGGTCAACACTGCAAATATTGACTTGCTGCATTAACTCATTCTAACTGTCAATATAAGCTTCTGTTACTCATAGTATGAATGCAATTATATTTCTGTATGTGATAAAAACATCTGACAAACACACATAAAAACCAGAGGGCAGCAGATCATGTGAAAATATAATATTTGTGTCATTCTCAAAACTTTTGGCCATGACTGTATTTCAATTTTTTTTTCGGTAACACTTGTGCTATTTAAAATAAATAAATAATAAAATATATGTCCCCCCTCCTTTTTGTTTTGCATTTTACGCCAAAAAAAGGACACACATTATTTGAATAACCAAACTGTCTGTCGGCAAATTTAGTCCGCCCCCGATTTGCTTCGGGGCTGATTTGCATATTCATAAAAAGTATCTCATCAGTTTGTGGCCACAAAGGTATGATTCTGCTCCTATTACAGGCCTCTACATAGAACTATTATTAGTTTGGAAGGCATTTTAGGCCTGACAGACTCCCTAGTCAAGTCCCCAAGTATCCATGTGACAGTGACTGGTCTAACTGTTGAAACCTTTGATCAGCGGATAGATGCAGGGAAAATATACAGTAGTGTTGTAACGTATCTATTATACCATATAAATACATAGCTGTGATGGGCAACTTTAAGAAAAGAATTTATCTGTTTCCCTGGCTTGTCTTTTTCAGTAAACACTTCTAGAATTGTTATATAATGGGGAAAAGAACAGCTTTTTTGGAACGGTTTGTTTCATTCCTTTGTTGTTCCTCCTGGAAATTTATGAATTAACAACTGGATGTTCCTAGTGTCTCAACATGCCTGTTCAGTATTCACAGTATCAAACCGTATAGGGACACATGCCTTTGACAACGGGAATCGATTTATTTATGCATTTTTATAAGGTACTACAAAAAGATGCTTCCTAAGGGTTATAGCATTTCATGGAGAATTGTGTCATGAGTAGTGACCTACTACCTAGTGACTTATGGTAGTCAAACCGTGCCCATACGCTCAGGTCTTGTGGCATGAAAATTAGGAGTTCATCCACTAGTAACCTTGTCATTGGGCTCATAGCATGCAGTATGTTTATCATGTATATTCTGTATTAACCCCATCTACCTCTTTACTTTCAGTATTCGAAGTGTGATGCAGAAGTATCTTGAAGAACGAGGGGAGCTGACCTTTGACAAGATATTCAACCAGAAAATAGGTGAGGACGTCATTTCATTATGCAGTGATAAAAGTCCTAACCTGGAATCCTGAAGAGTTAAGAGTTTTCTTTTCCAGATCCAGTGGATCAACTTTGATCTAGACAAGTGATAAAACAAGCTTGTGGTGAGCAGAATGTTGTGTACATGACTGAGTCTGGAGACATATTGTAGCTATTGTTTTACATTGAATTTATGTGCAGATTATAGGAAATGAGAATGAATGTAGACCGGATTAGTCATTTCACTGAAGGTGTGCTCCTTCTATTAATCTGGCTTCTGATGATTAGTTATGTTAAGGAAAAATAATTTTTTTGGCTTGCCTGACAATGAATGGGAAATGAAGTGAGGTTTAAGATTTCACAGTGTGCACCAAAATTGAGTTTTGGTGCAAAACTTTTGTTTAACTCTTTCCCACCACAGCCATTTTTCAATTTTCGTTTATAACTGCCAACCTTCCAAAAGTCATAACTTTTATTTTATTTTTTTTATTTTTCCATTTATAGAGATGTATGATGGCTTGATTTTTTTTTTCAGGACAAATTGTACTTTGTATTGTTACCATTTAATATTCTGTACGATGTACTGGGAAGCTGCGAAAAAAAAATTCAGAATGAGGTGGAGTTTCTTACCGGCGTTGTTTTTACAGCAGTCAGTGTGCTGTCAAAATGACATGTTGGCACAATTATGGCAATATCAAATTTATATAATTTTTGTTACATTTTAACACCTTAAAAAAAAAAAAAAAAAATCCAAAACTTCTCTGTAATAGAAGTATGCTGATAACAAGCCTGGGGGCCTTCAGTAGGCGCCCAGCTGTCATAGCAATTGATTGCCGCCCCTGGGTCTTGTTCACAGCGGACGTCGATCACAGGTAAGATGGCGGTGCCTATGTGCTGCTGGGAAAATGGTGCTTCGGTCAGGTTAGCATTCTGTTTTGATTCTAATTTGGCTCCTCGTCATTCTGCACACTTGGTCATGTACATGATGCCTTAGACTAGACAGCCTAAAGATACTTTATATTCTAATGGCCCCATACACATGACCGTGTTAGCACAGGTCATCTCAGGGCAGTCCTATTTCTGTTTGTTTTGCGACCCGGGCTAAGTAATGAAATCTATGGATGTCATATCATCCATATGTTGTTTTCCCACAGACCCTGCACATGCACATATAGGTCTAGGGGATGCAGATGTACAAATCGTTATTGGGCTCAAACACCTCTCTACAACATAAGAAAACACAAATAATATACATGGCACATGGTAGGTTAAGGTCTCGGCAAGTCAAATTGCTTATCTGCATGTAGCCTAAGACTATATTAATAAGTCTGAACCGATGTCTACGATTCTATGTCCTAAAATCATGTTGTAGCTCCCAGGTGGTCCCTAAACTCGCTATATGCACTACATGAAAACTTATTAACACCTTGACAATATTGTAAACCTATCTTAACCTCCAAACCTATTAATTTGGATTGTATAATACTAGTATACCAAATTCATGCTGAAAATATATCATCTTATTTCTTCAATGTTTATCTTCTCTTCCCTATTGGGAAGATGGGGCTACAGGGCACAGAAGATTGCGGAACTCTGAGCTACGACAAGAAGGTGTTTTCAAATTGAATCTGTCTTGGAGTAGACGAATATGTTATATTTCACTCTGCTTTTTCATGATTGTAGATTTTTTTTTATTTTTTATTTTTTCTTATTAGACATCTTGCTTGAGCTGCTTCTCTTCTAACAGCATTTAGTGATATAATTTACAGCATAGTCATGGCCATAGGCAGCAATATACTGGAGCCGACACTGAGGACTATACAGCAGTTTTCTATGCAGGGATGGGAAGTAGATAAGCTGGGACATCTATTGTAAGTAGTGGATGCAGTGATTAATGAAAGTGTATCTGTAGAGCTATCTTCTGTTGTACTTCTTCTGTTTATGTAAATTATGTGACTGCTGCAAAGAAAACCCATACAGAATTGGCAAGTGTCAGTCTATATTAGGCTTAATGGCTAGAGTCAAAATTACAGGGTTTAGTTTTTTAAATATAGTGACATGGAATATTTAAAAAAAAAAAAAAAATCATCAGACATTCTTTAAAAACTATGTTTAACTTAAAAACTTGGAATGTGTCACTAGAAAATGACCTAATCCTTAAGCCCTTTAACCCCTTAGCGTACTCTGCCATACTATTACATTGTGCTGAGTGTATAGTGAACGCTCAGCGGCGTAATAGTATGGCACAGGAGCTGGGTTCTGGGTCCTGGCTATATTACACTGCTGGGACCCAGTACTAGCTTCCGAATAATGGAGCTTAACCCCTCAGATGCCATGATCAATACCATTCACAACATATGGGTGTTTAGGGGGATGAAATCGTGAGGTCCAAGGGTTAGCCATAGCAGTCAGGAAGTCAATCAACAGCATACTGGCTGCCTTTCCCTATGACACACATGGAGCAAATATTGCAAATAAATATACTGCAATACAGATTTGTGTGTTTTATGCTAGGTTCACACTAGCTTTTGGGTGTCGTCGTTGGGGCCTGCATGGGGACCCGGAAGACTGAGACCCTGTTCACTTAAAAAAGTGGTTAAACGCGGAATTCCGCAGACCCCAAATACTATAATGGGGTCGGGTGGGTTTCCACCAGTTTTGGTGGAGAAAAAAACTCCTCCTTGCAGGGCTTTTCTCTTCATCGATTTTAAGCGGATTCTGCGGTGGATTCTCCACAGGTGTAAATCCAGCCTAAGTCACCTAGCTTAAAACCAAAATGGCAATAAAGTGTGATCGAAAAGTTCTATATACCAAAAAATTGGTGCCATAACTCAGTCAACAAAAAAGTAAAAAAAAAAAATGATGAACATCCGAATACAGTGCCCCAGACAAATCATTTATTTTGTAAAAATTGTGTTTTATTTAGTAAAAGTGGTAAAACATAATAAAACTAATATAAACATGGTATCGCTGTAATTGTAATGACTAGCTGTGAATGAACATAGCCATGTCGTTTTTAACTCTGGCTAGGTTCACATATGCGTCAATCTGCCGCAGATTCTGATGTGAACCTAGCATTGGCAATTGTCTGAACACTATGCACCCACACTGATCAGTTGTTTAACAGGACCACAGAGTTGAACCCTCACTGATTTAATGTTGATGGCCTATACTAAGGAGAAGCCTTTAATTTTAAAAACCCGGATAATCCCTTTAAAAGATTTTTACCCTAAGTCAGGTTTGATCCATGAGGATTCAGCCACTAGAACCCACACTGAGTTACACAGTTGGTTTCCTAGGCCCTGGAGGAGAAGTACTGTGTACCTATAGGAGGCTCTAGTAAGTCAGTGTGGGTATCAGTGGCTCACATCATTAAGGCATTTGCATTGTATCAATAAAATATGCCATGTCATGGGAGAACATCCCTGATCAATAAAAATTGATGTTTGTTTTGTGCATTTTGTCCCCTAAATACATACCTGGACATGCATAATAGGATTTTCAGTCGATTATACAAAAATTCCATCAAGTAATGCTAGTATAAGCCTATTCATTCATCTCATTGGTCTCCAATGACTAAAAATGTAGCAGGGGTCAGTTCATCTGCTAGTGATAAGGTCTTGACCCTTTGTGGGCCAATTGACCAGGTGCCCCAGGTAACTGTCGTTGTCCTAATTGATATGAGCTAAGTGCTAGCAGCGAGGCATTGACACCAGACAGAGAATGTTGGTATGAACCCTCTTTCTTAGCCGAATACAAGGGCGCACTGACATACTTTATTAAGGCGACATAAGTTCATATAGCAGTAAGTATAGGAAAGGGTTAACATAGTCCTCATGTTCATTCCTAATTGGTGTAGTATATCTTGAATGCATAGATAACAGATATAAGCAGTTCCGTATATGGTCAGCCTTCTCCTGTCTTGCGCAGTGATCCAGAGAGGTGTCTTCTGGCAGCAAGCCAAGCACATGTCTTCTTGGGACAAAGGATTCTCACTTTGGTATGCAGACACTATCTGGTAGTGTAACATTACATTACACTCAGTTTCAAGCAACCACATCGAATATTCAGTTTTAAGGATAACAATGTTTTTACACACAGTACACCTTAAGCAGATATGAAAATATAAAACAGATATAAAAGTATAAAATTATAAAAAGTTCATTATGATCCTTCACACTAGTAGTTGTAGTTTTTATTCATTGGCTTGTTTGGTATGTCCATATTGTTAACATCTGAATGACATAAGTCAGAAATGCACTAAAAATTAAAGCCTTGGCAGCAAGTTTTTTTTTTTGTTAAACAGTTACAGAAAGTTTCTGATAGTCTAATGTTGGGAAAGAGGTTTCTTTGCAGTTATTTATTATATGGGTATAGGTTCACCTTTTGTGAGTCTGCTTTTAGTTTAAAGAGGACCTGTCACCATGGTGTGCTAAATGCCATACATCATTTGGTTCATGCTGTTTCCCTGAACAATTTGGTGTTTTTCTTTTTAAAATCCGTCTACCTGTTCAAAAAATATGGCCCCTGGAAGATTGTATATAAAGAATCTGTGATTCTCCAAGTGGGTGGGAGCCTTTTTAGTTTCTCATAGAAAAACATAAGGTTGCCGCCCACCTGGAGAATCAGGGCTAGTTTATATACAATATTCCAGGGGTCATATTCTTTGAATGGGTGGACGGTTGTTAAAAAGAAAAACACCAAATTAATTTGGGGAACAGGAATCAAATGATACATGGCATTTAGCATTTTCTACTTGGTGACAGGTTCTGCTTTAATAGAAAGAATAGGGCAAATTTCTTTAGACTGGCAAATTTTACGCCAGTCTTAATAAACTCCAACTGGCTGCAGCCTTTCCATAAATCTGTGGGAGCTCCCGGATGCAGAATGGATATTTGCACCAGACAAGTGGTGTAGATTTCCATTCTAATGAGTTTTAGTAAATCAACCTTGGCTCGCCTTGCTCCCCACCATGTAATGCCCACATTCGCAGAATGTGGTGGGCGAGGCACGGATCAGGGCTGGAGCCAATGTGCGCCTCAACATCCTCTCTCTACTCCAGTTTTCTAGCATAGAGGGAATGATAAATTCACCCCATAACTTTTGAGGGTGGTGATATTTCTTTCACCTTGCTGTCAGTATAATTGTTGGTGAGAAGTTCATTAGGTGGATGTGGTAATGTTAGTGTTTTTTGCTGTGTCGCTTTACTTTGCTATTATTTAATATAGTCATGTGTATTTTGTTTCTGAATTTATAAACTTTGAGGTTTATTAAAGCTGTTAATACAGATTCCAAGAAAAAATTGGACAAGAATAGGCCTGTTGCTTATTTCATTTGGATTTTGTCCCAGTAATGCCATGGAGCTAAAATGAATCATATACTTTTACATTAATGTTTGCGATTCTCCGAGTGTTTGGAAAGGAAGATTCCGAGTTCTTCAGCTCGCTTTTATTGAAGCAATTCATCTTCTCGATTTATTCCTGTAATATGTGGATAATTTGACCACGCTTTAGGCGTACTATGAAAAGCCATACTTTTCATGGACTCTGCAGGGAACACAAACTGTGCTCGGTTTTATAAACACACTGAAAACAAGTATGAACGTGTTTGGCTTAGTCCGTGGAATTTGGTTGGTAAGGCGATAATCTCATAGGCTTTTTTGGAAAATAATGGAATGTAGTTGACATTTAAGGAATATGTAAAGACCTGTACAAGATGTATTAACCTTTATAGCTGTGACCTTGCTTGTCATTACCTAGCACTGAACGTTCTACACAGTGCTTCTTGTACAAATCTGGAACTGAAGCATGCTTTCTGTTCCATTGCCATTGTAAAATTGTAGGGCCTTTGGTTGTGTCCTTTGAGGTGTACAACTATTGACTGAATTGTATAGAGTCTGTGCTAGAAATTCAAACAGAAGTTTATAGGTATGTAAATGACCGTACTGAATATCCTGGTTAGTGTTTGCAGCCAAAACATTCAGTAGGATTGTAAAGTGTACAGTTACATTATTTATGCCATCACGTCTCTGATAGGAAAAGAGTATGCCTTAGGCGGGCCATAAACGGGCACACAACTCTCCAACTCAGATGGCTGATAAGAGTGCTTTATACCATCTATGTTTTCCAAACACCATCTTATAGGTCTTAAAGAGGACCTTTCATGTCTTCACGAATGTGCAGTTTTATATACTGCTAGAAAACCGACAGTGCCGGCTTTCACGGTATGCTCCTGTTGGTGGAGATATCGTTGCCGTTAATTTCAGCACCGATATCTCCCCACAGTCAGAAGGGCGTTCCTCATAGTTCTGTGTCGTCGTTTGGCTGTGAGGAACGCTCCCCGTGACTGTACTCTAATATAGCCTTGTACTATCAGAGGGGGCTTTCCTCACAGCCCAGTGATGACACTGAGCTATGAGGAACGCCCTTCTGAAAGTGAAATTAATGGCACCGATATCTCCACCACAGGGCCACATACCGGTATAGGAAACCGCACATTCATGAGGACATGAAAGGTCCTCTTTAAGCAAGCCATACACATTAGACAGTGTCATGCTGCCATCCAATTGATGGGATCATTTGTACAGGCAATCCCACCATCAACCTTAACTACTAAACTGGCCAATCAGGGGACAGTTTAGTTGTTAAAAAAAGAGCAGTAAGTCTGCACAAGTTAGCTGATGGCAAAAAAACAAACTAAAAACTAATGTGTATGCCTAGCTTTAGAAGCGGTTTTTGAATATCAAACTCGCAAATTTTTTTTTGTTTTATCACATTTTGTGCTCTTAGGCACATCATAATATACTTTATATAGCTGCTAACCATTTCTTCCAGCCCCTCCAAAAATGTGCATGCTCAGTCTGGCCAAGCATGCTTGTGTTCTTTAGATCCAAATGAATAAAACACATATAAAGAATCGGGCATGTTGAAATTTAACAAAGCAGTCCTTGTCTTCCCTGACATCAGGGGAGTCAGGAGAACCCCATATACATTAGATGGCCGGACGGTGCCTCTGAAATCTGTGGTTTCAGGACAACAGTAGGCTGATGTATATAGCCAGGTTTAAGATGGGTTGTTCAAATGGTTAATAACTTATTTAATGATTATGGTGTTTATATTGACAGTTTTACAGTATGACAACATGCTACATACAGTGCTACATTTTTCTGTTTTTGTTTGGCTTGTTCTTTCATACATTGGCTCCTGTTCCTCATACATTGGGTTACCTGTAGTGTTTGGCCAATCCTGTTTGTTTTTCTAGGCATGACTGTGAAATGTTGTTACCAAACATTTTCTGAACGTTACAACAGATGGCAAATGGCCTATGCATTTGCTTTCCAACTAGTGTTTGTTTTTTTTTTTTTTTTTTTTTTCTCTCCTTATGGTGGGGGTGACCTGTATTACTGAATACATATCGTTCCAGTTTGTTCTCGCAGTGGTAAGCCATGTATTATGTATATACACGATTGTCCCGATTACGTGTTTGTTCTGCAGCGATGTTGTAAACCTTCATTATAGCATTCCCACCAGTTTCTGTTCCTTTAAGGTTTGGTGTTACATAATTTTATGAAGCACAAGACAAAGGTGTGATTTTGTTATCAGATGTTGGCAGGAGAATCATTTCATGGGGCATGGCGGGCACTTTCATGAAATAAACACATTCATCCTTTAAGAAATAGATTTCTGTTTTATATCTCCCATGTGTTTTCTTTACCTATGTTCCGCGCAATTTATGTTTTGTGATTCATGTTCCTTGAAGGAATGTCCTGCGGTATATAATATTTATATCATCTGCACACTGGTGGAAAAACCTGTAACTCAATATAATTACAGCAAGCCGGCACTTTCTTGCTGCGTTCTGTGTTATGGAACAATTTTGCCTCTCTCACACACTGGTTTCTGTGCGCTCGCTTCAGACACCAAACCTGTAATTATTTCAGGTCTCCATAGTGGTTCTCAAGAAATACATGCTGGTCCGTCACTCATTGTTTTGTGTCCTAGATGCAGAAAACCCACCAGAATACACCCTTCCATATTTGAGTACATGTTGGGATGGCTTATTTCCATTTGTTGCTGTATGTTAATTATTAACCGCCATAATCATTTTACAATCGATTGTGCCAGCTGGTGCGATCATTACTGGTGATAAGAGTGCAGGATAGACAAGGTGTTCAGTGGTCAGTCAGTGCAGGTTGATGCTGCTCTTATATTGACTTTGCAGCATACTAACTGAACATTAGTAGCTGCTCATTATAAAAATAAAAATAATAATAATGAATATACATGAATTGTATAAAACAAGCAAGCTACCTTTTTAATAAGAGAAAAAAAAAATCAATGTCATACTGTACTGCAGCCAAAAGGCTCTGTGCACTGTGGAGGAAATTTACCAAGCTAAATGTGCCAGAAGTCTTATGCCAAGAAACTGGTGGACATACCGTGCTCAAGATTTGTGTAGTTGTTGTTACTTTTTGCGCCTCACTTTAAAGTGTCTTGAAAAAGTGGCATGGCTTAGAGGAGTATTAAAATATACCAAATAAATAAACTTCCTCCCTTGCATTAGTCATATGTTTAGCCTTTACATCAGGAAAGATTTTCAATGTATACCTTAGCCATATCTGTAGGTCTCTTATAGTGCCTTTTGCCTCTGCTAGTGTGGTATGACTCTGCATTCCTTTTTTTCAGCTACATGAGCAAGGCTAGGTTCACGCAAGTGTTGGGTTTCCCTCCTTCGGGTCCACATGACATGGGGTCCGCCAGGTTTCAGTATAAAATCGGCATAGAGAAAAGTCTCGCTTGCAGGACTTTTCTCTCCGCCGATCTAAGTGTAATCCTGGACGGAAACAAGCAAACACTAGTGTCAGAATACAATATAAACTTATCACCCTCATCCACAAGGCTCTCCATAATGCTGCACCTCCCTACATTTCCTCCCTCATCTCTCTCCCGTGCTCTCCGTTCACTCAATGACCTAAGACTAACATCCTCTATTATCAGAACCTCCCACGCTCGTATACAAGACTTCTACCGAGTTGCACCACTTCTCTAGAATGCTCTATCCTGGACTATCAGATTTAACCCCCAATTTGTACAGCTTCAAGCGCAAACTAAAGACATATCTTTTCAGACAGGCCTATCACAACTCCTAATGTAAACCCTTCTGTAGTTAGATTCCCTAAAACATACCCTCCTCTGTTCATGCTCCCGCATTACCCCACAGGATATGATGCCGTTTCAGACTAACTTTATATGTCCAGGCACCATCTGCACGTTAAAGGGCATGACTGGTGATGGCTCATACAGCTTTATATATGTGTAATGACAGTAATCTCTATTAAAAAAATTGTCCGACCATTGTATAAGCATTGTCTGTCATTGTATGTTTGTTTGAACAGTGGCATATATCTGGGACACACAGCTTGAACTCTGCATGTCTGCAGTTTGGCTCTTTTTTTTAAACTTTCTGCTTGCTTTTATAAATGCACATGCTCACCATGCTTAACAAAGGTGCCAAAGGCTGTCTAGTGCTAAAAACAAAACAAAACAAAAAAAAAAAACCTGAAACAATTTTTTAATATTTCATGATATTCATATGTTTGAAATTATAAAAATACATTTGTTTTAAAAAACAATTTATACATATGATTGTTATCCACCTATGTAAAAAAAAAAAAAAAGTCTAATAGTTATGGATTCATTTAATGTGTACCTCCAGTTCTAAACAACATTGCATAAATACAGATAATAAGAAACTTTGAAATATATCTTATTAAGGCTCCTTATCTCCAGTCTGACTGGTTTACATTTGATTTGTCTCCATATTCAGCTTTGCACACAGAGTTCTATGGAGAAGGGAAGGGTGGAGTAGAATTCTCCTGCTAGCTTGGGTAATTAGTTTATTACCTCAATCTGTTCACTGGCAGCCTCTTATCTTTTTTTTTTATTTTTAAAGTGTCTTATTTTAACCTGTATTATTAATTTATGAAAGGCTGTTTAAAGGAGGTATGCTTTAAGGTAAATGGCACATTGCCTGTGTACTACAAAATGTTGCCCACAATCCACTGCAAGGGATCCTTTAACAATACTAGGGCTCTAATAGTGACATACTTATTACATATATGATATACGTTATTGCTCAATGAATATAGGAAGGAAAGAACGCAAAAAAAAAGTCTTGATCCTTATTAGATTAACTGCTCCTGTAGTTTTGCAACCCTTTTTTGTATTATTTCATTAGATTCTGTGTAAAATTATAGGAACGTCTCCACAACATGTGACTTACTGGGTCTTGTATAATCCACGATGTTTCCAGTTATCTCGCCTTTTTACCATAAATATATTTGTCTTTTTAAACATTTTTGTCAAGTGTAACTCTTACCTTTCTAGCTCTCAAAACTCATCCTGTAAGAGCACATTTGTTACACACTGTCTACCGCAGATGGATGGGAGCCGCACATTTTCGCTGAATTGTTAGGTAAAGCGTACCTACTTGCTGATCAACAGCTCCACTGATGTTTCTTCCTCCTCTTCTATGATTCTACATACATTACCTAACCTCTGTTCTCTAGTTCTTTTGTTCCTTGGATAATTCGTTTTGTGACTTTCCGCCGTCAAAAGAATGTCATGGCAACATATCAGGCAACCGGTAATTGTACTTTAATATTTTGCAAGGGAATGATTTCCTGTTGGTTGGCTATTTAAAGCACCACCCTGTCTGTCTGTGAAAAGGGCATGGCTGTGCTTTGAAGCAGTCTAAAATGATGTGAGATGTTGGAGGTCTGTATTATCTCATTCAAGGCCTTGATAGTATTATTATCCTTGCTTGGTTACTACTTGTCTTCTAGATTTCACACCAAGTCCGCCATACACCAAGCAGCCACCACTGTTTTCTTCTTTTTATATTGTTGTACAACGTGATGTTTTTATCTTGTGTATTGACTTTCATGTAATGTTCTTTTTATGGTATGTATTAACCTTACATTAACTGTCTCCTTATATGGAGCACCCAAGTGCTGCAGCAAATGCCTATGTATTGCTCTTCTTCTTAGGAATAAGATGGAATTCCTTCTTGGGATATAGCAAGATGTTCATGGCGATATTAAGTTATACATAGGTGTCATTTACTGTACAGGTGCATCTCAATAAATTAGAATATCTTTGAAACGTTTATTTCTTTCAGTAATTGAATTAAAAAGTGACGTCCTATATTTTCTAGATTATTTACACACAGAGTGTTTCTATTTCAAGTGTTTTATTTCTGTAAATGTTGATTATGGATTACAGGTAATGAAAACCCAAACCTAAGAAAATTAGAATATTGTAAAAAAGTTCAGTATTGTAAATTCAGTGTGTCACCTGCCAAGGTTTCCTAAGCCTTTAAATGGTCCCTCAGTCTGGTTCAGTAGGACACACAATCATGGAAGACGCTGATTATGGATTGTATTACTGAATCACTGAAATGAATGAAAGTTTCAAAAATATTCTAATTTATTGAGATGCACCTGAATTTGCATCTGGATTGTGTATTGTGGACAGCCTAAATTCACATGAACACAATGGCTATGAAAAGTGTACATTTTTTCACGGCTGTTTTGCACCCAAGGGGGTGACCGTTTTCACGGATCACTCGTAGGTTTGAGTGTATTGAGGGATCTGTGAAAACGGACAAAAATAGAACATGACTTATTTTTTTAGGTCCATTAAAACATTGGTCATGTGAATAGCCCCCATTCTCATGTAAATTTTTAATGTAGTTGTGTGACAGCCATTAAAACGGATATCACATTGCCAATTTTCAGTGTCTCGTGTGAATGTAGGCTTAGCGTTCACTGAACCTTCAGTGTCTTCAGCATCATTACAGGAGCATTCTCATTGGGGACATTTATGGCATATCCACAGAATCCCCTATCTGTCTTGAGAACAAGGGTACCTGACCCTGGTTTTGCAACTGCAGTGAATGGAGCGCATGATGCTTACACACAGCTCTCCATTCACTTGTATGGGACTTTCAACTATAACCAAACTGTCGATTCAATGCAGCCGCCAGACTGGAGTTGGGGACCCCCTTTCTGAAGGTAGGTGGGGCAAACTTCTATGGGACATTTATCACACATCCTGTGGATATCCCATCAGTGTCTTAGATGGGAATATTAAATATGCCTCAGAGTTAATTTGATCAGACTGGTGTTTTATACCTTACTGCCTGCGGTTTTTAATTACAGTAATGAGTAGCACACGTTACTATGCATCTCACCTGTATACTAACAGCCAATAACTGAAAACCTCCGCATCTCACCGGTATACTAATAGCCAATAACTAAAAAATCTCTGCATCTCACCTGTATACTAACAGCCAGTAACTGAAAACCTGCATCTCACCTGTATACTAACAGCCAGTAACTGAAAACCTGCATCTCACCTGTATACTAACAGCCAGTAACTGAAAACCTCTGCATCTCACCTGTATACTAACAGCCAGTAACTGAAAACCTGCATCTCACCTGTATACTAACAGCCAGTAACTGAAAACCTCTGCATCTCACCTGTATACTAACAGCCAGTAACTGAAAACCTCTGCATCTCACCTGTATACTAACAGCCAGTAAGTGAAAACCTCTGCATCTCACCTATATACTAACAGCCAGTAACTGAAAACCTCTGCATCTCACCAGTATACTAACAGCCAGTAACTGAAAACCTCTACATCTCACCTGTATACTAACAGCCAGTAACTGAAAACCTCTACATCTCACCTGTATACCAACAGCCAATAACTGAAAACCTCTACATCTCGCCTGTATACTAACCGCCAGTAACTGAAAACCTGCATCTCACCTGTATACTAACAGCCAGTAACTGAAAACCTCTGCATCTCACCAGTATACTAACAGCCAATAACTGAAAACCTCTACATCTCACCTGTATACTAACCGCCAGTAACTGAAAACCTCTGCATCTCACCTGTATACTAACAGCCAGTAACTGAAAACCTCTGCATCTCACCAGTATACTAACAGCCAGTAACTGAAAACCTCTACATCTCACCGGTATACTAACAGCCAGTAACTGAAAACCTCTACATCTCACCTGTATACCAACAGCCAATAACTGAAAACCTCTACATCTCGCCTGTATACTAACCGCCAGTAACTGAAAACCTGCATCTCACCTGTATACTAACAGCCAGTAACTGAAAACCTGCATCTCACCAGTATACCAACAGCCAATAACTGAAAACCTCTACATCTCACCTGTATACTAACCGCCAGTAACTGAAAACCTGCATCTCACCGGTATACTAACAGCCAGTAACTGAAAACCTCTACATCTCACCTGTATACTAACAGCCAGTAACTGAAAACCTCTGTATCTCACCTGTATACTAACAGCCAGTAACTGAAAACCTCTACATCTCACCTGTATACTAACAGCCAGTAACTGAAAACCTGCATCTCACCAGTATACCAACAGCCAATAACTGAAAACCTCTACATCTCACCTGTATACTAACCGCCAGTAACTGAAAACCTGCATCTCACCAGTATACTAACAGCCAGTAACTGAAAACCTCTACATCTCACCGGTATACTAATAGCCAATAACTAAAAAATCTCTGCATCTCACCGGTATACTAACAGCCAGTAACTGAAAACCTGCATCTCACCGGTATACAACAGCCAATAACTGAAAACCTCTGCATCTCACCTGTATACTAACAGCCAGTAACTGAAAACCTCTACATCTCACCGGTATACTAACAGCCAGTAACTGAAAACCTCTGCATCTCACCTGTATACTAACAGCCAGTAACTGAAAACCTGCATTTCACCTGTATACTAACAGCCAGTAACTGAAAACCTGCATTTCACCTGTATACTAACAGCCAGTAACTGAAAACCTCTGCATCTCACCTGTATACTAACAGCCAGTAACTGAAAACCTCTACATCTCACCTGTATACTAACACCAGAACGAAAACCCACCACCGTCTAACAGCCAGTAACTGAAAACCTGCATCTCACCTGTATACTAACAGCCAGTAACTGAAAACCTCTGCATCTCACCTGTATACTAACAGCCAGTAACTGAAAACCTGCATCTCACCTGTATACTAACAGCCAGTAACTGAAAACCTCTGCATCTCACCTGTATACTAACAGCCAGTAACTGAAAACCTCTGCATCTCACCTGTATACTAACAGCCAGTAAGTGAAAACCTCTGCATCTCACCTATATACTAACAGCCAGTAACTGAAAACCTCTGCATCTCACCAGTATACTAACAGCCAGTAACTGAAAACCTCTACATCTCACCTGTATACTAACAGCCAGTAACTGAAAACCTCTACATCTCACCTGTATACCAACAGCCAATAACTGAAAACCTCTACATCTCGCCTGTATACTAACCGCCAGTAACTGAAAACCTGCATCTCACCTGTATACTAACAGCCAGTAACTGAAAACCTCTGCATCTCACCAGTATACTAACAGCCAATAACTGAAAACCTCTACATCTCACCTGTATACTAACCGCCAGTAACTGAAAACCTCTGCATCTCACCTGTATACTAACAGCCAGTAACTGAAAACCTCTGCATCTCACCAGTATACTAACAGCCAGTAACTGAAAACCTCTACATCTCACCGGTATACTAACAGCCAGTAACTGAAAACCTCTACATCTCACCTGTATACCAACAGCCAATAACTGAAAACCTCTACATCTCGCCTGTATACTAACCGCCAGTAACTGAAAACCTGCATCTCACCTGTATACTAACAGCCAGTAACTGAAAACCTGCATCTCACCAGTATACCAACAGCCAATAACTGAAAACCTCTACATCTCACCTGTATACTAACCGCCAGTAACTGAAAACCTGCATCTCACCGGTATACTAACAGCCAGTAACTGAAAACCTCTACATCTCACCTGTATACTAACAGCCAGTAACTGAAAACCTCTGTATCTCACCTGTATACTAACAGCCAGTAACTGAAAACCTCTACATCTCACCTGTATACTAACAGCCAGTAACTGAAAACCTGCATCTCACCAGTATACCAACAGCCAATAACTGAAAACCTCTACATCTCACCTGTATACTAACCGCCAGTAACTGAAAACCTGCATCTCACCAGTATACTAACAGCCAGTAACTGAAAACCTCTACATCTCACCGGTATACTAATAGCCAATAACTAAAAAATCTCTGCATCTCACCGGTATACTAACAGCCAGTAACTGAAAACCTGCATCTCACCGGTATACAACAGCCAATAACTGAAAACCTCTGCATCTCACCTGTATACTAACAGCCAGTAACTGAAAACCTCTACATCTCACCGGTATACTAACAGCCAGTAACTGAAAACCTCTGCATCTCACCTGTATACTAACAGCCAGTAACTGAAAACCTGCATTTCACCTGTATACTAACAGCCAGTAACTGAAAACCTGCATTTCACCTGTATACTAACAGCCAGTAACTGAAAACCTCTGCATCTCACCTGTATACTAACAGCCAGTAACTGAAAACCTGCATTTCACCTGTATACTAACAGCCAGTAACTGAAAACCTGCATTTCACCTGTATACTAACAGCCAGTAACTGAAAACCTCTGCATCTCACCTGTATACTAACAGCCAGTAACTGAAAACCTCTACATCTCACCTGTATACTAACAGCCAGTAACTGAAAACCTGCATCTCACCTGTATACTAACAGCCAGTAACTGAAAACCTCTGCATCTCACCTGTATACTAACAGCCAGTAACTAAAAACCTCTGCATCTCACCTGTATACTAACAGCCAGTAACTGAAAACCTCTGCATCTCACCTGTATACTAACAGCCAGTAACTGAAAACCTGCATTTCACCTGTATACTAACAGCCAGTAACTGAAAACCTCTGCATCTCATCTGTATACTAACAGCCAGTAACTGAAAACCTGCATTTCACCTGTATACTAACAGCCAGTAACTAAAAACCTCTGCATCTCACCTGTATACTAACAGCCAGTAACTGAAAACCTGCATTTCACCTGTATACTAACAGCCAGTAACTGAAAACCTCTGCATCTCACCTGTATACTAACAGCCAGTAACTGAAAACCTCTACATCTCACCAGTATACTAACAGCCAGTAACTGAAAACCTCTACATCTCACCTGTATACTAACAGCCAGTAACTGAAAACCTGCATCTCACCAGTATACTAACAGCCAGTAAGTGAAAACCTGCATCTCACCTGTATACTAACAGCCAGTAACTGAAAACCTCTGCATCTCACCTGTATACTAACAGCCAGTAACTGAAAACCTCTGCATCTCACCTGTATACTAACAGCCAGTAACTGAAAATCTCTGCATCTCACCTGTATACTAACAGCCAGTAACTGAAAACCTGCATTTCACCTGTATACTAACAGCCAGTAACTGAAAACCTCTACATCTCACCAGTATACTAACAGCCAGTAACTGAAAACCTCTACATCTCACCTGTATACTAACAGCCAGTAACTGAAAACCTGCATCTCACCTGTATACTAACAGCCAGTAACTGAAAACCTCTGCATCTCACCTGTATACTAACAGCCAGTAACTGAAAACCTCTGCATCTCACCTGTATACTAACAGCCAGTAACTGAAAATCTCTGCATCTCACCTGTATACTAACAGCCAGTAACTGAAAATCTCTGCATCTCACCTGTATACTAACAGCCAGTAACTGAAAACCTGCATTTCACCTGTATACTAACAGCCAGTAACTGAAAACCTCTGCATCTCACCTGTATACTAACAGCCAGTAACTGAAAACCTCTGCATCTCACCTGTATACTAACAGCCAGTAACTGAAAACCTCTACATCTCACCTGTATACTAACAGCCAGTAACTGAAAACCTCTGCATCTCACCTGTATACTAACAGCCAGTAACTGAAAACCTCTGCATCTCACCTGTATACTAACAGCCAGTGCACCATTTGCCACTCATTACTACAATTAAATCTGCACACAGTTCTTCAGTAAAAAAGCAATGTGTAAACTCAGCCTTAAACTGAAGACCGTCTGGGTCAGCTGCACATAAGTGGAGCATCTTTGACTATTCTATAGTCAGTATAATCTGTGTGTACTAAATTTTTCCCACCGAAGTGTGGTGATATTATTTATTTTTTTTATTTACTGAATATATTTGTTGGGAACTTGTTTAATTCCCTTTTTCTTAACCAGTCCACCATTGTCAAAAGTTCAAAGTGGTGAGAGGAACTGGAGCAAAACTGTTAATGGCACTTTGTGAAAAAAAGCCTTCACTATAACCAATCCAGTGACTTTTTCTGTGATGGATTGCTCCCTTGGATGGTCATTTCAGCTTTCCTAGTCTAGAAGTGACAACTGACTAAAGGGTTGGTGACATTGGCTATACCCATCTATTAAGCTGGTTGGTAGCCCCTCGGTTACATATATTTCACCTATCCAAATGTTGTTTAGGCTGAGGCCCCACGTTGCGGATACACAGCTCTTTTTGTTGCAGTTTTTGCTGCGTGTGTGTTTTTTTTTTTTTTTTTTTTTTAAATGTATTTTAGTGCTATTAATGGGTTAATAATTGCACCAAAATACCTTTTAGCAGTATTTCTGGGTTTCTTTGGGAGCTCCTGCCATCCTCTGCATTTGTTTACATGGTTAGCTTCCTGCTGTCTTAGCCTACAACTACCATGATCCCCCTCTCATTCCCACCCCCTCCCTGTTTCACTAGCTACCCCGCGGACTACTAGCCCTACCTAACTAACTCAACCCACCCACCACATCATACTTGCCTGTCTTCTGTGTCCTGGAGATCAGTTTCTTCTGTCCCGCTGACTCCTTCTTCTGTGGACTTCTTACACATGAGTAGTAAGCGCTCTTCACTTCTGCCAACGAAGAGCTAGAATCACTGGTTCTGTTGCGCAGGCAGAAATGAAGAAAGTTATTTTTCGTGCCACAAGACTGAAGACTGGTAAGTATGATAGGGTTGGGGGGGGGGAGGGAGAGTATTGGCGACGCTCTATTTCCGGAAAAGTTTAGTTTAGTGTATTAATTTTTGTTTTATCCCGGACAACCCCTTTAAGCACTGTTCTCTACTTCTGTCTTTATCAGAAAATGGAAGAGAAAAAAGAACACTGACATTTATAGAAATAATGAAATTAATCAGGTCACAAGTATTACAATTAAAGAACGAAAGGAATTCAATAAGAAGTTTTGTGAATGGGGATGTTCCCTTTCCCTCATAGCAAACAGATATCCTGAAAATTCTTACGTGTTTTGCCTTCTGCACTCCAGTAGATGAAAACCTGCAACTTTGATGTTCTATTTCCGTGAAGGATTTGCTTTTTGGTGATAGCCATACAGAGACACAAGGTATGTTACATCCACATAACTTCGCTTTATAAAAAAAAAAAAATACAGTTGATGGTAAGATGTCTCACAGACAGACAGACAGACAGAGAGACACACACACACACACACACACACACACACACACACACTCACACTCGGAGTTAGGTAGCATATATAGGTTGCGATGGGTAGCAAGCTTATTTTTTTTTCTCTTGCACAGTCATGCATTAGGCTTGAACTTCTGTTCATTACTAGAGGCAGGACAGTTATTACTTATGGCCTGTTGTGTAGTGGATCTCTTTGACTGACAATGATACATTTTTTTTTTTTACTTTTTACATTTTTTTTTTTTTTTTTGCTTTTATTTTTAATAAGAAAGGATAGCATAGTCAACTACAATGAGAACCTTAGGGTAAGTTGACATGGAGGAATTTGCAACGGATTGGGGGTGCTAATTCTGCCCAGATTATGCCTCCCACTGTTTTCAATGGGAGGCAGAGATTGCAGCAGGACACTGAAAAAAAATGTGTCCTGCTCGATTTTGCCACGAATTCGACGACTCAGCTGGAGACTCCCTTGTAATTAGGCTCATTCATGTGGCATCAGCATCCCGTCACAGATAGCCCGCGGGTTGAAAACTGCGGTGGAAAATGAAGAGGAATTCCGTTGTGTGAATGTACCCTAACTCTCTAAATCTAGTTTAAGATCTTGAAGTGCCCAATCTGTTAAAGCATACTTCTAGTTATAAACAACATTTCATTAATGGATAGTACAAGTGAAAATAAGAGACATTGTAATATATTTTAAGATCATCTGTTTTCGTCACCACTTTTTAAGCTGTTTTCTTGCTACTTATCTGCAACCTGACTGCTTGTTTACATTACATTATGGATTATATCTCCATATTCAGCCTCACACATAGAGCTCTATGGAGAAGGGAGGGGCTGAGTAGGATTCTCCTGCCAGCTGGATAATAGAATGAGGTCATAAATCAATGTAATAGCAGCCTCTTATCTACAACCTAACAGTGTTAAAAATGTACAGAGTGTAGGAGCAACAATTATATTTCTATCCCCTCTCCCCTGTTTACAGACTAAAATGTAGCAAGTAACTCTTCCTAAAATGTGGAGAAGAAAGCATTTTTTTTTTTATAAGATATATTACAGAGTTTCTTATTTTCACCTGTACTATTCATTTATGACTGGAGGTACGCTTTAAAGGGTTAATATGAATGGCGTCCAATGGACCACATTCACTATAATGGAGTCCATTTGGTTTCCATCAGGGTGCTCAGTATTTTCTGTGCTATTTTTGTCTTGCCTTTTCAACAGAATCTGGGACGGTGGCTCAGAACAGGACCTTTAACACTAAAGTAACCTGGCCTTGGTATCCTTCAGAGATGTAATAGTGATAGGAGGTAATTTTCAAAACAAATATTAAGTGATGTAAAGATAAGTTAGAGGAGGACAGCGAGGGAGAATATTGAACAGTATGGCAGGAACCGTAGATTACATGCCTCATAAAGTCATATACTGTATGTTCCATCTAGTACAAATCATTGATCGCTCTGTCACTGGCTGAAAAGCTTTAGAGCTTTGTGTTTCTGGAGCAAGACCTTCTTTTTCTAAATTTTGCCATTACTCTGTTCCTTCTAGAAATGTATGAATAAATTGACAACTGGGTCTAAGCATTCTTCTTTGTCCCTACACAGTCTGACACATGTAGCACTGTCGGGACAATGTCAGAGTATAAAGGGACACCCAGTTGTCAGTTCATTCATGCATTTTAAGGAGGGATAACAGATGCTTCAGAAACAAAAGATGGCACAGAATTGTTTTTGCCAAACACAGGACAGGTGACAGATCATCTTTAAGACCCAGCGATCTTTATCTTGACCAGTGGAACTGCAGGAAATAAAACAGAGAAATCCCCCTATAATGAATAAAACCACTGGGGATGACCATCTCTTCAAGAGGAGGACCCTGCTCAAATACACTCAATGCCTGGGATTTTGGAGACCTGAATATGCAGATGTAGTTTGGCATTGCTGCAAAGCTTGATCTCATTTGCTAGTTTTCTAAACCTTTTCATAGCCGTGGGAGTACTTGCTGGGCAGGCATTGTGTTTTGGGCTTTACTTAATCTACATCTTTAACAGATCAACAGTTAGTGGTAGCGTGAATCCAATCTCCACAAATTATAAACTTGGATACCTTTTAATGTTTATGGCCCTGTAAAAAGCTTGAAGAGGATTAATGTTTATATGACATGAATAGCTGTAGCATGGATGGCTTCCTTTCATGTAATAATAATTTTCTGCACCTCACACTGGATTTTCAGAATTAAGCATTTCCTAATAATAGCTTCTTAATGAGGAACTGTAGCTGGTGCCGAACAGAATCAATTGACATTATCTAGTTCTCTCCACTTCCTTATAACATCCTGTTTATTGCACTTTATGATCATGTAGCAACGTGCAGGGCCCCCATATTTACAAATAAAAAATGCCAGCAAACCCTTGCCAAATCATATCCTGCAAAACATCAGTGATGATCTACAGTGGGGAAAAAAAAGTATTTAGTCAGCCACCAATTGTGCAAGTTCTCCCACTTAAAAAGTTGAGGCCTGTAATTGTCATCATAGGTAGACCTCAACTGTGAGAGACAAAATGAGAAAACAAATCTAGAAAATAACAGTCTGATTTTTAAAAAATTTATTTGCAAATTATGGTGGAAAATAAGTATTTGTTCAATAACAAAGTTCATCTCAATACTTTGTTATATATCCTTTGTTGGCAATGACAAAGGTCAAACATTTTCTGTAAGTCTTCACAAGGTTGGCACACACTGTTGCTGGTATGTTGGCCCATTCCTCCATGCAGAGTAGTCTAGAGCAGTGATGTTTTGGGGCTGTCGCTGGGCAACACGGACTTTCAACTCCCTCCAAAGGTTTTCTATGAGATCTGGAGACTGGCTAGGCCACTCCAGGACCTTGAAATGCTTCTTACGAAGGCACTCCTTCGTTGCCCTGGCGGTGTGCTTGGGATCATTGTTATGCTGAAAGACGCAGCCACGTTTCATCTTCAATGACCCTGCTGATGGAAGGAGGTTTGCACTCAAAATCTCACAATACCTGGCCCCATTCATTCTTTCATGTACACGGATCAGTCGTCCTGGTCCCTTTTGCAGAGAAACAGCCCCAAAGCATGATGTTGCCACCCCCATGCTTCACAGTAGGTATGGTGTTCTTTGGATGCAACTCAGCATTCACTCTCCTGCAAACACGACGAGTTGTGTTTCTACCAAACAGTTCTACTTTGGTTTCATCTGACCATATGACATTCTCCCAATACTCTTCTGGAACATCCAAATGCTCTCTAGCAAACTTCAGACGGGCCCGGATATGTACTGGCTTAAGCAGGGGGACAGGTCTGGCACTGCAGGATCTGAGTCCCTGGCGGCGTAGTGTGTTACTGACGGTAGCCTTTGTTACGTTAGTCCCAGCTTTCTGCAGGTCATTCACTAGGTCCCCCCGTGTGGTTCTGGGATTTTTGATCAACATTCTTGTGTTCATTTTGACCCCACGGGGGAAGATTATCAGTGGTCTTGTATGTCTTCCATTTTCTAATTATTGCTCCCACAGTTGATTTCTTCACCCCAAGCTGCTTGCCTATTGCAGATTCAGTCTTCCCAGCCTGGTGCAGGGCTACAATTTTGTTTCTGGTGTCCTTCCACAGCTCTTTGGTCTTCACTATAGTGGAGTTTGGAGTGTGACTGAGGTTGTGGACAGGTGTCTTTTATACTGATAACAATGTCAAACAGGTGCCATTACTACAGGTAATGAGTGGAGGACAGAGGAGCCTCTTAAAGAAGAAGTTACAGGTCTGTGAGAGCCAGAAATCTTGCTTGTTTATAGGTGACCAAATACTTATTTTCCACCATAATTTGCAAATATATTCTTAAAAAATCAGACAATGTGATTTTCTAGCTATGTTTTCTCATTTTGTCTCTCATAGTTGAGGTCTACCTATGATGACAATTACAGGCCGGCCTCATCTTTTTAAGTGGGAGTACTTGCACAATTGGTGGCTGACTAAATACTTTTTTTTTCCCCACTGTACGTTATGTATACAGTGTGTGTCATTGACAGCTGTCATGCAACATTTGTAAGTGTTGATAATACAGAAATAATCTTTCCCTTTTAACCCCTTAATAGCTGGCTTAACTTTCTCCTTAATGACCCTAATTTTTTGCATTGTCTCATTTCAAGAGCCATAACCTTTTTTTTTTTTTTTTTTTTTACATCAATGTAACTATTTGAGGGCTTCATTTTCGGTACGCATATCTCACTGTTTAACTTTCATTAGCTTTTTTTTTCTGGGAGGGAACATTAAAAAACTAAACAAAACAGCAATGCCACCATTGCCTAGTTTTATGCTTTAAATTTAACGCAGTTCACCATGTGGCTTATATAACATGATTAAATTTATTGTCTGGGTCAATACAATTGCAGTGATACCAAATTATTTTTAGTAAGTTTTAGTAATTTGCGCAATAAAAAAAAACAAAAAAACCCTATTTCATTGGTTTCCAGGACCACAACCTTTTTATTTTTCTGTGATGAGGCTTTTTTTTTTTTTATTGCGCCGTTTTGGAAACATAACACTTTTATTGCTTTGTTTAACATTCTTTTGGTGGCAGACTGACAATTCAGCCATTTTTTCAAAAGTAGCTATTTTTGCAACTTTTTTATTTGTGCACCACCTTCACCACGTTCGCGAAAAGGGGGTGTGGACATCAGTCCGACTAGATTTGTCATTATTTTGGTTTAGAAATCTGGTGTAAATGATGCAGGAAAGAGCTGGCATACATTTCCCTCCAGGAGGATGGGTCAGCAGACGGTGCACATAATTTATGCAGAAGTGTGCCCCTTATCATAAATGAGGCGCACCCTCCACTGACTCTGGGATTATGAAGACTGATGTTAATATTATTATTTAGAAAACATTTTGTAACTGGCAAATTCAAGTTTTTATCTTTCAAACTTTTTTTCTTTATTTTTTTTACACCATTTTTAGTTAGCCTAGGGATCTTGCGATCTCTTGATCACTTACATAATACAGGTGCATCTCAATAAATTAGAATATCTTTGAAACGTTTATTTCATTCAGTAATTGAATTAAAAAAAAAGTTACCTCCTATATTTTCTAGATTCTTTACACACAGAGTGTTCTATTTCAATTGTTTTATTTCTGTAAATGTTGATTATGGATTACAGGTAATGGAAACCAAAATCTAAGAAAATTAGAATATTGTAAAAAAGTTCAGTATTGTAAATTCAGTGTGTCACCTGCCAAGGTTTCCTAAGCCTTTAAATGGTCCCTCAGTCTGGTTCAGTAGGACACACAATCATGGAAGACGCTGATTATGAATTGTATTACTGAAATGAATGTTTCAAAGATATTCTAATTTATTGAGATGCACCTGTATATTGCACTACTATGTAGAGCACTGTATTATGATGCCAGTATGTAACTGCCAGGAAGTGTATTAGGTCTTGCTAATTATGGGGCGCTGATATGTTAGGGAATACTGATGCCTGCAGAGGGAGCCCTCTCCCCTGTAACCATTTAAATGCTGCAGTCAATAGTGATAGTAGCTTTTCTGATCCTGCATCTTAAGAGCAGACACCCTTCTTTGAGTACACAGCTGAACATCAGCTTCATCTGGCATGGAAGTCCCATACCAAGCACTGATACATGTGCTGTAATGAGGCATATATGTTGGAATAAAGCTTTTCCAATGATTGTCACATTGATATTCTTTTAGAGCAGGGGTGTCAAACTCATTTTCTCCGGGGGCCAGCTTGTTTGGCCTACAGAGCTCTCATCTGACTACACTATAGACCTGAATGCTAGTCTCAGCGAAGCAGAGCATGTGTCCTGAACTGGAAGAGGAGGGAGAGCCCCTGCTAGACACTTACAGTGGGTACGGAAAGTATTCAGACCCCTTTAAATTTTTCACTCTGTTACATTGCAGCCATTTGCTAAAAGCAAAAAAGTTCATTTTATTTCTCATTAATGCACCCCATCTTGACAGAAAAAAACAGAAATGTAGATATTTTTGCAAATTTATTAAAAAAGAAAAACTGAAATATCACATGGTCGTAAGTATTCAGACCCTTTGCTGTGACACTCATATTTAATTCATATGCTGTCCATTTCCTTCTGATCCTCCTTGAGATGGTTCTACTCCTTCATTGGAGTCCAGCTGTGTTTAATTAAACTGATTGGACTTGATTAGGAAAGGCACACACCTGTCTATATAAGACCTCACAGCTCACAGTGCATGTCAGAGCAAATGAGAATCATGAGGTCAAAGGAACTGCCCAAGGAGCTCAGAGACAGAATTTTGGCAAGGCACAGATCTGACCAAGGTTACAAAAGAATTTCTGCAGCACTCAAGGTTCCTAAGAGCACAGTGGCCTCCATGATCCTTAAATGGAAGAAGTTTGGGACGACCAGAACTCTTCCTAGACCTGGCTGTCCAGCCAAACTGAGCAATCGTGGGAGAAGAGCCATGGTAAGCGAGGTAAAGAAGAACCCAAAGATCACTGTGGCTGAGCTCCAGAGATGCAGTAGGGAGATGGGAGAAAGTTCCACAAAGTCAACTATCACTGTAGCCCTCCACCAGTCGGGGCTTTATGGCAGAGTGGCCCAAAGGAAGCCTCTCCTCAGTGAAAGACATATGAAAGCCCACATAGTTTGCCAAAAAAAGCACATGAAGGACTCCCAGACTATAAGAAATAAGATTCTCTGGTCTGATGAGACGAAGATTGAACTTTTTGGCGTTAATGCTAAGTGGTATGTGTGGAGAAAACCAGGCATGGCTCATCACCCAATGCAATCCCAACAGTGAAACATGGTGGTGGCAGCATCATGCTATGGGGGTGTTTTTCAGGTGCAGGGACAGGACGACTGGTTGCAATTGAAGGAAAGATGAATGCGGCCAAGTACAGAGAGATCCTGGAAGAAAACCTCTTCCAAAGTGCTCTGGACCTCAGACTGAGCCGAAGGTTCACATTCCAACAAGACAATGACCCTAAGCACACAGCTAAAATAACAAAGGAGTGGCTTCGGAACAACTCTGTGACCATTCTTGACTGGCCCAGCCAGAGCCCTGACCTCAACCCAATTGAGCATCTCTGGAGAGACCTGAAAATGGCTGTCCACCAACGTTCACCATCCAACCTGATGGAACTGGAGAGGATCTGCAAGGAAGAGTGGCAGAGGATCCCCCAAATCCAGATGTGAAAAACTTGTTGCATCAGTCCCAAGAAGACTCATGGCTGTACTAGCTCAAAAGGGTGCTTCTACTCAATACTGAGCAAAGGGGCTGAATACTTATGACCATGTGATATTTCAGTTTTTCTTTTTTAATAAATTTGCAAAAATATCTACTTTTCTGTTTTTTTTTTCTGTCAAGATGGGGTGCTGAGTGTACATTAATGAGAAATAAAATGAACTTTTTTTTTCTTTTAGCAAATGGCTACAATGTAAAAAAATTTAAAGGGGTCTGAATACTTTCCATACCCACTGTATCCCTGACCCACGACTACCACTCTATTCACTTTTATGGGACTGATGGAGCACTGTACTTGGTTATTTGTGTTAGTTCCTCAGAAGTGAATGGAGTGATAGTCCTACATACATACATATACTACTGCTCAATTCACATAGGGGACTTGGTGGCCCTTGTTCTCTTGATCACTGGCAGTCACAGTGGTCCGAACCCTAGTGGAAAGGGGATAAGTGTTGTTGAAGGGAAAACCCCTGTGTGCTTTAAAGTTACAGTGGTCCAGGAAGGACCAATATAAATTGATGAGATGTGAGAAGGCTTTTGGCTGTCTACATAGTACTTTTTTAAAAATAAACCACATATTTCACAGATAATTTGTAAGGTATGAAGCTGTAATATCCCCTAAGATTATGGGATATACTTTGGTTATATGCTGCTTTCAGGGTACTTCCAGCCTGAACATAGAAATGACCCATAAGCAGATGTAATATGATAAACTTTCTATGTGGTGTATCTGTAGAATCTGTACTTTTAATGTGTTTAAAGAGGCTTTGCTGGGAAAGCCGTAGTAAATCCTTGTCCTGTTCTTGGATTTATCTGTTGCAGTCATCGGGTTAACATAAAGCTGTAGATAGCAAATGATGATGTGCAAACACCGCACAGTGGATTCCTTCACAGAGGTTCAGAGGATCACCATCACTTGTCTGTGTATCTGTATGAACTGTAAAGATTTTACAAATAACTGAGGATAATGGGAATAGCACTGCTTAAAATAGAAAAAAGAGAATATCTGTAGTATAAAAGTTCCAGGAGCCATCTAATGGGTGTATTTATGACACCTGAAGTATACCTGTCTACAGTGACCATTTCATTGCAGTATTGTGGAAAGGGGCTTACAGTGTAGAGACTTTTAGTTTATAGAGGTGGGAGTGAAGACAAGGAGAAAGGACACAGTAGGAGTTTCTTTGTAAATTTTCAGTAGAAACCTGTGGATTGAATGTTGCCTGACAAAAGGGTTTGTATGTTTGTGTGTGTGTGTGTGTGTGTGTATATAGATATAGATCTATATAGATATAGATATATATATATATATCTATATCTATATAGATATAGATATATATATCTATATATAGATATATATATCTATATATATATATCTAGATATAGATATACATACGTGTGTGTGTGTGTGTGTGTTTATATATATATATATATATATATATATAGATATATATAGATATATATAGATATATATAGATAGATATACATATATATATATATATATATATATATATATATATATACAGTACAGATCAAAAGTTTGGACACACCTCCTCATTCCAAGAGTTTTCTGTATTTTCATGACTATAAAAATTGTAGATTCACACTGAAGGCATCAAAACTAAGAATTAACACATGTGAAATTATATGCTTAACATAAAAGTGTAAAACAACTGAAAATATGTCTTATATTCTAGGTTCTTCAAAGTAGCCACCTTTTGCTTTGATTACTGCTTTGCACACGCTTGGCATTCTCTTGATTAGCTTCAAGAGGTAGTCACCTGAAATGGTTTTCACTTCACAGGTGTGCCCTGTCAGGTTTAATAAGTGGGATTTCTTGCCTTATAAATGGTGTTGGGACCATCAGTTGTGTTGTTCAGAAGTCAGGTGGATACACATCTGATAGTCCTACTGAATGGAGTGTTAGAATTTGTATTATGGCAAGAAAAAAAGCAGCTAAGTAAAGAAAAACGAGTGGCCATCATTACTTTAAGAAATGAAGGTCAGTCAGTCCGAAAAATATGGAAAACTTTGAAAGTGTCCCCAAGTGCAGTGGCCAAAACCATCAAGCACTACAAAGAAACTGGCTCACATGAGGACCGCCCCAGGAAAGGAAGACCAAGAGTCACCTCTGCTGCGGAGGATAAGTTCATCCGAGTCACCAGCCTCAGAAATCACAGGTTAACAGCAGCTCAGATTAGAGACCAGGTCAATGCCACACAGAGTTCTAGCAGCAGACACATCTCTACAACAACTGTTAAGAGGAGACTGTGTGCAGCAGGCCTTCAGGGTAAAATAGCTGTTAGGAAACCACTGCTAAGGACAGACAACAAGCAGAAGAGACTTGTTTGTGCTAAAGAACACAAGGAATGGACATTAGACCTGTGGAAATCTGTGCTTTGGTCTGATGAGTCCAAATTTGAGATCTTTGGTTCCAACCACCGTGTCTTTGTGTGACGCACAAAAGGTGAACGAATGGACTCTACATGCCTGGTTCCCACCGTGAAGCATGGAGGAGGAGGTGTGATGGTGTGGGGGTGCTTTGCTGGTGACACTGTTGGGGATTTATTCAAAATTGAAGGAATACTGAACCAGCATGGTTACCACAGCACTTGCAGTGGCATGCTATTCCATTCGGTTTGCGTTTAGTTGGACCATCATTTATTTTTCAACAGGACAATGACCCCAAACACACCTCCAGACTGTGTAAGGGCTATTTGACCAAGAAGGAGAGTGATAGGGTGCTACGCCAGATGACCTGGCCTCCACAGTCACCAGACCTGAACCCAATCGAGATGGTTTGGGGTGAGCTGGACCGCAGAGTGAAGGCAAAAGGACCAACAAGTGCTAAGCATCTCTGGGAACTCCTTCAAGACTGTTGGAAGACCATTTCAGGTGACTAGCTCTTGAAGCTCATCAAGAGAATGCCAAGAGTGTGCAAAGCAGTAATCAAAGCAAAAGGTGACTACTTTGAGGAACCTAGAATATAAGACATATTTTCAGTTGTTTCACACTTTTTTGTTAAGTATATAATTCCACATGTGTTAATTCATAGTTTTGATGCCTTCAGTGTGAATCTACAATTTTTATGGTCATGAAAATACAGAAAACTGTTGGAATGAGAAGGTGTGTCCAAACTTTTGGTCTGTACTGTACATACATACATACATACATACATACATACACATACAGTGGGGAAAAAAGTATTTAGTCAGCCACCAATTGTGCAAGTTCTCCAACTTAAAAAGATGGGGCCTGTAATTGACATCATAGGTAGACCTCAACTATGAGAGACAAAATGAGAAAACATATCTAGAAAATCACATTGTCTGATTTTTTTTTATTTTTTTTTTTTAAGAATTTATTTGCAAATTATGGTGGAAAATAAATATTTGGTCACCTATAAACAAGCAAGATTTCTGGCTCTCGCAGACCTGTAACTTCTTCTTTAAGAGGCTCCTCTGTCCTCCACTCATTACCTGTAGTAATGGCACCTGTTTGACATTATCAGTATAAAAGACACCTGTCCACAACCTCAAACAGTCACACTCCAAACTCCACTATGGTGAAGACCAAAGAGCTGTGGAAGGACACCAGAAACAAAATTGTAGACCTGCACCAGGCTGGGAAGACTGAATCTGCAATAGGCAAGCAGCTTGGTGTGAAGAAATCAACTGTGGGAGCAATAATTAGAAACTGGAAGACATACAAGACCAATGATAATCTCCCTCGATCAGGGGCTCCACGCAAGATCTCACCCCGTGGGGTCAAAATGATCACAAGAACGGTGAGCAGAAATCCCAGAACCACACGGGGGACCTACTGAATGACCTGCAGAAAGCTGGGACTAACGTAACAAAGGCTACCGTCAGTAACACACTACGCCGCCAGGGACTCAGATCCTGCAGTGCCAGACCTGTCCCCCTGCTTAAGCCAGTACATATCCGGGCCCGTCTGAGGTTTGCTAGAGAGCATTTGGATGTTCCAGAAGAGTATTGGGAGAATGTCATATGGTCAGATGAAAACAAAGTAGAACTGTTTGGTAGAAACACAACTCGTTGTGTTTGGAGGAGAGTGAATGCTGAGTTGCATCCAAAGAACACCATACCTACTGTGAAGCATGGGGGTGGCAACATCATGCTTTGGGGCTGTTTCTCTGCAAAGGGACCAGGACGACTGTTCTGTGTACATGAAAGAATGAATGGGGCCATTTATTGTGAGATTTTGAGTGCAGTCCTCCTTCCATCAGCAAGGGCATTGAAGATGAAACGTGGCTGGGTCTTTCACCATGTCAATGATCCCAAGCACACCGCCAGGGCAACGAAGGAATGGCTTCGTAAGAAGCATTTCAAGGTCCTGGAGTGGCCTAGCCAGTCTCCAGATCTCAATCCCATAGAAAACCTTTGGAGGGAGTTGAAAGTCCGTGTTACCTAGCAACAGCCCCAAAACATCACTGCTGTAGAGGAGATCTGCATGGAGGAATGGGCCAACATACCAGCAACAGTGTGTGCCAACCTTGTGAAGACTTACAGAAAACGTTTGACCTCTGTCATTGCCAACAAAGGATATATAACAAAGTATTGAGATGAACTTTTGTTATTGACCAAATACTTATTTTCCACCATAATTTGCAAATAAATTCTTAAAAAATCAGACAATGTGATTTTCTGGATTTGTTTTCTCATTTTGTCTCTCATAGTTGAAATCTACCTATGATGACAATTACAGGCCGGCCTCATCTTTTTAAGCGGGAGAACTTGAACAATTGGTGGCTGACTAAATACTTTTTTTTCCCCACTGTATATATCCTCTGACGCCCCAGTCTGTTACTATCTTTGACTCTACATTTCAGAAGCACAACAATCTGCTGTGAATTTGTAGGGAAATGTATCTAGAATTTACATTGAAATCAATGCATTTTACATGCGGATTCCATGGTAACAATTAACATGTCAGTATAAATTTCAGCGGAATAAACTTTTCCTATAATATTACATTTACAGGCCATCTGTGTTAGGGTACCCTGGGACAGTGTGTCCCGCCCACACTTGCTATTAGCCTGCATGCACATGACCAAGTTTTAGCTGGTATAATTGGTACGGGACAGTAAGTCCTGGAATGGCAGGGACTCTTAGCAGCATTGACAACTATAGTGCTAGAATCCCTCTCCTGGCATATAAGGTGCAGGCTGGTAAATCTGGCCAAACACTGACCGAATCTCACATCTGAAACTCTGTTGTGTGAATGTGACCTAACCTTCATACTCTTACCAGTGACTGCAAGGCTACACCTAGATTTGCTTCTGCCTGGTGCATACTACAATTAGCATGTGATGGAAATGGCTGGAACGCATTATCTAAGGGCACTCTTATTGTACTGGGAGACTTCCCAATATGCCAGATACAACTTCAGTCTATGTACAAAAAATACATATGTGAGTGTAAAATGTGTTTTACTTGTCAGCAAGGGCCATACTATGAGTACTTGCTCTGCAAGGCACAGGTTGGATTTCCAATCATTTAAGAGTTAGTGGTTCTCTGTATTTTTTCTAATTTCCCCAAGGAAGATTTATGTGGGAAAAAGATTTTAGGCACATAGATTGTAGAATAGAGCCAATTGTTCCTTGCAAACCAAGCTCTCCATATTTTTTTCTGTAATGAAATATGTCTGTTGCAGCAAGAACAAAAATAAAATGACAGGAGATATTCTTGAACTGAACATCATTTCGATTGGGAGGCAGGTTTTGCCCATTTCCTTATAGCGGTTGAGCTGTTGAATACCTCAACAACAATAGTATTGATCTATGGAAGTATTCAACATTCATGCCTTAATAATCCCATCATGACACCATTCACAGTTTGACGCCTTATGGCTTAGGCCGCACTTAACGAGTTTCAACCAAAAAGTGATGCAGAGAAGACTGCAGCAGAAACGCATCACATATTTTTTTTCTGAAGAGCTTTTCACAGAAAGTCTGTAAAGTTGTTCTTGCAGACTTCCTGTCCCTATTATACGCTTAGGGAAAACGACAGCGTTTCCATAGGTATAATTGACATGCTGCGATTTAGAAAAACGCAACGGTTTTTGAAATCCCAGCATGTCTGCTGCGGATATCTTTCTGCAATGTGTGGATGGGATTAGCCAGAATCCCATCCACTTTGCAGGTACTGTAAAATGCACTGGCCAAATCGCGGTGATTACGCAATGTGGGGCCCCCAGTCTGTTTTTTACTCAGGTCACTGATACACACAGGAAAAATCGGATGGGTCTGTAACCTAAGTAACTGTTCATTATAGCTGGTTTTACTCATTCTTCATTTTACATGACTGTATGGGTATGTTCACACAACATAATTTGATGTTGACTTTGAGGCAGATTCCTCCTCAAAATGTGTGCCAAATTCTGCTCTGAATCGGTCTCTCTATTTTTAATCAGTAGGAGGCTGAGACCTGAACATAATAAGCATCCTGCTCAGTCTTGCTACAAATTCTGAGGCTGATTCAGCAGCAGATCCCCGGAGCGCGGGACCCCTCTGCTGACTATCCCCATTTATCTGGTGTTGATCAGTTGGGAAAACTGCATGGAAAGCCAGGGGCCAGAAAGTCCGCTTCAAATTCCTCTTCACTTTCTGCCGTGAACTTACCCTATACTGGAATAACTCATAATTGAAATCTATAGCAACACTGTATTGGTATATGCATCTGTAAATCTCATTAGCTAAGTGCAGATGAAAGCTTCTAGTGCGACCTCATGGTTGCATTTATGCCTTTTTGGTTTTCCCAGTGTAGTCTTCAAATAAAACTGTGCACTGAATTTTCTTGCTACAAGAATTGTAAAGTAATTTACCCTCATGCACTGTGCTGTATAAATCCGACAGGCAAAACCTGGTGTGATACTACTCCATTGGATGCTAAATTGCCAAGTTATACCCTGCTACCAAATCCTCAACACGTTTCATGAAAAATGTGTTCCATAGTCACTTGGATCTTCTCAGGCTCGAATCACATGTACAGCTTTAGATCAGTTTTCATTATGTTTTCTTTTTTAACAATCAATCGTGCATTGTAAAGGATTGGGAAACTTGTGGCTCAGAAAAGTGTATGTGTGCTTCCAGACCAATGGAAGGGGTGAAATGTGCTATGCCATTCATAGCCGAAAAGAGAAGATTTCAATGTGACAATCCATAGCTGTCCCTAAAATGTGTTTATTTTTTTTTTCCATAAAGTGTGAATAATGTTTTAAAAAGTCCAATTCACTGGTATTGTTTATATTGACTTGTATGTAGCATGAGGGAACCATGTAAAATATGTAATGAAAGCCACAGAGAATGTTTATAAAGAGCATATTCTTGACCAAATTAGAAAAATACCTTAGACCTGGCAAAAGTTGAAGTTTTAGAGTTGCTTCCTTCTCCAGACATTTGGCGTATTCTTATTTCTCCCTACCTCCGGCAATACTTTTCTTATTGCTTGCTTTGTCAGTATGTAAATATAGCTTCTGTTTTGAATTCATGCATTATCTTACATTTTTTGTGTTGCTACATCAGGAAGTAGGAAACTTACAAAAAATGTCAATATTTTCCTAGTAAAGTATCATTTACTGCTGCCTAATGTTTCTTATTTATGTAAACAACACTTTTCCTTCATGCGCTGTGTCTTTTAAACGGAGTCTTGTCATGTCCCATATGAATATTAAACATGGCATAGTGCCATGCCGGGTATTTAAACACAAGTACAGTGGTGCCTGTGCAGTGTAATTTCATCCCTGCAATGCTGAGAATCTTGACTTTTGCTCAGTACATAAATGAGGTGTTAGGAGCACATGGGGTGTGTATTCCCAAATCTGAGCACTTTTTACCACTGGCTCCCCAGCTAGCCTAGCCGCTCTCTCCACACACCAAATGCAGGAGAAATGTGAGCTGGCATTCAGAGCAAAGTGAGCAGGGCAATGCTGGGCTTGGAGACACAGTAATAGATGGTGTTTGGACCTGGGAGTTCATTCTCTTGGTGCTCAGAGCACCACATTTACCCTGTTTCCCCGAAAATAAGACAGCGTCTTATATTAATTTTTGCTCCCAAAGATGTGCTGTGTCTTATTTTCAGGGGATGTCTTATTTTTTTTTTTCAATGAAGAAGAATTCACATTTATTGCTGAACAAAAAAATGAACATTTATTATATACGGTACTGTACAGTAGTTGTCATCACAAACCAGCATAACCAGACAAACTGTGAATCCTATCAAGAATTTCTTACTACCGTACCATTATTTCCATGTACAACAATTAACAGTATGGTACATTTACCAATATTTATGGTACGAATAGAAAGTAACATTTATTCAATGACAGTTATGTCATCATCTTCTAGGACATCATCATAACAATCCAAACCATTAATTTCCCTGCACACAGTATCATGTCCCATAGTGGCCCCTGCACACAGTATCATCTCCCATAGTGGCCCCTGCACACAGTATCATCTCCCATAGTGGCCCCTGCACACAGTATCATATCCCATAGTGGCCCCTGCACACAGTATCATATCCCATAGTGGCCCCTGCACACAGTATCATTCCCCATAGTGGCCCCTGCACACAGTACATTCCCCATAGTGGCCCCTGCACACAGTATCATTCCCCATAGTGGCCCCTGCACACAGTATCATTCCCCATAGTGGCCCCTGCACACAGTATCATTCCCCATAGTGGCCCCTGCACACAGTATCATTCCCCATAGTGGCCCCTGCACACAGTATCATTCCCCATAGTGGCCCCTGCACACAGTCTCATGCCCCATAGTGGCCCCTGCACACAGTATCATTCGCCATAGTGGCCCCTGCACACAGTATCATTCCCCATAGTGGCCCCTGCACACAGTATCATGTCCCATAGTGGCCCCTGCACACAGTCTCATGCCCCATAGTGGCCCCTGCACACAGTCTCATGCCCCATAGTGGCCCCTGCACACAGTATCATTCGCCATAGTGGCCCCTGCACACAGTATCATTCCCCATAGTGGCCCCGGCACACAGTATCATTCCCCATAGTGGCCCCTGCACACAGTATCATTCCCCATAGTGGCCCCTGCACACAGTAGTTTGCCCCATAGTGGACCACCCATGAACAATTATTATACTGTGGGGTCTTTTCAGACCCCAGAGTATAATGATCGGAGACCCAGGAGAGGATAGAAACAACGTTGCTTACCTGTTCCTCGCTCCAGTGCATGCCCGTGCGCTACTCCGGCCTTCTTCACTGTTAGACCAGGCCGCGTCACGTGATCTGGCCGGCGTCGCGACGCAAAATGACAACCGCTGACGTCACCAAACAGGCCCGAAGCCTGGAGAAGCGTAGGACAGGTAAGCACATAGTTTTTTATGTTCGCTCACCTCCCCTGGGCCGCCGATTATTATACTCCGGGGTCTGAAAAGACCCCGGAGTATAATGATAGCAGAGATTGTGGGGTTCTCCCGCGGCCTCACATATCGTATATACCGTATGTTCTGTTCGGGAAAATACGCCTTACTTTCGGGGGGATGCCTTATATTAGGCAATTCTCCGAAACCTCTCCTATGCCTTACTTTCGGGGGGTGTCTTATTTTCGGGGAAACATGGTACATGAAAAAAAAAAAAAGTCAAGATTCTTGGCATCGTGAAGATAAAATTGCACAACGGGGTATCGCTTTGCATTTGGTGAAATACCCTATGTGGCACTGTGACATGTTTAATAAGGATGTGGGAGCTGACACTCTGTTTAACAACTTACAGAACAAAGGCTGTACATGTCCTTTTCACACTACATGGCACGCAACAAGCACTATGCAGTGATTACAGGTAGTTACAGAGTCATCACTACTGTTGGACCCAGCCATCACTCGATCGCCGGACAACTCCCAACACTTAGGGAACCCAGATCAGCTCTGACTGTGACTGTCACTATTTGGTCTGTTTTCTCCTATAATTGGGGCTCCTATGGATGCCCCAGTTACAGTGGAAATATGTAAAATAAAAATAAAGACCAATGCGTGAATGTCCCCCAATACTTTGTAACATTATGTTGCAAATTATAAAAAAAATAAAAATAAATAAAAATAAAACACCCATACAAAAGGAACCTGTCAGGACGATTTGGGATACTCCATCCACAGATTCTTATGGACTGGGGATTTTTGTGTCCAAATCACCCTGTTGTAAAACCATATGTGCCGGCACTAAAAATTAAAAAAAAGCTTTGCACTCCATGCTCAAAAGCAGTTCTTCAATGAAGCCACGGATGGCTTTAAAAGTGGCCGATATGGGACAGTAAACCCCCTGTCCATGAGGACCGCTGGGTGGTTTAGTGTCCCAAATCAACCTGACATTTTTTTAAATAAGCTTTGTGAAGTACATCTCTAGTCAGAGCAGAACACATCATTTCTTTTAGCCCAAAGTACTGTGTGAACTAACAGTGAACTTTCATTGTGAAGCCTGGATATTAATTCAGAATTTTGTTTCCAATAATGTTTTCTGTTGGCAAACAATGACGACTCAATAGTTTTTGATTTTATTGTGCATTCAGCATCGGTTACCCTGTAAACCTTAAAGCGTAACTAAACTTTCTCACAACTTTTGATTTTCTGGCAGTATTCGTGTTATTAATAAATTTTGTAATATACTTTATTAACAAATTTTAGCTCCTTTCTGTGAAACCCTGCATTTTTTCACTCTTTCCCTTATTTCTGTGGTGAGCTGTTTCTCACTGAATGTTATTGTGTATGGAGTACAGGCTTGGAGACACAGGGCTAACTGATGCAAATGGATGGCCAACCATTTACATAGACATCGATGTTAAGAAGAAAAAAAAAAACCGACAGCAACGGATACGTGTGTGGGTTTTTTGTGTTTTTTTTTTGTTTTTTTTTTTCTTTCTGCTTTGAGTATGCGCCGAAGAAAACAGACAGTATAACAGACACCCGTCCGTTTCCCATAGACTTTAATGTTAAAAAAAAATAACGAACGCTTGACGTCCGTCATGAAACCGTTTTTTTCTTAACAGACACAAAAGTCCTGCATGTAGGATTTTTTTTGTCCGCGAAAAAAAAACGGACATGTGATGATTGGGTGTATAAAGGACACTTAACAGTCACTAACGGAGACAAGATAAAATCCCATTGAAATGAATGGAAATTTTAATGAATTTGTTCTGCTAGTGTCCGTTGCTAAAATCTTGTAATGGACATTAGCAATGGACACTACTGACGGTCACCAGCGGTAGTGTGAACGATCCCTAACATGGATGTCTATGTAAACGGATGGCCGTCTGTTGGCATTAGTTTGCATCGTTTTTTTGCATCCGTTAAATGGATGTAAAAAAAAACTTGATCTGAGTATAAAATGTTGCAGCTATCTGTTGTCTCTGTATTTTATGTCTTCTTGAAAACCAATAAACTATGAATTGGGAAAAAAAAAAGTGATCTGAATGGAGCCTAAAATGTAGAGAAAATGAGGGGGTGGGGGTAGGATCGCTTCAAACAGTTAAATCTCAGAAATTATAAAATATACAAACTTGCTTTTGGTGTCATATGAAAGAGGAGATTCTCTTCTTCTTCTTTCATATGAAATTTACAGTGCTATGTATTTCCATATATCATGTATTTCATTCAGCTGCATATAAATATTGCCTAATCCTGACTGTTTTCAACCAGTGATATCTCTGGAAATAATTTACATAGCACACAACCATAGTGTCCTCCTCCTTTCTCCTCTTTCATATGACACCAAAAGCAAGTTTGTACGTTTTATAATATCCAAGATACAACTGTCTTGAATTGACCCTCCCCTACCCTCATTTTCTTTTAAGTGGAATGGGGGATGAGTCCTGGAACACTAGTGTGACCCAAGGGAAAGAGTGTAAAAATGCAGGATTTCACAGAAAGGATCTAAAATTTGTTAATGAAGTATATTACAAAATATATTAATGGCACAAATACTGCCAGGAAATCAAAAGTTGTCCAAAAGTTTAGTTACACTTTAAAGGGAGTCTGTTAGCAGTAAATTTGTTATAAACCTAATCCTAGTACCTTGTGAAAGTGATTTTTCAGTTTCCGAATATGTCTTTGCTATGTAGTTTCAGAGCACCATTTTAATGTAGCTCACTGTCTTATTCATATCTAATAGGGTAAAAGTGCTTTTGGGGCACGACTTAGCCTGTCTGAGGTTTGGTCTTGGCTCTAGATTCCCGGGCAAAGCTCTTTTTCCCCTCATTTGCATAGTAATAAAATTGTGGCTTACATGAAAATGGGTCTCAATGTTGAATAACAGGTATATTGTGAAACTATAGAATCGCCTCTACAAGGTACTGGGATTAGGTTTATGACAAATTTACTGCTTACAGATTCCCTTTACAGGGGTTACATAAAAGGACTTGCCATATTTTTCGGACTATAAGTTGCACTCCCCCCCCCCCCCTCAAAATTGGGAGGAAAATAGGGGGCGTGTTTACTCCTGCCGCTAGCTTCCTGCAGTGGCAGGAATGGGGAGATGCTGCGGGCCCTGGGAGCGAGGAGAGGGTGACCCAGCGACCGAACCTATCCCGGCATCCGCCATGCAATTACAGATGCTGGGTCTGTACAGATAATGGCGGCCACTCTGCTGCAGAGCGGTCGCCATAGCTACCAGTCTCTGCTGTAACGTACAGCGGAGACCCGGAGCTAATGCCTGCCATGAGAGTCCACTCTGATCACGGGCATTACTTCCTGTAAGCCCCCCACCCCCACCCTGGGCCGGTGGGTATCTCATTTGTTGCGATCTCACACGCAGGAGCCAACCTGTTCCTGTGACAGCCAGGAGCCTAATGAAGGCTCCCAGGCCTGTAATAGGTATATTACTACTGAGGCTGGACCAGCTTCACTAGTAGTGTACAGAATATCCCATAGACTACAATAAAGTTGTATTGCAGTCTAATGGGACTTGCAATCAAATGATTGCAGGTTTAAGCCCCCTGGGGGGGGGGCTAATAAAATAGTTAAAAAAAAAAAAAAGTTCTATATTACCCCACTCCCTAGAATACATATAAAAGTAGAAAATGACTGTGAAACATGCACATTAGGTATCCCTGTGTCTGAAAATGCCCAGTCTACAAACTTATAAAAATATTTTTCCCTTAGGGTGAACGTTGTAGCGGGATAAAGGATCAAAAGTGCTGAACTGCCTTTTTTTTTTTTTTTTTTTTTTTCACTGTTTCGCTCTGATTTGAATAAAAAGTGATCAAAGCAATAGACATTCCCCAAAATGGTATAACTAAAAAGTACACCAAGCCCTGCAAAAAAGATGCCCTATGCATCCCCCGTACAGCTGCGGGGCCACCTGTCAATGTGACCTTGTAGCTGTTGCAAAACTACAACTCCAGTATATTAAATATTTTACCATATCTTTTGCTTCTAAATTTTTTTCCTCTATTTTCCTCCTCTAAAACCTAGGTGCGTCTTATAGTCTGAAAAATACGGTATCTAAAGACTCAGGCAAAGGAAATTGTGTAAACTAAAGGGAAAAACAAAACAAAAAAACATTTACCTATTAAATGCCCCCTGTTCCAGCTCTGGAAGTTGGTCCCCACCATTTTTTGTCCTTTCTGGACAAGAAATAATGGCGTCCTGGTCATTGTCATGTGATTGATGCAAACAATCACTTACTGGTGATGAGTGCACAAACAGCAAGTGACTTCCGAGGCTAGTGACTGACTGACTGACTGACCATAGTTACCTGATGACATTGCTTATGATCAAGCAAAGACTGTAAGTGATGATAATGGTGGGGACCAGACTCCTAGCACTGTTTTAAACAATTTCCTGCATTTTATTCTTTTTTTTTTTTTTTTTTTTGTCAATCAAATAGACAATCCCTTTTAAAAAGTTTTTCTATAATCAAAAAGTTGGTTTTGTGGAGAACAGTCCAAAATCCTTATAATGCGACACCTATAGTATCAGTACGTTTTAATTTGGATCTGCTCAATAAACCAGAATTGCCTCAATGCTAGAAATTGAAGCTCTAGGACAATGACTCCCAAGCTTATTACCAACCTTAAAATGTTTCTATTCACGGGAAACCCAAAAAAAGTGTTGCGGGAAAACCATGGTGGCAACGCATCGCAGTTTTTCCTGCAGCACTTTTCACAGAAAGTTGGCAGAGGTTTCCTCTGCAGACCTTCTGCTTCAATTATACCTATAGGGAAGCCGCCAGCGTTTCCGTAGGTATAATTGATATGCTGCTAAATTGCAACTGTCCGCAGCACGTATATTTTCCCGCATTGTGGGGATGGGATTCACTGACTGTAAAACGCTGAAATTTTTTCCGCGGCGTTTATGCCACGTGGAGCCCCAGCCTCAAAGAAGTCTCTTGTTCAGTGCCATAATGGGGGTCAGATAGGCTTCCTGCTTTGTATAGCATCTGAAATCAGTTTACCTTGACTGTTGTGATGTGGAAGGTCTTATTACTGTGTTCTGGAAACAATGGTTGGTTGGGAAACCCTACTCTAGGTAGTGTAGAATAGGAATTGAGAAATTAAACCTTATACCATAAATAAAGGGTCTAACAGCAGTTATAAGCAAGATGTGTCTTTCACTCGGCTACTATGCTGGAAATGGTGTATTACATGCTGTACATTCTGATGAATGACCATCTATGTAATACCTGGACAAGTCATGGCTGCCAGAGTGAGAATCGCTCTTCTTTCTGGCTACTGAGGGGATAGAGGGTGATGCTGAGCGAAGAAATTCATCCTAACAGGATTATCTTTACAATAAAAAAAATCTTTTAACATAACATGTAAGAATGGGTAGAGCAGTTAATTATTGTGTTAGGCATTTTAATTCATGAAGTAGTATTTTTGTGTTCCTGAATTGGTCATTATATAAATGATTTTTCCATTAAGCATTAGCAGGTATGAGACGAGGACAATTTCACATTTATTTAAATGTAAGTTCTGGTTTTAACAGGTACTTGCAATAACAATGAAAAAAATGCGTAAGGTTGAGGGTCAATTCCTAGTCCAACAGTGCTGACATTTATGTTCTCTGGCGCTGGTCAGTGTTTTAGTGACACCTCCTCCTCTCTAATGAAGTCTGTGTCCTGGAACTATATGTACAGAGATCAGTCATGTTTACCTTTTCTCCAGACTCTTACAGAGGTATTCCGGGAATTTTATATTAATGATCTATCTTTAGCCATGAACCAGTAGTGAGTCGCCATAAGGAAGAGAAATGTGACTAATGGAGTGAACATTTGCACAAGCCAGTTATCAGGAACAAGTGTTCCTATGGATGCTTGCTCCCAGTAATAGGCCTTGTCATAGGGCCTTGGTGATTAAAATGTATATGTCAGTGCACGTCATGTTGGTAAAGCTACACTTGATGTGTATGTCCAGCAGAATACAGTACTACTGCTGCTATATACACAGTGAAAAAAGCAGGCATGCTGTATTTTTAAGGCTGAACTCACTGCTTAGAGTCTGTAAGCAGAAGGAAGTCTATGTTCAGTCTCAAAGATAGTGCATGCCTGCTTTTTTCCACTGAAGGTACAGCAGAAGCTGTACTGTATTCTGCTGGGCATGCATGACATAGCCTGCGCTATACATTGTGAATACAGAGGGTCTTTTACAAACAGACATTTTGCAAAATTTCAGCAAGGAAAATTTTTCTTTTAATAACATTAGTTAGGTTACTCTAAAATGCTTATTGTGTTTACTTATTGCCATTTGTATAGATGACACAACCCCTTTTAGCATGCCTAGCATGGTGCAGAAAATTCAGAATTCTGCGTGCAGCCTTTTAATTAAATATTATGTTTTCTCTGAATGCCAGGTCACCATTTTTAACAGGTGACTGTACAGAAAGGTAATGAGAATACACATTGTTATCCTACAATCTGTAAAGGACATCTGCCCTAAATGTTCTGATCTTTTGTGGGGCTGCTCCATTAATAGGAAAACTGTCTAATTTTGTCTTGTCTGCTTAGTGCCTTCTCTTGAGAACATGATTGATTTTCCTTCCCTTCTCTGTATGTCTTAAGCGACCTCAGGGATAATCCCTTATAAACTCGTTCTGGTTCTGCTTGGCTCTCTTTACTTTTCATTCCTACTCATTACATGGGAGATACAGCAAGCAGCTTGAGCTCAATTCCCACTAATACTGTACAGTATTAAAATTACTTGGCACTCTTTGCTCCTTCAGTCTTGTGTCCTCCTTTAGATTGGATCTATACATATACCTTGAGTAACTACCTTGTTTTAATAGTTATTTACTATGCATGCATAAAATGCCTCATACACTGCAGGGAAAACGTCTAAACCTGGTGTAAAAACATTAAGGGAAGAAATAATTTATGCAGGATTTTAGTGGATTTACATTTTCTAAATTACATTTCTTGCATCTAGATAATTTGTAAAAGGCAAAAATCACGTTGATGGCGTCTAGAGACAACCAGGTTTTACTAGAGCAACAATTAGAAACATAAGACCTGAATCAAGACAGATCAGTGCTGTGAATTATCAGCCCTTCATCAGTCCCAGAGTGGGGGAGTGTATCAAACTATCGGTGCACCATTGTACATATTCGTAGAAGCTAGCGGCCATGGTAGATGAGTGTGGAAGGGACGAGTAATTGCTGGATCCACAGCAGAAGGACTAAAAGGAGGGCACCAGGTATATTATAGGGAGACTACCACCAAAATCACTGCTAAACCAGTTATATACCGTTGTAGGTGCAGTTGGTGGCATAGTGAACATATTTCTTCCATGGTCTCCACACATCATAACCTGTAAAACTTTGCGGTAATGGGGCTGCACTGGGTGGCAGTCACAGAGGAAACAGGCTCTCCCTACTCAGCTAAAGCAAGATTGCACTTTGATATAAAAAGATATGTTCACTATGCTACTAACACTCCCTAAAACAGCTTGTAAGTAGTTTTTAAGTGATTTGGTGGTGGTTGACTCTGTTTTCTCTATGCTTTTCCCATGTTATGTTGCAATTTTATGGAGAACCAATATAATACACTGTAAGGCCTGTGCATCCGACAGCCCACTTTGCTTTTGTTGGGGATTTTTCCTTGTGTCAAAACAATGGTAACCCATTGACCCCATTATAAGTCAAATAGATGTCAGGTGCCGTCCAAATCAGTTGCATTGTGGATCCAGCACTATGCACAGATGTGTACAGAGCTATAGTAGTAATACAATTAATACTATGTTGATTATTATGCCACAGTTGTGGATATAAGTCATCAGCCTAGGGTGCAAGTTAATGGACTGTCAATGTAGAGCACCATGGATATTGAGCATGGAGGCTGTATGGCAGCACGCAGTAGGACTAAAGTATTATAATTCCCTAGGAGCAATGCTTCTAAGGACAACGCCTCTGTAGTATGGCATAAGATGAAGCGTATAAATGTGGGTACCCTGTGTAATTCTGTTTGTGTAGTTTTAGTACATGAGCCTTGTGAGTGGTAGTAATTGATCAAGGAATGTTAAGATGTTACCATCCCACAATTCTTTCTGTGTGCGTTATATATTGCTAAGAAGCAGCATTTATCTTTTTTCATCTTCTATGATCTAACAAGACGTGTGGCTGGTATGATTTCTCCAGAAGAGATATAGATGGTAATGAAGTGTGGTGTACGCGCCAGCATGTACACAGAACTTAGCGCTACTTTTAATCAGTGGAAGTAGAGCAGTAAATTTGTGTTGATGGAAATGACTGCACTTATCCTATAAAGTCACTTCAGGCACAATCTTCAGTGCCATGTGTCTTCTGTGTAATGCAGGCAATGCTTGTGTAAAGATGAACTGGTATGCTCTATAGTCATGCCAGCCGCTTTACAAATATGTGGGCACACATTCGCTGGATGTATATGTAGATGAAGAAACCTAGCAATGGTTTTGCACATGTTCTCTGTGCACTCGTATAGTGCTGGTCCCTGAATGCTATATCTTAGGGATTGGAGTTTGTGATTTATTCCCAGTGATATGCAATCCTTCTTCCGAACTGCTCAAGGTTATATTCTGCCCATGCATTACTGCACTGTGTGACAGCTGACAAATGGCACATTCTTGCAGATGGAAATTTCCTCTACTAGTATACAGTTGACTTGGGGTATGGTCACACTGCTTTTTGGCACTGTGTTTTTAAAGCTTTTTTCCACCTTTAAAATTATTGCCAAAACTGCCTGAAGTTTTACATTTTAGCACCAGAACCCAGCCACACAGATGGATAGGTCAGGGTCACCTGAACAAACTATTTATCCTTGTGAATCGCTGCCCTTATTGTCAAGATATCGCTGGTTTTTAAAATATGCAAACAAGCTCTTTGGAGCAATGAGGGCGTTACCATTGTTCCAGAGAGGGAAGTGGCTCATCCTCATTGTTCTAATTTTGGCTGGAGTAGGAAAAAAAATTACCAATTTCAGCTCCAAAATAAAATGATTCATTGTTTTTAATTCTATTATAGAATTATTAATATTGTATAAGTCATTGCATGTATACTTTGGCTTTTTAATTAGAGAATCTGTACTGCTTTTGACTGGCCGGCATTGTAAGCCGTTTGTGAGTTGAAGTCGGTCTGTGGAAAAATGTAGGAATCGGTGGTTTGGCCTTGCTATGCAGACTTCAATGACTCACTGTTTGAGGGGTAAGAACCTGGGTAGTCCCTTACCTTTTCCTCTGGAGAGTACTTGAGGGAACAAGACCTGGAAACTCTAAGTAGGGGGCTGCAGCTGCTGGATTGAAGGCTGCAGGCGACAGGACCTCCTGAAAGAAAGGCAGGGTAAAAGAGGCAGCCTCAGTTGGTGTGACCAGAGAAGGCAGGAGTAGTGGGACGTGGATCTGGGCACCCTCCTTTCCGGTCTTTCTCTTTTCTTGGGGCAACTCGACTTTCTGCTGCGGCGGGGCCACCACCGATTGAGGCCAGTGCTACTACTGAATTGGTTTATTACCAAAACTGGTTAATCTATGGTAGGTTTTTGAACTAGTTTCCATAAGAGAGGATTTTATAGAACAGGAGGGGCTGAACAGATTCATATATAGTTTTGTGGTAAAGATTCAGTGTAACTTGCATGTCATTCATTAAATCTCTGCCTGTTCTGGATCTAGGCATCCACTGGGCGGTCCTAACCAGTGATTGACAGCCTTACCTGTTTGTGTATAAAACTGCCCACTGGACTCCTAATCATGGAGCAGGGATTTAGACTACAGTGTCAGATTGTAGCAAGTTATCAGTGTTGGATTAAACTTTGCTAAATCTATAAATGAATGAAAATATGTGTTATACTAAACTTTCCACAACACTATGTAGAGCAGGCTCCTTCTGCTCTATCACAGGCTTCCAACGCGTGTACAATATGACGGGGTCCCTTTAGCTGAATCTAAAACACCATATTGTAGAATGAATAAATTGGAGTAGGCATGAAGGAGTACTGGACTGAGATTCTTAGCCTGACTGTCATTTGTGAGGTGATTTGGGATTTTCCTGGTGATGTGCAGTACCTCTACAATGATATTACGTACATTTCTACCCCTGGCTTTTGACTATTGAGCTAATGGTACTAGTGTGTGTGTGTGTGATTTATTATACTACATCTTGTCTTTTCAATCTGTTAACTGCAGAGGAGAGCTGTCCATCCACAAGATGTTGCCCTTTCTGACATCTCTGCGGAGTAGATTATTCAGGACCCTAAAAGGGAAAGGCTCTTTGCTGTCTTGTCTTGGCCTGTTTTCCATCATGCACTCCCACGTGACCCTAATGCTGGAGTCAATCCAATGCTGCCTTTGTTAACCTTTAAATGGCCATAGAATATATCTTGTACCATTCTTAGAAGGCGGTACACTTCAGTTGCTTCTCAGTTAGTATCTGTTTTATATTTATAAAATTGTACCCTATGTAAATGGATGCCCATCCGTTGGCATCTGTTTGTATCCTTTTTTTAAGCAACTCTGTAAAGCGTTTGGCCGAAACTTCATGTGAATATACCCTTAATGAATTTGCTCCAATGCAGAAATGTCAAATTTTTGCCAATTATCAACTTTCTTTTCCACTCTTCACTTTCTTTGGTCTGTACAATTATATATGGCATTGTTACAGTCAAAGCTGCATTAGAAGGCACATGTCACCAAGGTTCCTGTCTCTCTCTCTCTGTGTCTCTCTCTCTCTCTCTCGCTCTTTTTTGCTCTTTGTTTCACTCTATTTTGCGCTCTTCCGCTTGCTCTTTGTTTCGCTCTCTTTTTCGCTCTTTCTGGCTCGCTTTCTCTGTTTCGCTCGCTCTTTCTCTGTTTCGCTCACTCTGTCTTTTCTCTTTTTCTCTTTCTCTCTCTCTCTCTCTCTCTGTTCCTCTGTTTTGCTCGCTTTCTCTTTCGTTCGCTCGCTCTGTCTGTTTCGCTCTCCTCTTTCTCTGTTTCGCGCTCTGCTTCTCTCACTTCTGTGTTTTGCTTGCGCTCTCTGTTTTTGCACCCACTCTTTCACTCCCTCTCTGTTTCTCCCTCTTTCGCGCTCTCTCTGATTTGCTTGCTTTCTCTTTTTCTCACACCTTTTTTTTTTTTTTCCCCCCTTCTTTTTCACTACAGATCCATTTTTAACATCTATATAACTGGTTCTTTGACAGATACTAAAAATACAGTTATTGGGATCGCGACTAATATACATGAAGTTACCAGGTTTACTGTACGTGTGATGTTTTTATCACAGTGAATACTTTACATAGGATAGTATGGATCTTGCAATAATATACTTTTGGGGTTGATATGTATTCACACTACAGCTTATCGTTCATGTTTGCTTCAAATTGGATAGCACAGATCCATTTCCCTAGTGATACAAGTTGCCATTATACTTTATTTAGAACAGTACATCACAGTGTTGTGGAGCCTCTTAAGTTTTAATTATTATTTTTGGTAATTCCTGAAGCACAGTTATTAGTTATTCCAAAGTTTAAAGGGGTTGTCCAAGCAAAAATGGACAACCCCCTGTAACTTTTAAATCAGCCGGGGGCATTGAAATCACGGGTCTCTTCCTGAGGCCAATTAGCGACTTCAGCGGAACTCCGGAAGAGACACGTTCAGCAGAAGGACCGGTCTGCACCAGGAGGACACCGGAGCATCGGGGACAGATATGATATATATTTTATTTTTTTTCCAATGCCCTCGGCTGATTTTAAAAGTAAAGGAATTGTCCAATTTTGCCTGGAAAACCCCTTTAAAAATTAGTATGTACTAAGGCTTGTTGATGCTTGTCAGTTTCAAGGGACAGGCTACAGGTCCTAGTACAGGCTCATTGGAGAGCTACTGTAGGGGTAAACCAGAATCTGTCACCAAGAAAATGTTCCTGTAACCTTTGTTTCCAACCAGAGATTTCTGGCAATCCTTTGTCTCCCCTCTTGGAGAAGGACTGGTGATGGGTGGATGAACTTTTATGATGCCTTAATTTTTGCTTACTAAGGCTAGGTTCACACCTGCACCCTGTCTCAGCTCAGGGATTCCATTCCATTTCCTTTCCTATGCTGTTAGTTTCCAAGTAGATTTGCATACATCCTTAGGAATATAGCCTGAAATGAACTTTCAGTCCAGTTGTTGCCACAATTTATCTTAATGGAAGAAATAGGAAGTCATTTGCAGCCTGTCCATTTCCCTTTGATTTCATATTGCAGGATATCACTGTGACCATTAATCTATCTGTAAGTGTATATCACCCCCTGAGAATCTCAAGAACACACAGCCGTCTTAATTATATCTTCAGTAATGGGATGTCTCAGGGCTATGCTTCTTATAGCATACTGCAGGATGGCACATTCGCTGCTCACATCTTTTGCACAGCATTTGGATACTTGCCCCAATGTTAAATGAAGCCCTTTAACTACAAGCTGTACCTTCCTAAATCTTTACACCGTTTTATCCTTTTCAACAAACCAGACAATATAGTGGACAACATTTATATAGGATTTCCGAAACCTTCTCAGTGAAATTCCTTTTGGATCAACATGTCACACTTAATGTAAATGTGCATTTATGTTTGCGGGACATATCATCGGGTGAGGAACATGAATTTGTCTGAATGGCATGCCATTTACCAGAGTTAGGAGAGGTTCCTCAAGAGCTGAAAAGTATAAAGTATTTGTAGTGGGGTTTTTTTAGCATTTCATGCAAATGTAAACTGAGGCACAAAAGTGGAATTTACATCATTCTTGTTACTATAGTTCACAGCTTCCAGTAGTCCTTTCTTTACATGGAAGGCCTATGTAAAATAATGAAAAGGAAAAATCACATGTCAGGGGCAGGTAGAAAGAGAGCAATATTGGCAGAATGTGTTTTTTGCGTTATTGAAAATGCATTTATTATGCCCTGACCAAATTTATCATGTCAACCAGAAAAACTTCATTGGGCACAAATACTAAAATACCATAAGTTTTTGTAGAATTTTATAACCTCTTTGTATTTACCTTTTATGGACCTTTTATAGTAACATATTCGCCAAGTGATTTGTTAGCCGCATATATAGTGGAACCTTTCCAAAAGACCATCGCTTTGGCTAACCGTAAATTACAAAGTTGGTTTTCTCAAAGTGTGATCTCTGGGTGTGGGTCTAGGGGACTATAGCATCAGGATGTGAGGTGCAGTGCTTACATACTGACTATTCATTGATCTGTGTTTGTTTGCATTCACTTGTGTGGACCATATATTTTCTCATACAATACTTTATGATGTGGGTGAATATCTGTTAAATATGTACGGTTGTTCTACAATTAAGATTTTCATTTCTTTTAAGACCGGAATGACATTTCATAGGCCCACACAGTTACAAACTCTTGGTTGTCAGGCATCAGAACCACTTTGATAGGATTCTTGCAATCTCTTTGTCACAAACAACTAAATCCTACGTGTGGCATTGTCATGGGCTAAATCATACCTGTTAAAAAAAATTAGCTTGGAACTGCATGTGGCATTATATTGGAAATTGAGGGACTGTTGTAAGTGAGAAGGAACGGAGCTTGGACTTTTGTCATATTTTGTTTCTGCTTGACCCACAAACGTGGACATGCATGTATGATTTATTCACAGGAAAGTCCTAAATAATCTGTGTTTTCCTTGTTGATATTCGGAATTCCCTTCCATGAATAACATCTGTCTTATTAAAATCAGTATATGATGGGTGGGGGGTTCTGATCCTGAGAATGAAGGGGCCAGATCTTTGACTTAGCACTGTACTCTGCTGTGTTTCCCTGCGCAACAGCATCACCAACTACCTGGTTGTGCAGGTAACATTAGCCCACCCCATGCTGCAGATCCCTGTACAGCAGGTGGCCTGAGAAAACCGACAAGAGCAGGGGTCATGGGGTTCCCAGAGGTTGATTGCCTTTTAGGTTGAAATTGGCCCTGTAATCTGTATGCTCTCATTACAGTACATTGCAGCTTCCACAGGCAGCAAGCGGTTAATTTACAAGGTAAAAATGGAGCTCCTCCTGTCTAATTTCAATAATGTTGTTCATAAATGTCAGAAATTTGCTTCAGTCATAATAGTGGTTGGAGACGCTAGACATATTTTAACGTTGTTCCATGTAAATGAATCCCATTCCTCCAGCTGCTTGTTTTGGATGTTTTTTAGTTTATTCTAGCAGCACGGAGAGGGAGATTTCTTTCTAGGCGTACATTGGAGGTTTGTAAATAGATGTGAAGCAGCAATTTCTGAGTGATGTGAAGAGCACTAGGGCTGAGTTATAGAACTTATTTTTAGCTTTGAATCTTTTAAAGAGTCTCTCCAAGGGATAAAAATATAGAAATATGCTAAGAATTTGGGCTCAGAATAATATGAATAGTGTCTGCCTTTTACAATTTATTGGCAGTCCATCTGTGCAAGACATGAAAACACATTTGGTATTCAGCTGACATGCCTTGTCTCTGTGCGCAGAATTTTAAAGTGCTGTTCCAGTTCTAGCTGTCACATGGCGAGAGCGGCAGGCATGCAGAGATAGAGACAGCACTGCTCATTCTTCAGCATTGTTATGGCATCGCCTATTTGACCCTTTCAGCTGAGGAAGGGACGGGCTATCACTCAGGATGTGCATAACTGGACCATGGCTTCAGTTTCCAGAAGCCCATTGTTCGAAGTCTGAGAGCTCCATCTTTTCAACACATATAAAATTAGCCCATGTTGTAATACATCTCTATTTAGACTGCACAGACTTCCTTTATAAACACTTTCGTTGGCCTTGCTTGTATGGAATATCCAGTCCAGACAGTTGGATTAATGCTCTGGTTTCAAGACAACTTGGAGTCCTGTATGGAACAAATAGTGCTATAAGATAGTGTAAAGAGAACATTGAAGAAAGTGGTGGCTGACCCTGTTTTTACATATTTCACATTTTTACTATATTTTATTGCTTCAGCATTAGCAAGTATGGGGAATTACTGACGTGATCTGGGAAATATCCGCTGGGCATTTGGAGGACTATAGAGAATGATCTATTAAAACCCTTTTATAAACTGTAAGTTCCTAGACACTTTTAATGGGAGCCTGACAGCCTTATAGTCCATGCTGTTAAAGGGAACCTGTCATTTTATACATGAAGTCCTATCTGTGGGCAGCATGTTATAGAGCAGGAGGGGGCTGAGCAGTTTGATGGATAGTTTTGTGGGGAAAGATCCAGTATAACATGATCATTCTTTTCATTTATTGGCAGCTCCTTCTAGGCCTAGGAATCCAGTGGGTGGTCCTGCTTAATAACAGACGGCTATCTCTATATGTCCGTTCATGTAGGGAAGGCTGCCAGTCACTAAACAGGATGTCCACAGGACTGCTAAGCACCTTTTTGCAGGCAGAAAAAATAAGCTTCAGGAATTAGGAAATGGGGTTTTTTTTGACATGACGCGGTTTTTGCTGTTTTTTTTTTTTTTTTTTTTTTTGCTCCAGCACACTGTATAGACCTGGAAACTTCTCTTTAAAAAATGCTAGCGGGTTTTGACAAGTTTTTTGCAAAAACTGCGTCGTTTTTTTTTCCACCTCCCATTGACTTCAATTGGTTTTTCCAGGCAGAATCCGCCTGAAGATAGGTCATGTCACTTTTTTTTTTTTTTTTTTTTTCCCCACTAGCGGGAAAAAAACCTGCTACTGACTCCCATTGAAATGAATAGGAGGCGTTTTTTCGGGCGGATTTTGAGGTGGATTTCGCATCAAAATTCGCTGGCAAAAAACTTTTTGTGTGAACACAGCCTGAGGACAAGCATTTGAATAAGTAAAATACAGGTTATAAGATCAGTCTACTCATCTCCTCCTGCTCTGTAATATGCTGCTAGCTCACTAGTCACCTCATTCAACATAAAATGTTTCCCTTTAAGTCGGTCATCTTTTTCGTGTTTTTATAGGCTGGAATTTTATTCATGGGGAAACTTTTACCAATGTGTCCTTTGGTTAAGACGTGTCTGAGGTGCTGTCAAAACGAAAGTACACACCAGCAGTATATGGTTACCAGAAGTGTTTGGGAGACCAGAGAAGCATTCTCCATCCCTTGTCTGAAAAATCACTGAAAGTCCTCTCACTGCTAGAAAGTGTTGCAATCACTTTTTACTCCACTGAATGCCTGAGCATATTCTTCCTGTTATGGGTCAGGGGTCAGGTGGATACCACCGTTTTTCTTACCCCTGCTGGTTCCCACTTTCAGGGATATATTGTGGATGCCGTCAGTGAAAAATGATGTGAGTACTTGCAAAGACTTTGAACAAATTCTGCTCTGTTTCTTATAGTTTAGTTCACCGCTAAGACTGGTCTTGCCTCAGAAGTGTTTTTACAGGGTTAAGGCTTGAGCTGTGTGTCGATGGCTCATTTATTCCACTGCAAATTTGGCAAGCCACTATTTTTGTCTGTGGGTTTGTGCATGGGGCATTTTACGCTGCAACAGGATGAAAACTTTTCAGACGGTTTCCACAAAGTTGGAAGTATGCAGTTTTCTAGGTCATTGTTTGCTGTAGCATTATGTTTCCGGACAGAATCACTAAGGAGCCCAATCTTGGAAATAAAAAAAACAGGATCAAGCTGTTCTTCCTGCTGCAAGAAGCTGTACAGCTGAAACGAACTGTTCTTCTGACATTCACCAAAGTCAAATTTGTCCATGGGATTGGCAAATCATGACGCATAATTCATCGTTCAGAGAATGCGCTCCATTTCTGCCAGCAATTGGCATTGTGCTTGGGGACCTAAGGCATGTCTACAGCTGCTTGGCCTTAGAGACCCAATTCATGAAACTTCTGACAAACATTTGCTACATTTGACATTACTAGAGCCTTTTTAGATATTAGTAGTCGCACCTAAATACAATTTTCTGTTCTTCATCCATGAAAAAAAAATTAAGACATGGAGTGTTTTGGTCCATTTTGCATACCAAACACTCCTATTAAAGTCTATGGGGCTTCAGGAAATCATGGATATCACACGGATGCTAACCGTGTTTTGGTCTATTTTTCACATATCCAGTGCATTGAAAAGCTTGCTGCGAACAACCCATGGACAAAAAACATAGACACATGTCTTTAAGATGGACCTTTGAAGGAACAAAACTTTGATGCCAAGCAGTCTGTATTTGCCTCACATGCTTTTCTAAATGTAGTGCATAGATGTGTGTGTGTGTGTGTGTGTGTGTGTGTGTGTGTGTATGTGTATATGTGTATGTGTCTCTTATCTAGATGGATAGAGAAAAAAAGCAGTGATGTGTGCTTGCTTGCTGTATAAGAAAAGCTTTTTTATTTGCATTGATTTGCAATAGGCAGCAAATTGATGGTGAGGACTTGCTGGCGCATTTTTCATGGGGTTTGTTTGGTACATTGATCTCTTGATAGTGATTTATTGTAATGGTGAGATAGCTGTTCCAGCGAGCACGGTACAGTCAGCACTAGTGACTGATCGGTGCTGACATGATCTAATACATTAATGCATGGCATGTTTGCTATAGGCAGTTTTCTTGTCACTGTTAGGTCTTGTTTCCTTGTCTGACCATTTATTTTTTGTCTGCGAAAGTGTCAGTGTGTGGCGACATTACATGATACTATGTGTGGCAGTATTGTATGATCTGTATATCATCCGAGACAGAGAGTTACGTTGATATGTCCTTCAAGGTTAATGAAGATGCTTTATTCTCAGGATGAAGACACAAAACAAGTTGGCAGCTATTTCATTGTGTTGTCTCCTTATGATTTATGATATGCCTCGTACAGTGTAATTTGGGGACTCTAATGAAAGCCTGGCAGCTTTTCTAATAACTGTGTGCGTGTCTTTTGAGTTACATTTTCCTGATTTTTAGTATTCAGAGTTTCAGAGAACAGATTCTTATTCAACTTGTCATTTGGAATTTTAAGCAATTAAATTGTCATATGTTCAGTAATGTAGTGGATACTCTCACCATTACCATCTACAGCAATGATTCTGGCTGCTGTATGTTTGGATATGGAAAAATTGTCCGCTGGTGAAGTGTTTGCATTAAGGGCTATATCTGTTGAACTATTATGGGAATAGTAGAATTTGTTTTTTTTATTTTATTTGCTTAACAGATGCAACTTTACTTTAACTTTTAAGAATCAATGCACTTAGAATTGTATCCCATATTTCAAAGCTTCTTTCTTAAACTAGGTTCAAACCTGCGCTCAGGTTTCCGTTCTTTGGGTGCGCTTAAAAAGCGGTTACTCGCGGACCCTATGGGGACCTCCTGGGTTTCTGCCTGAAAAATGCGAAGAGAATAGTTTTGCTTGCAGGACTTTTCTCTCTGCATTTTTCAAGCGGAATGGGGGATGGAATCCCCAAACGATCACACATCGCAAGTGTGAACACAGCCTTAGATTGGAAACTAGTATCAATTTTTATTACAATCAATCACTAAGCTCAGGCTAGAACACTTAAAATAAATATTGCAAGCCTACTAAGTAGCACAGAAGCACAACATACAGTAGACACAGATTTCACACGGGAGGGAAATTATTATTATTCTGTATATATTTGCAGAAAATGTTATAAACTGTGTGTTTTGTTTTTTTTTTTTGTTTTTTTTTCTGTATCAGGTCTTCAAAATTCTATTGCTTCCAATTCTTCCATTGCCCAAATTTTGTTGCAAAACTTGAAATAATTTAATGCTCTTTTTTTTCACTGAGCTTGGTTAGTATGTACAGTTACCAACAAAAAGACAATTTGGCGACTTCTTCCAAGTGGCAGTTTACAGTATTTTGCACACGTAGTAATGTAGATTGCTGCTAGTGCCTAGTTGGAATGCATGGGAAGTTGTCTGAGTAAGCAGATTTCTACTCAGGGATCCCAATATATTGCTGTATGTCAAGTATCTTAGTGTCCTACTTTATTATATAAGCACTAGCACAAACCTCTATACATTTCCTAAGGGTTAACCTGACGTACCCATGGGGAGTTAAGTAAACAAAGCAGAGGTAAAGGCTGCTATTCTCCTATCTGGATTGTAACAGTTAAATATAACTTCTGAGAATTCTTGCTTCTAAGGCAACAGGGGAAAGATGTGGGATTGTGTGAAATGTGGCAGATGGGTTCTAGAATGCATTGCTTTGAACATGGAAAACTGTTATCCTTAAAACGCATGCTTGACGTCATCCTTTCTTCTTTTCTTTTTTTTTTTCTTCCCCCCCCCCTCTCCTGTCAAGATGTTCGCTGTTCTCCAGCTGAGGCTGAGACCTGCATTTGGTTTTCTTCAATGTAACAAGTGTACTTCCCAAATATATCCTTGTAAGGATATCTACACTTATATTGATCATTGTAACATGGAAATGTTTAGCGAAGCGAAGTTCTTGGGTTGTAATTTACAGTAGTAGATATTTCATTACTTTTAGGTGGAAACATACAATACAGACCAAAAGTTTGGACACACCTTCTCATTCCAAGAGTTTTCTGTATTTTCATGACTATAAAAATTGTAGATTCACACTGAAGGCATCAAAACTATGAATTAACACATGTGGAATTATATACTTAACAAAAAAGTGTGAAACAACTGAAAATATGTCTTATATTCTAGGTTCTTCAAAGTAGCCACCTTTTGCTTTGATTACTGCTTTGCACACTCTTGGCATTCTCTTGATGAGCTTCAAGAGGTAGTCACCTGAAATGATTTTCACTTTACAGGTGTGCCCTGTCAGGTTTAATAAGTGGGATTTCTTGCCTTATAAATGGGGTTGGGACCATCAGTTGTGTTGTTCAGAAGTCAGGTGGATACACAGCTGATAGTCCTAATGAATGGAGTGTTAGAATTTGTATTATGGCAAGAAAAAAGCAGCTAAGTAAAGAAAAATGAGTGGCCATCATTACTTTAAGAAATGAAGGTCAGTCAGTCCGAAAAATTGGGAAAACTTTGAAAGTGTCCCCAAGTGCAGTGGCCAAAACCATCAAGCGCTACAAAAAAACTGGCTCACATGAGGACCGCCCCAGGAAAGGAAGACCAAGAGTCGCCTCTGCTGCGGAGGATAAGTTCATCCGAGTCACCAGCCTCAGAAATCGCAGGTTAACGGCAGCTCAGATTAGAGACCAGGTCAATGCCACACAGAGTTCTAGCAGCAGACACATCTCTACAACAACTGTTAAGAGGAGACTGTGTGCAGCAGGCCTTCATGGTAAAATAGCTGCTAGGAAACCACTGCTAAGGACAGGCAACAAGCAGAAGAGACTTGTTTGGGCTAAAGAACACAAGGAATGGACATTAGACCTGTGGAAATCCGTTCTTTGGTCTGATGAGTCCAAATTTGAGATCTTTGGTTTCAACCACCATGTCTTTGTGCGACGCAGAAAAGGTGAACGAATGGACTCTACATGCCTAGTTCCCACCGTGAAGCATAGAGGAGGAGGTGTGATGAAGTGGGGGTGCTTTGCTGGTGACACTGTTGGGGATTTATTCAAAATTGAAGGAATACTGAATCAGCATGGTTACCACAGCATCTTGCAGCGGCATGCTATTCCATCTGGTTTTCGTTTAGTTGGACCAGCATTTATTTTTCAACAGGACAATGACCCCAAACACACCTCCAGACTGTGTAAGGGCTATTTCACCAAGAAGGAGAGTGATGGGGTGCTACGCCAGATGACCTGGCCTCCACATTCACCAGACCTGAACCCAATCGAGATGGTTTTGGGGTGAGCTGGACCGCAGAGTGAAGGCAAAAGGGCCAACAAGTGCTAAGCATCTCTGGGAACTCCTTCAAGACTGTTGGAAGACCATTTCAGGTGACTACCTCTTGAAGCTCATCAAGAGAATGCCAAGAGTGTGCAAAGCAGTAATCAAAGCAAAAGGTGGCTACTTTGAGGAACCTAGAATATAAGACATATTTTCAGTTGTTTCACACTTTTTTGTTAAGTATATAATTCCACATGTGTTAATTCATAGTTTTGATGCCTTCAGTGTGAATCTACAATTTTTATAGTCATGAAAATACAGAAAACTGTTGGAATGAGAAGGTGTGTCCAAACTTTTGGTCTGTACTGTATACAGGATAATAGCATTGTCTCTCTTCCTTTTATGCTGCCACTTTTACGCTAGTTGTTGTTTCCCAAAGTGTGGGTCGCAACCCCCTGGGGGGGTGGGGGGTGGGATCATGAGCCATTCACAGATTTGTGCAGTACTGCGGTCCCAATATGGCTGCTAATGGACAGGGCAGGATGTCTCCATCGACAGTCATATCAGGACCTCAACGCAGAATTCACATTGCCCGTCCTTCCAATGAACATGAACCAATGAGTTCATGTCCTGCCCCCTCCTATCCTCCTTTGCCAGTTAGCACCAATCCAGACATGCATGTCCTCCTTCCTGCTGGCACGAACCAATACACATTGATTTGACTCTCATTTCACCCTGGACAGACAAGCCACCATAATGGTAGTGACTCTGTAGTACCCTGGATGCGTATTGTAATAGCAGTGCCCTTAATAGTTATCCTGTAAACTGCTATATAACTGCCCTAGCAAAAACACAGCTAGTAAAGAAGATACAGAAGGACAGAAAAATAGGGGAGTAGGAGAGAGCAGGAGAGCAAATTTAAAAGCAGAATAGAGAAGGATGGCGGAATAAAGGCAGAAACTTATTTTTCGAGAGAGGCTAATCATGGTATATGGGAGGTTCCCAAACATAAGCTCAGCCAAAAGTGGGTCCCAGCCTTAGAAATTTGTTTTGTTGTTTTGAAGGCAAAGGGTGGTCACCCAGTGTCAGGCTAGGATGACTAGGCCCCACTAGTGGAATTGATTCTAGGGGCCCACCCTACTGCTTAGGTGTACAAGCCTCTTTCCTGGCCCGGTTAGGTTTATCATCATTTGCTCCAGTTTTCTGGCATAAATAATGCCAGAATTCTATGCTAACAAGGAGCTGGTGTGGAGTACTGTTTAGGTACGCTGACCCCCGGAGGATGTGCCTAATTTATGGCAAGGTGCAAACTTCATTATAAATTAGGCGCATACGTCGCAGGTGGAAAACACTGATAAATTAGCCCTTATATTTTGTAGATCACTCAGAGGTGTCACAGTCTGTATTGGCTGCAGCATCTGAGGGGTTAAATGGATGAGATTGTTCTCTCAGCCATTACAGCAGGCACTATCACTGCAGTATAATGGTACAGTGGTTGGCGTGCAACCCACTAGGGCATTCACTGGTACTACAATGGACCAGTCTGAGCTTGGTCACACCAAATAGTAATGTAATTTAGATATCTCTTTTGATCACTTCTTTTTTGTTAATTGGCAAGAATATTTTGTCCACACTTGTCTGAAACTTTTGCACAGTACTGTACATGTCCCATCTATCCATGTATATTGTATATTTGCAGTAGCATATCTTTTTCGACACTTCAAACATGTTCCATTCGGTGCACATTGTAGACAGATGTGAACACATGTATTACATATAGTTATATTTCATGTGTTGCGGTGATTATTCTCTTGGTCCTTGGTAATGGACGCTGACTTGTTAAATCTGTTGATAAAATTGACTGACCTCAATAACAGAAATCTTTATTCCCCAAGATGCTGTACTACTTGCTGCAGGTCACTGTAACACCAGTGGCGAAATATGATAATCTAATGAAGCGCCCTGACCTACATGGGAAGCACTCTTAACCCTTTCCAGAATTGTAATCCGCAATATAATGAAGGCTTCATTGTAATTCATAGAGAATTGGTCTGAAATGACAGTATTGACAGAGAAATTTTCAGTGTCGCTCCACTTAGCTTATGTAGTGACCAGGAGGCATTTTTCTACCTCTTCTCTGTATAACTCTGTCCACAGCTACTACTGTTTGTCTATTATTTGTGTAGACAGCAAATAAGAATGCAGTAGCCTGCTCCAAGATATACGGCTTATTCACATGACCGCGTCTCATCCATGTGTAAGGTATATTTACATTACATTTACATTAATTTTCTTGAACACTATGCTGGGACACATAGCATTACAATTATTGATGATTCTAGGAGTCCCTGTCACTGAGCGAAATACTATTACCTGCTATAACCACTACAGCCCAGTATTTAATTGTTCACTACTGAACTGTACAAGAGTGTGCAGTGACACACCACCCACATTGACAATGAGGTTAGTGACATTCAGCTGCCAATTTAATCATACATTTCCAGGAGGTGCAGCAGAGGGACCCTGGAATGCAGAGAAAGATGCTCCAGAATTTTTAATTTAAGGGGTATACAAATATTTACTAAAACATAGATGTCAGGAGAGATGACAGGCCCCCTTTAATAAATGTGACATTCTTGGTACATCATTTGAAAAATATGTGGGATTCTTTCTGCTCCGACTGGTGACCTTATACTAATAATTCACATCACTAATGTTATACCTGTACTACAGGATAACTGCACATAACACAGGTAGAAACCAGATTTTTTCCTAGACTATAAAATCAGCCATGGATGAGAGGAGGCAGCACCAAAATGGAGGCATCAATCCCAGAGCACAATGTAAAATACAGAAACTCTTAGTACCTCGAACAAAAGTAAGACAGCCTTTGAGGACTTCAGGCATAGCGGAGCAAATAAAAAAAATAAAAAATAAAGGGGTATTCCCATCTTATATTTAAGTTTCTAGTTTTATCGAACTGAAGTGTTGTTAAAGTTTTATTTTTGCCAGATACTGCTCATTATGCCTCTTCATTGTTTACAGCTTGTTGCCTAGGTTACTGTCCACCTCTTCTATCTGTTAGCAGTGGCCAGGCTGGTAACATCAGTCCCTGTTCCAGGCCACGTTGATTCTCTTCCCTGTGATTGATGGTTAATGGAGCGTTTTGTGAGCTATTCCAAGTGCACTTAGCTGCTAAGCTAACATACCTACCAACTTTCAAAGAGGAACAAACTTTAGGTATAAATCATGCTTCCAAATCTGTCCATGTCCCCTTTGGCATAAACTATTCCCAACCATGTCCTTTTGTGCCCCCACTCATCGCAATACCCCATTTGGCCCTACAGCATAATAAATGCTGCTTCCTTGTGGCCCCCAAAATGTAACTAATGTTCCCTCCTTGTTCCTCCCACAGCATAAATAATGTCCTCTCCTTGTAGCCCCCATAGTATAAATAATGCCCCCTACCATACTCTCCTTGCCCCAGAGTCCACTCCTAACTCTGCAGTGGCTTCAGAGCCGCGGGTGCGACGTGGTGTTGCCTTTACATCGCCCCCTGCCTGCTTCCAACTTGCCAACAGCAAAAACAGGGGCTGAATGTGTCTTCTGGATACAGATAGGGTTGAAGCATGGACATACCTCCCACTACCTGGGACAGCACCTGAAATCAGGGACTGTCTCTCCGAATCTGGGAGGTATGGGCTAGAACAGTGCCTCGGTTATTTCTGTATGTAAATATAACAGCTAACCATGTGAAGTTTAGTCTCCAGAGCATGCAGCTGGTCTAAGCTGTATTTCACAAACTCTGAGACTGGCTACTGAACGTGCCAGGAAATGGAGGGGAGAGGAGACAAGATAATAGGTGATAGTTAAAGGGGTTTTCCCATCTATTTTGGAAAGTACAAGAACAAGGTATGCACTGAAAACTGCACTTTCCAGATGGCAATATTAGTTGCATTAAGAACTTCTATACACACATCTGCATGTAACTTCATAGGGAGTCTGAGATACCAAGAAATTTTCTTGACCACTATCTCACCTGCAACATCTCCCTAACATGTGCACTCCTTATGTGACTGACCCCTTAAACTTTTATCTGCTGCCAGTTATCCTATGTGCTTGACCAGAAAAGTCCAAGGAAAGTCCCATTACTGACCTTTTAGAGTAGAAGGAGAATGAGTGTGTATGAGGGTTCCCTAGAAGCTTACAAGCTCGGCAAAAGGGTCTGCCTTCCATGTATAGTGAAACCTAGAATAATCTATAAATGCCCCATGCACAGTATATAGTGTAGCCTGCACACAGCCATGTTGAAACTTTTCTGCCAGTTTGTTTTGCTGTGCAGATCTGTAATCCCTTTTTCCTGGGAACATCTTCCCTGCAACTGCATCTAAAAAAGAAAAAGCAATTACTCATCCCCAGTGTATTTTAGAGAACAGCTTTGTGCACATTTGTGCTGGATGACAAAGCACCCATCCGTATGGTTTGGCTAATGTACTTAATTTCCTCTGGAGCTACCACAGCCTTGGTCCTGTTTTCATCTTTGTCATTAAATTGATGCATTTTCCAACTAGGCGCATATAGTTTTGTTTTTCTCTGTGCTTTTGTGAGAGTGATGGTGTTATTGTGTGGTGGGCTGTTTTTTATTCCAGTGGATGTTTGTGTGTTTATGACCTTGCTGCAGCAGTGCGGTAAGGCAATGTTCACATCTATGTCAGAGGCTCCATCTCTGATTTCTGTCAAAACGACACTCCTTGATAAAACCTGAAGGACTCCGTTATAAATCAGTGGTGGTTGATATGTCACATGGCAGATCCCACACTATGTCGAGGTGTCTGTTTTATAAATGGAAATTTCTATGCAATTTCTATACAATAAAGGAAACGTTCAGAATAAGAGGTTTTGGTTTCCAACACAGTTTTATTGCTACAAGTTGCAACAAACCAAGTAGTATCTTCATTTCTATTTAGCACTTATTCACATATAGCATTTTTTATATCATCCAAGGAGTCTCCACAAACCACAGATGATATACAAAATGCAGATTTTTTTGTTGATTTATAATCCTTCTAATCCGCCAGAGATATGAGTCCTGTACAAAATGTTTGTCTTTAAACTTTGACTATCAAGGTGATATTGATCTCTGCATAAAAAACACAGCTTCAACGTCTAGAGAATCTTAGATTGAACAATTTAATGACATTCAAAGTCTTGTAAAAAGAACCTTATGACATTGTGAGAGTCGCACTGGTCATCCAAAAGCGGAGACCCACAGACAGATATTGTGATCTTCCTGCCCCTACTGTTTGGTCAGTATGATAGCAGTTTGTATGGAGATGTCAGTGTTCATAGTCTGACAGACTGGCAGTGAGTTGATCCATAGGGGAAAAAGCTTTATATAGAAATTTAATCTGATCTTTATTCTTCTTAAATACCAACCACCTATCTAGGCTCAGACGTTTCATATGAGTCTCATGGTTACTAAGATAGTAATTGAAAATGTACTTTAAAAGAAGGATTTGTCCTTTAAGTACTGTCTTGCTGCTCTCAGTAAATCACTGAGGCTCCTACCTGCACTTCCAGCAGCTCCATAAATATTGCATTATATTTTACTGCTGGCTTTCCCCTGTTTTTCTCATTCTTTGATATGTGGCCGCACTTTAATTTACACCGCTGGTGCCCAGCTGTTTTAAAAGGCTTTGGAGTAGCGGGCACCTGAAATTTTCAGCATATATAAGTCAGATCTGCAATTGTACTGTCAGTGTAGGAAGTATGAGAATAATATTTGATAAGGGGATCATGTCTTGATCCTCTACTGAAACTAGTACGACCGCTTTACATTTCTTTAGTGTCAATTTAGTAATATCTTACTGTTTATTATATGACTGGTATTGTGTCATAAATATTAAAATAGCTAAAAGCGTAATTTATGTAATGATGATTTCTACATTTACATTTTGGCCATACTTCCTAACTTTAGCTGGCTGAGATCTGGAAATTCAGGTAAAACTATACCTCCTTTTACCAAAGCTCTGCCCCTTTCAGGGTGACACTCCCATTTTTGGGGTAAGACCGCTTTTGTGACAGTCTCGCCCATTTTTGTGATGTGCCTGTGATTGTTTCAGGAGACTTGACAAGCATGATTTGAGATATTGCTTCCTGGCTGGTTTAACATTGTTTTATACTACGGCTGGCCATACACATTCGATAGATAAATACAGTGTATACTGTACATTTCCATATTACATGATATTCCATATAAACAGACTGTATAGACTCACAGCTGTTGTGCTGTTATTACTTCCTAGCATTGATCAATAGGTTACCTAGTAGATATTCATTACTGGTGTTCTGGTTGTTATTTAGATAGTATGGCACTTTATTGATCCTGTCCACAAAGCATAGCCGTTCCATATGGGTAATGCCTTAAGACAGCACAAAGACCATACCCAATATTGAATGAATGTCATTTTTTGCATATTTACACAAGGATAACTATTGATCATTAGTGTTTTCTTCAATACGCTCTCTACATTTTTTGAATACCAAACTTGTTCTTTTTTTTTTTCTGTATGTCTAGAATAAAGTGGTTGTTTTGTAGAGAACCTGTCACCTTTCCTGTCTTAGTAAATGCTTGTATTCCCTATGAAATATTTCCTCCTGTACAGTGAAATCTCTGAGACAACTGCTGAAAATTGCATTAAAAAGTGGTCTTTTTAGGAGGGTGGTATTCTCAAAGAAGTGGTTTAGCATGGAAATCTGAAAATCTATCACAAAAATGTGGTGTGGGTAAGGGAGTGGTCTTCTCAAAGAGATGAGCTTTCTTCTTACTATACCTTTGTGAATACACAACTGGGTGTTACCATTCCTCTTGTCAAGGAATGTGTCCCTAGAAAATCTGATACTGTCAGCACTGATGGGGGCAAATCCCTACACACTATGACATGGTCAAAACTGTTAACACCCAGTTATCAGTTTATTCCTAAACTTCTAGGAGGAGTAACAGAGGAATGGCAGAGTACAGAGTTATAAGGAGTACAATTATTTACTGGAGCAGACATTTCAGGAGAGGTGACATCCCTAATATTAACCAAAATAGTGAACTACAAAGAAAGATCGAGGCCCACTTTGGCAAGTTTGGCCCAGTAATATTCACTCAGTAATTTGAGTATATTTCACCGGCTTCTATATGTTCATGCAGCAGTGTCAGCTGATCTTCAGGGAGACTGTCTAAGGGTGCTATTACACATGAGCGTTTTGTTTGCACCAAAAATTACCCCCAAAAAACACTCTCAGAAACTCATTGAGAATGCATGTCAAATGCACATTTTTAAAGAACCACACATACATTTAGCATTTTTCATCACTTACAATGGCAAAGGATTAACATTGATTAAAAATGTATGTTTTGGGTATGTTTTTTAATTCAAAAAAAGTTGACAACCCTTTTATGGGCAAAAAGCATTAGAATGAAAGTGTTAGAAAAATTTATGGTAGCGATTTACTGTAAAAATCTCTTTAGAGAAAATACAGGGTAACAGCAGCATGAAATCTTACTGCTCTTCAATGTGCTTTTAGCCTACATTTCAGAACTAATCTTTAGCTGTGAGGGAAACCTTCAGTGCCACAGTGTTTTAATGTGTTAAGTGTAGTGTTAAACTTTGCCACATATATACACTGTCTTTTGTGTATAGAACCTCTTCGGTGCCTGTTGTAGCGCTGCTTGTAGCTAGTTTTACTGTAGAACTTTTTTGGTATTTTGGCTTGCGCTAGGTTCACACTTGCATTCGGGTTTCTATTCGGGGGGTCTGCTTGTGGACCCCCTGACGCTAGGTTCACACCTGTGTCTGGTATCCGTCTGCTTGCAAACAGATTTAAGGGAAAAACCGTTTGGTACAAAAAGGATTCCAAACGGTCACACAGCGGATACCCGAATCTATTTTTTTAGACTGATTAGTCAATGGGTGTCCGTTCAAAAAAACTGACAGTTTGTGTCAGTTTGTAATCTGTTTGGGTCTGTTTTTTGACCAATCCGTTTTTTTTTTTTGTTTTTTTCTTCCCCTCCTTCATTCTGAGCATGTGCAGAGGGAAAAACTGATTGCAAAACGGACACAAAATCCGTTTTCCATAGACCTCAACGTAAAAAAAAAAAAAAAAAAGTACTGCAAGTTTGACTTTTTTTTTTTTTTTCTCTGTTCAACAGAGCGGATACCAGACAGAAATGCTCCAAACGCGCACCTGCAGGTTTTTTTTTTGGTTTTTTTTTTACCACCCATTGAAATAAATTGGTTTTAATACGAACCGTTTGAAATCAGCTTTTGAGGATTTTGAGACTTTCAAAAACTGATTTTGTGCGGAGAGGTGAACGCAGATGTGAACCCAGCCTCAACGGAAACCTAATCCACTTAAAAAAAAAAGCGGTTACCTGAGGAAACCCGTGGACCCCATAGACTATAAATGGAGTCCGCTGGGTTTCCGCCTGAAAAGGCCGAAAAATGCGGATAGAAAAGTGCTGCATGCAAACCCCGAACGGCGTTTAAGCGCAGGTGTGAACCCAGCTTACATTTAGAAATATACTATCTCGATATATCGATAACTGACTTTTGTGCCACAATTGAATGACCTTGCAGAGACCAAGACCATCAGTATCAGGTATGGTGATGGCAAATGCTGAAGTTCCTTGTAGGCTGTAATGCAGCTGGATAAAACTCCTACACCTAGACAGGGTAACCGAATGGTGTGAATGTATGGAGAAGAGTATATGACTTAATAATGTATAGTAGTATAATGTTGTACCATGTTAACCATAGAAAGTAGTGGAAGAGTGAAGAAATCAGGCGATACCTTTTAGAGGCCGAGTATATTTGATAAGTAAGCTTTCGAGAGTGCTAGCTCTCTTCTTCAGACATGGTGTAATACTAGAAACTGAAATTTCACACTATTTATACATACACAAGACATGGATCTTCAAAAGGATCTTGGAATAACAAAATGCAATATAAGTAGGGAAGTATTTACAACAGGTCAGGAAATAAACAGTCTAAAATTTGTGGTGCGTGACAGAGGGATCTGTTATCTATCTGTAATCAGGTGGTGATTTGTGACCCTCACAGGTCATACATAGTGTGACATGAACCTGGCATGAATATTAAGTCCAAATTGCAGAGTTTGAAATTTTTGCATTAACTTGTCCTCCTATCCTTTTCCTCTCATTCTGCGTCTTAAAATGTCCCATTAAAACCACAACCCGCAAATCTTCAATAGAGTGGTCTTCTCCGGAGAAATGTGCGGCCACTGGGAGATCTGTTCTGCTGTTATTAATATTTGATCTGTGTGAGTTCATTCGTTGACTGAGTCTCTGCCCTGTTTCCCCCACATAGAGGCCTGTGGTGGGACATTGCACACACATTATGAGATACACCACATTGGAAGACCTGCAGGAAAATGTCCCTCTAATTCTGTGCACCTGTTGTGACTGTGGGACAGGTACACTGTCAGCGATGTGAATGTGCTTGCAGGTCTTGCACCTGTTTTGCAGGCAAGGTGAGGTGCCATTTTCAGTTGGGGCCTTCTGAGCACAATAATACGCCTCAGGTTTGGTGGTTGTCGAAAGGAAAGGAGAGGGGAGACTGAAAGTATGTCCTTGAGTCTGTTGTCCTTAAGTAGCACAGGTTGGAGCTCCTTGGCAATCCTTCGTAGGATCTCTAGCTGTAGATTGTAGGTGACAACTAGGGGCACTCGGGCTTCTTTCTGGGTCTCTTTATATGTGAGCAGACTGTCTCTGTTAATGGCTGCTGCTTTGTTTAATTGGTTGTCCGTCACTTTTGATTTGTATCCCAATCGGAGAAATTTCATCCTCAGATCCAGGAGGTGCTTGCCCAGGTCTGCTTTGTCGGAGCAAATACGATTGTATCCTGCTGTAAATAATAGATTGTCTTATCTGCTTGGGGTGGAAGCTGTCATTTCTCAGGTAGGCCGTTCTGTCTGTGGGTTTGTGGTATATCGATGTGAGTAGCCGGTGGTCTTTGATGTATATTGTGGTATCCAGAAAGTGGATTTCACTCTCTGAATAGCTAAGTTTAAGGTTGATGGTAGGGTGAAAGTCATTATGGAATTGAAGTAGGGCCTCCTCACCTGCAGTCCAGATAACAAGGATATCATCAATATAACGAAGGTAAATCATAGGTTTGGGGGTGCATGTTGATAAATATGCTCCTTCCAGTTCTGCCATAAAGAGATTTGCATACGGGGGTGCACATCTGGTCCCCATTGAAGTTCCCATTCGCTGTAGATATAGACCCTCTCCAAAGGTAAAATAGTTGTGGCTAAGGATGAATTGTATGAGCTGCGTTACTGGTTCTGTTGGGAGGTTTTGTTTTTCCAGGTGTACCCGACATGCTGCAACTCCATCCTTGTGGGGAATGTTGGTATACAGGGATTCCACATCCATGGTGGCTAAAATGGTACCCTCAGGTAGTGGGCCCAGGGCATTCAGTTTAAGAAGGTCAGTGGTGTCCTGGATGTAGCTTGGAGTATCCCTGACAAGGGATTTTAGGAGACTTTCCACCCAACCCTAGATGTTTTCCATCAGTGTCCCAATGCCAGAAATGATAGGCTTCCCAGGGTTGACAGAACTTTAATGTTGAGAAAATGTCTAGTACTGATGAGTCAATTGACTGGGTCATGACATGATATCCTCCAATATGTCTGTGTGTAGATAGATAGATAGACAGACAGACAGACAGACAGACAGACAGATAGATAGAAGATAGATAGATAGATAGATAGATAGATAGATAGATAGATAGATGTATTGGTACTATTATTATTTTGGTTGACCCAAGCTTTTAGTTGTCCTAAGCATGATACTGACAGTGATTTCCTGCCATTTTGCAAACATCTAATAGTTTTGTCCTTGGTCGATCTGTGTAATGGCAGCTAGATGTATTACTGTATTTATGGTGAACGATATGCTTCAAAAGGCTTGTGATTATCTACCATTACCATTACCTGTTATAGTTTACAATTCTTGGATCCGCTATGTTAGACTTCCAATACACCACAGTCATTTTTACATTTGTAATGCTAAACAGACACAAATGTTACATGAAAAATCATCCCAGCAGAGTATATGATTTAACCCTGCTGTGCTTGGTATTTCTGTCTTAGTCTTTATATTTATAGTTTTGTACGTTTGGCACATTGTATGGGTAAGGTCCTCGCCTTGTATTATAAGTGGAACCCAGCGCCTAAGTTTTATTATCTCTAGTTTGAGAAGTGTAAGAGTATATTCACATATAGTGGTAAGGGTACAGTAAAAATGACATCGGTGTAATACCACATGTGATTTTTTTTTTTTTTTTTCCAGTGAGGTTTTGATACAGTTTTTTAGTGTAAATATGCCCTTCTCTATTGGCGGTCTCTTTCAGTTGATGGTATAGCTCTCTCTAAGCATATTCCTTCTCTGAGCTTATACTAGAGAATCTCTTATCATTGCTGCCCATAAAAGTTGTAAATCAAGGTCTACAACTGAATGTCATTGGCGTCACTGGCCGTTTGGTAACGGCAAAGCTGCGCAGCCTGTAATGAAAAATAGCATGGAATTAATCTGTGTTTCACATACAGTGGGGAAAAAAAGTATTTAGTCAGCCACCTATTGTGCAAGTTCTCCCACTTAAAAAGATGAGAGAGGCCTGTAATTGTCATCATAGGTAGACCTCAACTATGAGAGACAAAATGAGAAAACAAATCCAGAAAATCACATTGTCTGATTTTTTTAAGAATTTATTTGCAAATTATAGTGGAAAATAAGTATTTGGTCACCTACAAATCAGCAAAATTTCTGGCTCTCACAGACCTGTAACTTCTTCTTTAAGAGGCTCCTCTGTCCTCCACTCATTACCTGTAGAAATGGCTCCTGTTTGACATTGTTATAAGTATAAAAGACACCTGTCCACAACCTCAAACAGTCACACTCCAAACTCCACTATGGTGAAGACCAAAGAGCTGTGGAAGGACACCAGAAACAAAATTGTAGACCTGCACCAGGCTGGGAAGACTGAATCTGTAATAGGCAAGCAGCTTGGTGTGAAGAAATCAACTGTGGGAGTAATAATTAGAAAATGGAAGACATACAAGACCACTGATAATCTCCCTCGATCAGGGGCTCCACGCAAGATCTCACACCGTGGGGTCAAAATGATCACAAGAACAGTGAGCAAAAATCCCATAACCACACGGGGGGACCTAGTGAATGACCTGCAGAAAGCTGGGACTAACGTAACAAAGGCTACCGTCAGTAACACACTAAGCCGCCAGGGACTCAGATCCTGCAGTGCCAGACGTGTCCCCCTGCTTAAGCCAGTACATATCCGGGCCCATCTGAAGTTTGCTAGAGAGCATTTGGATGTTCCAGAAGAGTATTGGGAGAATGTTATATGGTCAGATGAAACCAAAGTAGAACTATTTGGTAGAAACACAACTCGTGTTTGGAGGAGAGTGAATTCTGAGTTACATCCAAAGAACACCATACCTACTGTGAAGCATGAGGGTGGTAACATCATGCTTTGAGGCTGTTTCTGTGCAAAGGGACCGGGACGACTGATCCGTGTACATGAAAGAATGAATGGGGCCATGTATCGTGAGATTTTGAGTGCAAACCTCCTTCCATCAGCAAGGGCATTGAAGATGAAACGTGGCTGGGTCTTTAAGCATGACAATGATCCCAAGCACACGACCAGGGCAACGAAGGAGTGGCTTCGTAAGAAGCATTTCAAGATCCTGGAGTGGCCTAGCCAGTCTCCAGATCTCAACCCCATAGAAAACCGTTGGAAGGAGTTGAAAGTCCGTGTTGCCCAGCAACAGCCCCAAAACATCACTGCTCTAGAGGAGATCTGCATGGAGGAATGGGCCAACATACCAGCAACAGTGTGTGCCAACCTTGTGAATACTTACAGAAAACTTTTGACCTCTGTCATTGCCAACAAAGGATATATAACAAAGTATTGAGATGAACTTTTGTTATTGACCAAATACTTATTTTCCACCATAATTTGCAAATAAATTCTTTAAAAATCAGACAATGTGATTTTCTAGATGTTTTCTTATTTGGTCTCTCACAGTTGAGGTCTACCTATGATGTCAATTACAGGCCTCTCTCATCTTTTTAAGTGGGAGAACTTGCACAATTGGTGGCTGACTAAATACTTTTTTTTCCCCACTGTATATAATGGAAAGCATTGGCGGCTCCATAACTGCCTGGGAACACTAAAAAACATAAATGTTATTCATTGACTCTAAAATGATGCTATGCAACGGGGGGGAGGGGGAATGACAGATGCTAAGTTGAGTAAGGATTGGTGTAATTACACGTCTGAGCAACGCACTGCAGCCCAGCAATGACAGGTAAGATAGAGCGACCTGTGTAAGTGCTCAATATAACTAGCATACTTAGCACATTTTTTTCAGATGGCAATTGTGCGTTTGTAATGGCTATTTTAAGAGTTACTTAATAAAATTTATGTTTTTATCAGTACCATATTAGGCAGTGATGCTAGGTTCACACCTGCGCTCGGTCCTAGCGGACCCGAAAAACATAAACTCAATCCACTTAAAAAGCGGATACCCGTGGAAACCTGTGGACCCCATAGACTATAATGTGGTCTGCCAGGTTTCTGCCCGAAAAATGCGGATGCTTGCAGGACTTTTCTCTCCGCATTGTTCGAGCAGAATGGGGGACAGAATCCCCGGACGTAAAGCGAGCGCTGGTGTGAATCCAGCCTTACTCTTCCTTCTACCTCATTTACTTTATTGGGACGTCTACCTTTTATACCATTTCTTGATTTGTTACCGGTACAGTCTGTCACATCCCATGGTAGTGAGAAATTAGCCTGGAATTAATCTGTGTGTCACTTAGTAATAAGGGAAAGAACCTGTGACCCCAGAACGGACTGCAGCTATAACTACATCCAGGTATTTGGTGTGTCACATCCCATAGTAATGAGAAATAGCCTGGAATTAGTCAGTGTGTCACTTAGTAATAAGGGAAAGAACCTGTGACCCCAGAACTGACTGCAGCTATAACTACATCCAGGTATTTGGTGTGTCACATCCCATAGTAATGAGAAATAGCCTGGAATTAGTCAGCGTGTCACTTACTTATAATGGAAAGCATTAGTGGCCCCAGCTCTGAATGCGGCTATGACCGTTCATGTGGCAGTGCCCTATCACTTTCTATTCCTTTGTTATCCACATCTGGTTTTAACTTCAGAACTGCATGAGAGAGCTTGATACAGAAAGTGATTCATGTAAGGGCAGTCTAAGCTGCAGCCTGTCAGTGGCGCAGAGACAACACCTCTCCTTCCCTCTGGCCTTACATGTCTCTTGAGTGCAGTTTTTTGCTGTGATCATTTGCCTTTAGCAGTGCTTGTGTTCAGGTAACAGGAGCTGAATCTCCATATGATCAATTTAATCATTAAATATATTTGAGCTATGTTGTGGCTTTTATCCCACTGTAACAGATTCTGAAGGCCACTAGTAAGTGGTAGGAAATACACGGTAGCACGCCTGTGAATGATACTTTTACTCTTATTTTCACCAGTAGGCATTACTCCTGGGGGTTACCAGTTGGGGGTGTATTCTGACACTGCCATTCTCAGGCTGAGTATGGACACACAGATTGTTGTGTTGTCCTGTGAATCCTCTACTAATGTAAATGGAGTCACATTGTCACTATGAGGATGCTGCCACTGTGACTTGAGCACTGCTGGATATTTTTGTGACTAGAAGTTGTAGCATCTGCAGCGTTGCATTGAAGGAATGTCAGGGCGACATGGCTATCTTTGCTCACAGGCAAAATTATTGTATAGCTCTAACATGAGGAATCCTGCTACAGTTATTACATGGAGAAAGCAAGTATTTACAAAGACTGGACTGTCAGATTGTGTTTTTGTTTGTTTTTTTTAATGACCTTGGAATCTCTACATTTAGGTTTCTGATGGAGGCCTCAGAGCTCTGCTATAGTCTTTGTAAGTGGATTGGGTTTCCGTTTTTTGGGTCCCCAAGCAGACCTGAAGAACGGAGACCCGAACGCAGGTCTGAACCTAGTGTAAATGCATTAGATTCAGAGTAGCTGTTGGTGCACTACATGACTTTCAGGGCATGCTGGAAATTGTACTGTAGTTTTGTGACAGCTGGAGAGCCATAGGTTGGGAACCACTAACCTAGTGTATCTTAAAGTTATCTAGTTTATAAAAGAAAATTCTTCAAATGTTGGGGAAGCCTTAAACAAAACAACCTACATTTACCTTTCGTTCCAGCATTGCATTCTGGTCCTTCACACCATCATTTGTTTGCATGCCCCCAGTTGTGGGGTGTCCGTATTCACACGTCACCACTGCAGCCGACCACTGGCCTCAGTATTATATTGGCTGCAGTGGTGAGGAGTGTCCCCATTACTGACGGAGGAATGACAGGTGCACAGTGCTGGAAGCCTTGGCAGGAAAACACTAGCAAGTAGAGGTTGTTTTATTATTTTTACACACAACCTGCATTTGGGCATTTTTTTTTTATCATTCAGACAGCCCCTTTGAAGAAAATCTGTCCTGTGTAACCTTTAATAGGATAACTAACATCTGGCACACTGATGGTCAGAAGATGGGAGTTTACATGCAGGCTAGAGAAACTCCCTTGTCACTGTTGCTATATTTAGTAAAAGAACATTGCCAACTTTCCAGTATGTTAATAAGGATAAAGCAAATATGATGGGAATGACTCAAGTTCATGGGTTTCTGCAGTGTGAGAAGCCGTGTCCCATCATGACACTTATCTGATCTCATATTTACTGCTAGTTTAAAGGGATTTTCCTATATATATATATATATATATATATATATATATATATAGTAAAATGAGCTTATTACATACTCGTAGATTCTAATGTATTCTATGTAGGGGTTCACAGCCAGAGAACAGATCTGTGGGTACAGATTTTCTTATAGGTAGTAATAGAAAGTAAAGGAATTCCTTGGTGTGAATCCAATTGTCTTTTATCTTTTTACATTATTCAGAAGGTGTTTCATTATAAAGTAGGTCATCTTTGCCTAGTGCATTCATGTGAACCAAGACTACAGTTAGAAGAGAAGCCATTTTTGTTGCGCTAGGTTATGTAGAGGTTATGTAGAGATTTCACTTCTTTGCTGCAGTAACTGTGTTAAATGAAATGTGTACAAGAGACATCTGCCATAGTGATAACCAACATTATATTGGTGCTACATAGCAGATGGTGCTAGGAAACATACGACATGTAACCATTTTCAAGTCATACTATGAATTTCATTGAAAGGATCATAATGTACTATGCTACCTTAAAAAATTGCAACCCCGTGACTCTACAATAAAAACTAATTTTTTTTTTTATGTTCTTGAGAAAAAATTCTGTGCCAGCTTTGCGTTCATGAGATATATGCAGCTGCAGCACCATGGTTACAGACTACAAAGAAACCCTGTGTAGTCATATAGTAATGCCTCTTCTTGCTGCTGGTTTACTTCTGAGCACTGTTCATCAACCTTGCCATATTTATCATTATTTATGTCAGAAATCTGGTGTAAATGATGTGGGAAATGTCATAAATGGGGTACCCCCCGCCGACTCTAGGGTTGTGAAGACTGGTGTTGATGACTCCAATCTTCATAAAATGTGCCTCAGTGTTGTCACAGTGCCAGTATAATGCACACCGTAATGTCACCGTACCAGAATAATAATCGGTCATGTCACAATATGGAGATAATGCAAACATGACGGATGGTAATGGACTGTCATTTATGCCATCCATTATTTCTATGCATGCTCAGAAAGCAGAACCAAAGAAAACCCAAAAGTGGACTGTATAATAATGGACATTAATGGGCACAAACTGATGTGATTGTTTCCATTTACCGTCTTTCTTTTTTTTTTTTTTTTAATGGATAGTGTGAACCTACCACTAAAGAGGTTCTCCAGTGAATTTTTCTTTATTTTAAATATGCCGGGGGAGGTGGAAAAAAAAAAATCATACTCTCCTGTCCCCAATGCTTCGGAGTCCTCCCAGGGTGGTCCGGTCTTTCTGCTCCGAAGTCTTCTCAAAGTGAAACTGCTCACTGACTGTGATGTCACGGATCCCTTCCGCTGAAGCTGCTGATTGGTCTCAGCAGTCACGTGACTGCTGAGGCCAATCAGCGGCCTCAGGAAGAGACTCGTTATGTCAATCACTGGCCTCAACGGTCACGTGTGGCTGGGACTTCTGCCATACGTCAACACTGGACTGAGAAGACCGGACCACGCTGGGAGGCACTGGAGCAGCGGGGAAAGGTGAGTGATTTTTTTTTTATAACCTCCCCCGGCCTATTTAAACAATAAATTCAATGTCCGTTTTTGCCTGGACAACCCCTTTAAGTTATGGAGGCACATTTAGTTTTCCACATTCCCTTTCTTCATCCTGGTAGTTCCATGCATGCAGTATGTTACAGCTTTCTATTCTATGCATTAGTTAGAACAAGAAGGTATCTTAGATTATCAAGTCACCTTAACCAGAAGTAAAAAGCAGAAACTGGAATCAAAATCTCCTTCAACAGCAGGATGCCTATATTGTCAGCACAGTTAACACCATCATACTTGCTGTCTCTACACATTACTAGAGAATTATGCAGCAAACCCCTGATAACTGCAATATATGTTATGCATATGCACTATGGAAACTCCCAGTGCATATGCCAAATGCAGTACAATTGGAATCTTATTGGTAACTCAAATGCAGTGTGAACAAAGAGTCCAGGCTTCCACATTGGACTGTTTATAGCATGGTAATATTCTATTGTAATTGGTGGTGCAGGAAAAGCTGTATGCAGTGGCCTGCCATTCTGCCACTGTGGTGATGACATGAAGTGATCCCATGGCCCTGTCAACCAAAAGTTTTCTATGCTTGCTTTTGGCTTTAGAGTTTAGTTTTCAATCTGTTGTGTCCTGATTTGAATTCCAAACTTGCCTACAGCACATTTTACAAGGACATTTAATATAGCAATGGATTTTACGTGTCTCCTCCAATAATCTTTTAGAAAGTCGTGAAAAAACAATTGATGTTGCTGAGATATGATGATGTTTAAATCAGGCAAAGTGCACAATTGTTGTTTGTTTGTTTCATTATTTTATTTAAAGATATTTTACAGTTATAAACTGAATTCTATCAAATAATAAAATGCACAAGTAGAGTCCAAAGCCACGTAGGCACTAGTCACTTATGCTGCAGGAGCCTCACAGAGAAACTTATTTATTTTGCTTACTTATATAGCACCATCATATTCCACATTGCTTTTACAGAGTTATTGTCAATACTGTCCCAAGTAGGGCTCACAATCTAAATTCCCTATCAGTATGTCTTTGGAGTGTGGGCAATAACCGGAGTACCCAGAGGAAACCCACGCAAACATGGGGAGAACATACAAACTCTCGGCAGGTGTTGTCCTTGGCTGGATTCGAACCTTGGACTCCACCAAGATGTCCACTGAGCCACCGTGCTGCCCATACTTACAGAGTGGCAGCAAAAACCACCTAGAGTGACTTGCAGGTGAACATTCTGCAGAATTTCACTGACAGAAATTCTACACTGTTTGTAACGCACAACATTTATTGGGAAAACACCACATTTGTGGCAGTTTTTGAGCCAAAGTCAGTATATTTAAAAATAATGGGGAATACGAAGATAGTACTTGTACTTATCCTTCCTGCTGGATCCACTTTTGAATGTGGCTAAAAAAAAAAAAAAAACTATAAAAAACCACAGTGGCATTTTTCCAAAAAATGTGTGAGAGCGCACCCTCAGTAGTGTTCCCTTAGGTGAAGAAGCCTTACAACTGTAAGACTTGTACTGTATTGCTAAAGCTCATTGGACATTATGTATATTGTATGACATATGTTTAATAGTATATCATAGCATTTTGTGGAAAATTTACCTAATAGTAATAACAAAATTGCCTTTTTCTTGGCCATTTTCCCCAAATCACTATAATTGCTTAATTGTCCAGGGGAAAGTTGCAGAAAATAAGATTCATATTTTTATTGCAAAAACACAATACTATGAATTCCCTACAGTTGTTTGTTTTGTTTTGTTTTTTTTCTAACCAAAATTTGCAAACTTTATAATTTATAATGTATTATTTATAGAGGACTAACTTCTTTCATTGCTTTGTATATACAGTATATTTATTCATGTTGGACTTTGTTCTCACTGGAGCTCATGATACCCATTCCCTATCAAACCATGCACATGTACACAAAGACTAATTACATATGAAGACAATTAACCTCAGTACAATTTGGAAGGCTTCATGGCTTAATTCTTGTACAAACACAAAGCAGCAAAGCAATTTTAGGCATAGCATTGCCTCTTTATTAACCATCCAGTCTCATTGCTTTTGCAAAAGTTGAATGCTTTCAGATATATTAACTTTTTTGTGCCACTTATAAACCAAAGGAAATATGAGTCTGTTCACACTGGTTCTGACTAAACAGGTATCCATTTCCCTTAACAATATGGACGTCTGCTGCATAATTAGGTAAGCAAAATACCATAAACCAGATGGTACTGTTACAAGTCAATAGGAACAATAGATATACAGTATCTGTCTAGGTTGCTTTAAAAACAGAAACATTGTATTGGTTATCAGTTTTTCACTCTACCATACTCTGTTCTCAGTTGGGGCAGAAATCACCTGACAGGGCCACCGTAATCCTATCCTTAAAATAACAATGATAGTATGGAGTGACATTTTATGAATCTATATGGATATATTCCACCAAGTAGACATATGCATTGCGTAGACCTCAGTTCCCTAATTCATATCTATTGTTAGACTTTTTTTTTTTTTCTCTTCTAAAGAGCACTGACGTGTATTCATATAGGAAAAGTAGAGATGGGCTGTCATAAAATAGGCAGTGTATGTGACAGTAAAGCCCCAGGGAATAAGGATTCCCTCCATGCTTCCCTCCTCCTGCCATCGGTGCAATCCTATGCATAGACTATGGGTGAATACAGTTGATGCCATTGTCTTTGATATTGCTGTTTATGTAGTTGCTTTGTATTTTAGTGTAGGGTCACCACCATACTCTTTAAGGAATTAATTGTGCCTTGCTAAGTTTTTGGGCTGTTAAACGTCAAAGGAGACGTTGTTAAAACTGCATACACCAGAGAAATATAAGGACAAAACCATGTTATTTCTGAAAGATTCATGACATGCGTTCACTCTGGATTCTTGATGCATGTGATCCGTTATCTATTCTCAGTCTCCATTGACCTATTTTATCTTCTCTTTTCTCTGCATAGTTTGTGGGGTTTTTTTTTCCTTTTCCTTTTTTTTCCTTTTTTTTTTTTTTTTCAGGACATCCTGGTAATTTCCCAGGGAGCACATCCTTCAAGCATGGCATTATAGGCTTAATTGCTTTATGTCTAAGAATTACAGCTTCTGTTTCCAAAACTCTATTGATTGATTTAATTCTGCTATTTGTTTTATTTTGTGCTACCTTTTTATATCACAATGATGTAAGTTTACATTTTTTAACTAAGGGGTGGCATATCATTTATTTTTATTTTTTTAATCAGCTGCTACCTACTGGATTATTCCAACAGGGAGGGGGCCGATATTTTACTCTCCAGTCCCTGTTCCTGTCTAGTCTGGCCTCCGCTTCTCTTCCACAGGGGCTGAAACGGTCCTTGGGGCTGCGTCTGTAACCTGCCAATAGAACCGGAGGCTAGACTCAACAGGAGTAATAATACAATAGGTAGTGGTTGTACTTGTGGCACCAGGGGAAGTGAAAGTAACAAACTGTCCTCCCCTGGGTATCTGATGGTCTCTGGTGTCCTCTTCAGGGCTCTTTTGGCGTCATGGACCGGGGTCAATCACAGGCCTCAACAGTTACGTGGGGTGCGGCCAGTATCATGACAACAGAGAGGCTAAGTTCACCCCTGATGACTGAGGTCCAGACCATAGAAAGTTCCTGCATTCATGGTTGTATCTGTTGGCTATTGATGAAGTCAACAGACCTGTCACCAATAAGATGGTTAGAGCAAATCTTTTGAAACTCTTATTTATATTTGCAAATGTTTAAAGGGAGTCTATCTCTGCCCCAGCTACTTTAAACCGCTCCCACAGTGCTGTAGATGCTGTTAGCAGAATAAAAACAATACCTTTCTTATGTTTCAGAGCCCCAGGGATACATAGAAAAAGCACTTTTATTCTTTATTCAAATGAGGATCTTGGAGCACAGGGGGAGTTTTCTTCTATTACTGAGCACTGCTGCATCATCACTAAACACGCCCATCCTGCATTCAGCTCCTCCCACTGGGAAGTGTGAGGATCAACTCCCACTGCTCTGGGGGACAACAGTACAAAATAGCAGTACAATCAAGGGAGGAAACGAAGTAAAAATGTAATGCAAAGTCTTTTTTGATGTAGTCATACTTGTCGACAGCAGAACCCTAACATCTATGGTGTACTGTATCAGTCTCTGCCAGTTTTTATACATGAAAATCATCAGGTCAAGTTGTGCAATCATTGGCCAAGCAGTGCTGATAGATTTCAAGCTGAATTATAAATGCTGCTGTAGATAAGAACAGACAGTAATATATAATGGAAACTTAGATGAGCGTATGTAATGCGATGAAGTTGCAAATGTTCTCAAGATTTATGTAGATCAAGATGTAGCATGTGTATGTGTGAGTGATATATATATATATATATATATATATAAGAGAGAGAGAGAGATAGATAGAAGACTGTAGAATATTTACAACATATAAATCCTTCTTCTGATAGCACTAGATTTTAGTAATAATGATGGCATGGCTGTAACTGCATCAGGGTTTTGGGTGGCATTTCATGCCACAATCAGATTTAACAGAATTTTTCATACACTCTGTTGAGCGTGTAAATAAAGCGTTGTTTTGGTTTACTATTTCATGGTAATAACTAGTTTCCTGTGATTTAGAATAGGAGAGGGCTAATGGGGGTGTGTGTGTGAGTGCGCGCGCCTGTATGGATGCCCCTCACAGTTGGCATGTTGCCTGATACTGAATAAATACTATCAGATTGTGCTTTATATACCAGACCTTGGAATTGGACCAACTAGGAGCAGGCCTGGATCTATTGGTCCACACTAAGCTCATAATTACCATATTACATTCACTCATTGCTAATCCATACTAATGCTATTTATGTCGCAGAGTGGACAGTAAACCACTTACTCACAGCTTAGATCATTGGTAGCAACACATTTCACTTAAAGGGAATTTACCACCACCAAAACCGCTTCTAAACCGATTATATGTTGTTGTAGGGGCAGTTAGTGACACAGTGAATATAACTTTCTTCATTGAAAGTGCATTTTTGCTGAGAAATTCAACTTTTATTCTATATACAGTTGATCAGTTTGGTGCATTTGGTGTTGGGCCAGACCTGCTGGAACACCGTCATCTTTTGTGGTTACTGCAAATCTTTGACCATAGCATGTATCAGTCTTTCTGTTTTGGGGGTGACACTTGGCGAAAACGGCTAAACAAAATGAGTGCGCCAACAGGTGTGCCCTGCTCTGAGTGAACCAAACAGCTCGTTTGCATATGGCATACAAGTTTTATCAGCAGCAAAATTACACTAGTTTACCAAATAAGTTTATTCACCGTATCACTAACCAGCCCTACAACAGCATATACATGGTTTCGAAGTGATTTTGATGGTGGTTGGCTCCATTTACAGCTGAAACATCACAATTTGAATACCGTGTTTTGTTTTGTTTTTTTTTTTGGTAGAAAACTATATAAAATGGATGATTATTAATTATGTTCGAGTTTAATAACATTTGGCTTTGGGGAAATATTGAACAATTACTAATTGTATTTTTTGTTTTTTTGTAGGCTTCCTGCTTTTCAAAGACTTTTGCATGAATGAAATTGATGAAGGCGTCCCACAGCTCAAGTTTTATGAAGAGGTATGTGATGGAATTTCTCTACTCTGATAGCCAAGAAGTAAATGCTTGAAAATGATACTTATTCCCTATAAGCAAGTCAAAATCTGACCATCGGATGCTTGGGAATTCTCCACTGTGGACAATCCACACTTGTTAAAAGAATCCCTTGAGCATAAATCATTATGATCAAAGTGTCTTCAAGTGTTCACCCCAACATTCAGTTGTTATAAGTGTTGAAATTTGCCAGCAACTGTTCAATTTCCCTCCATGTCACTATTGGGGAAATTGGGCATTACACAGTACCGATTTAAAACCATTCAGTGGCTTGTCATGGTAATGTAGGACAAGACAGGTATTCCAAAAGGAGGGAGAGACTCCCTTTGTAACCTCTCTCAACTCTAGCCAATAGATGAGTTTATTGTTATTATTTAAATATCTTTTGTTCATTGAATCGGCCACTTTTAGCTGATCGTGCCAAACGCAGACTTTTTTGGTTGGCAGAAAACATCCAGCATGGTCAACTATTTGTGGCACAGAAATAAAAGAAGTGAAAAAACAAACAGATTTGCTTGAAAATAGATCATACACCATACAATAGTTGTTAGCATAATATCACAAAATCATCAGATTCTATATCTGATGCCCTAACATCTTCCTTTGGGTCACATTAGATCAGTGGATTTCATCAGTTTTGACCGTATCTGCCAATGTTAGCAAATATGGATGCCCATATGCATTAAATTTAAAGTTTTTAATTTGTTTTATTCTTTGATATGTTTTGTCCTTTTTATGTGGTGCAGCACAGATCATAATTAGGAAGAGAGGTTTTATCCTGGAATATGTGGCCATCTGGCAGTACACCAAAGAGATTGATGTAGTTTAGCTTTCTTGTACTTACAACTTAAAGACACCCTGCAGAAAACAATCCATAAGAGTTCCATTGTGTTTGTTGTGTGATTATTATTTATTATTATGTGTTATATAATATTTTTTAAGGTGTGGTCTAGTTTCAACAAATAAATGCTATTGTTTCTATAATAAAAAGGTGTACAATTTTCCATTATATGTTCTGTATCCTTTTCTCAGGGTTTTCCAGATCTCTGCTTGCTGTCATTCAGCTTGCTTCCAGTGGATACAGATCAGGTCATGTGATGGACACACAGGTACACAGCTCGTTACCAGGTAGATGTCTGATTACTGTGACTGTAACGAGCTGTGCACCTGTGTAGTCATCACATGACCACGGACTGATTTTTATCCACTGGAAGTAAGCAGAATGACAGCAAGCAGAGATCTAGAACACTGTAAGGAATTGATAGGGACTATATTAGAAAATTGTCTAACTTGTCATTATACAAACATTAACATTTATTTGCTAAAACTGAACAACCTCTAACATTTTGCCTTGGCTTCCTAGCCCTGGGACGACTTTTCAGTAGACAGCATAATATCGGAGACTTGCTCCTTCCAATTCTAAACAGTAGATGTAGAAATTGAGGTGAATATCCTGAGTTGCCTAGAATTCATAATGCAGTGTAAATATTATTCTGCAATTATTTCCTGATGCTACGACAAGTCCACTGATTTCCTCTGTTGACCTTGCACTGCTAGAATAGAAACATGTAGCTATATTGTTCTGGCTCATGGTGACCTCTACATCTGGTCCACTCTGTGTGCCAGCATGCATTCTTCTCAGCCTTGGGAAATTGCATTAATCCAGCCTAATGTCCGCTGTGCTTTATTAAACTAGAACAACTCACAAGTAAGTGTGGAGATGGACCTGAAGTTCATTAGTGTCCAGATTGTTATGGCACTAAACATCAAAACAACGTGCAAGCCAATGTGTCACCAGTGATATTCACTGCAACTCTCAGCTTGTCACTTAGTAGCAATTACAGAATGGTCTTGTATGTTTCCTAGATAATGAACTTAGAAATCTATTGGGCTGAAACAACATGCTGCATATTTTTGTGTTATTAATGTATGTCTGTGTAGGTTGTATTGAATGTTTGGTCAGAAGAACAGCCCTTTGTTGGATTGGTAATCTTTTAAGTATGACAGATAAAAAAAAAAACAAAAAAAAAACTCACCAGTAAATATAATTCAGACATCCTCTAAATTACATTTATTTAAAAATCTTGGTGATCTCAAGATGGTCTCCGTTACACCTCTCAAAGGGACTGTTGCCCGAACCTCTGAATTAGATCCTTACTAATCGGTCTTCCCCTTACTAAACTCTCCCCTCTACAATGTATTCTGAATGCAGCGGCCAGGCTCATCTATCAGTCTAGACGCTACAGCTATGCCTCCGGTCTGTGTCAGTCACTACATTGGCTGCCTATTCAATACAGAATACAATATAAACTTATCACCCTCATCCACAAGGCTCTCCATAATGCTGCACCTCCCTAAATTTCCTCCCTCATCTCTGTCTATCGCCCAACCCGTGCTCTCCGTTCACTCAATGACCTAAGACTAACATCCTCTATTATCAGAAACTCCCACGCCCGTATACAAGACTTCTCCTGAGTTGCACCACTTCTCTGGAATGCTCTATCCTGGACTATCAGATTAACTCCCAATTTCTACAGCTTCAAGCATAAACTAAAGACATATCTTATCAGACAGCCTGATTACAACTCCTAATGTAAACCCTTCCGTAGTTAGATTCCCTAAAACATACCCTCTGTTCACGCTCCCACATTTATATATGTGTAATGACAGTAACCTCTATTACAAAATTGTCTGACCCATTGTATAAGCAATGCTACATCCGATACCACCCCTGCTACCTCTTGTGTCACCCCCTCTACCTCATAGATTGTAAGCTCTTATGAGCAGGGCCCTCAGTCCCATTGTGTGTATTGACTATATTTCTTTGTAATGTATCTTTTTTTGTCTGTACTTGAACCCTACAAATTGTACAGTGCTGCGGAATATGTTGGCACTATATAAATAAAATGTTCAACCTCTTTATAACATAGGAAATCCCCTTTAAAGTTATGGCATATTGCTATTATATGCCTGCACTTAATGGCTGGTGGAGGTCCAACCTCTAGGATCTCCACAAATCCGGAGAATAAAGGGGCCCCAGCGCTTGTTTGTTTTAGTATGTTTCCTGTACAATGACGTTCCCAGCCACTTATCTGTGCAGGGAATTGTAGTCGGCCTGATTCACTCGAATAGATCATGTCGCAGTTCTCTGCACAGTAGTTGGCTGGGGAGCTGTTGTGAAGGGGATACAGTGCTGCACCAGCGCTCTGGCCTTCTCATTTTCAGGATTGTTGGTCCTAAGCATCCCAGTCCAACACTGCCAAGTCATACAGCTTTTTATGGATTATGTAGCACTTCATATTTTCATGAGCCATATTAGTTGTTCTGGGCAGTAGTAAGAAATGCCATGTAAATGATATACTGCTTACCTGTTAGATTCAGTGCTGACACTCAGTTTCTCCCTGCCGTGTTTTATCTGACTGTAGCGCTGACCTCACATTGACACAAGTGACCACTGCAGCTAATCAGTAGTGCACTGCTGAGACCAATGATGGGCTGCAGTGTCAGCTGCCTACAGCTAGAGTACAACAGTATTGGCTGCCTTCTATCGATTGCCTACAGCTAGAGTACAACAGTATTGGCTGCCTTCTATCGATTGCCTACAGCTAGAGTACAACAGTATTGGCTGCCTTCTATCGATTGCCTACAGCTGGAGTACACCAAAGGGCTGTTTTAGCCTAACCCTGGCTATATACTGTGTGTCACACATCATACATGTGTACTACTTGGCTGATTGTATTAAAATGCATTTTACTGTGACTTTAAAATGTTCATAGTTAAGCATGTTTTGTAGTTTATATAGTTGTAAATATGAGTCGTTCATTTCTATGCTCATTGCTGTTATGTATTAGACAGTTGAGTGTGTAAGGAAAGGTCACACAATGTGGTATAATCTTTTATGGCTTTCATGCCATGAACAATTTCAAGAGGCGTGGGTTTTTTCCCATTCTAAAATTCTGAGCTTATATGTGTTTCTACATTGTAGTCTTTGTTTCACCTGTGGAAGGTGTCCTGCCAGTTTAGACTAGAGCGGGCATTGATCTAAATTCACTGCTGAAGCTGATTGCTATAATTGGCACTGGATCTGTTATAACATTGCTGTCAGAATTAAGAAATCTGAGGACAGGAATTTTCCCAGGCTTCTAAAGCTCTCTGCTGCCTAGACTAGAATAGCAGCAGGTTTTCTGAAGTGCTTCCTCTTACTCATGTTAAACGTATTATTCACTACAAGAACATGTCGCCTGTGTAGTCTGCACATTCTCCGGTCATTTATAGGTAAAAATACAAATATCTCACTACAGCTAGCTACACTAGGTTAGCAAGAAGAGAGGAGTAATAGATGACTGCAGGATCAGACTGCACACGGGGGTTTCTTGTAGTCTGTAACCATGGAGACCGATAGATCTGCTTAGGAACCATGTAGACAAAAATTAAACAACCTTGCAAATGTCCTATCATTTAAGTGCATTGGTTACAAAATTGTATAAAATATTTACAAATAAAGCTAGATGCTTATCTGCAAATGCTACCAGTTTTTACCAGCTGATCTGTGTAGGGGACTGCTGTTGGGCTCAGCGATCACATATCCTGGATAACCCCTTTGATGAATTTTGATGTCGTCATTTACTTATTGCTCCAATGGTGTAGCAGAATATGCCAGTGTTATTTGCAGAAGCATTTTATTTATCACTGGTGTTTTTTAATTAACATTGTACTTTTAGCTATTGATCATCTATAACACGGAACATATTATGAGAAGACCAGACATGCTGTGGCATTTACACCATGGTCTTCCATAAATCCTTTTAATTACTTTTTAATGTTTTTTCCACCTCCGTTCATCAGAGCTACATATTTATTTGCTAGCCTATGGTAATTCATAATTAGACCATCTTCTGTCACTTCTTAGTCAAACATACTTTGTAGACCTGAATTAATGAATATTACAAAATGCCAAGAAGTTGTGGTTGACATGAGGCATTGATCACCTCTCTCGGTTTCAGATAAAAGAGTATGAGAAGCTGGATTCGGAGGAGGACCGCCTTTGCAGAAGTCGACAGATTTATGACACATATATAATGAAAGAACTACTATCTTGTTCACATGTAAGTATTCTCTTTTATCTTCCTATCTTTAAGGCAGAATTTGCTTAAAGCTGCCTCTTGGTCTCCAGGCATTTCAGGCATTAAGTAGTGAGTGAGCAGTGGTTTTTGCTCACTTTCTGCTTTTACATTTACAGTTATGATGCAAGAAATGACTGTCGCTACTCTTAACCAGACACTCCATTTCATTGTTTAACCATTGGTACAGTGCTTACAGCATTGGAGGTTATCAAACGTGTTTGCTGAAAAGCTCCTGTATCTGCTAATGTAGTGTTCCATGGGAACAGTAATTTGTGTTACCTTATCCATATAGATTATATGAATATTTTATATTTAGTAGTATCATAAACATGTTAGAGGTATCCATTGGATATGCCAGAAGTGTCTTCTAGATCCTGGTCTCACATCAAGGACTCATATGGGACTGCTGGAGGTAGCCAAAACATAGCATTCGACTATCTCCTAGGGTCCCATTGAAATGAATGGAGTAGCGCACAGTGTCCACCCTGCTGCTTCATTCAAAACTGGCCCCCACAGACTAGTAAGTCAGCCCTATCCTTTGGATAGAGGGTAATGTGCTGTGACTGAAATACCCCTTTAAAATGGCATATGTTGTGCTGTCAGTGTGGTTGTGCAGAAATCCATCATGGTTGGCCAACTTTTGGTTGCGACAACTTGGTGGTTGCATGTGTGTCCACTGTTAGTTGCGGTCTTATGTCATGCAACTACAAGTCACAGTGTAGGCCTTTTTATTTTATAACATTTTGAGGGAAATGTAATCTGAAGGTTAGACATAGGAACACACATCTCTGATAATTTCACAGTGAATTTTGTATGTTAAAGTCTGTAGGTGACATGTAAGAGTTGTAACCTTCAGTACATGCTTGGGGGGTTCTTAACTGAAACACTTATAGAGCATCTCAAAGCATCTCAGTCAACTTGTGGTATAAATTGGATCACTGAATCTATTATACAAGTTCTGTTAATTGCTCTAAATGGAGAACTGGCTGCTCATAGTCCTCATATTTTGTCCACATTAAAGTATAAGAACGCAATCATTGTGAGCATGTGACAGTCCCATCCATTTTAGTGAAGAGCAGTGTGGCACAGTGTCAAGTGCAACACAAAGGACCTGACGGATGCATGTTATGCCACTCATGACAAAATGGATAAAGGTTTTATCTGTTTTATGAACAAAAAAGGAAGTATTGCATGTGATTTTATTTTTTTCCCTGAAACAGATACTGTATGTACGTACATGCATTCTCACACGCGCTCTAGCTCTCTCTCTCACTCTCTCACTCTCCCACACACGCGCTCACACACACGCGCTCACACACACGCGCTCACACACACGCGCTCACACACACGCGCTCACACACACGCGCTCACACACACGCGCTCACACACACGCGCACTCTTAAGGCATTGGCTGCATAGTAGAAAGGAAAACATGCTATGTATACATCTACATACAGCAAGAATGAACCTCATATTGTGGTAAACACCTAAGTTTGTATATAACGTCCATTTATGTAATGGAGTATGATGTGACCCTGAGTTATTGCAGGTGTCCGCTTCACAGTAATTCCCAACAGCCAATTCTTTAAAAATATAGAAAAATAGTATATATTCACTATGTATTGTAGTGTGTTGTCATATATTATTTTGTATTGATATAACTTCCTGTTTAAAGGTTTTTTTTGGGATTAGCCAGAAAGAAAAAATCAGACCTAGGGGCTCATTTTTTTTATTTATTTCTCTGACTTGTATAGTGCCCACATATTCCACAGTGCTTTGCATAGCTTAAAATATATATATATACAGTACAGACCAAAAGTTTGGACACACCTTCTCATTCCAACAGTTTTCTGTATTTTCATGACCATAAAAATTGTAGATTCACACTGAAGGCATCAAAACTATGAATTAACACATGTGGAATTATATACTTAACAAAAAAGTGTGAAACAACTGAAAATATGTCTTATATTCTAGGTTCCTCAAAGTAGTCACCTTTTGCTTTGATTACTGCTTTGCACACTCTTGGCATTCTCTTGATGAGCTTCAAGAGCTAGTCACCTGAAATGGTCTTCCAACAGTCTTGAAGGAGTTCCCAGAGATGCTTAGCACTTGTTGGTCCTTTTGCCTTCACTCTGCGGTCCAGCTCACCCCAAACCATCTCGATTGGGTTCAGGTCTGGTGACTGTGGAGGCCAGGTCATCTGGCGTAGCACCCCATCACTCTCCTTCTTGGTCAAGTAGCCCTTACACAGTCTGGAGGTGTGTTTGGGGTCATTGTCCTGTTGAAAAATAAATGATGGTCCAACTAAACGCAAACTGGATGGAATAGCATGCCGCTGCAAGATGCTGTGGTAACCATGCTGGTTCAGTATTCCTTCAATTTTGAATAAATCCCCAACAGTGTCACCAGCAAAGCACCCCCACACCATCACACCTCCTCCTCCATGCTTCATGGTGGGAACCAGGCATGTAGAGTCCATTCGTTCACCTTTTCTGCGTCGCACAAAGACACGGTGTTTGGAACCAAAGATCTCAAATTTGGACTCATCAGACCAAAGCACAGATTTCCACAGGTCTAATGTCCATTCCTTGTGTTCTTTAGCCCAAACAAGTCTCTTCTGCTTGTTGCCTGTCCTTAGCAGTGGTTTCCTAGCAGCTATTTTACCATGAAGGCCTGCTGCACACACTCTCCTCTTAACAGTTGTTGTAGAGATGTGTCTGCTGCTAGAACTCTGTGTGGCATTGACCTGGTCTCTAATCTGAGCTGCTGTTAACCTGCGATTTCTGAGGCTGGTGACTCGGATGAATTTATCCTCCGCAGCAGAGGTGACTCTTGGTCTTCCTTTCCTGGGGCGCTCCTCATGTGAGCCAGTTTCTTTGTAGCGCTTGATGGTTTTGGCCACTGCACTTGGGGACACTTTCAAAGTTTTCCCAATTTTTCGGACTGACTGACCTTCATTTCTTAAAGTAATGATGGCCACTCGTTTTTCTTTACTTAGCTGCTTTTTTCTTGCCATAATACTAATTCTAACACTCCATTCAGTAGGACTATCAGCTGTGTATCCACCTGACTTCTGACCAACACAACTGATGGTCCCAACACCATTTATAAGGCAAGAAATCCCACTTATTAAACCTGACAGGGCACACCTGTAAAGTGAAAACCATTTCAGGTGACTACCTCTTGAAGCTCATCAAGAGAATGCCAAGAGTGTGCAAAGCAGTAATCAAAGCAAAAGGTGGCTACTTTGAAGAACCTAGAATATAAGACATATTTTCAGTTGTTTCACACTTTTTTGTTAAGTATATAATTCCACATGTGTTAATTCATAGTTTTGATGCCTTCAGTGTGAATCTACAATTTTTATAGTCATGAAAATACAGAAAACTCTTGGAATGAGAAGGTGTGTCCAAACTTTTGGTCTGTACTGTGTGTGTGTGTGTGTGTGTGTGTGTGTGTGTGTGTGTGTGTATATATGTATGTGTGTATATATATATATATATATATATATATATATATATATATATAAAAATAAATATATATATATATTTTTTTAATTACTTACCTGTTGAGTCTGCTGCCATTCCTGTGTTGCTGGTCATACCACTAGTGGGGAGTATCGGGGCAGAGATGAGATAATGTCATGGGATTTAGTAGACGAGGAATGATTCTTTTAATATGTTATGCCCTGTTGGCCCTTTTCAGATACCAGGATTGTGATGAATGTAAAAGTTTTCTGTTTTCTTCCCCTGTTTAAAGAATGCTTATCCCAGTTCTTGCTTTGTTCTTTGTGTGCTATAAGCTGCGAATGCATGCTCTAGGGAATTGGCTACAAAATCGAGCTGTCACTAAGAAATTGCTACATATAATAAGTGGTGAGATAGGATCAGCGCTGCATTTCTCAGCTTGCCCTTGGGATTCAATCACATAGATATCAGAAAGCACCTAACCATATACATGCTGTGACCATGCTAAACATTTTAAAACATTTGTCTAATTTTACCTGGTAAGCAGAAAATGCTCACATGCAAGCCTGGAAATGATTATATTCTTGTTTTATGCAAATATTATTAGTGTTTACTTGTTTTATAACCGTGACTTGTGAGTAGAGGCTTTTATGTCATTCAGTAATAACTATATAAAATGCTACCATTATCTTGTATAATGAGTCACATTTGCTTGAGTGCATGAAATTAAACCTTCCTTTTCCATGAAAGGGTCATTGAAATTGCAGGAAGGTCAGTTTGTTTAGTTGTCAGACGACAACCTAGGTTGTGCCAGTTGATCGCTCACAAATTATTGTATACTGTAGTTAATGATGGCACACTATTCCTTGAGCTGACATCTCTACATAAATATATTTATGGGGCTGATTTATGTAAATCAATGTAATAATGACTTTTATATTGTTTGTAGCCATTCTCCAAACAAGCTGTAGACCATGTGCAAGCTCATCTTGCAAAGAAACAAGTGCCCCCTGCTTTATTTCAGGTAAGAGATACTGTACAGTATATTCATCACAATTATTGTTGTTATTCATTTTCACATAAATTTGTTTCCAAACCTGAAGCAAATAAACCATTTTTTTATGAGAAACATAATTTTTAAGAAATGTTTGATTTTATTTTTAATTTTCCATGTGACTATTTCAAAAAAAGAAAAAAAAAACTACAGTATTCTGCTATTTCCAATCTGTTCCCTAAAGCCTGATAGAAGCCTTACACTTGCTAATTCTGTAGGGATTTTCATTGCAGCAGTGACCTCATTTACATCACAAATAAAACTGACAGGATCACAATAGAACCTCACACCTCTTCAGATAACACCAATTGTGAGCCATCATTGCATCTACTACTGACAATAGATGATGTCACAGCTTACCCCCTCCCTTCACAGAGCATGTCTAGAAAACTCTACCTCAGTGAGTCACCTCCAGACTATTGCGGCCTATGGCCATGAATATAATGTAAAGCATATCACTAAATGCTGTTAACACAGCACAGGAGAAGCTCAGTCAAGATGGCAGCCTCCATAATCATATACAGAAAATAGAATAAAGAAATCTACATCAGCAAATAGAAACAGAATAGAAAAAAGTTATATATTTCACTTTCAATAAATCAAAAAATGTCAACACTTTCCTTTTTAAGGCTGAGGCTAAAAAAAATGCAGCAAAATCTGCAACAAAAAAGCAGCGTTTCCACAATGTGGGGCCTCAGCCTAAGGGTGGATTTTATTCCTCAAATCTAGAGGTGGAATTTTGCCATGAATTAGTGCAGAATGGTAACAAAATCTTCATGTATAACATGCATATTTTGCTGTGGATATCAGTGCGAGTTTACCCCTCATGCGTTATACATTAAAAGAAGTGAAATCCACTGTGTAAATCTGCAGGAGATGTAGACATGTTGCAGATCTAAATATCTACACCATGTCAGTTTTTGCATGGAAATTCTCTGCAGCATTTAGATAAGGTTTCTAATAATCACTGTCCTGAAATGTAATCATCAGGATCATTGCATTTTACCCACAGAAAAGGACCAATATAAAATATAACCTTTAATAGATAAAGCTAAAACACTAAAGTCTGCGAAACCAAATAAATATCATTGCCCCAAATATTCACAGAAGCCAAAAAAATGTCACTGAAGGACACAAAAAATAAACTTCAGATGGTATTGTACCAATATCTACCTTATGACATTATGACATACAAGAAAGAAAACGAAGATACAGCAAGATAATATACCGCAACACATTTCCCCAAATCTTAAGTTTGACGATCAGGGGACGAATATTAAAACCGTGCGCCTGCCAATACAATACAAGACCCACCTAGCAGTCCCATAACCAACTGAGATAACACAACTGATGAACTTGCTAATGGTGATATGGTTAAATTGCACACTCTCAACCCCACAGTGACCGAGGAGGGCAAAGGCCATTGGACTATCAGTAGCCAGATGAATGAAATAATAAAATTGCTAGACCTCTTCCTCATCCCACGTTGTGTAGGGTTTGAGGGTTTTAGCCTTATCTATTAAGTGTCATATATTATATAGGTCCTTTTCTGTAAGTAAAATGTAACGAAGATTTGTTAAAATTGATCTACTTTTCTGGAACTGTGTTATGCTTCAGATTTTCTGTAGGTAAAAGGTGTGTAGGTGGCCTAAAGCTTTGTTCACACACAGCAGATGTAAAAGAAAGTTCTGCGACTGTCCTATTCATCTGTATAGGACTTTCCAAAACCCAGACGCATTGCAGAAATAATCCTATTCATTAATTTGACACTGATGTTCAGATTTAAGCAGAGGCTAAGGGTGGTGCTACGCAATGTACTAGGTGCAGCTTCAGCCACATCCAGTCTCTGGGCCGGTTAACTGGACCAGTTAATTTTTACACTATATTAGAGCCATAGCACATCCAGAATATCATGTGGCACCGTCTTCAGGTTGACCATACATATTTAGATTAATTTTAGTAGAAACTCCTGATGTTAGTGGGACTGACTAACCATTTAGGGTGAGCGGAAGCGGCTGCTTACTTCTTTCTCCCTATTGAGTACACATGTATGCTTGACTGAACTAAAGTGTTTGACCAATGGTTATTTAAGATGTATGGCCAGCTTTAAGTCTCAAGATCACCCACTGTTCTGGCATTATCCAGCTCCACCATCAACTGCCCACTTTAGGGGAAAATGGTATGCGGGGTGCAGAGCATAAAAGGTCTCAAATTATAATATACATCCAATAGAGACTGCACTAGTAGCAGTGGGTTCTAGCCCAGGGCATAGGCTATGACCCAAAAATATCCAAGGAAAAATTAGGCAGCACTCCGTAGGTATAGTGAAAATTGAGGTAGTTTATTACCTCATACTCTATGGAGTGCTGCCTAATTTTTCCTTGGATAGATAGAGATATTATATATATATATCTATATATATATAGATATATATATATCTATATATAGATATATATATATTATATATATATATATATATATATATATATATAGTGCCTTGCGAAAGTATTTGGCCCCCTTGAACTTTTCAACCTTTTGCCACATTTCAGGCTTCAAACATAAAGATATAAAATTTAAATTTTTTGGTAAAGAATCAACAACTAGTGGGACACAATTGTGAAGTGGAACGAAATTTATTGGTTATTTTAAACTTTTGTAAAAAATAAAAAACTGAAAAGTGGGGCGTGCAATATTATTCGGCCCCGTTACTTTCAGTGCAGCAAACTCACTCCAGAAGTTCAGTGAGGATCTCTGAATGATCCAATGTTGTCCTAAATGACTGATGATGATAAATATAATCCACCTGTGTGTAATCAAGTCTCCGTATAAATGCTCCTGCTCTGTGATAGTCTCAGGGTTCTGTTTAAAGCACAAAGAGCATCATGAAGACCAAGGAACACACCAGGCAGGTCCGTGATACTGTTGTGGAGAAGTTTAAAGCCGGCTTTGGATACAAAAAGATTTCCCAAACTTTAAACATCCCAAGGAGCACTGTGCAAGTGATCATATTGAAATGGAAGGAGTATCAGACCACTGCAAATCTACCAAGACCCGGCCGTCCCTCTAAACTTTCATCTCAAACAAGGAGAAGACTGATCAGAGATGCAGCCAAGAGGCCCATGATCACTCTGGATGAACTGCAGAGATCTACAGCTGAGGTGGGAGAGTCTGTCCATAGGACAACAATCAGTCGTACACTGCACAAATCTGGCCTTTATGGAAGAGTGGCAAGAAGAAAGCCATTTCTCAAAGATATCCATAAAATGTCTCGTTTAAAGTTTGCCACAAGCCACCTGGGAGACACACCAAACATGTGGAAGAAGGTGCTCTGGTCAGATGAAACCAAAATCAAACTTTTTGGCCACAATGCAAAATGATATGTTTGGCGTAAAAGCAACACAGCTCATCACCCTGAACACACCATCCCCACTGTCAAACGTGGTGGCAGCATCATGGTTTGGGCCTGCTTTTCTTCAGCAGGGACAGGGAAGATGGTTAAAATTGATGGGAAGAGGGATGGAGCCAAATACAGGACCATTCTGGAAGAAAACCTGTTGGAGTCTGCAAAAGACCTGAGACTGGGACGGTGATTTATCTTCCAACAAGACAATGATCCCAAACATAAAGCAAAATCTACAATGGAATGGTTCACAAATAAACGTATCCAGGTGTTAGAATAGCCAAGTCAAAGTCCAGACCTGAATCCAATCGAGAATCTGTGGAAAGAGCTGAAAACTGCTGTTCACAAACGCTCTCCATCCAACCTCACTGAGCTCCAGCTGTTTTCCAAGGAAGAATGGGCAAGAATTTCAGTCTCTCGATGTGCAAAACTGATAGAGACATACCCCAAGCGACTTGCAGCTGTAATCGCAGCAAAAGGTGGCGCTACAAAGTATTAACTTAAGGGGGCCGAATAATTTGGCACGCCCCACTTTTCAGTTTTTTTTATTTTTTACTAAAGTTTAAAATAACCAATAAATTTCGTTCCACTTCACGATTGTGTCTCAGTTGTTGTTGATTCTTCACCAAAAAATTAAAATTTTACATCTTTGTTTGAAGCCTGAAATGTGGCAAAAGGTTGAAAAGTTCATGGAGGCCAAACACTTATGCAAGGCACTGTGTGTCTGTGTGTGTGTGTATATATGTGTGTGTGTGTTATATATATATATATATATATACACACCGACAGACACACACACACACGACGATCATGTTTGTAGATTTTATATTTTTTGTAATTTGCAGCATAATTGATAAGTCTAATAAGCATACCAGGAATACTTTGCCTAGCAAAATTGATTAATTTTTTTCTATTGTGTGCTGTGCATGAGCGACCAAGACGACACATTGATTCATTTCATATCTGAGGACGGTGGGTATACCTCGAAGTAAAGATTAGTAGGGAAAGTTTCTCTTACTTTAAACTATTGTACGGTCGACGTATGATGACGAACATCGCAGCGATTGCCATGTACAAGGTGAATGCATGAGAAGAGAAGCTGACCTGTGGTGGAAGTGGCCATTGTTGATATTAGAGTGATGTCATGGTCCCCTCTGCTGAAAAATGAAATCCTTCATAGTCAGTTTACACTTTGTGGTCTTTCCATAACATTGCCTGAAAAATAGTTCCACCTTCAACCTCTGGCTCGTAGATTTCCCCACTGTTAATAATGGCTTTGTATTTTATACCAGCCTTAGTGATAAGTGTGAGGACTGATGCTTTCTGTGTGACCCTCAAGAGCTCTTGAGACATTCCACACAGAGATGCTGATAGCTTGGCAGTCACTTGCTACTTCTTTTACTCACTGTGAAAACCTACACTGTAGCAGCTTTACACCTGATAAAGGAACCGCTGGTAGCGCTACTGGAAGCTTTCTAATGGCCATGTCTGATCAGCTTCTATCAAAGGGGTTTTCCCATGAATATAAACAGATCTGGATTTGTAGATATTTAAACCTTTTTACACATATAAATAATTCAAAAATTTGCAAAGCTTTAGCATGTCTTCATGGGTGACAGTGTTTTGTCTTGATCATTTGGCAATGGAATCAACCATGAATGCAGTCTTTCTATGGTCTGAGACTTATCGGAAACCCAGCCATGATTTCCTTATTGTGGCCGGGTTGTGAGGGAGGGCCACTACATGCATGAGAGAGTTACCCAGACACACTAAGGAAAAGTTCCAGTATTCATGGTCATATTTGGGGTGTTTGGGGAGATCATGCAGTTTGCTGTGTCACCTAAAGGTCATAACTTGGCCTGGGATGAGATATTAATCTTCTATCTATTGAGCCGCCAGAAGTGTTGTGCCAGAGGCTTGGTCAGTTTGCTGCTTATTAAAGCATTACAACTGATTCCTCTACCAAGGTTAGAAGAAAATGGTAAGAATGGGATTCACCTCGCTCCAAGTCATAACCGCTAATAAATCCGTATCTCTCTTCTTCAGAATTGGCCATTGTCAAACAGTAGGTTGGCAGGTTTCATTATTAACTCCTGATCCTCGTGTCAATTGTTTGTTGGTTGAAAAGATAAAAGCTCTGTCTTCTGCTTTAATGGCAGCCTGGTACAGTAAATCCTCCACATTTATTATTTTTAGACAACATTTCTATAGCCTGAGAGAATCCATTGTAAGAGGTAGGACTCTGTGCTTCATATGCACAGTAAACCTAGAACTGCCTTTCTGATTATCTTTATGGCATCTCAGTTGCATGTTTTACCTACACTTTATTTTTTTTTTTGTAGCCCCTATATTACAGTGCTGGCCAAAAGTATTGGCACCCCTGCAATTCTGTCAGATAATACTCTGTTTCTTCCAGAAAATGATTGCAATCACAAATGCTTTGGTAATAATATCTTCATTTAATTTGTCGTCAATGGAAAACCACAAAAAGAATTGTCAAAAAGCCAAATTGGATATAATTCCACACCAAACATAAAAAAGGGGGTGGACAAAAGTATTGGCACCCTTTGAAAAATCATGTGATGCTTCTCTAATTTGTGTAATTAACAGCACCTGTTACTTACCTGTGGCACATAACAGGTAGTGGCAATAACTAAATCACACTTGCAGCCAGTTGAAATGGATTAAAGTTGACTCAACCTCTGTCCTGTGTCCTTGTGTGTACCACATTGAGCATGGAGAAAAGAAAGAAGACCAAAGAACTGTCTGAGGACTTGAGAAGCAAAATTGTGAGGAAGCATGAGCTATCTCAAGGCTACAAGTCCATCTCCAAAGACCTGAATGTTCCTGTGTCTACCGTGCGCAGTGTCATCAAGAAGTTTAAAGCCCATGGCACTGTGGCTAACCTCCCTAGATGTGGACGGAAAAGAAAAATTGACGAGAGATTTCAACAAAAGATTGTGCGGATGGTGGCTAAAGAACCTCGACTAACATCCAAACAAGTTCTAGCTGCCCTGCAGTCCGAGGGTACAACAGTGTCAACCCGTACTATCCGTCGGCGTCTGAATGAAAAGGGATGCTATGGTAGGATATCCAGGAAGACCCCACTTCTGACCCAGAGACATAAAAAAGCCAGGCTGGAGTTCGCCAAAACTTACCTGAGAAAGCCAAAAACTTTTTGGAAGAATGTTCTCTGGTCAGATGAGACAAAAGTAGAGCTTTTTGGGAAAAGGCATCAACATAGAGTTTACAGGAAAAAAAAGAGGCCTTCAAAGAAAAGAACACGGTCCCTACAGTCAAACATGGCGGAGGTTCCCTGATGTTTTGGGGTTGCTTTGCTGCCTCTGGCACTGGACTGCTTGACCGTGTGCATGGCATTATGAAGTCTGAAGACTACCAACAAATTTTGCAGCATAATGTAGGGCCCAGTGTGAGAAAGCTGGGTCTCCCTCAGAGGTCATGGGTCTTCCAGCAGGACAATGACCCAAAACACACTTCAAAAAGCACTAGAAAATGGTTTGAGAGAAAGCACTGGAGACTTCTAAAGTGGCCAGCAATGAGTCCAGACCTGAATCCCATAGAACACCTGTGGAGAGATCTCAAAATGTCAGTTTGGAGAAGGCACCCTTCAAATCTCAGGGACCTGGAGAAATTTGCCAAAGAAGAATGGTCTAAAATTCCAGCAGAGCATTGTAAGAAACTCATTGATGGTTACCGGAAGCGGTTGTTCGCAGTTATTTTGTCTAAAGGTTGTGCTACCAAGTATTAGGCTGAGGGTGCCAATACTTTTGTCCGGCCCATTTTTGGAGTTTTGTGTAAAATGATCAATGATTTGACTTTTTTTTTCATTCTCTTTTGTGTTTTTTCATTGCAAGCAAAATAAATGAAGATATTATTACCAAAGCATTTGTGATTGCAATCATTTTCTGGAAGAAATTGAGTATTATCTGACAGAATTGCAGGGGTGCCAATACTTTTGGCCAGCACTGTATATGTGGTATTTGCCCTTCAAAAGCTTGACCTTATACATTAGATAACGGTCAGCCAAACCTACTGAACATCTAATGCGCATGGAGGACCCTATGGCAGATGTTGAGAGTTAAGGGGCTAGAGTTTGATCTTAACTTCCCAATCTTCTTCTTCTTTTTTTTTTTTTTTTTTTTATATCAGAGACACAAGACAGTCATACACTTTAGAAAGAAATGGGCTGATGGTTGAACAACCAGTAAATGAAAGGTAGTACACATTTTAGTCCATATTAGCAGTTCCAGTCATTCAGACTGACCATAAATGTGACACCGGGTGACGGCCAGTCTTTCTGGGAAAGTACTGGGAATGCGTTAAGAAAAAATCATTAATGGTCAAAAGATGTTTCCTACAACTATTGACAGTCATCGGTCAGATGAAATGATATTTTGGCCAAAAGTACATGTGTATTAGAGGAGATTGCTGCTGGCCAGGCAAGTTTTTGGCGATCATCTATCTAATGTTCCTAGACTTCAGTAATAACTAGAGGCTGTATGGATCGGTTGCACTATTGCCACATGTGAACATAGTTGTGTTTCACCACAAGGTGGTTGGTTTGCCAAGGATTGGAAGAATCCTCTTTGTGCCTTTTATCTGATGCAGGTTTATGCAACAGATTTCTCCCTCTACAGTTAAGTTGGTGAAATTGATGGCCATACTAGTGTCAAAAATGCATGTGCAGATTTCATCACGAACTTCTATCTTGTTCCACAGCCTGTATTTTCTTTGTATGACCCTTTATAGTACCTGAATGTACCATAGAGACCAGACCACTATGAATAGTGTTGTAATGACAAATTTAGTTAACTTGTTTGCATTGGTGGTGTAGATGGCTGCCTGCGCCAGTCGGGTTAATGGGGCTTATTCTTTCCTGCTCTTTTTACATTGATCCATTATTACTATGGATTAATAACGCTGCTGTCTACACTAAAGGGACCACTATTGCAAAAACCTGTATTGCCTGATAGGCAATATCTGATACAGTGTTGTGGTATTTTCAGTAATGCTGGGAATATCATATAGAGGATACCTTATTCCTAATGTGTTCTCATACCGTATAATTGACTTTCTTCACCTGTTTCCTTGTTGTGTTTTCCAAAAGTGTTAAACATAAATAAATAAAAATTGCTGGTGGATCCCATAGGGGGTAAAAATCTAAAAGGCTTAGATTATTCTCTACTAATGGCTTTTTCTAAAATTCCAGTATTTATATAGTGATGACTTTCCTTTTGGGTAGACTATTAGAGGATTCGATGGCTGGGAGTCTCTTTTCTATGCTATTCTGTAGGATCCTAGAGATTGAAACCTTACACATGAAACATTAATGATTTATCCTAAGGATAGGTGTCTCCAGTCATCCAAAGCCTTACTGCTGATATTGACTTGATAATAAATTGCTAATGTTGCTAGTAACAATTCTCTTACATGGTATATGCTTTCCTTTTATCACCACAGTTTTTCTATATAATGTATATTAAAGTTTAGTAACTTAGCAGAAACTTGCACTATCCTGTTATAAACTGTAGTATACCTCAGATTTACACTCCAGTTTCAGCTTTTTTACTATTGGAAACTGTCATTAGAAACTCTCCTCAAATCTATATCTAAGGGAATGCTTTGTACAGCAGAGAACCTCACTTGCTAGAATGAAGAATGAAAAAGATACATGTATTAGAAACAGTTTCACTTATAGTGCAGTTAACTGGATAGACCACTAGATGGCCACAGCTAAAAAGTCAGTATTATAAATTTGTGTTCTTATAAAAGTGACATTTTGTTAAACTTGGGTTTTGTCGACATTATTTTTTAGTTTTTGTATGTGACACTTTTATGGTAGCTGGTTTTCTATCATTGGTTAACTTGTTAACACAATCTCTAATGTTGTGTGTTACAGCCATACATAGAAGAAATATGTGACAGTCTTCGGGGAAAGATATTTCAGAAGTTTATAGAAAGGTAAGGCTCTTTTATCCCTGTGTAAGACTTTACTTAATCACTATATAGGTTTTATAGTACCCAGAGCACGTGAAGACTTGAACTGGCTGAAACAGATTAGTCAAGTATATCTGTAGAAAGTGTATACAATGGAAAATGTGTCAGAATTCTGTGTGAATGAAAAAATATGCATGGCGAACTGGAAAAATGGCACCCAATCCCAACAGTATTAATAAATCTGTCTCATTGTTCTTTAATCTTTAGTGTGAGAGAAAACAAATTGCAGAAGGGATGCGCTCCTTTTTTGGAACCAAAATATTATATTAGTGTTCCAGGAGTCCCCAAACTTTCTCAAAATTTAGGGATATTTACCATACTCGATTCAGAGATTGGTGATGCCGTCATTAGGTATATACCACAGGGAGAGGGTCGCTTTCCAGCTGGTTAACGGACTTGCGAGAGGAGACGCAACCGTTTTTTTACAATCTGTATTGATGGAACCAAAAAATGGCCCTCAAAAAAAACCAGGGAGCACACTCATTGTTCTTTAATGTTGTTTTTCTTAAACATACAGCTGTAATGTCTATGTAGATGACTTTTGTAATGTGTGACCCTTGCACTACAGACGGATTGGGTTAATACTTGTTCAGGTTCTTGACTAGTTGTGTTCAGCAGATCTCCTGACACATTTCCATTGATTCCATAGCTAATGATATACAACATTTGCACTTTTCAAAGCAGTCATATATTCATTTAATCTTTCTTTTAGAGATATGTATCAGCAATTGCTAGACCATTTGTTCCACTGCAGTTGCTGTGTCTAAAAGCAAGATTAGTTACTTAAAGAGAGTCTGTCACCAGGATGTACCCCTTAATGTAGGGCATCTAAACAATACCCTAATAAAGTCAAGCTGGCTAGTGATCATGTGTGGTAACAGCGTCCCACACAGCTGGTTGGACAAGCTAAACCATGTCGCCACATCTACCACACTTACACATCAGCAGTCGCAATAAACTTTGAACACAATACAATTTCTGTTTTTCTGTATGGATAGAAATTCTGAAAGCAAACTTGTGATTATTGTATGCTTTCCAGTCCTGTCCCCCCACTAAAGGGGTTTTACCATGTAGGAAACCCACTTTATATACCCTGTTACAGAATCCTGGGACAATAGAGTCTGCTGTTCCTCCTTATCCTCTCAGTGGGGAGCAGTTACAAAGAGCTTCTCTCACACTGGAGGACCTGTCCTGTCCTGCAGTACACATTGATTTGAAGGTGCGCTGTGTAATGCTTACTTTCCCCTGGGGTGGCACTGCAGGTAAATTGAACATTTCCCACAGATTTTACAGCTGATTGCTGGGCAGATGCTGGATTGGAGTGGGTAAAATCAGGTGCTGCCTGGTATGCTGTGGATCCAGTAGGTGGCACTGCCCCCTGTGACTGTTAGTATGAGACACCACCTGCTGCATCCATGTCAAACAAGGTGGCTAAGGGTTGCATATAGGAGAGTCATAGCTAGCCAAGGCTCCGGGGTGATGGGTGACCACACAACTAACGCTCCCGGAGTCGAGGCAGTGCCACCTACTGGATCCATGACACACCTGATATAAACTACTCCATTCTAGAATCAACCCTGACCGCTGGAGGTCTCAGCAGAACAACAGTTTAACTTTTATTTTCAAGCAACCCTTTTAAATGTAATGATTGTCAGAAGCGGAGAACTTCTTTACAGGCTGATAAGGCTCAATCCCATTGGGGATAGATTTGTTAATAGTGCTGTAGGGAGAGATGTTGGTGCTATACATATTGTCATTAGTTTGCACAATATCTGACATATCTTTACAATGTCTCATGGTTTTTGCTAAACAAGGCCACTTGTTGAATCTTTATGGATATGACAGATTTCTTCAGTTTCCTATGTTTTCTTTTACCTGGTTGGACATTGTGGCACACTATGACAGACAAGGATGGTGTCTTAAAGCATGCAAACAACTTCAGACCACTTTTGATTTCCTGCCAGCATATGTGACATTAAAACATGTTCTAATATACTTTACTTTATTAATGGATTTTTACTCCGTTTCATGAAATCCGACACTGAAATCCTTTTTCTGTCCCCAGTTTCTTTACTGGTGTTAAAAATCCTCACTGTTTTTGCCAGGAAGTATGGGTGTAATACAGAGAAGCCAAGTATCGGAGGGGGGCACTTCAAACCATTATCTATTTATATAGCTATAAAGGCCTACAACCTTCAATAATACTACTACCACCACACCACCATCTGAACAGTCTCTACTCTAACCTACTGTCTATATCCCCTTCCCTCATAGATTGTAAGGCCTTGCAGGCAGGGCCCTCAATCCCACTGTGCCAGTTGGTCACTGTTAGTATTGTACTTGTTGTATATTTTGTGTACTGTATATAAAACGTACAGCATCATGCAATTAATGGTGCTCTATAAATAAATAATAACCCTATATACCTCTTGTGTTTCTATTGTGATCTCTCTGGAAATAATACATTTCATGCAATACCAGTTTCTATGTTCTATAATGTCTGAGGTGTCCATGTGAGAAGCAAACATCAGATTTCTAAGTAAATAGGGAGTAGAAAGGAAAGGAGTCAAAATCCATTAATAAAGTATATTACAAAATGTATTAATGTCACAAATGCTGCCAGAAAATGAAAAGTTCTTTGAAAGTTTATGTACGCTTTAAAGGAAAGCGGTCACCAGGATTTTCAACCCTGAACCCATAGCGCTATCAGGTAGGGTATGAAACATCCTTTTCAGCTATCCCTCTGTTTTCCTATAAAAATCAACTCAGAGAGGAGACTCGCCGCCCTGTTCTCTGAAGAGGTGAGGCATGCTGAGAGGCCCGGCAGGGATAATTTCATATGGCGATATTTTGGGCTCTGTATCAGCTAGAGCCATAGTTCTTGTCTGAATTTAAAGTGGAAAATCTCAGCTTTAAACTTGCGCCAGAATTATGCTTCTATATGGAACAGAGATGGAAATCTGAGCAGTTCAGAATGAGAGCTGCAGATACCCCTTCTTCACTTCTGTAGCGTATAGGACAACCTCTTGGCGTGTGACTCTTTTCAGATGATTTGCATACAGACGTCTTGGGTGATTTTTAGCATAACAGAGGGAAAGTTAAAACTGATATTTTATATCCTACCCAATCCAGGTTACTTGTAAAGAAGGCCTAACATCTGTACAAAATTTATTAAACACATGTATCATTTCTTTAACACAAAATCTAAATATATAGCTATAATTTGAAGAAAAGATGACATTTGACTTGTCTTACAATGGCAATATTGTTTAGCTGACACCTGTTTCTTTTGACTGCCACATGAATGTGCATATGTAGGTTTTCTTCTAGTGGAAGCAGTGGTATGCTGAATGGCATATCTAGTGCAAAGGACTGAGCCTGTTAAAGTACAACCTGAATGATTCTCTTTTTTTTCTAATTTCTTGTCATGAAATATGTAAAATGTGAAAAAATGCAAATGTTTTCTAAAGTCTGATGTTCTCTTTTAACAGTGATAGGTTTACTAGATTTTGCCAATGGAAAAATGTGGAATTAAACATCCATGTAAGTATAAAAATACATGTTGTATAACATGTTTTATGTAAAGGGGTATTCCACTCTGACGTTTATGGTATGTCATGTGGCAAATCCACCTCTGGAACCCATCTTGTGTCTGTAACAGGAGAGATGGGCATGCAAGAGCACAACTCTACCTTCATTTTTGTGGGTGTTCCAAGAATAGTCGTGCAGGCAGTCTTGGCTATTTTAGAAACTCCTGTACATATGAAAGAACCGAATTGCGCATGTGTGGCCACCTCTCCTCTCACAGCAGCCACAAAACAAGGACAGGATTAGCCCATTTCTCGAGGGAAAAATCCCCCATATTTGGTTGGGGGCTTTCCTCTTGAGCATATCAACACTTGTTATGAAATATTGTCATGTTTTACAACCTCCATTGCCATCCATTTCTAGCTGTTTTTACTATTGTTTCTAGTAAAACGATGATGTATTTGTTTTTGTTTCCAGCTTACAATGAATGACTTTAGTGTCCATCGAATCATTGGACGAGGCGGATTTGGTGAAGTATATGGATGTCGAAAAGCAGACACTGGTAAAATGTAAGTGCTGCTGACAACAATCCTTCCTGGTCAGGCTGGACTTATGTGCATTGGGTCATAACAGTATGTCATGGTGGCTTAGCCACTTTAACCATTTCCACCTAGAAATGACTACCACATAGTCTGGGCACCTGTGTTTCATGACATCACCATGTCTATCACTCCCAGTACGTGGATAATGTGCTAGTAAGTTTGTCAGAAATAAAATGGCTAGCACTACTCCCATGCCAGCTTTTTGCTAATTGAAATGTAAGCCTCTTGCTCCACTACTTGACATGCTTCTGTCTCATTTTAGGTATGCAATGAAATGTCTAGATAAGAAGAGGATTAAGATGAAGCAAGGAGAGACTTTAGCCTTAAATGAAAGGATCATGCTGTCCCTGGTCAGCACAGGGGTGAGTGTCTAGCATTACCTACTCGTGCAAGTGTGCCAACTTCACCCCTGATTCTATAGAGTTAATGTTGACACTAAATAATTGAAGAAAATGTCTTTGAAGAGCTCTTAGTGAGTCATTGAACTTTGGAGTCACAATAACTGCATTAGACAAAGCTTAAAATTGTCTCTTATCACCATAGTTACCAAGGATGTTGGCAGAATGGTTAATACTCTTCTGTATATATGGATGCCAGGTTTGTTGTTCGAAAACACTGTGCCTTCAGTGGAGTAACATAGGAAGCACACTCCATTTAAAACAATCTGACTTGTAATGGCATTAGAAACTGATTTTGCAAGTGCACCTAATTCAATATCAGCCTGCGTTTATCTAGATCCTGGTGCGTACAGAGATGCTTTATATGCAGCCAGTGTTTCATGTCCTTCTAGATAAGAACTGTACGGAGCAGATGGTATCGGTGCTATTAGAATTGTATGTAGTTGTTACTTAGCAGACCATGAACACTACACCAAAACAAATTGTCATTGCCTCTCAAATGGTTGTGTATTTTCCCTACTTTTTTTTTTTTTTTTATTCTTTTTTCAGTAGCTCTTCTCCTCTCAGATACCACTATGAGCCAATGGCACACTTGATTTTTAGTCTTGCATATAATACAAACAGCTCCTGTTTATACAGTTGATTAAATTCAGGGTTACTGTAGCTTGTTTTTTTACTTCCATCACTGGCCGCCAGTGTCACTGGTATTCCTATTTGAAGTATCACACAGGTGCCATTCATTCTTTGCCTGGTGGACGCCTGGTATACTCCCTGTTGCGGGCCACAGCCTCACAGAAATACTGTGCGTTCTTCGCAGGCATCAGCACGACGTCCATACAACAGTATGTTATCAATGCAACCTCAGTAAGCACTGTCATCCACACCAGGGAGCATAATCTGCATATGTGATATTTCAGTGGTGGCATCAGTGACATTGGAAAAGGCTGGAGCTGCTAGTCAGGGTAAAGGGAAAGGCCTTGGGCAGAGTGGGACCCAGAGCACTTGCCTGGTTTGGGACCACCTTTGGGACACTCACTACCTAATCTGCATGACAGATTAAAATTCACTTTCCTGGCAATCAAAATGTTGGGAGCAACCACAAAGGTATGTACCCCACCAAGTGTTGGGAGTCATTTGGTAGGTACAATTCGCCTGACAGACTTTTTAATAAATACATAAGGAAAAAACTAAAACATACCACAAAGTAACGGGACAAACATGCTGGTCATAAAGTAGCAGAACGTGTCAAGTGTCAACAAATGAACAAAGACAAAGGTGTTTGGCCATTTCCACTTTTTCCTTGCCATTCAGTATTGTTAATATACGTGTGACAGATGTTCAGCTTATTAAGCAAACACTTATGAACAGCCACTTGTAACATACATTGTGTACTTTCATAGTGCTGGGGGTAGAAAGCCTTTCACATAAATGAAAGATCTAAGCTCGCCATGAATAATTGATGCTGTTGGAAATTATGTTTGACTAGAAAACAGAGGATTTGGTGACAGCTAATTTCAGACCTCATGTTCAGAGAGCCGTCATTTTCTAGAGATCGGCCTTGCTGGCAGTCACTGAATATGGGTTTCCATTATCTACTAAATATGAATCTGTCAGCTGCCTTTTTTTTTTTTTATAGGATATCACAAATGGATACATGATGCTGATATGCTATAGTACCATGTGGCTTAATAGCCCAGGATTATAGAGGTCTGGTTTCATATACTATGTCTCAGTTGATGTTTACACAGAGGATAGTTTAGCTAGAATGGGAACAAGTGGAATACTTTTCATTCCCTATTAATGCCATAATGATGATCTTTCTATATATAATGCAGTCGCGATAATCTGTATATACAGTAAATTGTAAATTCAGCTGAAGAAACATCAACAGATTTTCGCTTTTTCTGAGTACTTATAAATGAAATCATCTTACTTTATGCTGAAAGAGAATTGGAGTAAGGAGAAGTCCACATGAACAATATTGAACTAAATGAATTCTCTTTATTTGACAACATGAGGATAAAATCCATAGACACACCTTAGAGGGGTTGTATCATGAAGGCAATTCCTATTCATATGTGCAGTAGGGGAACATAAATAACATAGAGTGGGATCCCAGACGGGAGCTGCTCTGTAAGAGGCCTGAGCTGTCCCTGTATAACATATATGGTTAGGATGACATGCCATTTCCCTGGCAAAAACAGCTATTTTCCAGTAGTGGAAATCGGGTGATGTGCTCAGGCAGCTGCATTTTAACAGTTAGAATTGGTTATAGCATTTCCCGCGACTTCCCCAACATAAATAAATCATCAGCTTTACTAACATAGTCGCATTTTTCTTTATTGTATGTTCTGTTCTGCAATTTCTTTGCACAAATATCATTCTTCTCTCTTCACATTTATGATGCGTTCCTTCCAGTCTTCCATTCAGGAATAGTATAAACCCATAGCTGTGGTGATATGGGAAGTAGGCTCTACAGTAAAGTACAGTGGCATAAAGTCTATAAATTGAACATAAACAAGTGGTCTCCAACATGCAAACAGAGTAGCAGATGTTGACTTGATGGGCCTCAGGCTACTGAGGTAATCTGGACCAACTAAGAGCTGTAGTCTGTCCGTATGGGAATATTTGCATGAAGCATTTTGTAACAAGCTACTGTCCTGACATCTGTTCTATGTCTGAACAGATCTTGGTTAGTTGCCCTACAGAAGAGCCAGTTTCCAGATTTTTTTTTTTTTTTTTTTTTTTTACCCCCTGCTCTTTGCGTTTCTCATTAGTTAGGATTGTTATTCACAGATGACTTTCTTCTGCCAAATGGTAAACATCCTCAGACTATTTCTGGGAAGATATCCCCTTCCATCTCACTGTTCTAGCCTTCAGTTGGTTATATACATTGGGGCGGATTTATCAATACTGTTAGACCAGAGGCGTAGCTAGCGGGGGGGGGGGGCAGAGGGGGCGGCTTCCCCGGGCCCACTGAATTATTGGGGGCCCACCCCGGGGCCGCCATTAATTCATCTTTTATTTCTAACTAGATCTGTGTCAGAAGACACTTATCTAGTTAAAACGTAACCCTCAACTTAACAGTATTGTAAACCCAAGCCAATACAGGCTTGCGGTTTACAAGACGCCGAGACCACAGACAGATGTCTGCTTCTCAGCACGGGCGGCGCGATGACGTCATAACATCGCATCGCCCGTGCTCAGACACAGACGTCCTGTGCGTGGACAGGGAAGAAGCGGCAGCGGCTCTACTCATCAGCATCGCAAGTAGGTGAGTATGATTGATTCTTTTTTTGTGGGTATATTAATAGTATAAGGATTTATTAGGGGGCATTATCATTATGACGATGGGGGGGTCATTTATATAAGGGTTATTGGGGGGTATTATTAATACAAGGGGGGAGGTTATTTATATAAGGGGCCATTAGGGGGCATCATTTATATTAGGAGGTATTATGAACATAAGGGGGTGGTCATTGATATAAGGGGTCATTAGAGGTGCAGTATTTATGTCAGGGGGAATCAGGGGCATAATATGAGGGTCAATTTAATTAAGGTGGCACTTGGGCTTTATTAAGACTAAGGCCTCACGTAGCGGGCTGCAGCAAAAAAAGCGCTGGAGGAGAAACCATGGCGGTAACATTGTGGTTTTTCCTGCAGCGCTTTTCACAGAAGGTCCGCAGAGGTTTCCTCTGTGGACTTTCTGTTTTCAATACATCTATATGGAAACCACCAGTGTTTCTATAGGTATAATTGACATGCTGCAATTTCCAAAACCGCTACGGTTTTGGAAATCGCAGTGCATCTGCTGCACATATTTTTCTGTAATGTGTGGATGGGATTTGCTAGAATGCCACGTTTTTTTCTGTGGGTTTTCGCCACATGGGGCCCCATCCCATCCCGCCTTTGTAGTAGAATATGCGCAGCAGAAACGCTGCAATTTCCAAAACAGTCGCAGTTTTGGAAATTGCAGCAGGTCAATTATACCTATGGAAATGCCAGCGGTTTCCCTATAGATATAATTGAAGCAGAAAGTCCGCAGAGGAAACCTCTGCAAACATTCTGTGCAAAGTGCTGCAGGAAGAACCGTGATGCGTCGCCGCCGCGGTTTTTCCCGCAGCTGTTTTTTGCTGCGGGATGCCACATGGGTCCTTAGCCTTAAGGCGTTTTCCAGCTCATTTTTATTGATGGTCTATCAGAATAAATCATCAATAAGAGATAAGTGATTCCCCACTGATCAGCTGTATGAAGGGGCTATGGCGCCTGTTTATATCATACACTGTCTGTTTTTATAGTGACCGTATGATGTCATTCCAGTCTTGTCACATAGACGTGTATATGACGAGGCTGTAGTTACATTACATGGCCGCTATTAAAGAATGACACTATATAAACACAGAAGGGGTCACGGCGCTTACACAGGTACCACGGTTCATTCAAACAGCTGATCCTGGGGGTTCCGGGTATTGGAACCCCAATCATTTTTTTTTTCCCTTGTTTTTTTTATTTTTTTTCCCTTTTCAATTAGGAAACACCTGGGGCATTATTAATAAGGGGCACTATTTACAGGGGGTACACAGGGAAGTTATTAATGTAAATATGCACTTGGGGGTATTTAACATTATGGGGGGTTATATTATATATTTTATAATTGGGGTAGCAGCAGGATGGGTGTGGACAATGTGGGTCACGTGCCTGGAAAAGTGAGGAGCCAAAGATGTCTGTGTTACAAACTTTACAGAGACTGGAAGAAGTGGCCATGGCCGTCCAGATGAAAGAGACGGGGAATGTGAACGATTGGTCAGAGACGTCACCGGTAAGTCACAAAATGTTACTGCCATGTATTCACCTAAATCGTCTGCAGAGCCCTGTGTAGAGCCGCTATATACCACTATACGCTCACTGTATACTGATAGTATCGGTATACAAACATTTCCAAGTTGGGGGCCCCCCTGTGCTGAACCCCTAGCTACGCCTCTGTGTTAGACCGTACAAACGGCAGCAAATTTATAAAAGTTTCTTATGCTGTTTGATAATTCAGTCATATTCTTAGACTGTCTAGTCTAACTTTACACCTCCTATTAGCTGCCTTAGTATATGCCATAAAAATGTGCCAAAATTTTGGCTCATTTTTGCACCACAGCCTCTCAAATTATGCCATGCCCTTTTTCCAAAGAGCCTCACACCCTTTGTCGTACAAGTCATAAAAGTGTCTATACACTTAATAAATGTGGGGCACAGAATGTTAGACCATTTTTGGCACAAATTACACCAGAATAAATCTCCCCATTGTACACATGCATGATAGCCATAATAGCAAATGGTATTTTTTATTCCCACACTTTCACTAAAGGTTGCCATACACATTCTACAAGCCTTAAAGCTAATGTTTTCTTTTAATGTAATCTCTTTTTTTTTTTTCTTTGTTGTTTGATAAAACTTCAATAAAACTTTTAATGAAAAAAATACATTCATTGCCACCTGCGGAATATCTTGAATTGTCCTTATCTGAATGTATTCCTACCTAAGAAAGATCTCCTGTTCTGGGTAAATGCATAAGTAGGAGGATCCAAATAATCATTGGATAAATCAAAGCCAGAAGAGGAGGGGCAAACATGAAATGTGTACTTTTAGATGTCTTTAAGAATCCTAGTATAAGTAGGTATAGCTCTGCATGGAGTAATATCCACATGGAATCTATATAGCTCTATATTGCCATGGATTTGTTGGCCAGATGTATACTTAGAATAAGTAATAAATGTATTCAGCAGATAACCGTTATGGAGATGCTCTGACTAAGAGGTTACTGGTTCTCATTGAGAAGATCCAGCTGGCGCATAGTGTCTTACAGGCAATGCTTCATGGGAAAAATATACAGATTAGTTTCCCCCAAAAGCAAAACTCCCTCAAAGTCCAAGCCATAAAAGGTGTGGGCCTTTATTGATTTATAAGTTTTTGCTGAAATTGCTTTCATCGATGATCATATTGCTGATTATTTGGCTATGTCACCTAAGCCGACATGTAATGTTTTTACCACCAATATTTGGAGGATTTGCTCTAATTTGCTTTTGTTTTTTTTAAGAAATAGTGTAAATCCCTAGACTGACACCTGGAGATGACACACATGTATTCTGCGTTTATTCCTCCCCATTGAGCATTTATCTATTTTGGTGGTGGTGTTCAGTTTAATTTCTGAAGGTTACAGTACCTGCTACTCAGAACGCCACGTAACAATGATTTGTTCTGCAGCCTTACGACAAAGGTATTTTTGGTTATGCAAGCTATAATTTTGCATATGGCCCATTGGATAATAGCTGCATCAGCGGGTGGCATGTACACACAGATAAAAGGTCGGTTCAATCCCTGTGATATTACATTGTCTCATTCATCAATCTTCCCACAGAAGCTGCTTTAATTGGTAATATCTCCGGCTGTAATGACGAGAATAGCACAGTGGGCTTTTGCTTCTTTTCACAGTTATGATTATCTTATACAAAAAACATTCATCCTAATAATAAATTGTAGAAAAGTCAAAGGAATATGAAATTGTCCATTTTAACTTGTTTACCCCTAGCAGTCACTACAGATCTATATATGTAATTATTTTATTTAGCTGTGTCCACAGAGTCTGGAATAAACAGATGTAGTTACTGTTATAATCCTTGCCAGCTGATGTGAACAGTTAAAGGGAAACTCTAACCAAAACTAAAGGTCATCCAACACATCATTATAATGGAATTTTTTTATATGTATTTTTCATATGTATTTTTTTTATACATGTCGTCTGAACAACCAAAACAGTACCAAGCTGTAAATAGCTGAAGTGAGTAAATTTATTTTCTAGGGTCTAGTGATACATACATACCTGTCACTTTACCATAGAGCAGGTATGCTGATTTCAGATCTAAGACACTTTACCAACCAGTGAACATATCTGAGGAAAATTTAAGCACTGGGCAAGAATTACGGGATGCTTTCTTCTGCAATACCAAGCTTTCAGGGTTCCATCGGTAATGGGGTTGTTCAGCTGCCTATACTATTACTGTGCTTTCTAAGGATGTTCATCTTGTTGTTACAATACAAGTTTAATCCCTGTGCATCCCTGTGCATCCCTGTGCATGCCGTGTGCTAATTAACCATTTAGAGATGGATGTCCTTGGGACAAAAGTCAAGATAGCCGTGTCCTAACGCTACCAAATCTGGCATGATTGACATACCTTAGGCACTGGGCAAGCCGATCAGAAACTGCTCTCATCTAGTTGTATTGCTCTTCTGATAGGCTGCTGGCTTCTGGAACATATCTTGGTAAGCTGGGTGTGCATTATTGGCTAGTGGCCCCTGGCACATGTGGTGGGCACCAAATGAATAGTTAAGATTGTGCATTTCTTGAAAGGTAAGGAGTGGATTAATATTGGTGGAGGCCCCTGGGATAATTATTAGGTGCAGATCCCATACATTTTTTTTTCGTGTGTGTGTGTGTAATTTTTGAATACTTATATATTGATATATGTATATCAATTGGTCTGCAATAAGGATGGCTAGACACAACAGATAAGTCAGCAAAAATGTCAGATTTTAACCATTTCAGCCAACCAGTGTTTGCAAATGACATGTGCAGTGGCCTACAGTAAACTACTGCCTCGAACACATATGATCCATCAGGTTAAATTTTTACAGCTGTTGTCGCCTATAGCGACCGCCATTTGCAACTTGGCACAAGCCGACTTATCATTTTTTGGAAACAGTCCCCCTGATGTGCCAGTTCCGTTTGGCATGTTACTAGTTGGATTGTTGATACAGAGTTCCAGTTTACCACTGACTGGCTGCATTTTGATCAGTACTCAACTTATATCTATGGCCAGCGTAACCGAAAGAAACAGATGAAGATGAGGCCAGTGCATCTCTCTTCACTGTGCATCTGCGCTGGCTTGTAATGACCTTTTCCTACTTGTGGGACGTCAGGGAACTCCCCAGGGAATAGAAGCACCCAAATTGACTCTTCTTAGATATTGGACATACAGCGCTTTCTATTTTATAATTGCATCTTTATTGTAGAAGACAGTTTATACACGGGCATCTTTAAACCCAGTTGTCATCGGGTAGAACAACATGGTTCCAGTTTGAGGAACTGAAATGTGGCACCTGGTTATCTGTAACGCCCATTCATGTAATAATGATGGTTGTGAACTTCACATCTTTTGTCATATAATACAGTACATAGTTAATAACAGATCACAAAGTTTTTACTCTCAGTAAAGTTAGTGATCGCATATTAGAAATTCTAATCATAACGTGTTATGTTTTGTCTGTCTAAGGACCCTATGCAAAACTGACATAGACAACCATTCCAGAACTTACTTTCTTACCTTGTTGAAGGAAGAAAATGTCTGGTGACATCTGAGGGTCTTGTTTGGCTTTGGGGGGGGGGGGGCTGTCCTACTGTTGTATCACAACTGGAACTGGAAATCTATTTCTCAAGCCTGAGGTATCCCTGTAAAAGGGATTCAGCACTGGAGTCAGCCATGATTCTCCACCATTAGCGTCAGTACAATTCTTTGTAATGACTGCTGCCACCTCTAGGCCATATTTACATCTTTTGACACTGTTTTTGACACTTTGTCAATCTTTTTTGGTCATGTTTGGGCTAAGTCAACTGGCACAATTCTATCCAATTTCTCACCCCACTCAATTTTCTCACTTTGGTCATCATAGATGGGAAAATATCTATCTCTGTTTCTAAGGCTCCTTGTTTTGCTACAGATAAGTTGCTTTGCTATAGACAAGAATTTATAACATACAGCCATTTATTAAGGAGACTGAGCTATAGTCTGAGTGTGGAAAAATAGAGGAGTTAAAGTCAAAAGTTTGGCTTATTGTTTCCACAGGCTTCATTGTGAGTTACGTGATGAGATATGGAGGATCCCTTAGGCCTCCATACAGAAAGCTAGTTGTTCTGCAGCAAATTGTGGAATATGACGAAAGTTAATTAAACAAATATGTAACCCGAAAGAATGGAAAAATTCTTTTAAAGATATTGAATTTTTATTAGTCCTCTTATCTTATTTTTATTAGTATGCAGCCTCAGTTGTTTCCCTGCAATAGCTGCAATGTCTGATATACCAGTTATTTTTTTTTTTTTTACTTCCCTGTGAATTGGTGATATTGTTTTTGTTACTTTATCTCTTTGGATATGTGGATTATAATATTATTGTACCTGTTAGGGTTCAGTTATCTGCAGTATTTTCATTTGCTATTGTAATATTTCTACGCGTAAAGACCTTCCTTTGGTTTTCTATTATTTTCCTGATTAGTAGGTGAGAGCTCTGAATGTTTCGTGTGATGCGGGAGGAGGGAAGCAGCTGTGTGTCTGATGACAGATCCACGCACCCTCTCCACACAGTGACACATAGATCTCCTGATGATAAAAAATTCATACTGCAAGAAAGCGTTAACACGGCTTGTGCAGCCAATGCCGGGGAGTTACAGTATGTGGAAAGGCCTCTCTGCCATGTCGTCTTTTGGATGTTGGATAGTTAACATAACATATATCAGATAATGTGCTTTATAAGAGAGAAGAAAATATGAGAGTAAGAAAGGGCCACAGCACACCTTTGGAGCCTTTGGAGTCCAGGGAGCACTTCTTAGGGCCTTTTTCAAGTCTGTAGTGGCATCAGCCATCTTCTTCGGAGAGGCCTGCTGGGGGAGTAGCATATCAACCAGGGATAGGAATAGACTCGACAAGCTGATTAGAAGGGTCAGCTCTGTCTTGGGGAACCCCCTGGACCCAGTGCAGGTGGTGGGTGACAGAAGGATACTGTCTGTGGTGAGCTCCATGCCGGAGAATAACTCACTCCCATCACATGCATGAGACCATGACAGCACTGGGCAGTACTGTCAGTGACCGACTACTTCACCCTAAGTGTGAGAAGGAGCGCTATCGGAAGTCTTTCCTCCCTGCTGCGATTAGGCTGTACAACCAACACTGAGCTAAGCAGAGATCAATACACACAGAGAACTGAAAGATCTTAAGTTGTGATATCCCTCCTACTACTTTTTTACTATTACCTTTTTATCTGTACCTACTGTCACTGTAATGCCTCTACCTTGGAGCTTTTGTATTTGTATTATCTATGCTGCTGTAACACACTGAATTTCCCCATGGTGGGACTATTAAACGATTATTTCTCTCTCTTAAATTGCAAAAAAAAAAAACAGCCTATAAGTATACATGGCTAGATAGATAGATATGTACTTACTGTTTGTGATTATATATATTACAGTGCACACTGGAAACAGCAGAAGTGGTTGTCTAGCCTGGAAAATTTACAGAAGGGTTGATAATGTTATACAATAACAAAATAAGTCATACATTGATCCTAGGTATAGTTGTATTGCTCTAGATATTTCTTCTGAGCACAGACATGTTACTGTCGCAGAAGATCACTGGCTGTAGCAGCTCACACCGCTGCCAGTAATTGGATGCAGCGGTCACATGTCTATATCAGTGCATCGGGAAGCAACATAATTGGAGAGTTGTGGGTTCAGTGACGTAAATATGGCTTGTTTTTTATATTATGGGATTTGCAGTTGTTTTCCTAATGATTTTTTTCCTTTCTAGACAACCCCTTTTAAGCTGTATGAATGAATGTACAGTGTACAATATTTAAAAAAAAAAAAAAAAAAAAAAAAAAAAAGGTATTGAAGTAAAATTTTTATCTTTGTTTTTTTTTTCTTTCCCATATAACCTGTTGTGTAACTTAATTCTGTATTGCAGGATTGTCCATTCATAGTGTGCATGACATACGCCTTCCATACACCAGACAAGCTCTGCTTCATTTTGGATCTGATGAATGGTAAGATGTATCTGTCTGTCTGTATTGTATTTGCTATAAAATTATTGTTTTCACTGACATTTTTCAGGGTGACCACATTGCATGGAATATAGTACCGTCCAGTATACTTTATCATAAGGTTGCTTGTTGGTATTTTGTTCTGTAACATTAAAATTACTGTAAAAGCATTCAATTATTTCTGTAGAATTTCCCATTAAACAGCTCATTTTCATTCAGTAATGTTCCAGGACTGTTGTGTGTTTTTTTTTTTTTTTGTCCCCCCCCCCCCCCCCCAAAAGGCCGTTGCAAATTTTGGGGCTTTTGTGCCAGTGGGGCCATTATAGTTCCATAAGTAGAAGATGCTCTCACTGCAGTATGTACCCCCGCAAATAGTGGAGTATACCCCTGGGGGTACGTGTACCGCAGGCTGAGAACCACTACTTTACATCTTAAATACATGTCTGTAAGGAGCCATTTTATTTGTGGTAGAAATATTTCTTTATAATTTTTGCCTAATAAGCCCATGACAACCTTTATCTTATTTGTATTGACAACCACCTTATACGTGCAGTATTTTACTCAAAAGCCTACCCTGGGTGATCTGTACTGATGGAAGCTGTGGGGATGTGCTAATGTACAGTACACTGTGTGCTAGAGATTACTCTGGTGTATAATACTCCTCCTGCTTGTGGTACAGCCATAAAAGATTCATATAAGCATGCTGCCGTACCAGCAGAATTTACTTCTATAACAGAAGATTTCAGCCGAAAACTCTGTTCCAGTGAGCACCACAGGATTTATTGGAATTCATACATATACAGCTTAACCTTGACATGAGGCGAGGAGGAGACAGTTTGTCTCTCCCACAAAGACAATGACTACATTTAATCAGAAGAGTAATTTTTTTTTTCAAGGAGGCCATTTAAAGGGCATTATGTAATTATAAGGAAAAAGCAGTATTTAGTTTTAGATATCCAGGAGATTGCTTCATGTGTGTCACAATGACAGGCATTCATTAACCTCCATGTGCCAGGCTGTTTATATAGTTGCAGTTAAGCGCAGTCGGATATTGCAAGATTTCCTTGTCTAATATTGTCCTGTCCTCATACTTTCTTGTACTTTTGACAGAATACCTGTTACATAGGTGCCATATTGAACAGCCTCATGCCTTTCACTA